>CM074722.1:315936792-316536792 GCA_037306005.1 Rhinophrynus dorsalis
GACCTGTTCTGTGCACTGCACCTGTCTGACTCCTATGTACAAAGCTTTGAGCTATTGTACTAGGGGACAGGCAGTGTGGGATTGTCTGTGTCTTTCAGAATGTGTTATTCCTCTGAGCCTTATTTGGCTTTTTATGCGTATCTGGATAGCTTTGTATTTGTGGTTTTCATATAGTAAATAATGAAACGTCACGTACTGCATCAATACACACACACGCACACACACACACGCACATATATATATATATATATATATATATATATATATATATATATATATATACAGAATATCATGAACAGCAGCACTTCTATACCAATGTTAAATAAAATAAAGTGCAGTCAATGATGTTTGTGCATGCATTGCCCCATATTAATAATGCACAGATGTATGTCGCCTACCTGGTAGACGATATATATATGACCTTGATAAAGGTTCCTGTGAGGACCGAAATGTCAAAAAGGATATTGCTTATTCTCTAATAAATATTTGATTTGATATAAGACCCAGGTTCTACTCCCTTTCCCCAACATTTGTATATATATTTTTTTTTACACATTACTGGTTCTAAAGACACTATAAGAAGGGAAAATACACAATAAGGCTGAGGTACTGACAAAAACTGCAGCAATTCTTGCTCAGATCACCTGTACTATAAAGGACAAAAAAAATGGAGACCTCTATAGCATTCAATTAAAAAGTGCCATTTGTATCATGAAAATTTTGGGAATTTTGTTTTCAGCCATAATGCACCTCCTTTGCTCCAAAATGACACCAGTTGTTAGTTCCACCAACCTCAATACATTATAAATCATGTGACATAATGTTCTAACATTTTAGTGTTCCAATAAGAGATAGTGGAGAGTTCACTGGATCACAACTGTCTTCATCAAATACGTTAACTATTTTTCTCAGTTTTATCACGGTTAGTATAGTACTAGCATTTTGTAGTAAAGTATAGTGTACATACGTGTCTACAGAAATGGAGCCATAATATTACATATATGTGATATATATATATATATATATATATATATATATATATATAAATATATATATAAAATCATAAATATATGTGTGAATGTAATGTACTGAGTTGTAGATGTTTTATATATATATATATATATATATATATATATATATATATATATTTATATATATATATATATATATATATATATATAATTGTATTTGAATTGCAAATAGGAATTACATTGTGTGTGTTCACTTTAACATTCTAGCATCTAAGGAGTTAATAATGTCATTCATTCAAATTAGCAGATTTCTTATATATAATTAATATTAAAGCAGGTGCAGTGTTGACAATATTGTTAACATTTAATCTGTTATACTAAGTGCAACTGGAACAGTTCTTGACCAAACCAAGATCAGTTTAGGCAACGTATGAACATTCTTAAAATTCCCATTGATTTGAATGTGGTTTTAACCCCTTAAATGCTAGAGAGGTCTCCAACACATTGTTTCACAATGTGCTGGAGACCTCTTTGACATTTAAAGGGTTAAAAGCCCCATTTACATCAATGGGTATTGTATTTTCTTCATTATGGTGCAGCTGGTATATTCCAGAATTAAGCCAGTTCTTATACATCAGCTTCATTGACTGCTGCAGTGTTGTGAGGAGCGCCTTCATACCTCCATGTTATGTTTAACGCTTCATGTTTTCTTACTCCTACCGTGTTAAATCTTTCACAACCCTATGTCTGGAGCTCTGAGCTTAAGCTACCGAATTCCTGCGAGACTCTGAAATAAATCATAGTTTTGTCTGTTTTACATGCTTTTTATACCGTCTGTGAATAAATCGGGACATCTGATAGCTGTACTCTATGCACAGCATGATATAAATATCTTTGCCAATGATGTACATGTGTTAGCAGAACATGTTCAGCCTGGTTTTTCTCTTAATGTAGTCCATTCCTCTGCCAGTGTCTTTGAGCCTGCTCAGTACTGCAGGTCAACATCTGGGCTTCCCGCTCTGGCCGTCCTTCATATTGTGCAGCCAGGCTACTGACAAAGATTTCTGTTCATTCTAATGTTCCAGTAGTCAGAAATGAGTGTTTGTTTTTGAATGTTAGATCTTAGATAACTGCAATGTTCAGTAAGTAATGTTCTGCAACAAGACATTTCACAAGGCTGTGTGCATAAGGGGGCTGATGTATGAAGAAAGAATTGGAGAAAAACAAATAAAAAGTCCCCAAATTCTCATTGATTTAAATAGACAGTTTAAACCCTACAATGCTGGTGAGGTCTCCAATGGATCGTGATTGTTGGAGACCTTTCTTGCATTCGAGCGTTTTTTATTTGTCCCCTCTGATTTGATTCAATTCTTCTTAGCACATGAGCTACATAGTGACCAGCCCAGCCCTCCCCTTTTAATGCAGGGCCCTTATGAAAAATACTTGGTACAGGGTAGATCTGGTTGTTTGGCAGTCCTGCAGAATGGGATTTCAGAAAGCTGAAAAATATCCAAAGGAAGTTCTGGAGACCTTAACTATATAGCTGTAACCCCATTATCTTAACTCTTGACACACTGGTGCATATGTATAAACGTGTTAGTTGTGCATTCTTGGGACAATACAACTGAACCACATGGATCAAATAAAATGTCTCATTTATTTGTATAAGCCTTTTCCTTTTCAGATATGGAGCAATTTTAACATAGAAATGTCACATTTGGTTTAATACATATTCCTATATGAGTTTAGGCTTAGATTTGCATATTACAAAAAGGGAGAACTAAAATTCCCTTTGATTTAAATGAGTGTTGTAACTTATTGCATGCCACAGAGCCCCCCAAATGCATTGCTTTGCAATGTGCTGGAGACATCTTTGCCATTCAAGGGGTTAAAATCGCCATTTATATTAAACAACCTCCCCCCCCTTTGTTGCAGATGGTTTGGCTCAAAATTTCTCCATTTTACTTTTGAACATATTGCCTTTAGATTTATAATAGTAATCTGAAATATTTCTTTAGACATAACTGATATTGTCTTATTTAGAATATTAGGAACGATATGCTTTTATTGTGAGATTTTTAGAATAAAAAAAAAGTTTCATTTCATTTTGTGTCTCTCAGGGTCCATCGATCAAGCAGCTGTCATTTCACCTTCATTATCTAAGCGGTAGTGTGGAGTGGCAATATGAGTGCAGAAGTGGTGTGGTATAATACATTTTGCATTAAGGGTCTTCTTTCTTTATTAGCTATGTCAAACCTCACCTGAGTCTAGCGTTTATGACAAATATATTTTTAATCAGATAAAATGAATTCCATTAACTAGTTTATTACGATTTAAAATTACAAAAAGTTTAGAATGCAATATTATATTGATATACGGCAATAACTATATATACGTGCTTGCTTATTATGAAATATGTTTGCACCAGTAATATATCATTGTCATTAATTATGGATATGGGTTCATTTTGATGATATTGAGGTTGTTCAAATAAGAAGAATTTTGAGCAATTGTAGGGCAAACCGACTTCCTATTGATTTAAGTGGATCCATTTGCCCCCTTGAAAACCATTGGAAACCTTTCTAGCTTTCAAGGGGTTAAAATACTTACTTAACGCTACATCATTTTTTCACATATTTTTTTCCTATCAGTAGATTTTGTATCCTCCAGAATTGCTTTAATCCTTCTTAGTACATCAGCCTTCGCAAGTAATGTGGATATTACTGAAACTGAAATAATAATTTTAGTAAAGAGTGAATCAATAAATAGTTATAAAAAATATATACTCATAATAATAGATGCAGTGAACCACTTGTTTGCCTCTTTGAAAAACAAACAAACAAAAAATAAATAAACAAAAGCCTATACTTGACCTCTAGTTAAAAACAAGAAAAGGTCAGCAATCTCCTTAGTCTGCCTTGGCATTCCGAATACCAAGTCTAACATTGTGTATATGAAAAAGCCTGCAGCAAATGGACGGAAACCATTGTCTAACTCCCGACACTGGCTTGCGGTAATCCTTTACTTTTAAAAGTGTTAAATATTTTACTCTACATTTTAAAAGTCATTTATTTATCCAAAATTCAAATGTACCACTCCTTCAAATGTAAGATGTTTTATACATATCACAACATTTTTCTTTCTGACACACTTAACCATTTCCTATTTTCTGCAACTCATCCGTTATATGAATGAACAGCAGAAGTTGTACCGGTTTTCTCTGAGGTATCAGCAGACCGCCCAGGCTGATCTTTCTTTAAAAATGCTGGAGAAAGATCATGTGTGGAGCACTCTGAATGAGCAAGCATGTGTGGTCCAGCTTCTTGTTAAAGAAAGACTCTCCACAAAAGCTGCTAGCCTGCACAGCAACTGTATTCTACCCTTCTACCTCCTTGTATAAGGATAATACATACGCATTGTGTGAAGGTTATTCCTAACCATAGGAAATAGTTTAAATCTTTTTTACAGTTACATATGTATATTAATAAATTAATTATTCACTTTTTTACAGTTAGATATGTATATGAATAAATTAATTATTCATAACTAGTGTAAAAAGCCCGTGTACACGGGCCAAAGTCTGGGTGATGTTAACCCTTTGAGTGCCAGAGGGGTAAGCAACTCATTGCTTTGCAATGCGTTGCGTACCCCTCTAGCACTCAAAGGGTTAAGAGGACAGTCCTGCTCTGCAACCTGCTGCCAACGCAGTCACACACTGCAGAGACTGGCTGAAAGCACAGAATGCTCCCAGCACAGAACTCCCAGCATTCCTACCCTCCCAGCATTCTGTGCGTTCGGGCAGTCTCTACTGCACATGACGGCTTCTGACAAACATCTTAGCGAATTATTATATAGGATTAACGTATACACTTTTCAGAACCACAGTTTGTCATCGCAAAAAGTTTTTTCTTTTGTTTCATATTGTAGGACCAAAATGTAAAACAAATGCAATAAAATGATTAGGCTTATTACCATTATACCTATTCTTTCAAAAGTTTAAAATCAACAATGCATAACAGATTTATTTTTTTCTCTTTGATAAGATCCATTTCAGAGACATCAGATTGTTTAGATCCTATATTTTAAGTAAGAGGTTGTTTGCAAATGACTGCCATTTCCACATAACAGCACTCTAATCATGAATCTGAGCGTTTCAGGTGTAGATGTCTGCTTTATTTCTATTGTATTCATACTGTGGAAAAACTTTCTGATTAATATGTATGCCAATTTACGGCTATCAAGATACACCTCTGGAACTCAGAAGGTTAAATGGGACTTTTAACTCATTATATCTAGAAATATCTCAAATGCATGCAATAAATACTCTCTGGAATTCCGAAGATTAAACCCCCCATTTAAATAAATGGGACTTTTTTTTGGAATGTTTACTTTTCCCCTATAGTGCACAAGAATTTGACCTACTTTCTTAGTAAATCAGTCTCACTGTTTGGGCATAGCATCTTTTGGAACATATATATCTCTTATATAAGATTTTAATGTTCTGCTGTGAGCAAAGTTGATTCTGTGTGCAGAATTACAGAAGTCAAGATTCATACCCTTTTCAATTGTTTTGTCACACATTTTATATTATTCATTTAGTTTCAATATTCCTTCTAACATTTATTTTTTAATTAGTTTTAGTGCAACTAGAGATATTTATAAAATGTATTTTTCATTGCAGAATTCTGTTTGTTTTTGTAATGAGATAAAATGTGAGTGAATTCTTGGAAACATTTTATTACATTTCATAGACAAGAGTTATGTTGCCAGTACTATGTGGTAGAATTGGGTCACTTGGCCCTACATATAAGTGGAGCAGGTCTGGTACAAACTAATTGTACAGTATGGAATAAAGCTTTCTGTTGATTGAATTGAGATGCACGGGTCCCAAATCACTGTTTCACAATGCTTTAATGACCGGTCTAGAATCCAAGGAGTTAAATAAAATTATTTAATTAATTTACATTTTGGGAATGTTTATTTGTATCTTACGGTAGAGTTGATTTGTCCCAGATACATGGAGCCCAATGTTTGGTTATGAAAAAAGCTGCTCGGTTTCATACCAAATATCTGAAAACAGTGGCTTATTAATCTTAGGAAAGCGATCCGTCAACAGAACAGGTGATGGGCATTAATGTGTCCGGTTTTCTGCTTGCTGTGGTCTAAATTTATCAATCACTGGAAAACATTTCAGTTAAGAAAATAACTGATTCTTAATTGTCTTTGGAATCTGCTTATCAATGTACACATAAAACATCTCTGCTTGGTAACCTTAGATTTAGAGAGCTTCCTCTGACTGCTGATTTTTCTTTATAAATCTAGAATCTTGTGCAGGTGCTACAAAAGAAATTCTAGTCAGCATTTGTCTTAATGATGTAGGAATAAGACTGCAGTATTAAGGATTGTTTAAAGTGTGCAATATTAACCATCCACACAAGTATTAAATAAAGGTTTGTTGTCAGCAGGAAATATGTTTTACTTTGTTTCAACAGCTATATTTATTCAGAGCTAGGCACTACTTAAATACTAAAAAAGAAGGGTATTTGCAGTTGTGTTATATATTAACATTAGAAGAGAAAGATTTAATTATTTTGTCCGATAAAATCTATCTATCTATCTATCTATCTATCTATCTATCTATCTATCTATCTGTCTATCTATCTATATAACAGTATTTATATGTCTGTCTATCTATCTATATATCTGTCTGTATATTCATCTATCAATCTATATAACACTATATCTGTCTCTCTCTCTACACACACATACATATATATATATATATATATATATATATATATATATATATATATATATATATATACAAACACACACATAGATAGACAGATAGATAGATAGATAGATAGATAGATAGATAGATAGATAGATAGATAGATAGATAGATATTTCTCTGGTTTTCTGGTTTAATTATTTTACTTTTCTGTTGCATTAAAATAAGGTAATATGGTTCCATATGTAATGAGATGATTTAATATATTTCTAATTTTATTTATAAAATAACAATGATGAATGATATATGCATTCATGAATTTGGCTAATCATTATATTGTTAATGATTTGTATTTTGTTCTGGTCTAAACATTTACATCATGTTATTCATACATTTATGTAACATAATGTGTTCATTTAAGCCAGAATGCATATATTAATGAGGTGTCTCACAGAGGCTCCTTCTGCATATAATTTGGATTTAGAATAATTTACGTAAGTAAAGTTAAGATTTGCTTTTTCTTTACATAAATAGCTCCCATGGCATTACAGATTATTTAGACTGCACCCCTAAGTTTGTACAGGAATTGATGAAATACCCTATGGAATGCTGTAAGCAAAATAGTTTGCAAAAAGCGATTAACTAATTTGTAGTTCACTCCAACCAGCTTTCTTTTCTCTAGGACTATTATGGTAATAAATTATTTTTACCAAAATGAGCTACAATTTTGAATAAGAATTATTTGCTTCTCACTGCAAATTGTAAATTCCAGCAATTTCCCACCTGCAACTGCTTGAGAACAAAATAATCTGGTTAACTTCCTAGTTTATCTTTTCCAGTAGGTGGCGATGTAGTCTATAATGAAAATCAATAGAAAAACCTGTATAACATTTAGGCTCATTTTCCTCAAAGCTTCCTTCCCTTGTTAATTTGTTCTGTGCTACGTTAAATACTGTCTTGGGGGTATTAAATGCGAATCATGTAATTTTCCCTAGCTACCTGTTACTTTCAACAGGCTTATTTTTTTAAAACATAATTTGGGCATTGTAAAAGTCCCACCTGAAATTCAACACTCAGGACCAACGAAATATTGAATTTGTTTGAAAAAATAATATAATAATTTAGCATTATTTTCAAAATGGATCCATCTTTTTGTTATGCATATAATAACCTAATCCATATTTAAGAGAAAATTTGCAAAGTATGTACAAATAATCAATTCAAACATCTAGGAGCAAAATACATTTATACATGGATTTCTTTGCAAATTGAACCCACCTGTATATTAATATTTAACCCCTGAGTAACAAAAATCTCAAGTGCATTGCTCCACGATGTGTTTACATTTAAGTGATTAAAGGACACATGCATGCTTTCTGGTTTAACCCTTTAAGTGTCAGAGGGGTATTCAATGCATTGAAAAGCAATGCGTTGGAGACTCCCTATGGTAGCAAAGGGTTAACATGCCATTGTTATCATAGCCTTATGCATTTTCCAAGCTCTGTTAACCCTTTGAGGTCCAAAAGGGATTGGCATTGTACTTCTCACCCCCCTGACGATATTTTTTTTATTTTGTAATGTGCCAGTCATAAATATAGGACATAGAAGCCGGAGCGATTAAAGGGCAAACCAACAGTGCCATAGACAGCAAGTAAAAAATCAGTTTAGTTTAATGGGACTTTTAACCCCCTCACTGCTAGGAAGGTTCCCAACGCAATCATGGGTTTAAAACCCCCATCTAAAGCAACGGGAATCTTTGGAATGTTGATATGTCTTTGCAATGCTGTTGGTTTGCTCCAGAATTACTCAGTTTAATCTTACTACATCAGTCTCTGAAGTTGGCTCAAAAATGCAATATAGAAATCTACAGGAACAGGCTCCTTGTGACTTTTCTAGAAGCCTCTACCGTGTATCATATGTTTTGTGGAATGATTCATTTATTGACAAAGGGAAGTGTGACACATTTCTTTGGAGTAACTGTCAGACTCTTCTGGCAGAGGAAGGGTTAAATCCTAGTTATTTACTATGTACCCTTGCAATCTTTCTCTTATATGTTTTAATATCAATGTTATTTTTATTAGTAGCCATTCTCATTCTCGTTTGAGAGATAGGCCTGTCTGTAAACGTGGAGAAGTAAAAAAGATCTGAATATCAAGATTCATTTTTCATCTGTATTAGGTAGCATTGAAATATCCAACCAGATTCCTTTTGAATTAACTGAATCATATTTTATTTTTTTCAATATCGCCTATCTCCATAGCAACCATGAGCTGTCAGTTCAGTTTTTGACATTTTTCTCATTTGGTAAGATTTCAGAATTGCCATCCTCCCTGCCAACATGTCATGAGCAAGAAGAAAAAAAAACGCATGAAAAATCTAATGGGTGTCTGGTCTGATTGTCCTCACTCGTGGCAGGAAAGACAAAACTGATGAATTGTGAAATATATTCAGAAGGATTCAAGAAAACCAAGTGTCTAGGACCCCCTCCGTCCTCACAAACACCTCCTCATTCTCATCTTGTTCTGCTTGATGCACCAAACACGCTTTCAATGACACTTAGGTTTGTAGAAATTTAAGATGAACAGTTTTACAATCACCCTGCACCCCTGTATGTTTTACATCTGTTATTAACCTGTTCAATAGTATAGGGCCCTTTAAAGCCTTGAATGCAAGAGATGCCTCCGTAGCAATGTACTGGAGATGTCTCTACCCTCCAAAGGTTTAATATATATCAAAATAAGTAATTTCAGCACTTAATCGGGTGACTATTGCAAATTTGTAATCGGTAAATGTTTCCCCCTTTTTGATCAAGGTTAATAAAAATAATGCATGATTTACTGCGTAAAAGTAGAATACATTTTTATATTTTGGCTCATTGCTAATACAGAGAAAAATAATTAATGAGTTAATAAGGCAAATAAAATACTGATGTGCTGCCATTGCACACAACTCTGGGTTCACTAAGGTGAGATGGGTGAAATAGCTCAAATAAGTGGAATTATTAGTCTGTTTATATAACCTACTTGAGGCTGGCAAAACTCATATTTTTACCTGTGCTTTGCATATAATGTTTATATATTGTGTGTGAATGTGAGTGTGTACATATGTTTGTATATGTGTGTATGTACCTGCCTCCCAAGTGTCCCTCTTTGAGACCCAAATCCCTCTGTCCCTATTTCCCACCCTGGTGTCCCTCTTTTAAGGAGATCAGACTAAGTGGTGTGTATATAAATGTATCACATTGCTTCACAGCAATAAAACTCATATTAACATTTATTTAAACTATGGTATATCTATATAAATTAGTGTAAATAAGTACTTTGGTCTTGTTCTAAATAATTTTTTCAATTGCATAAAGAGGTTTCAATAGGTCATGAAGTAACTTAAAAATTCTCGGTAATGCTCTTCCCAGCAGCCACTCCTCCAGCAACACTTAATAAAACAAAAATGTCCCTCTTTGGCCATTTAAAATGTTTGGAGGTATGTGTAAGTGTCCATGTGTGTGCATGTGTGAATGTGTGCAACACATCAGTTGTGTATTTAAAGGGTTGATCAAATAATAGACCTGTGAATTTGAAACACCAATATTTTTTACATCTCCACATGGTTTCAGTACAAAATGGTATATTTTTGCATGCATGATTTGATATTAATGCATATCTAATATTTTAATTGTATTTATATACATCACATTTGTTTAAAGCCCTTGGAAAACAGATGAACTAAACTCTGGTTAAAAAAAAAATAAATCTATTGTTGGAAGCTGTGTAAGAATTGAAAAACATATTTTATTAAAAGTTAGAGAATCCAGCCCGATATTTCTTAACCCATTTATGACAAAAGGAGTGTGCAAGAAATTGCTAAGCAATGTGTGGCCATCCCCCTGGTCCTCGAGGGGTTAATTGTCAATTAAACTATGACGTATCAGTTTCAGTATGAATATTCATTTGTACGAGTAGAAAACTGCAAGCTAATTTGTACTTCCTCATTCCACAGCTTATTAACCCTTTGAGTGTCAGAGGAGTGAGCACCGCATTGCACCCCTCTGGCACTCAAAGGGTTAACATACTCTAATAAAAGGACAAAGGATTTGGCCTTATGAAAATAAACTGTAGTTTGTTGGAAGAGTCACTAATGAACTGTGTTTCATTAAAGGGATAGTAATACTTAAAATGTAAAAAAAAATATGTTGTAGGATTTATACCCCTGAGTAAAACAAAGGTACTCCCACTGCTGAAAGGTGTTTCATTCAAAAGTTATTATTTTTCAAAGTTGAATTTTTTAGGTGCAATATCACAGTGGCCTGAAATTGTACAGTGGCGCTGTTGCTACACGATCCTATGGACAGCTCTGGTCAGTTGACCATAAATCTCCATAGGATGGTGTAGCAACAGCGCCACTGTACAATTTCAGGCCACTGTGATATTGCACCTAAAAAATTCAACTTTGAAAAATAATAACTTTTGAATGAAACACCTTTCAGCAGTGGGAGTACTCTTGTTTTACTCAGGGGGATAAACCCTACAACATATTTTTTTTTACATTTTAAGTATTACTATCCCTTTAAATGAAGAACTTGATAAGATGAGTAAATTGATTTGTACCTCAACAAAACCAACTTTCTTAAGGACGATGATTTACATTTCATGCTAAAAAGCATTTTCATAGCTCAAAATCAAAGGAAAATATTTAGCATTATATTTTCAATGAAACATTGTTCTGTTCCTTGGAAGCTAATAATGACAAATATTTCAGAAATAACAGTGATTTACTGCATATTACTTTAGGTCTGGCTTAGCCTTAGCAAAATGATGTTTTTTTTTTTTCTTTTTATTATCTTTACAAATTCAAGCTCAGTCACTGGCAGAGGCTGATATCAAAAACAGATTTGATATGCAGCTACAGCCTTCATCTTATTTTACTAATGGGTGACAGGCTCAACCCCCTGCAGAGCTCTATCTTGTGCTTCTTTAACATTTCAGATGATGCAACTTTATCCCTTTAAAATCAAACAAACAAAAATGCTTCTTAACACAGGCAAACAGGCACCCAGTGCTTCCAGTGGATTCTCACAGAGAGTATAAGGTGTGCATAAACTGCACTCTTACTCTGTTGTAATGGCAAGTCGATTGTACAAAGAACAGGAGGAAAACGTTACCTTACCAGTCTAATGCTATGATTTCTTCACTACTGCTCCAGCTTACACATGCTCATTGCCATGGCCATTGTAGAAATGTACATATTAAAAACAAGGCCTGATACTCGTAGGTGTAAGACAAAATTCTGTTTAGCCCCTTGGAATAGCAATATAAATATCGTGTTATGAAATTCTGTTTTTAATTCCTTGGATTCTAGAGCAGTGTTCAAAGCATTGCTGCACGATGCCTAGGAGACCTCTCTAGCATCCAAGGGGTTAAAATACCCCTTTAGCACTAAAGGAGTTAAAAATATATTTTCAAAATTGTATAATGCAATGCAAATATCGCTAGCTTTTTCTATTTAAGAAATATTCAGCATATATGAATAAATAGACAGGATAGAGAGACATCCAGACAGACCAGACAGAGACAGATAGGTAGATGGATGGATGGATAGATAGATAGATAGATAGATAGATAGATAGATAGATAGATAGATAGATAGCTTTTTCTCAGTATATACTTGTTAATTCACAGATGTTAGTTTCAAAGTATTTAATTCATAGAGCAGTTAAGATATCAGATTTTAGCCCTCGTTCTTTTCAGATAGATAGATAGTTAGATAGATAGATAGATAGATAGATAGATAGATAGATAGATAGATAAACAGATAGATGGACAGACAGACATAGATAGACAGACAGATAGATAGATAGATAGATAGATAGACAGACAGACAGATAGATGGACAGACAGACATACATATATAGACAGAGAGATAGATAGATAGATAGATAGATAGATAGATAGATAGATAGACAGATAGACAGATGGTCAGACATAGATAGATAGATAGATAGATAGATAGATAGATAGATAGATAGATAGACATATACAGAAAGATAGATAGATAGACAGACAGACAGACAGATAGATGGACAGACATAGATAGATAGATAGATAGATAGATAGATAGATAGATAGATAAACAGAGATAGAAATACTCAGTATGAAATTGTGCATTCACTGATGTTAGTTTCAAAGTATTTCTTTCATACAGCATATAAGGCACCACATTTTAATCCTCTTTCTTTTCATGTACAAAACTTAAAGGCTACTATAGTAAACAACTGAGATCCAGCGCAGGGATGATTATAAGCAGAGCACATTTGATATTATATTTGGCATATGAGAGTAGCACTTTAGAATTTCCATTTATATTTATTAATTTATATATTTTATCAATAGCATAAAAAGTCTTTTGTTTACGTTATTAATGTAAAGGGGAACCCTCTGGAAACCACTGCCTGTATATTTGTCTACAGCGTGCCGCATAAACATTAATATGTTGACACAATAGAAGATTTATTTCACTAATCAGCAAAACCTTGTACCTCTGACCGCTTAGCCTGTGCCCTTAAGTCATAGGATCATCCAGAATATTGCATAAACGCCATGCAATATGAAAAATCTTGATACATCATTTATATTCAGCTAAAGCCAGGGACATAAATATTAAAGAATGGTGTAGCGAGAGAGAATATTAACCCTTTGAGAAAAGAGGTTTTGCAGTGCACTGTGGAACAATGCACTGCACATCCTCTGTCACTCTCAGGGTTGAGTATATATACACAGTATATATATATATATATATATATATATATATATATCACCCTATCAGTGTAAAGCCTTTTAACATTCTCTTTAAGTGCAATATTAAAATATCAAAATGTTGTCAGTGAAATATTTATTACTAGTGTAAAAGCCCATGTACACGAGCTTAGGTCCAGTGAGGTAAAAAGACTGGTCCTGCTCTGTGTACTGCCGCTGCCTCTCCGAAGGCGCACGCGACGCAGTCATGCGCAGTAGAGACTGCCAGAACGCACAGAATGCTCTCAGCACAGAACTCCCAGCATTCTGTGTGTTTGGACAGTCTCTACTGCTCATGACTGCATCGGACAAACATTCTGGCCTTCTATATTATAGGATTAACGATTTGAAAGTAAGAGGGGCAGCCAATGCAATGCTTCACAAAGCAGTGGACATCCCTCTAGGGTCAATACAGATTTATTTAGAATATAAGCAACTGAATAATAAACATATTTATAAATATGTTTTTTTTAATCAATGTACAGGTTAACCCTTTGAGTGCCAGAGGGGTACACAATGCATTGTGTACCTCTCTGGCACTCAGAGGGTTAAAAGTTTGCATATGCTGTAATTATCAGCTGTAATATAATCATTATGATTTATTCTAGGAAAAAATATTTATAAAATTAATTTGACTGTTGACATTTCCACCAGATATATGTCTGGGAAGGTTAGAAACAGAATACATCTCATCTTAACCCATTAAGGAAATGCTTTGTGCATATCTCTGGTCCTCAGAGGGTTTCAAATAAAATAAAAATAAATGTCTGGTGATGACAGGCAGAGTTGGGTGTAAGATAGACCTCATTCATTCATTCACTCTAAGAACTCAGTTGGAGGGTAAATTGGAATCCAGACATCAAAGAATTATTTTGCCAGACTAAGATTTTACTGCTCTGATTTTTTTTTCTTTTATATCAATCCACTTTTTTTCTAATTTCACGGGATATTATTGTATTTTAAACATGTAGGCACAAATGCACATGCACGGCTGTCATATATTTTTTATGAATGACATGCATTTGGTGTATGTTTGCTGATTGTGTAGACCTCTGTGTGGTTTTAGTATGAATTATAGGGCTCAGGTTTGCTATCCTTTTGCCTCCCTCTGTCTTATCTGATCACTGTGCAGCAGGGGCCTAATAAGAGTAGCAAAATAAGAAGCTTGGTGTATGATCAGTCTTTTGTTCTTGCTAGTTCCTTTTCTAGTGGTCTTATAATGCATATTCATAGGGTAACAAAGGGTCTGTACATATATATGACGGCTATACATCTGTGTTTGTGTATATACGCAAACATTTTGAGCGAATGTACAAACTCGCTAGTCACTCATCTTGCTGTAATATATAGGTTTATATCTTTATATGCGAAAGCATTAAGCATACCTTCCAAGTGTCCCTCTTTAGGACGGACTGTCCCTCTTTGATAACCAATGGCGCGGTGCAGGAAATGTACGCTATTTCCCGTGTGAAAACCACTAGGGAATAGGTTTGCGCATGATTTTCATGAATTGCGCATGAAAGAATTAAGATTAGCGGCTGCGTATATTTATTTTTTTGTGGGCGTGTCTAAGATTAACAAATCTGTGTGAGTGGAATAGTGAATGCGCCTAATGCAGGAACTGCTATTGCGAATTAATTTATACGTCTGTGTACTGTTGTCGTAAAATGGAATTTTTTATGCGCAATTCAAGAAGCGTTCGGTATTTAGCTTCCTGGATTAGAACATGCTCAAAATATATCTGTGCACAAAAATGCCTTTATCCAATGCGAACGTTTCTTGCATCGCACCACAAATCCCTCTGTTCTTCTTTCTCACCCTGGTGTCCCTCTGTTTAGGAGAACAGACTGTGTGGTCTGTATAGAAGTGTACCGTATTATTATTATTCTTTATTTATATAGCGCCAACTAATTCAGCAGCGCTGTACAATTGTGAATAGACATACAGAGGTATTAAATAGTACAAATCAGATGTGGAGAACAGAAGGATCAGAGGGCCCTGCTCGTGAAAGCCTACAATCTAGAGGAAGGTAGGTTTGACACAGAGGGAGTAAGTGCCATTGGTTTTAATTGCCTCCTGCCACAGGGACTGCCAGTCAGTGGGTGGGAGTAGTGCTGTTGAGTGCAGTATTCTGTGAAAGGGGTGAATCTTGGTGATAATGTTTATGGAGGCAGTTGATAGGCTTCCCTGAAGAGGTGACTATTCAGGGAGCGTCTGAAGATTTGTAGTCTGGGGGAGAGTCTGATGGGGCGGGGGAGGGAGTTCCAGAGTTGAGGTGCAGCACGGGAGAAGTCCTGTAGGCGGGAGTGGGAGGATGTGATAAGAGTTGTGGAGAGCAGAAGGTCATGTGCAGCGTGAAGGTGGCAAGAGGGAATGTATTTGGAAATGAGAGATGAAATATAGGTGAGTGCGCTGTTAATGAGGGCTCTATAAGTTAGTACCAGGATTTAGAATTTAATTCTGTATATTGCTCCTTGGAAACAATACTCACATTAATGTTTGTTTAAAGTACAGTGTATGTGTGTTTATAAGTTAGTCTGAGTAAATAAAATACTTAAGTCTTGCTCTAATAATTTATTCAGTAACACAAAGAGGAGTCAGTAGGCCATGAGATAACCTAAAAATTCTCGGTAATACCCCATCCACCAGCCACTCACCCAGTATCACCTTTTAAAACAAAAGTGTCTCTCTTTGACATTTGAAATATGTTGGGAGGTAGGCTTTAGCAGATACTCGTGCACATAAATCCTCCAGCTCATGACTTTAATGTGAAGAAGCCCTCATCACAACTCCTATAGCATTCATAACAAATAGGAGGACTTTTTAGATGACTTCCTCTGCTTGTTCTTTTACATTGTGTAAAACAAGTCATATAGCAGTGGGACTCCCCCAAACTCTCATAAACACCCACTGCTCTCTCTCCACCTTGTTGCAACCAGGTTTTTTTTTTTAGAAAGTTTAGTACATCAATATTAGGCAGGAGCAGTGCACAAAAGCAGGCTCTTGCATTAAGTTTAGTGCAAATGTCTATTTGTATATACCCTGCAGTGAGGCAAATGTACTAAGATAAAATGGAGCAATTGTAGCACTAATCAACTGCAAAAGAGGACATATAAGCATTACCATTGATTTTAATGGGACTTTTAACTGCTTGAATGCTATGTAGACCTCCAAGTGAAAAGCAATTGGCTATTTGTGCTTGGATCAATGTACATTAAAGGGGAACTGCCACCCCGCAATATCTATACATGAATTCAGTCTTCATCTGGCGACTAGCTGCTTAGTAGCGCTAGTCGCCAGAAATATTACCTGGTTTCAAAGATTTTGCAGTTTTTCGGAGGCTAACAGTAGCAGGAAGCACGGACATCTCGTCATAGTGACGTCCGTGCGCCTGCACTGTCAGTCCCCTTTGGAGCCCTCCGCCAGATGAAGACTCAATTCATGTAAAGTTATTGCAGATTGGTAGTTCCCCTTTAACTTTAACTGTACATAATATAAACGTGCATTTTTGGTAAAAATATACAACTATTTAATATAAGAATCATAGATAAACAATCATGGATCATATCCCTATTTTCAAAAGTAAATGTAATGCAAATGATTCCATTTCTTTATGATGACAATGTATCTTAGGCACTGTATAGGATTAGAATTAATCTCAGCCAATGGTCAGCAATAGATACAGTTCTGAATTTATTCTACAATATCCTCTGCCATTACATTTTTTCCTACCTAATAGTATGAAGTAAGCACAGTTTCCATTACATGTTCCATGAACCGATTAAAACTATAATATCATATTCATGACTGTTGGTAACCACTGATCAATAAAACATTAAACTCCTGGGGGTCATTTAAAGAGTGAAATGCAGACAGCACTACAAAGCTTTCAGACTCAGTGTACCATATGCACAAAGAAAAGTAGAGCAACTCTGGGCCAAACCAGCGGCACCTTTGAGGAACAAATAAAATACCACTGAGTTAACCCTTTGAGTGCTGGAGGGGTACAGAATGAATTGAAATGTGTTCCTTACCCTTCTGGCACTCGAAGGGTTAACCCTCTGAGTGCAGATCAATGCATTGCACATCACTAAGGCACTCAAAGGTTTAAATGCAGCTTTTAACCACTTGAATGCTACAGATGTCCCAATGCATTGCAATATGTTAAAAGTCCTATGTAAATCAAGGAGAGCTTTGGACTGTTTCATTTGTCATTTATCATGGAGCTGGTTTTCTACAGGACTGCACCACTTTGTCTTTTGCATACAGCCTTTGGACTCCAAAATATTGTAATATGTATGTAAAATGACATCACTGAAATTTGTTACATAGTAACATAGTAAATTAGGTTGAATAAAGACACAAGTCCATCAAGTTCAACCTCCGTCTCATACCCTAGTGACATGAGAACTGAATAGCTTTCCTGCTACCAAATAAGTTAGTCTTTATCAGACCTTCCTGATTTGCCTACTAATAAACAGTTTAATCCTGTATGTTCCCTTTTGAAAGAAATGTATCTAATCTTCTCTTAAATGTATCCATTCTATCTGCCATAACCACCTCCTTGGGCAAGGAATTCCACAATTTAACAGACCTTACATTAGTGTCTTGATTTCTTCCTTGAATGGTTCCCCCATTTCTATATTTGTCAGGTGAAATGTGATTAGGGTGATATTAAGGGATTCTTTAAGATTAATTGAACAGATGAGAAGAATGATTTGTGTTTCTCATTTATGAACAGAATTGCAATCTCTCGTACATTTTTTACCGAGTGCAAAGTGGATCAGAGTGACATTGATGGTACCTAATACCTTGTCGCTCTGTTTGTTGGAGTAAATAGTAAGCTGCTTGATTACATTTCATCCTATACATTTTTTTATTGGATACAAAAGCATCTAAGTATGTTAATAGCTTTAATTGTCTCTATTCAGTAAATTCATATTTGTGAAATTAGACAGAGGCTTCTTTCAGTGTTAATACTTGTATAAAATCTTGTCACACAAACACTTACACATACACACACATACACATACATATACACAAAACACACACACATTTTCTCATCATTTACACTAACATGACAGATAATTTTCACTGTAATAATTTTGGTTTGAACAAGGATCTCTTAATGCTTATAACATCTCTTCGGTGTGAGCCATTTTTGGCTGGTTATGTATGATGTCAGTATAAAGTATCCTGAACTTTTTTTAGTTTCATTGGTACTAATCAGTTATATAATGAGTAGTTATATAGAATATTAGAGAGGCTATCTGTAGAACTATTATAATGATAATGTTTTAAAATCTTGTGTTTCACCAGCACCCTTCTATATAATGTTCTGAAGTCCTCCTTGGCACCCAACATGTCTGTTTCCAGAATTCTTTTCCAGTTTTCAGTGTGTGATTCTCCCAGTTTATAGATGCCACTTAAAAGGATAGTAATGTTTCACAAAAACAGTAGCTCCAATTAATCTTCATGGTATTTGGGCCATAGAGAATGTTATTTCAGTACTGTCAGAGTTGTAGTTCAAGAGTAATTGAATGATAAAGTTTCCCCCTCCCACTCCCTTTTACCCAGTGTAAGCCACCTCCCCTCAGATGTGGAATCTGGTCTTGAGACCAGACAGCTTACAGCAAGGGACAATCTTCTTACTGTGAGAACAATGAAAGCCCTGACCCCCTTGACATGTTTTTCAGGTTTTTCCCTTATGCTAACTGAAGATTGTCCCTCTCTGTGATCCACCTAGACACCACCTTGCTGCTCTGTGCTGAGCAGTGTTACATAAGTAAAAGTCTAGAGTCACAAATCATGAGGAGCTACTCAACTGTACTATACAAACTTGGTGTTCTGAGTTAAAGACATGAACAGCACAATTCCAGTGTCCCTACACCAGACAAACACTCCTAATTAATGGTGGCTGGTTTATTTTCCAATTTACATAATGCTGAGTTTGTAAAATAATGTAGCCGAAGTATACACATATGTACTGGCCACTTAATTTACAAGCTTTTTTGTGGGGTTTTATAGGACAAAAGAGAAGTAATATTTTATAAAAAAAACATATTATAGGGATTCGTCTGTTGAGAAAAACGAGAGCACTGTCACTGCTTAAAGATGCCTCATTCCAAGGATATTACAATTCAAACTGTATTTTTTATATTAAATTGCTGGCAATCTATTTCATTGTGTGATAAAAACTGCACCACCACTTCATGGCAGTTTGAAATGTAATGTCTTTTTAATCATTTTCCAGCAATGAAAGTATCAGTGTTTTTCTTTGCGGGAAAAGTCTTACATTATGTTTTTCATAAGAGAATGTGTGTGTTGTTTCTTTAGGGGATTTTTCCATAACTGGTAAAAGTGGATTGGATTAGGAATGGGTCATGAGTAGTGATGAATGAAAAGTCTGCTATTCATTTTGAGTATTGATCCCGGGCACCTGGAGAAAATCAGTGGTTTGTATGAATCAATCTGTAATGAATTGCAAAGAAACAGGGAGAAGGAGGGCATGGTGTGGAAAGGGACAATGGAAGGGCAGAACAAATCAGGTGGGAGCTCGAGGGGCAGGAAAACAGTAGAGAGAGAAGGGACTGGGCTATGGGAGAAGGAGAGAGACCCAAGGTATGTGATAGAAAGATGGGCCTGAAATGTAACTGGGTAGGAGAGTGGGAGAAAGAGGAAGGGAGCAACTGATCATAGTAGGGAGAAGGATGAGTAGAGGGGATTATAACTTGAGTATGGTGGAGGGTAGAGAGCAGGGGAATGTTGAAGAGATGTCAAGTAGGCCTGTCCAAAACACTTTCTTTATTCAGACAAGTGACGTGGACAGGAACTTTCTGTGGTAGATATATGAAGGTAAGTGAATCTGCTTTTATTTCATCTGCTGATTGCTTCTCTTGCTATCTGGTTTGTTAGACAAGCAAATAACATGCTAAATTTAAATACCTGCTTTGCAACATTTGATTCTTTCCTTTCAAAACAGCCTGTTCATATGAAAGGTGAGTAGAATCATCTCACTAATTTTTAGTCATGGTTAAGACTAGAGACACCTTCCATTCCTGGCCTTATATCTGCCTGAGTACAGTAGGAAGTTGAGAATGAGCATAGCCTACTGTTGGTTGTGGCTTGTGCCCTGGAGTGAATGGGTATAGATAACATCTTACTTTCTAAACATACCAGGCCCGGACTGGCCATCGGGCATACCGGGCATTGGCCCGGTGGGCCGGTCCAGGGCCGGTCCGGGCGTTTAAAAAAAAAATAACGAACGCCCGCCGCTGCTCCCCCCCCCCCCCCGTGGAGTGCTCAAAAAATAAAAATGGGCTGCTCAGCCTTAAATGCCCGGGCCTTTTTTTTGTCCCAGTCCAGGCCTGAAACATACATACAGTTTATAAGGTGTAACTTATACTCAGTTGAGATTTTGAGAATGTCTGCATCTCATTAAGTTTAATATATTTGATACAAATCCTAAAACTATATAAGTAAATAATAAAAAAGTCACACAAACATCTGACTTTCTAAAAAACCCCCTACTCACTGCTGATAACATGATTCTTGATAGATAACAGGAATTTATTGTGGATATTTATGCAGCATTAAAAATATAATATAGCTGTGAAGTCCAGTGTTTTACCAAAGTGACAGTGATATGTTCTTCTATTGTTCCGTAGTAGTGCAGTATTGTGAAACTCCACAGAGATTTACTGACGAAGGTGTGGAAGTTTATATAAGAAAAATACCTCTACATGGATACTTCATTCTGTCAACAGAGCTGTCAGATACATAGTTGTCTATTTAATTGATTAGCTCTATACCAGCTCTGCACAGACTGTTTTTGCACATTATTTAAGAACTGATTAGTGCCAGTGCTCATAACCTTCTTGTACCTATATCCAAAATTGTGTTGATACACTCAGAACCGGGTGTAACAATTCTATATTTGGCTGCATTAGCAAGAAGAAGCAACTACTTAGGTTTGAAGTTAACCCCTTGAGTGCAGAGCAATACGTTGCATACCTCTCTGGCACTCAACAGGTTAAAATAAGTATGGGAAATGTCTCCCTTCAAAGTGTATAAGCATCAGCGCTAATTAGTTGGCAGTTGTATAGCACTAATTTATTTCATAGTCCTCCATTGACTTTTATGGAAGCTGGAACACATTTGACATACAAAATGTAGTACATTTTTTGCAAATAAGGTATAAAAGGCCTTATGCACAAATGGAAGGAGGATCAATGCTGGGCCAAACCCATATTTGTGATTAACTTGTTACTTCTTAATTCAAATAAATATTGGTTAAGAAACATTATTATATATTAATCACATTACAGATAGCAGCAAACAATGCTGCCTCCAGTTCATTTATACCACCACTCGTTCCATTTCTTTTATTCTACTCAGTCCCCTAGACAAAATAATCCCCTCAAACAAAGTAGGCGTCATTATCACCATCAACCTTGACACTGACTATGGTACAAAGCATTAACATCTGTGTCACCACAGAGTCACTGTTCATTTTTGCCTCAATTCAGATAGTTCCCACTTCAGTTGCAGTAGATCATTATATTATAGCTTTAGCGTAGTATATTTAATCTCTAAAGCCAGAGCCACTTTTATGGTCATTTGACCATCTCAACCTTCCTCCATGGAGGGACTCACCATTGTGGGTCACTATTACTCTCATATGGTTATTTCACTTGTTTCACTTAGTCATATAGGGCGACATTTCTAGGTACCCCATAAAGGTATTTATTACTCAGTGGTCACCATCATCCCCTCATTGCCACTTAACTTATTTACTTTACCCATTAACCTTTAAAGGAAGATTCTTCTGATATCAGTGCCATTGATACACCTGTGTAAGTCAGTGGGGATTGGGAGACATTGTTTTTCATTTACATGCATCCCATCATAATCTATAGTTTACACAGACCTTGGATGAGAACAGTTCTCAGCTTCACTGCTTTAGAAATAGACTGGTCAAAGTCCCGTAGTGTACACTAACATAATCTTAAAATGAAGGATACATATGTACCAGTGCTGACTCACTTTTGATATCCATGTCAGATGCTTATATGACCTTGAATGTAAGGCAACCATCAAAAATTGTAAAGCTGAAGTCAAGAAAAGACTGATGTGACCCTGTCCATCTATCTCTCTTCCACCATTCCTCTACCTGAGAGGTAGATCCATCTTAAACAGAATATTAGGAGGTCCATCCAGTGTGTGGTATGTTTGAATTTGCTACCTGTTCCATTTGTTTTTTCTCTAGGTCCTTCCAGGTCCATCATTCCAACGAGCAGATTCACATCCAACTTTAAAATCTGACTCTGTGCATTTGAAGATAGGACCTGGCAGGACCCAAAGAGGCAAGCAAAGAGCGGGCGGCAAATTCAAACATGCTGCCTACCAGATGGCTATTCTATTGGGCTGAAAAATAACTTGGAGGAGATTCATTAAATGTTGGTAAAAAGGTGATAAAGTGGAGATGACGTCTCCAGTTTATCATTTCTCCAATTCCTATGTTATTCTGTAGAGCTTGTGCACTAAGATTTCTTCAACTTTGGAGATCTTGGGCTGGAATCAAATGCAGGAGCTACCTCCCGTTTCATCAAAAATGTTCCTGTTGAAGTCTATGGGGATACCTGGAGACAAAGTCAGGGATAAAATTAGCACCTGCATTCAGAGGCGGATTGTGGGCAGATACTGGCCCGGGGGCATTTTTTTTTAAAAAAACTGGCCCATTAGTAGGTATGCCATGATACATGCATATATGTATGTGTATATGTATGTATGTGTGTGTGTATATATATATATATATATATATATATATATATATAATACACATAGACACATACATATATATATATATATATATGTGTATGTATGTGTGTATATATATATATATATATATATATATATATATATATATATATATATATATGCATGTGGGCTGTTTGGGGGGCATATGATGGCTATTTGGAACACAGAGGCACATGGGGACTAGTAAGTAGCACTGGGTGATGTTTGGGGGGCATATGGTGGCTAGTATGGTTAAACATGGGCACAGGGAGGTGCTTGAGTACAAAAGTTGGCATATGGAGGCAGCATTGAGTAGATGGGAACACATTTGGGAGACTACTAGTTTTACCAGTGTGCTGTTTAGGAGGATTTGGGGGTTTACTGAGTTGCTATGTATGGACACATGGAGGCATTTGGGTGGTAGAAGAGGGCTGCAATAGTTACATTTGTATGTATATGTGTATATGCGTGTGTGATTGAGTCATGATCTCAATGGGAGAACATTAAGAATCCTTTGAATGCCAGGGGATACTCAGTGTGCAAAGCGTTTGATATTCATCTGGCACTGAAAGAGTTAAAATCAGAGACTTTCAGAGTAAGAGGAAATGTGTCCCTGAGCATTGTGCATCAAGATAAAGAGGATACATTTGGAGGAAAACTACTCAGAGAAACTAAAATTCTGCATATTCCCATTTATTTAAATGGGGCTTTTGACCTCGTTGAATAGAAAGGGTTAAAAGCCCCATTTAAATCAATGGGAATATTCAGAATTCTAGTTTCTCTGTTTAAGCAGTTCTCCTCAAAACTAATGCTCTGTATCTTGATGCACAACACTCAGGGACACATTTCCTCTTACTTTGAAAGTCTCTGATTTTAACCCTTTGAGTGAGTATCAAACACTTTGCACAGTGGGTATCCCCCTGGCATTCAGAGGGTTCTTGTTTTTCAATTATGAGATCATGACTCAAAAAAAAAAAAGAAAACAGGAGAAAAGAAGACGAGTGAAAGTAATGTGAATGAGGGACCCGGATCGGAGACACTCGGGGGGAGGGTCCTTGACGGAGCCCAGGAAGGCAGTAGGAAATGACGTCGGGCTGGAGGAAGATCCAGCCCGGCCAGGAAGTGATGACTGCGGGGGATTGTGGGTGCCCCCGCAGCCATTTTAGAAAGATCAACGGGTAAGGAGCTTGCTTTAAGCGCTCCTGGTGTTAGTTTATTTCAACAAAAAAAAAAAAAAGATCAAAAAAAAAAAAAAAATCTTTTATTATGTCTAGTGAGGATGTGGACTTGGAGGAGCTTCTCTCCTCCGTCCGTGAAGAGGCTCAGCGGCGGGGCACTGGTTGGCTCCGCCGCAAACTTAATGTTGCCATGCCTAAGACCCGTTCTGCTAGGACATCACGGCCCCCATGCCGGCTTAGCCCGGAGGCGGGTCCTAGCAAGTCGAGGAGGCGGCGTGCTGCCAACTCGCCTGCATCTAGGGTGCGTCCCCTTGGGGACCCTGGTAGTGTAGCTGTAGGGGGGGAACCCCAGCCTGGGCCCTCTTCCATGCTGGATCCGGACCTGGGGAGCGGTCGCAGTGCCTATGGATGTGGACCTGAGGGGCGGCTGCAACCCTACTGCGGCCTGTGAGCTGGACCAGAGGAGCAGCCATGGCACTGGTGTGGCTGAGATGGAGAGTGACCTGTGGTGCGGTGATGGAGAGGACGCGTGCGATGGAGGTGATCAGGAGCTGGAGTTTTTGGCGTCCGGCCCGGTGGAGCTGTCCAGTGAGAAGTCGGCTGGAGTTGCGGTTGCAGGGCGGAGTTACAGGAACAGTCGGCACGGCCAGGGGACTTCCTCCCTGGGCTTTGATGGTGGACCGGACCCTATTGACACTGCTTTGGTGGAGATCCGTGATGTGTCAGGACCTGTGCAGACGGCCGCTGGGGTGGCCTCCAAGGCTCTGGAGTCTTCGGTGAGATCAGCTGTTCGCAGTGTGGTGGTGGTTCCTGCAGCTTCTGGCTCACACGGCGGTCGAACCGCCCCTGCTTCAGGATCTATGACTCTGCAGTCGCCGGCAGGAGTTTCTGGTGAGTCCAGGGTTTCGGGGGGTTCAGTTGGGGAAGTTTTTAGACGGGTTGCGCCAGCTAATATCGCAGTGGGAAGGGGATAGGCAGGACAGTGCAGGCCCGCTGCGGTGTGGGGTTCCACGGGGGGGTTGGGTGTGAGTGCACCACTTCCCAAAGTGGGGTCATCTATTGGGGCCGGGACGGCGCAGGCATTGGCGTTGGGGTGTTCTCCAGTGCAAGATCAGGCTTCCTCGCCGGTGGGGGCTCGCGGTGTGGGGGTGGCGCTTGCAGATACGGCGCGTTCTGGGTCTTACGTTTGCTTCGCAGGGCCGTTAGGGTATCATTTGCGTTTAGAGGTTAAGGAGCGGATATGGAAAGGCGAATTCGTCGAGCTTTATTCGTTGCTTCCGCGGGAGGATTTTATCGATGTGCGGGAAGATAAGGAGAAGGATTCCAAGAGGGAGGAGGAGGAGAAAAAACGGTACAGGCGTATACCTAAGACTTTTGGCACGTGGTTGCGCGCTTTTTGTATATACGCCAGCGTACTGGGCGAGAAGGAGCCAGAACATTGTTCGGCTCTTTTCTGCTATGTAGATGAGGTTTGGTCCATGTGCAAAGACTACGGTGGGTTAGCTTGGTGGCGTTATGACGAGCATTTTCGTCAACGCAAGGCGGCACATCCAGCCATGAGGTGGGATCATAAGGATATACATTTATGGATGAGGCTTATGGGTCCCCAAAAGGCGTTGTTATTTCAAGGGGCCGGCGGCGGATTGGGGCCTAGCGGTTCGTCGGCGGGACAGCAAAAAGGTTTCTGCTGGCTGTTCAATGACAGCCAATGTAAGTGGGGGTCAGCGTGCCGGTTCAAGCATGAGTGTTCCGGTTGTGGGGGCGCCCACCCCCATTCTAGATGCTTCCGAAAAGGGAAACCAGGTTTTAAGCCTGGTGACCCGGCTCAAAAAGGGGAAGAGCCCAGTGAGGTTAGACGTGATGGGCCCATGGCTAGACCGTTACGTTAGGACAGCAGATGCGGCGCTTCTGCGTACGGGTTTTGGGGAGGGGTTCTTTATACCTTTTCGGGAATCAGGGGGTTGTTTGAATAAGAGAAACTTGAAGTCTGTTAAGGATTTCCCTCAAGTGGTTAGGGATAAGTTGGCTAAGGAGGTGGCTTTGGGTAGGATGGCTGGTCCGTTTCCATCACCTCCCCTTCAAAATTTGTGGGTTTCCCCGCTGGGGGTGATTCCGAAGAAAGAAGCGGGGAAGTACCGCCTTATCCATCACCTATCCTATCCCAAGGGTCGCTCGGTTAACGATGGGATTGATCGGGATCTGTGCACGGTGCAATACACGTCGTTTGACAGGGCGGTGTCGTTGGTTCGCAAGGCTGGCCGTGGGGCGCTCATGGCGAAGGCTGACATTGAGTCGGCATTCCGGCTTCTTCCTGTTCACCCGGATTGCCATCACCTGCTTGGGTGCTGGTTTGAGGGGTCTTTTTATGTGGACCTTTGCCTGCCGATGGGCTGCTCCATTTCTTGTTCCTATTTTGAGACCTTTAGCCGTTTCCTTGAATGGGTGGTTCAGGAGGAAGCCGGGTCCCGCGCAGTGGTCCATTATTTGGACGATTTCTTCTGCGTAGGCGGCCCTGGCTCATTCACGTGTGTGCGGCTTCTGGAGACCCTTAAGTGGGTAATGTCGCAGTTCGGAGTCCCTTTGGCACCTGACAAGACGGAGGGCCCGGCAACGTGCTTGCGTTTTCTGGGTATTGACATAGACTCACTGGCAATGGAATGCCGATTGCCGGAGGACAAGTTGGCGGACCTCAGGCGGCAAGTTTCGTTGGTGCGTTCATCCTCTAAAGTCACGCTGCATTTGATGCAGTCGCTTTTGGGTCGCCTTAATTTTGCTTGTCGCATCATCCCGATGGGTCGGGTTTTCAGTCGTCGCTTGGCACTGGGTCTGTCAGGGATTAAGCTGCCTCATCATCATGTGAGGGTTTCAGTGGGTATGAAGAAGGACCTGGCTGTCTGGGATGAGTTTTTGGGCCACTACAATGGCCGGTCGTTTTTCCAGCTGGAGGAGGTCTCGGCTGATGAGTTGGAGCTTTTTACCGATGCCTCCAGTAGCTGTGGCTTCGGGGCGTACTTCAGCGGTCGGTGGTGTGCGGCTCGTTGGCCGCAGATCTGGTTGGACTCTGATTTGATCAGGAACTTGGCGTTCCTTGAGTTGTTCCCGATTGTCGTGGCGGTTTTTCTGTGGGGGGAAGTGCTCCGGGACAGGAAGGTCTGTTTCTTCTCGGACAATCTGGGGGTAGTTCAAGCCATCAACGCAGTGTCTGCCTCGTCCCCTCCGGTACTGTGTTTGCTCAGGGTGCTTGTGCGTAGGTGCATGGATTTGAATGTGTGGTGTAGGGCTAGGCATGTTCCGGGTCATTTGAATGTCATTGCTGATTCACTCTCTCGCTTTCAATTTCAGCGTTTCCGAGAAGTGGCACCGGGAGCGAGACAGTGCGGGGAGGACTGCCCGGATATCCTGTGGAATGTGCTGGATGGCGTATAGGTGCACTTATACGGCAGTCATTGGCCCCCAAGACTTGGACAGTATATCAAAGGGTGTGGCAGGAGTGGTTTGCTCTGGGGTCATTGGCAGGGGTGCGGGATAGTGATAGGCTAGATGTCTTATTGTGGTATTTGGCCAAGCTCAGCGAGAGTGGGCTCAGTGGGGCATCAGTGGAGCAACGGCTATCGGCGCTTGCATTCCTGTTTAAATCTCAGGGTTGGGTGGATGTGACTAAAGATTTCTTGGTGCGGCAGGCGGTTAAGGGCTTGCGGCGGGCTAGTGTGGTAAAAGATGCGAGGCGCCCGGTGTCGTTGGATATTTTACGTGGCTTGCTGGGCGTGCTGAGTAGGGTTTGTAGTTCGCAGTTTGAGGCAATCTTGTTCAAGGCAGCGTTTTCACTGGCATTCTTTGGTGCCTTCAGGATTGGGGAATTGGTCAGTGGCAATAAGCGTAGGGCAGATGGCTTAGCCCTGCGTGACGTGGTGTGGGAGCGGGAGAAGGTGTTGATCAAATTGAGGCGGTCCAAAACTGATCCGGAAGGTAGGGGAGTGTTGATTCATTTGTTTGGGACTGGTTTGGTTGAATGCCCAGTCTTGTGTGTTCAGGAGTACTTGAAGTTGCGTCCACCTGGGGGTTCCGCTTTTCTTGTGCACGCAGATGGGACTTCGTTATCCCGGTATCAGTTTATTAGGGTTTTTCGTTCTGGACTCTCCATGTTGGGTTTGTCAGGGAAGGATTTTGGCTCTCATTCCTTTCGCATCGGGGCAGCCACAGAGGCGGCGCGCTGGGGTTTAGGGGATGAGGTGGTTAAACGCATAGGTAGATGGGAATCTAATCGTTTTCGGTCTTATGTACGGCCGGAGTTGTTAGTGTAGGCAGTTGTGGTAGCCTAGTTGCTGAGTGTTTGTTCTGTCTCGTTTCAGGTTCATCTCGGATGCTCTTGTGGTTGGTGGGCCATTCGTACGTCAGCCAGGCTCAGAGGAGGGCTGCAGTCAGACGTGCTGGTTTACGGCTGGGTTTTCCCGAGGGTCAGGTTGACGTTAGGTGGATGGGGATTGGGGGGATGGTTTGGGAGCAGGTGTTATTGCAGGTGGTCAAACAGGCCAGGGTGGGTTCGGCCCCTGATGTCCTTTTAGTGCATGCGGGTGGGAACGATCTGGGTTTAATTTCACAGAGGGAGTTTGTTCGTTTATTTAAGAGGGATTGGGAGCGTTTGGGGGTCTTGTTTCCCAAGACAGTTTTTATTTGGTCTGACATCACACAGTGTTTGTTTTGGAGGGGGGCGAGGTCCCAGGCTGCTATGGAACGGTGTAGGAGGAAGCTGAATAAGATGACCTCGAGTTTTGTGCGGAAGTCTGGTGGGTTGGTACTGAGGCACAGGGAATTGGAGAACGAGCCTCGACTGTTTTTGGCAGATGGGGTCCACCTTACGGATATTGGGTTGGACATTTTTCTGTCCGGGTTGCAGGATGCTGTGGAAAGGGCCATTAGGTTGGTGTCTGGCGGGGCTCAGCCAGCTTGAGGGGTCAAGTGGCTGTGCCTGTGGCGGGGTGCTTGCTGGTTGAAGTGGTCATCTGAACTCTGGATCAAGATCATGATTCGTGGGCTTGGTCTCACGAGTCATGGGATACGGCTGTTGGGCTACTACTTGCCACATCCAGAGGTAGGGTGGATGGTGGCATGGCCCTCAGTCAAGCAATTGAGATGGTTTTAGTGAGGGGATGACATGTATAGCAAGCACTAAGGAAGCTTATTGTTGAATTGAAAATTAAGAGTCGTTATAAAATGTTTGGATAAGTTATGTTATTTATGTTAAATAAAATGCTGTGGCCTTTTAAAACGCATCCTGTGTCCTAGTGTGTTTTATAAAGGGTGGAAGATGGGAAGGAGTAGCGTAAAAGGGTTAACGGAGTTGACTGTGCACCCGTCATGATTTACATACTGGATAAGGTCCAGGGAACGGGAGGCTGACTGAGTCCGATGGAGAGGAGCAGGGCAGCAACAGGAAAGCAGGTACAGGAGAAAATTAACATCTTGAGTGCTAGAGAGGTCTTTTTATATCACTTTACAACGTGATAAAAGCCTCTCTAGCACTGGGTTAAGTTAGTGGCCAGTACCAGGGCGGCACAGAATTTATTGTTTTCGATACAGTTGTGGTGTTTTTTCCATTTGAGTGCCAAAAAGGTGACCAGCATTTTGATTGCAATGCTTTGGACACCCCACCGGTACTTCAGATATTAATATGGTTTGCAGAGCAGGTCTAAGAATAGACATAAATCCAAATGGAAAAGACTGTGTTTAACCCTTTCAGTGCCAGAGTATATGCAATGCATTGCTCTGCAATGGGTTGATTACCCCTCTGGTACTGAAAGGTTTAACACGGACATTGTCTTTTCAGTTTGGAATGAAAGCATAAAAATAACAGCTGAGGCTGTCAGGTGGCTGCTTCACCCGGGCACCTTTGAAATGCAGAGCAGCAGTCTCGTTCACAGTGTGACACTGCTGTCACTGTCTGTGACACTTCTGTGGGGATGGAGTCTACACTGTAATTTTGCAGAGCGGCCCTTCCCTGTCAAGAAGCAGCCGGCCCACCGGGGCACGCTCGAATGCCCAATAGTACAATCCGCCCCTGCCTGCATTTGATTCCAGCACCTTATGCATGAGCTTTATAAAATAACATAGGAATTGGAGAAGTTATAAACTGGAGACATCATCTCTACTTTATAAAGAACAAACAAGAAAGAATAGCCCACAGTGCTAACATCTATATAAATGTATAAACTTATTAGTGAGGAAAATATTAATGAGATATGAATAAAGAGACTGAAGTGTGCAACAAGGAATGTGAGGGTTCTCCAGTTCCACTAAAACATCAGGCCAAGACCTGAAGTGCAGACAAACAACAAACAAAATCCTGCTCTCCACCATTCTAATTGTGTAATGTGCGCCCTGTATTAAGCATATATAATACTATATTAATAATATGGGGGTTTAGTCGCCAAAATTTTGGCCAAAAGAGAGGGTTAAGCTTACCACCCCGTCAAGGTATCCCATAATGGCAAGTCCTACTCCAATACTCCTAATAAACCTATCTAGGTATAAAAAAACAAAATACCTCTAAAATGTGATTTATATATTAATTATTTTGAAGACCAAGGAAAATATTTTTTCTAAAATATCTGTAAACTTTAATGTATGCAATTAAAAACATATGGCATTAATATTTTCCTCACTTATATGTTTATACATTTATATAGGTATTAGCGCTGTGGGCTATTCTTTCTTGTTTGTTTTTTTTTAGTATCTCTTTTTGCTCACTATAAGTATAGCATACTTATACAGGGCCGGCACTACCATTAAGGCAGCACAGGTAGCTGCCTTAGGGCGCCGCATCGGAGGGGTGCCGGAAAGGGAGGGGCTGAGAATTTTTTTTTTTAAATATATCTGCCGCGAGGGAGAGCTCATTTACACGACAAGCGCTCCCTCGCGGCGTCTATGGGACGCTCACAACGCAGAGCGACCCAGGCTCTGTAGTAATACAGAGCACTGGGAGATGACATCATCTCCCAGCCCTCTGCATTACTAAGAACAGCGCTGGGAGGTTCAGTTCTGTGCCGAAGGAGGCACAGAGCTCTCTTATGGCTAGACCACCAGGGACTCAAGGTAGGGAGCATTGTGGAGATGAAGGGGCATAAAGGAAGGAGCAATGTGGAGATGAAGGGGCATAAAGGAAGGAGCAATGTGGAGCTGAAGGGGCATTATGGAAGGGGCAGATGAAGGGGCATTATGGAAGGGCAATGTGGAGATGAAGGGGCATAAAGGAAGGAGCAATGTGGAGATGAAGGGGCATTATGGAAGGGGCAATGTGGAGATGAAGGGGCATAAAGGAAGGAGCAATGTGGAGATGAAGGGGCATTATGGAAGGGGCAATGTGGAGATGAAGGGGCATTATGGAAGGGCAATGTGGAGATGAAGGGGCATAAAGGAAGGAGCAATGTGGAGATGAAGGGGCATTATGGAAGGGCAATGTGGAGATGAAGGGGCATTATGGAAGGGGAAATGTGGAGATGAAGGGGCAATGTGGAGATGAAGGGGCATTATGGAAGGGGAAACGTGGATATGAAGGAGCAATGTGGAGATGAAGGGGCATTGTGGAGATGAAGGGAGCATTGTGGAAGGGGCACTGTTGAGATGAAGGGAGCATTGTGGAGGTGAATATGTGGGCGGGGCAGGGGACTGTGGCAAGGTCGGGGGAGCAGGTGGATTGTGTCGGGGGGCATCAAAATGCACCTTCGCCTGTGTATACAAAAATCCTTACACCGGCTATGTACTTATACACTATTATAATAGCACACATAGGGCTGTGTGTTCAAAGGGATAACGACAAAAAAATGTCATATGAAAGACAAAAATAAGTAATTGAATGCATGAACGACATATTTTCTATAGAGTATATGACAAAAAAATAGTAATGTCCGTTGTGTACAACACAACTCCAGAATTGCTGGGCAAAGGGGCGTGCCTAAACTATTCTTGAGTGTCGTATAGAGGAAAAGAAACGTTGTCGTAACTAACAACAAAAAAATGTCTATCAAAAGACAAAATTTGTACGTTAAGAAAAAAGTAGAGGGAATGTGTTCTGAATGTGAGAATTTTTGTCTTTAGTTAAAACATTTTTGTCATTAGTTAAGACATTTTTGTCATTAGTTAAGACATTTTTTGTCATTACATACGACAATTTCAGTCAGGACAAACAACATATTTCCAATCACAACCAACACTCTCTGAAAATATTGATGATCCCAGCGACACTGTACTTTGAAAAGTCATTACAAACATGAAAAGCTATTTTGCTAATTCTTTGAACATGTGGCCCACAGGTTTCACTCTATCATCACTTATTTTCTTTATCTTAGGCCATATAGTTTGGTTTGGCTTTAGTATTCCATGTCTGTTGGTAATCAACTATTCCCCATGTGACCTGTGGGGGTGGGAGATATAACTTATAAAGGCGAACTGAGAAATCACAGTCCCTTTTGGATGGGTACCCAATCGCTGCAGACATGCAAGAGGCAAGTTCATCTCTTCTGCTTATTAACATGTTTATTTTGTCATATGTTTTTAATTGCATACATTAAAGTTTACGTAAAAAATATTTAATATATAAAACACATTTTAGATTTTTAGTTTATTAGGAGTATTAGAGTAGGACTTGGCGTTATGGGGTACCTTGACTGGGCCAAAATTTTGCAGACTAAACCCCCATATTTATTAATATCCTATAACAAGGTACTAGAATGCATTGCTCACTGTGTGTGTAACCACACATGCACAGTATGGACTCGCAGAATGGGCTGATGTGGTGTAGAGAGCTCCGGTAGGCTGACAGCCCGTCTGTGCTCCCGGCTCCGGGGCAGCAGCGGAGGCAGCTGGGTGGCAAACTGTCACCCAGTGCCTCGGCTGCTGCCCCAGAGCCGGGAGCACAGACAGGCTGTGAGCCATCCGGAGCTCCCCGCTCCGGATCAGCCCGTTTATACGGGCTTTGTAACTAGTAGTATTATATTTGCTCAATACAGGGTACACATTTCACAATTAGAATAGAGGAGCATAAGTTTTTTGTTTGTTGGGTATCTCTACTATATTACCTCTTTATTACCAATTAGTGAATCTCCGGCCCCAGCCTTCTATTCAGGCAAAATAGGTAATATCCTTTCAGCTTGCTCCTTTTATTATATGCCTTGATTTACCCCTTAACGACCCTTGATGGTCATAATACGTCATGGATAGATCTGACCCATAACGTACTATGACCATCATGGAATTCCGGGCTCCTCCCACGGCCGCATGTAGTTCGGGGATTTCGGAACCGGAAACAAAAAAAAATGCTCCGTGGTCCTTAAGTGACCACCACATGCGAATGCTGCCGGTCCTTAAGGGGTTAAGCATTAGATTTATTATTGTGTATATTGGTGCTTATTTGGATCAATGTGAATACATGTGAATGTGAATAAATACAATACATTTAGAGGGCTATTTGTATGCTGTTCCACATATTTTTTACATATATCTAGATTAATTCATAGCACTGTGTGATAACATTGTCCCAGTCATTAACCCAGGTACATAAAGTGCCACACTGCACCACCAACACATAAAGGCCAATATAATGGTTAGTACAACATACTAACCATTTTTTTTATTTTGCTTTAAAATGAACTATTTATGCAAACAGCTGAGCTAAGAACAAGAGGTCATCCATTAAGACTTGAGGAAAGGCGCTTTTGACTAAAACACAGGCAGGGATTCTTTACAGTAAGGGCGGTAAGGCTATGGAATTCTTTGCCTCGGGATGTTGTGCTTGCAGATAATGTAACTGCATTCAAAAAAGCAATGGATGCCTATCTAGCACAGAACAATATTGACAGTTATGACAGATGGCTTCAAAGCAAATAGGATATTGATCCGGGGAACTATTTGACACACACACACACACACACACACACACACACACACACACACACACCTACACTGGAAATTGCTCCAGAGGGCTTTTTTGTTGCCTTCCTCTGGATCAACAGGGGTGTAATTGGCATGGGCTGGACTTGATGGACGCATGTCTTTTTTCAGCCTTATCTACTATGTTACTATGTTACTATGTAACTAAACTTGGTAGCAGGTCCACTTTAAGCACTGGCCTTCATTTTTTGACTAACCTACCTGTGCTGGAAATATCCTTAAATCATGCCCTGTTTACAGGCTTTGAGGACAGGTTTGGACACCCCTGACGTAAAATGTTTAAAACGTTCCTTGTTCTGAGTAGCACAGCACGAGTAACCAAAAGGGCCAGGGCTGTCCATGTGCATTAATTTTCTTACTGTAACTCAATACTTATTCATTGTCATTATAAACAAAATATTAGGCAGACAAAACTATATGTCAGATGCAATGATGTCAGAATGATTTTTACAAATGAGTTATAAAAAACACTGGACTTTTAAAGGCACCAAGATTGTAATGTTGATAACTAGGAATACATGAAATTGATTGTATTGGACTATAAGACACAGGAGCATTTAAAGAGACATTTTTCAATAAAAAGTGAATTTTGTACAGAATATATTTTTTCTTTGTATCTACAGTTGACTGCATTTTGCAGAGCTACATTTTTTTGTTGGTTGGCGTAGTCATTGACGTCTTCTGAATACTTAATTTCTACCCAAAAAACTGTGGTTTCATAATAGCAATACAAAACAGAGACATTTCCACGTGATACTGGAGAAATACATAGTTTCTGTAACTAAAATTTGTGGATTTTCCTAACTACTGTGAGGGAAAGTCAGAATTTTTATTAAAGATGCAGAGGTGAATATTATGCATTATCCTTCCTCACTGCCACCTTAAGCAACAAAGAAACTTTATTAGTACAACAAATATACAAGAAAAACTTGCTAGTACCATTCACCTCCCTCTCAACCAATCACCAGTCCTCATTCCCCTAAAACTGTGATGCAGCATAATCCACTTCCTCTTTTTTGGCCACATGACCGAAGAACTGTAATATCCCACTGTTTTCTTCCTCTATGGGACTCTTAGGATGGAAACCTCTGCACCTTCATCAGAACAAACAGGAATTGGAGAACAAATAAAAAAATATAAGTACCTCAATAGATCTCAACCTGTAAAATAAAGAAATAGGGAGGGATAATATTCGCCTCCATGTCTTTAATTGAATTCTTACTTATTATCACAAAAGGGCAATAGATTTACAATAAAAATCCCTAAAAGTGGATTCCCTAGACAAATCCGCAGCTCTAAGGACATCTTCCAACCTACCCCCAACCTGTAGGGCCATAGATGCCATAGCACCCCTGGATGAATGTGCTCCAAAAAGTGAAACATCAATGCCCACCAGCTGCATGATCCATCGTACCCAATGAGCCAAAGTAGCTGCCGATACAGGTAGATATGGACAATGAAAAGAGATCAATAACTGATTACAAGCCTCACTACTCAAATGAGCAGTGCACTCTTCATACATCTGCAAACAACGAACCACACACAATTGAGGTTTTGCAGGAAAAGAAGGGTATGACACCACTCAGACTCAAGTCTTTGTGAGCTTAGAGCTCCGAAACTGAACACCAGAAGGAATTAAAGATCTCATACTAATATCTAAAGCCTTAACGTCCGAAACTCTCTTGAAGGAAAAAGGCAAAGTAACATGGTCAACTTAGCTGACAGTTGTTTCAAGGACAGGTGTTCATTCCCTGGCCAAAACTCCAAGAAATGAAGGACCTCATTCGCATACCATAAGGAATGATACCTAGATTGAGGAGGCCTAGAAAAATGAATACCTCTCATAAGTCTACAGATCAACACATGTTGGCCCACTGGAGAACCATCAACGGTAATGTGACCTGCCGAAATGGCAGAATGATATGTGTTAATCGTCATATAAGCCTTACCTAAGTCAAACAAATGAGAAAGTAAATTGACAATCTCTATTGGAGAAGCCAAAATGGGATCCAAATGCCGTTCCATGCACCAACTATTCCAAAATGACAAAGATGATGTGTACATGGCTTGGGGACCAAGTGCCCATGATTCTGCCAAAAGTGTCTGAGCTGAGGAACCCCCAAAACCAACCATGCCATGAAAAGAAGATTTCCTGACACTAACAGCTTGTGTGGATTTCCTTACAGGTCTGTCAGCAGAAAAGGAAAAACTGGAAGCATGCAGGGAAAATCAACAGACAGTTCCAGAAGTTGAGGGAACAATGGCTGTGTTGGCCAAACAGGCGCTATAAACAAACACCACTGTTGCCCTCGCCTGATCACAAGTAATGCCCGAAGGATCATTACAAAGGAGGAAACGTGTAATTCCTCCACTGCTGGAGAAAAACATCTATCACCAAAGCCTCTGGATCTGTTCTCCATCTGAAAAACTCCCCACCTGACGACTGAGTCGGGACACAAATAGATTGATTTGAAAAGGACCCCAAATCCAATCTACCTCCAAAAATACATCTTTGTGCAGCATCCAATTGCTAAGGTCCAAAAGGTACCTGGAATTCCAATCAGCCACTGCATTGGAGAGACCCAGTAAATATTCTGCCATGATTGTAACATTCAGATCTAGACAGAAATGCCAAAAATCCTTGGCCAACTCTGCTAAGTTCTTGAACCTCGTACCATAGAGCCAATTTATGTATTGTACCGCTGAAATGTTGTCCATCTTCAATAGGATGCAACAATTCACCTTGTCCCGCTCTAAACTCTTTAGCGCAAAGGACCCTGCTAGACGTTCCAGGCAATTTATATGCAATTCTGCCTCTCGAGGGGACCATTTGCCTCCTGTACTGACTTTGCCTACCTGGCGCCCCATCCTAAAAGATATATATATACAGCCATATAAACCAACAAATTATATGAATGAAGCTGTCCAGTTTATTTATTGCAAATCAGAATGCAAATATCTTAGTTTGAATTTTGCTGTTCAATAACCTGGAAAAATCCACAACAAAGCCTGAAAAGTTTGGTAGCAGAAAACAAATATCCCCTCATTTAAACTCCGCTTATTTTCTGGAGCTTGATCTACTTTAGTTTAAGGCTATTGTCTACTATGAGTAGGTGTTTACAATTTGAATGTAATAGCTCATAGAAAAAAAAAATCCTCCACCCATGGGTCTTTAGAGCATTGTAAGCTTTTCCATGACCATGTGTGAAGGACATATGCAATGTTAGAACAGAAGCAGTTAAAATATCCTATTATCCTATTTTAAGTTTCTGAACATGCTTTGGTTATTCACGTAAGCTGATTGTGGCTTCCAGGCAGTGATTAACAGGTCCAATTGCAGAAAGCTGTCGCAGCTGTGGTCCTTGCACAAAATACTTTAACAGTTATTTCCTTATGGGTAATGTGTGCCTGGTTAAAAGAGTTTAACTCTCAATTTCATGTAAAATTGCTATTGAAATCTCCTGGGCATAAGTTCTTGTTATTTTAAAAATAATCACCAAAGCAGCAACATCACATCAGGAGAAACAGTTTCTGTGCCAATAACAGTTTTTTTTCCTACTTCATAGGTTTGAACTCAATTAATGTAAGAATAAACAAATTAAGGTTCATTACTCCTGACTGCATTGTAAGCATCAAGGTCTTGTGGTCCTTATGGCCATTTTGGGCAAAGTCATAAGCATAGTCCTTAATTTTTTTCATCCTCCTCCCAGGGAGTAGAATTTCAACGCAGTGTTCCATTAAATACACCATTGTAATCATGTTGGGTTAATAGAAGAAGTAAAATTGCTTCTACTTTTATAAGACATTAGAGCAAAACTGCATTATTAAAGTTTTCTTGTGGACAGCATGTTTAAAATATATTCTCAATGGCTGATGCAAGATTTTTCATTAAGTATGACAGCTTTTCAGTTCTTAATAAGCTGTTCATTTCTGGGCTATGAATTTGCAGACTTTTATTTTTCTTGTTGAGTTAGACAGTGACATGATGGTTAAACCATGACATAAAGAAGTGCCATGCTTGTGATACCTGTCACTAAAAGCAGCAAACATTGTAGAGCCTCACCCAGGGCTGGTGCAAGGATTTTTGCCACCCTAGGCAAAAACCTAATTTTGCTGCCCATTAGCTCCACCCCTTGTGTCCTACCTCTTTATGCCCCGCCCTGTATGTGTTTAAGTGTCAGTTTGTGTGTGTGTTCTCTATATGTGTATGTGTGTGTCAGTATGTGTTCCCTGTATGTATATAAGCGTGTCAGTGTGTGTGAGTCTCTGTAAGGATATCAGTGTGTAAGTATGTGTGTGTGCTTCTCTATATGTGTATCAGTGTGACAGAGTGTATATTCTCTAAATATGACTCTCCTCCCCTTTGACTCTCTCCCCGTCTTGACTGTTGTTTCCCCCTTTGACTCTCTCTCTCCCCCGTCTGACTCTTGATCCCCTCTTGACTGTTATTCCCCCCTTTGACACTTTCTTCCCCCGTCTGACTCTTTATCCCCTCTTGAACCCCGTTCCATTTACTCTTCCCGGTGCATGTCTCTCTCTCTCCCAGTGAGTATGTTTCGGTGCCCTCCCTTGGCTGGCTATTTTTTTAATGCAGCACAGCGATGCCCGTTTCTCTCTCTCCCTCCGCTCCTTCAATCCTCGTCCAGGACTGAAGGAGTGGAGGGGGAGTGAGAAACGGGTATCGCTGTGGTACATTAAAAAAATAGCCAGCCAAGGGAGGGCACCGAAACATACTTTTTTTACTTGGGCAGTAAGTGGTGAGCGGGGGCGGGGGGGGGTCGGCCCCGATGCGCACCCAGAGAATGTGCGCCCTAGGCCAGCGCCTACCTCTCCTATAGGTGGTGCAGGCCCTGGCCTCACCTGGACCCAACATTCTGATCTGTATGATAAGTATCTAGTGAAAATACAGGAAACTAGGTGAGGATACATCTATAAATGGGCAACTAGCCTGAATGTATGGTGAACCCCTTTAATAAACATTGATATAAATACATTTGATTTAACCCTTTAAGGACTAAAGGGGTGCACAATGCTTTGTGAAGGAATGTGTTGCACCCCTCTTTGGTTCTTAGAGGGTTAATCGTTATACAGTGACATTTTCTTGAAAACGTAAACTTTTAACGAAAGCATTGGTCTGCAAGATTTGAAGACATCTCTAGTTTCCAAGAGGTTAATTAAGCCTAACAAGATCACATTAATAACTTTATCTTGAATTCTAAGTTCAAATACTTGACACTGAGTGTAAATGTTGTCATAATAAGCAACTATTATTGCTCCATACCATTTTCTATAAATCCTCCTCTTCACGATTTAAAGGGATAGTAATACTTGCAAATTACTATTCCCCATATTGTAGCTTTGTTAAAAAGAAACTTATTGCCCCCTTATGGTTTGAGAGATGATAGCGCTCAAAGTTCCCTCCTCCCTCCCCCTTCCCTGACTGAACGCTGACTGCAGGGGAAGCTGTCGTACGACAGTCTTATGTGCATCAGACGGTCTTCTACGTGTGCTTGCAAACCAAGCGTTCAATCAGGGAAGGGGCAGGGAGGGGGGAACTTTGAGTGCTATCAACTCTCAAACCATAAAGGTTTGAAAGATGACACTGGGAGGGGGGCACAGAGTTTCTTTTTAACAAAACTACAATATGGGGATTAGTAATTTTCAAGTATTACTATCCCTTTAAGTATGATCTGCATCAAGAAATCATCAGAAATCATGGGGCCCATGAAAAGTTTAACTCCACCTTTTATTAAAAATACTTTTTATTATAAAGATCAAATATATATCATTTTGTATATATATATATATATATATATATATATATATATATATATATATAATACACACATACATGCATACATATATTCATATATGCATACATAAAAATAGAGTCCTGTTACTCACACAAAGAGACCTGGTACTCACATAACAAAATTAACATGTTTGGGTACATCCAAAATAAATGACATATACACAGGCGAAGTAAGCATCCTAGGAACTCAACTTTTTACCCTTAAAGAAGGACTGACCCAAAAAATGTCACTGCCATTTGTGCTTTTGGTCCTGGGATGGCGTGAACCATATCCACATTATAGGCACTGGTACATTTTGGTTTATAGAAGGATTGATCTCTAAACATGTCATGGGAGGCTGAAAAAAAGAGGGGGGATAGGGTGCTGAGGGAGAGAATGGGATCAGATCTTTTTTATTTTACTTCCATACACAAAAGTCCACAACACGCTGGTTGAGAACTGTTATTAGGGCAGCATAGTTAGTTATCCATTAACACTTTGATTACAACTCTTGCCCTAAGTCTGCCCTGTCACAGAGGTATACTAAGTATTGCACTGCACAAAATGGAGTTTTAAACCATTGCATGCCTGATGACTGTGCTATGGAGGCCGTTCTGGCACACAATTTGTTAACCCTTTGAATGCTAGAGAGGTATCCAAAGCATTGCAATATGTTGGATACCTCTGACACTCAAAGGGTTAAATCGACACCCCTTTATTTAAAACGCCCTGACTCCTTCGCTAGCACTGTAGTTAATGTGCAAGCCCTGCTGCATGGTCTCTCTGGTCTAGTGATTGCTTCACAGGACACATAAAGAGTTAATTTTTTTTAGGACTGAACCGATGATCATGAACTTCCCTCTATCTTAGCAGAAACAAATACCGTGTGAAGGAAGTCAGGAAAAGTCCAGATCACACGGCAGACAAGATCCCATGTGCTGCTGCTCAGTCATATTCTATATAATATATACCGGTCCTACGCATGAGCGTTTGAAGTCATGTGAGAATGATGCGCAGTGTAAGGGCAAGGACATACTATGGCAGAGTGAATTACATTACAGCTGGCAAGTTAAACTGCTCACTCAGGCTGTCAGATGTACTCTTCCTCGGTGGAGGGTGCTTCCCTGACATGAGTAATAATCAGCTAGTGCCTTATTTAATGTGTGCTGTTCTACCAGTCCTCCTCCTCCTCCTCCCCTCCTGAAACGCACACAAATACCGGCTTTTCAATTGCCGATATAATAGTTATACCGGCTCCAGTGTACTAATTACTGGCTGTGCCGGTAAATTATCGGCCGGGTGGCAACCCTACTCATGTGTAAAAGGGTTTCACAGGAAGGCTGTGCTGTCAGTGTGTGCTAGAAAGAGGAGAGTGCTAGAGGTATGACGGCTCAGCTGTTGGATAGCTATAGGGAGCGTGCAAGTGTTACTTAGTTGGTGTTTAGATGCTGCATAGATACTGCATAGGTGCTGCTTACTGATGCTTCTTATTTGAGCTGCAACAAAAAATATACAATTTGTTTTTATTATTTTGCTGTAAGTCAAGTAGGGACTTTTGTGCTTTTTGACTAGTTACCTGCCACATTGGTACTAGCCATCAATCATTATGTTCACCAAAGGTGTAAGTGGGAAAGGATTGCTAGATATGATGTCGTTTGGGTGAAATATACTGCTGAGATAGTTATGGCAGCTATTCATAATGAAGTGATTGCAGACAAGCCAGATACTAGTAGTCTGCTACTAGCAGAAAATCATTCCAAACCATATCCAAATAAAGATGGTAGAATGATATCTGTGAGTGTGCCAGTGCCAGCTGCTAAATAAGTAAGGGGTGGTGGGGTGATGATGATGATTGTAACGTTATCAATAATAACAATAATTCTTTGCTTTTCAACTCCTCCAGCATAACATTTAGCAATTCAGTCAGTAATTGCAGTAGTGCACCTAGCCTAGTAATAAAGAAGGACAAAATCCTGAGACAGAGTGTGAGGGTGATGGCAAGCGATAGGTGATGGTGATGGTGGTGTGACTTTGTTGGAAACTGGGACATAATTACAGGAAAATCGGCAAATAATAGTAAACAGAGAGCAAGAACAGCCTGAATTTCCTAGCAAGGAGGTGCTTGGTGGGAAACTTAATTCAGCATCATCATAATTTCTTTTAGTCTTGCCAGTGAGAATGTCTGAGTCTTTGATATTGGATGATACTACCAGCATTGAAAGAGATGATGAATTAGAATATATCCCTCCACACAAAAGCTCCTCCCCAACTGCTTCCTTAGATACTGAAGAAGTGTAAACTAGCGATGACAATAATTTAAAGACAAAATTAGCTGCTGTATATTAAACGTAAAAGATCAGTGTTCCACTTCCATCTCTGCAAAGGAGCAAAATATAAAAACAAAATGGAAAGTGACCAATGGTGCAGTATTGTTAATATCTTGGAATAATAAATACAATCAATATATTACACTCACAAGAAATGTGGTCAGGTGTATGAATATTCCTTAATGACCTGACAAACAAACTCACGGTCAGATTTTCCCTTCTCCATATGGGATCTCAAGGTATCCAAATAGTAAAGGAAAACTGTAGGACAGATGTTGATCCAAATATATTCCCTATAGGGATTTATTAAAAACAAACAAACAAACAAACAAACTGTATATAAAATTGTTGTTGTTCAGTCTTTTCTTTGATAAAGTGGCTGCTTATAGCTATGAAATGTTTTACATCCAAGCTTTGATATTGCATATTTTTATATACGTTGTTTTATTTTATTAATAAATGCCTAAGTAGAATTTATATTGGATCAACAGCTGTCCTAAAGTGATAGAAAAGGTGATAAAGTGGAGATGACATCTCTATTGATATCACTTCTCCAGTTGCTGTGTTATTCAATGGAGACAATGCACTAAGATGTCTCCAACTTTGGAGATCTTAGTGTATAGGCTCTATAGAATAACATAGGAACTGGGGAAGTGATATCACTGGAGAAGTTATCTCTGCTTTATCTCCTCTTTATCATTCCTTAGTGCATAACCCCCCTGGAGATACAGAATGGATATGGGCAAATTTCTCAGTGCGCTTTTTTGTTTGACCACAATTCTTGTGAGTATAATATATTGATTGTATTTATTATTCCAAGATACTAGTAATACTGCACTATTGGGTATTTTCCATTTCTTTTTTTCTGCGTTTTACAGCTGTTTTAGAGGGAGTGTAATGAAGAGCAGCCCAGTTTGTTATATTGGAGTTTGAACTGATCTGGGGCAGCATATATTCCCAGGAGCCTATGTAGCTGTGACCTACATATATAGGATTGCAGCCAGTTCATTTGTGAGTATCCACATGTTGGATGTCTATGGTGGTGGTCTCATTGGATATTTGATATCGCCCAAAAAGTGTCCCCTTTGTTCTTGTTTTTTTTTCTATAAAGGAGCAAAATGCCTGTATTTAGGTTTTTTTGAGAGAGCAACTTGAAATAGTCATCACCCTCATCATCACCTCTTCTTCCTAATTCCACACAGTCACAGCAAGCAAATTCCACAGAGGTCAAGCCTATCCCCTCTAATAGTGTTGTCTATGGTAATACTGATAAGAATTCTAATAATCACTCAGTGTAAGGCTTAGGAAGATTCCCTTATTCTGAACAGAAGATCTCATCTAGGCACATCCTCTTTAAGGTCACACATGAAACACAACCATAGGTTTGAGTGGGATAAACTCCAAAAGGTCAGTGATGGTGTTAGCATTGTCAACATGGCCAGAGCAGGCATATTGCTGGTAGTACTAATGTTTTAGATGTGTCTGCAGGGAGTGGGGCATCTTTATCCCAGTCAATGGTTTTATCTCCTCCTACCATTATTACTGATGAAGATGATGATGATGAGTATGTAGGTGACCACCAGCATCAGGTCACCCTCACTACCTCCACCACCACTATTGAGAGCAACACCCCCTCACCAGCACCTGATCCCTTGCCATTGGAACTAGTACCCCACTGACTAATATCCATCATGATAGTATGCATAAACAGATACAATTCCTACACAATGTCCCACCAGCACACAATTTCTGAGGGCTTTCAAACGCTCAAAAATTCCACAAAAGTCATCCAAAACGATGCCAATGGAATGGCAAAAATTACAAAATGTTGGCGGTTGACTTATTGCTCTTTTCATTTGTTGAAAACAAAGGTTTCAAAGAATTAATGTCATGTGTTGCACCTTGCTAGCAGATTCCAAGCCACAGTTTTTTTCTCTAAAACAGCTGTGCCAGAGTTATACAAGCATGTGCTTGATGTAGTTGGAATAGGGTTGCAGAAATCCCATGGTAAAAAAATTCCCCTGACCATAGATATAAGGACAAGTGGAAAGACTACAGACCAATTGACAGTCACATCTCACTGGGTATGTTTCCCATCAGTGGTCAGCATGTATCAGGTCTCCTCCAGTGCCATCACTACCACCAGTACCAGTGTTGCCCATGTCAATAAAAGCCAGAGGCAGGATACATTTAATTTCCATGCCAGTTTATGCATTCAGAACTTTCAGCGATAATCCCACAAAGCAGCTGATGTTTTAAAGAGCACGTGATAGCTGAGTGACTTGTACCTTGGTCATTGAAAGTTGGATTTGTACCCGCCAACAAAGGCACTGATATTATAGCTGTCTTGAGAATTGGAAAAATAATATGTGAGCCCTACTTAGCTCATGTCCTAGTTGTTATTCATTTCCTCTCTCTGTATCACGGTGCCCGTGATCTGGCCTGCTGGTGGCATACCTTTCTAGTTTCCTCGGGTGGACTAGCAGTGGCATTGCTGGTTGCTGCCGGTCTGACTGCTGGCATCTCTGTTGCGAGTGAGCATCACTGACGTCGTGCTCGCTGTTTTGTACCTTCGACACTGATTGGCCAATTGAAGTCCCGCCTTCTCAGTTGCCCTTATATGCGGCCGGTAGACTGAACTTTAGTGCCCTTTTGTGGTGTACCAGTGCGTTAGCCTACTGTATTCTGTGCTCCGTTGTGACCCTTACCTGGCTGTTGGCTCCGCTCCGTGTATGAACCTTGGCCTAGTCTGACTACCTGATCTATGTATGAACCTTGGCCTTGTCTGACTACCCGATCCATGTATGAGCCTTGGCCTTGTCTGATTACCCAATCTGTGCATGAACCTTGGACCAGCCTGACTACCCACACCGTGTATGAACTTTGGCTTGTCAGACTACCAGATCTGTGTATGAACCTTGGTGTTGCCTGACTACTCTCTCCTATCTAGTTCTGGGCCTTGTCTGTATATCCCCTCCATTGTACCCCGGCCTTGTCTAACTACCTTTCCATGTGGCCTTGGGTTAGTCTGTTGCTTCCTAGGTATTGCCATCATTCTGGGTATTCAGTGGACATTGGATATGGACCCTAGCGTTCTAGGTTATCGCTTTCCTGCCTTGGACCCTAGCGTTCTAAGGATCCCTGTAGCCTCCTATCAGCCACCCTCGCTCCATCTCAGGTTGGCTGCGTTTACTCTCCTGTAGAGAACTGTAGGCTAAGTTCTCTTCCATATGCTTACCTTTCCTAGTAGTACAGGCTAGGTTAGTGTTCAGCCCTTGGGTAGTGGGATGTAGCGCTGTCCTCACTCCTGCCCTGAGGAAGTGCTTGGTTTGTATTTTGCCTTAATAAAGTGGTATTGATCTTACTGTACCTGTCTTGTGTTCTTATTTACCTGAGCCACCGTGACAGTATGAAAGGGCCATGAGTACTGAAGGTACAGGCAACCCACAGGTTCCTAGCATTCTGGCCATAATGGACATACAGGACCAAGGTATTGATCAGTTATCGTTGGCTATGCAAACACTCCTTAACCGTATGGCTCACCTTGATCGGGCTGCCCGGCAAACGGTGGCCTCCCCAGACTCGACACCGACTGTGCTCGTGAACCTTGTGAGACTAGTGCTGCCCAAGGGTTGTCTGGTTCCGCTCCACTCCCTCAATGCTATGAGGGGGATCCTATTCTCTGTTGTGGGTTCCTTAACCACTCACTGACATGACACATAAGGGAGCGAATCTGACTGACTGGTCTCCCTGTGCTCTTCAGGCCTTCGAGAGTCTGAAATCCGCCTTTGCTAAGGCTCCGATCTTGTCCCATCCAAATCCTGCCCTGCCCTTTACCCTGGAGGTTGATGAATCTGAGTTAGGAGTAGGCGGCCTCCTGATTCTGATTCTCACAGATCATAAGAACCTGACAAATCTAACTGAGGACAAGAGACTTTCTCCCTGGCAGGCTATCTGAGCCCTGTTCCTTTCTAGATTTAATTATGTGGTCTCATATCTCCCTGGCACAAAGAAAATTAGAGTGGATGCTCTTTCCTGGCAGTTTGGTTCTGATCCTGAGCCAGAGAGTACTCCTATTCCTATAATTCCATCCAATCGCATTTTGGATACCATACGGACTAGAATTACCTCACCCCTGGGAGAGGAGATTTTGGCCTCTCAAGCTTTGGCTTCTGTGGATAATCCTAGTGGTAAATGATTTGTGCCTGAACCTCTTCACACCAGATTACTGGAGACATATCATTCCTTGAAAGCTGCAGGTCACATTGGGTGAGACCAATTGATATGGTCCATTTCTCTGATCTTTTGGTGGCCCAGCTTGAGAGCTGACTGCTCTGGATTTGTTGCTTCCTGTTCCACATGTGCTCATGACCCCTAGAGATCTCCTGGTGGGTCTACTTCAAACAGTTCCTAATGGCGAGCGCCCTTGGTCACACTTGTCCATCGATTTTATATCGAGCTACCTGCTTCCAAGGGATGCACGGTCATCCTAATGATTGTTGATCGGTTTTCCAAAATGGCTCACGTTGTGCCTCTTAATGGACTTCCTTCTTCCAGGGAGTTGGCCAAGGTCTTTGCAAGGGAGGTGTTTTGGCTCCATGGAGTGCCTAAGGTGTTGGTCTCGGATCGAGGGAGCCAGTTCGTATCCCGTTTCTGGAGGTCTTTCTGTGGTCAGATGGGTATCCAACTCTCTTTCTCCTCTGCCTACCATGCCCAGTCGAAGGGTGCTACTGAGAGATCCAGCCAAGGTTTGGAACAGTTTCTACGCTGCTTCATTTTAGACCATCACGATAACTGGGAGACCCTGTTACAGTGGGCTGAGTTTGCCAGGAATTGTGCAGTGAACTCCTCTCAGAATTCTCCATTTATGATCAACTATGGTTTTCAACCATCTTTGCTGCCTGAGTCCTTTTAGGCACAAGACATTCTGACTCTGGATGAGCATTTTATGCAACTCAGCTCCACTTGAGTACGGGTTCAGAGAGCCTTACAGAGGTCCATGTAGCGCTAACAGAGACATGCAGACCGTCGACAACTTCCTGCTCTGTTCTTTCAAGTGGGGGAGAGGGTATGGTTATTTTCCCGTAATCTGAAGCTCCAAGTACCCTGTAGGAAGCTAGCTCCTTATTTTGTAGGTCCTTACCAAGTTCTTTGGCGAGTCAGCCCTGTCACATATGCCCTGGACCTTCCTGCTGGTATGCGCATTCACAACGTATTCCATGTATCTTTACTCAAGCCATTGATTTGTAATCGCTACACTTCTGCGCCAGTCCTGCCTGGCCCAGCACAGGTTGAGGGTCATGAGGAATATGAGGTACAAAATATTTTAGACTCACGTAGAGTCAGAGGACACCTGCAATATCTTGTAGACTGGAAGGGTTATGGGCCAGAGGAACGTTCCTGGGTATCCAGTGGCAATATCCATGCTCCTGCCTTAAGCCATAGGTTTCATTCTTGGTTTCCTTCTAAGCCTGGACCTCTTCTGCGGGGGAGAGGTCATTGAGGGGTGGGCACCTGTGATCTGGCCTGCTGGTGGCGTACCTGTCTGGTTTCCATGGGTGGACTAGCAGCAGTATTACTTGTTGCTGCCGGCCTGACTGTTGGCCTCTCTGTTGCGAGCATGTGTCACTGATGTTGCGCCGCTGTTTTGTACCTTTGGCACTGATTGGCCGATTGAAGTCCCGCCTTCTCAGTTGGCTTTATATCCGTCCGGTAGACTGAACTTTAGTGCCATTTCGTGGTGTACCAGTCCGTTAGCCTACTGTATTCTGTGCTCCGTTGTGACCCTTGCCTGGCTGTTGACTCCGCTCCGTGTATGAACCTTGGCCTAGTCTGACTACCTGCTCCATGTATGAACCTTGGACCAGCCTGACTACCCACTCCGTGCATGAACCTTGGCTTGCCTGACTACCCGATCTGTGTATGACCCTTGCCGTTGCCTGACTACTCGGTCCTAGCAAGTCCTGGGCCTTGTCTGTATATCCACTCTATTGTACCCCGGCCTTGACTGACTATCTTTCCGTGTGGCCTTGGGTTGGTCTGTTGCCTCTTAGGTATTGCCATCATTCTGGGTATTCCGTGGGCATTGGTCTTGGACCCTAACATTCTAGGGTATAGCTTTCCTGCCTTGGATCCTAGCATTCTAGGGATCCCTGTAGCCTCCTATCACCCACCCTTGATCCATCTCTGGTTGGCTGCGTTCACTCTCCTGTAGAGAACTGTAGGCTAGGTTCTCTTCCATCTGCTTACCTTTCCTAGTAGTACAGGCTAGGTTAGTGTTCAGCCCTTGGGTACTGGATGTAGCTCTGTCCTCACGCCTGACCCTGGGTAAGGTTGGGGAAATGCTTGATTTGTATTTTGCCTTAATCAAGTGGTGTTGATCTTACTGTACCTGTCTTGTGTTCTTATTTACCTGAGCCACCATGACAGTATGAGAGGGCCATGAGTACTGAAGGTACAGAAAACCCACAGGTTCCTAGCATTCTGGCCATAATGGACATACAGGACCAAGGTATTTAAAGCTAAAACGGATGGATTTGTGCCAAGGTATAAGCATTAGCATTTAGAGGATGGTGTGAAGTGATACACAACAATCCTTGTCCAATGACTGAAAGATTGCTTTGTGGAGGAAGTGAGAGCCAACTATATTAAAATTAAGTAGGCCAAAAGATGACGATAACTCAGCAGTTGGCAGCAGACACAATGGCAATGACAACAAGACAGAAATAAAGTATTGTGTCTCAGAAAGGGCAGTCTGGCATTTATGGCTCAGGTGTTGATAGTGGTGATGTTGGCACTGGTGGTGGAAGTGGTGAAGTTAATGCCACTGGTGGTGGTGGTGGGGAGGAAAGGCAGGGGACATCTCTGTTGGACCTAATTCCTGAATATGACTTGGTGACTGATGAATCTGAACATCATTTACCTCCAAGGAGGGAACCAGTCCATTAGAGATTGTTATAGCATGCATGTAGGAGAATTGTGTTCTTGGCCGTAATAATGACCCTGCTAGTAGACAAAACAGTGTGCCTGCACTTGTGCATACTGTGTTGAAAGTCTTAGCTGAACACCAGCAAGTGAGTAGTCAGAGCGTGTTTTTAGTGCATCAGGTTTCATTTTAAATGGGTATAGGACATAGCTATCCAGCATGTAATTCCAATGGACTTTGTAGTGGAGGTGGAAAGTTCTCCCTACCACCACCTCAAGGAATTGCATAACACATGCAGTGGAAACAGCACAGAGAAGGAGTAAGAAATAAGACCTCTCTCACCAACTGTTATTTTAGTCATCTTAATCCTTATCCAGTCTTTTATACATATGTTTTTATTTTAATACTAGTTGAACAGCCCGTTACACGGGCCACAGTGCCTCTGACAGCCGGTCGCGGGGCAGTCTGTACTGCACATGACTGCCGCACGCGCAGCAGTGTCTACTGCGCATGTCGGGCGTTACACACAACTTAGCAAATTATTATATAGGATACTATTATATATTTTGTAAGTTAGGTAGAGATTTTGGTGCTTATTGACTTGTTACTTGTTACATTGGTATGAAACAGTTAACACAAATAAACAACACACAATGTCTACCAAAGGTGAAATGGTGAGAGGATTGCTGCTTGGATGCTTGGGTGTAGTGATGGTGGTGGTGTTCATATGAAATTTCAGATGCTTATGACAAGACTGTCCAAGTTCAGTCCTCAAGGACCATCAACAGTACAGGATTTTAGGATATCCCTGCTTAAGCACAGGTGAGTCAGTCAAAATGAATGAGCGACTGATTAACTCACTTGTGCTTAATCAGGGAAATCCTTAAATCCTGGCCTGTTGGTGGTCGTTGAGGACTGAATTTGGATAGCCCTGGTTTATAATAATAATGCTAAATAGCATAATCCCCAAATAAAACAGTGAAAAGCATCCTTTCCCTTAGAGGTGAAAGCAAAATATTTAACTATAAAATAACTTGAGCGCTAACCATCTCCTTGGCCACAACATTACTTGGTGCTGAATTTGAATACTCCTAGGGGGTCTCCCTAAGAGTGAAGGGCAATTCAAATGTGCACCCCTTGCTCTCAGTGCCTAGGGAATCCAGCTGAACCCTCCTGACGAGGCCCAACAAGGCCAAAACGTACTTCGCGGGTTAGCTGGTATTCCCGTGCAGGGAATTTTAGAACTGAACTGTCCTTTTGGGTGGGATTAGTCTAATATGCACATGGAAATTTTTCCCTTGTAATGGCACTAGAGAGCTAAAACATGATGCTTCTGAGTGGTGATTAGCCGTAGGATAGGCCATTGTATTGTTGTTCTTCCTCAGAAGTCTCTCACATTTTGTATGCTGAATTTGAATACTCTTAGGGGGTCTCCCTAAGAGTAAGGGTAATCCAGACATGGACCCCTTGCTCTTAGTGCCTAGGGAATCCAGCTGCACCCTCCTGATAAGGCCCAACAAGTCCAAAACGTACGTCAGGGGTTAGCTGGTGTTCCTGTACAGGGGGGACTTGCCTGTCATTTTGGAACTGGACTGTTCTTTTGGGCGGGATTAGTCTAATATGCACATGGAAACTTTTTCCCTGTAATGGTACTAGAGAGCTAAATCGTGATGCTTCTGAGCAGTAACTAGTCATAGGACAGGCCATTGTGCTGTTGTTCGTCCTTAGAAACCACTCACATTTTCTATGCTGAATGTAAAGCAAAAGAAATGTAAAACGTAAACATAAAGAAAATGATTCAGCTCAACAGCAGCAACACACTAATTAATAAAAATAAATTAATAAAAATTAAACAAATTAATAAAAATAAACAAATTACAAAAATGTAAATAAACTAATAAAAAAGATTCACCCTCCCTGCTAACAGGCACTCATATTCTGCAGGATGCATGGTTCTTAGGTATTCTGTTATACCCTACTTTCTGTTTGTCTCTTCCACGTTACTTTGTGTAGTCATTGAGCCATATAGGGTGCGACGTCTGGAATGATGGAGGCTTTCCGCACGTAAGCTGGAGCACTCTCTGGCCCTGCTGTAATATACCAAGCCACTGTTATTTTTCAAGGAAGGTTGTGCCAATGTTATTTATGCAGTAAGTTTGTTTTTTAGGCAAAGGACAAAGACACTCAGCCAGCGCTAACAACCTTTTCAAGCCATATTTGTTGTAGGACTCACAACTTTGACTTGTTCTCCACTTCAGCTCGAAGCACAGGTAATCTTGCGGTGGCAAATGTTGCAGTCATAGGGAACATAGGCAAAAAATGTAATGGCAATGGCAAAAAGGAGAAAACGTTAGCAAAAAAATCGTAAAATCATTGTTTTTTCACGAAAAGTCATGCAGGAAATGTTTCTGACTTTACACCCGCCCCTTAATTAATCAACTGCCTTAGATATTTTCATTCATTACATACATGTTTTTTGTCTGTTATGGTGCAGTTACGTTTCCCAGAATTGCTCTACATTTGTCCTTATACAAATGTAACCTTAAATTATATTAAGACTATTTAATAGGTGCAAGCAAGGAGTATATGATATGTATGAGCCCTACTTCATTTTTACATATGATTGCTATTTAATCCTCTACAACATACATGACAAATTTCAGTAATGTTTGAGGGCTTAAGTACCTTTGGTACATTTGTTGTGACCATGTAAGGCCCAGGGACCTCATGTTTTGTTCTGTCTCCCAATCTAACCACACTGAGTTCAGTGTGAGTATGCTGAATTGTGTTGCATACAGGGAGAATAATTGGAAGAGCAGAAAATTCAAAGTTGGAACTTTTGAACTACTCTCTTTTTATCCTTGAAATACACAGTGCACTAAAAGTGGACTAAATAATCATGTAGCCATAGTGTGTGTGAATTAAGTACCCAGTCTAGACAAAGAGGAAAATGGTGTCAAGCAACACCTGTGGTTTTCACTAAGCTGTTCTCCGTAGCTGTGAGCTTTCTCTGCATTTCAAATTAACTTTGACATGATGCAGTGGTGTTTAATGGTTAGAGATCAAAAAAAAGATTGTCTGGTCAATGAACCATTCAGCTGTAATGTAACTGACTCTTAAATTAGGAACAGGTGCCGGATCCACAATACATATTTTTTGTTTAATTAATTAATTAATTAATTCATTCATTCATTCATTCATGATAGTTCCCTCACTTGGTCAAAACATAATAATATTGGGGCTCAGGACTTTCTATTACTAATACTCCTTATCTGGATCAGGATGGAGAGATGGAAGGATATCCCCCCCCTTCCCCGATTGACTTAAGGTCTAAATAAAAGATGTATTTTAATGCACATTTATTGTAATGCATTCTAAGCCAATCTGGCAATGGAGGAGTTAATCATGGGTCAGGTTGGGCTAGTGTAGGATGGTAGGACTTTTTAAATGTCATGTTAGTAAGTTAATCCCTCCATTGCTAGCAAGTTCTCAATGCATTACATAGCATAGGGGTTAATAGGTTAATCACAAACTAGTATAGGCACGAGGAACAGGTTTGAGGGCACTTGGGGACATGAGCTTTTGCTTCTGATTGGCATGTTTTTCTGTTCCAACAGCCTTGAGCTGTAAAAAAGGAATAGCTGCATCTGGCACAAAAAACACTGTGGAAAGGCCATAAGCTGCTACCAACAGTGTTATATGGCCTTTTTAATTGGCTTGCTACATGTAACAAGATGTATAATATGAGATGCATAATATGCTGATTAATAGACAGGATAGCATAAAAAGCTCAAAATATAGGCCTTCATTTGCTCTTTGCTTGTTATTTTGTTCAAGTATTCATGTTCATTGCCCTATGACCGTTAAGCCCTTGGGCTCAATCCTTGGCAGATTGGGTGTGTAGGTAAAAAGTTGTAGTTCTGACTACCGGACTCCGTCTTCCAAGCAGAGTCTATGACAAGAACCTTCTCTCATATCCTTCCGAGTGGTTCATTGGTGTCTGGATGGTTGCAGATTCTCCTTTCTTAATGATGATTCAAGTTGCCAGGATGATCATACCAAAATGTACTGCTGCAGATCAGGCATCAATTGTCATGACGGCAGAAGTCTTGCTTCTTAAATGAAAGATCAGTGACAGAAGAATATTGTTCACCATTTAAAAAAAATATATAATATTGAATTCCTGGAATTTCTTCCAGCCAAATCAGTGATTTCTCAAGAATCTTCATCTGTAGTGAGAGAGTTGATTATATATGAATTGAAAGTCTCTTCCATCTTGTTTTCTGCATTCCTTGGTCCAGAGAAAATAGGCACTGAACTGCACACATTCCTTATTTCACAGTCATCATGATACAGTTTCATCAAAGGGACTCTCTTCAGAATTAAGTCTATATGATTGGCAATGCTGGATTATCCTTAAGGTTTTAATAGGTTGCACAGGCCTAGGACTTAAAAGTACCCAAATAAGATTTCAGAAGGGTAAGTCAATTCTAGATTATGAATTGGTGTTTTTTCAACAATTGTGGTAACAGTTGTGGCCTTCCTGAGCAAAAAGCATATAACCATGACTTCTTATATAGTCAACTGGCACAGGATACATGCTCAAAAAACACTGACAATTTTTTTTTAACTTTCTTTTCTGACAATGTACTGGTAATGTCTCTCCGGGGACAGGGTAATCTCCAGGTACTGGGATATTGCTGGACGGCCCTTCTCCTCCTTATTTCTTTGGCACACTGGCCAACCTCATTGTCAGTGTACTTAAAGAGCTGGGGAGGGAGAGATTGGAAGGGAGATGATTTGAAGAATAGGGCACGTACTGCAGAACTGTGCAGTACAGCTTGTCCAGTAGGAACAGGAACTGGTGACTGGTAATCTTTAAAAGGCCATAGCTAATAAAGTATTGAGATTAAAAAAAAATACAACCTATGTACAATGTTAAGAATTACATCCAGTGACATAAATTGTCTTGAGGATGAAAGTTCCACTTTAAGAATGATAACCAAAAACACAAGAAAATATGCAGCATTGGTTGCTGATGTTCCTTCAACAAATTTTCTCTCCATTTGCAAAGGTTGCCCCATAGACCTAATTTCCTTATTGTATATACCAGTCTCCTGTGTGGCACTGTACAGCTATTTCTTACTTGTTCATAGAAGCTCAAAAGATTTGGTGGCAAGATCTATTCGTTATAAAACCATGTCTATTTCTGCTAATAATTTTATTTTTCTCAGTGTAATCCTGAATATAATCTTTTATTATCCATTCCAGCAGTTTTCCCATTACTGAGACCAAACTCACAAGTCTATAATTCCCAGGTTCTGTTTTAGTTTCCTTTTTTGTTACCTATGCCACATTTAGGTCAATGGGAATCTGTATTTGTTCCATATGATGCAGCTGGCATGTACCATAAGTACTCCATTTTGTTTGTTTTTTAACACAGGGTTCCTAATCCTACCTTACATGACATAGAAGGATATTGCTGCACCTGCTGCTCCTTTGATATTGGTCTCTATAATGTAAAGAGAGAAAATAAGATATTTGCTTTAAACAGAGGATCAGTTAATCACATGGCACTTTTAATTATTTTTATTGTCTAAAAAAGTACTGACAGGACCTTTGTTCATTTAAGGGATAGTAATACTTAAAATGTAAAAAAAAAATATGTTGTACGGTTTATCCCCCTGAGTAAAACAAGAGTACTCCCACTGCTGAAAGGTATTTCATTCAAAAGTTATTCATTTTCAAAGTTGAACTTTTTAGGTGCAATATCACAGTGGCCAGAAATTGTACAGTGGCGCTGTTGCTACACGATCCTATGGACAGCTCTGGTTCCGGGACCATAAATCTCCATAGCATCGTGTAGCAACAGCGCCACTGCACAATTTCAGGCCACTGTGATATTGCACCTAAAAAGTTCAACTTTGAAAATTAATAACTTTTGAATGAAACACCTTTCAGCAGTGGGAGTACTGTTGTTTTACTCAGGGGGATAAACCCTACAACATATATTTTTTTTTTACATTTTAAGTATTACTATCCCTTTAATGTCATTTGACCATGACAAATTTGCATGCATAATCAAGCAATTAACATTTTTGAATATTTCTGGTGTTGTAAAAACACACTTTAGCAGTGAAAACTATTTTGACGATTAAGAAATACCATTTAGGTGGATTTGGTATTTGAAGACTAATTAATTAGTGCATATACAATATTTAGGCATGAAATAGTATAAGAAACACACAAAGATATGCAAATCTAATGTCTTGTATTTTCTGCTAGATAAAAATATACATAGCTTAGCAGATAGTCTTGTGAAGTTGCAGGAGATGCATGTACTGCCTGTGAACAGTATCAATATTTATTGATTACAAATTTGCTTCAATTACAGACGCCATGTCCACATTTGAAATGAGATGCAGCTGTGCACTGTTGAAAGAGGTAGGATACAATCTTGATACATCACGATTACTCCCCATAGACCTCATGTGTGTGCTAGTGGTATGTGCTGTTTCGTTTATTAGAACTGTGACTTTGAAAGGAAAAGCCCCAAGTGAACTGTATGCGTCATATATACATAAAGACAAAAGTTGGTCAAAAATGGTGCAGGCACAGTGCACCGTGTGAAGCAAATAAAATTTCACTTTGTATCAGTTGGGCATTTAAACCCCTTGAGAGGTCTCCAAATAATTAATTTAAAATGTTCTAGAGATCGCTCTATCATCCAAGGAATAAAATATCCTCATTTAAATCAATGGGCACTTTTATTTGTTCCCAAGGTACAGATGATTTGTCTGGCAATGGCTCCACTTTTCTATGTGCATACTCTTAAAGGGATAGTAATACTACGTTTTAACTTTATTTTATTTTGTAGGCATTAAAAAAACATGAAGAATGATATACGTCTTATCTCTCAAACCTTTATGGTTTATGAGATATTCACAAGCAAAGTGTCCCCCTCCCTCCCCTTTTACTGATGTCACACTCTTCAGCCTGAGCAGAAGGGAGGTGCCCAGGTAGACTGCAGAGAGGGACAATCTTCAATTAAGATAAGGGAAAACCTGAAAAGCTTGTCAAGGGGGGCAGGGATTTCATTGTTTTCATAGGAATAAGAGTGTCCCCTTCTGTTATCTGTCCAGTCTATGGACTGCATTCCACATCTGAGAAGAGACTGTTTACAGTAGGTAAAAGGGGCGGGAGGGGGAAACTTTGCTTGTGAATATCTCATAAACCATAAAGGTTTGAGAGATAAGACTTATATCATTCTTCGTGTTTTTTTAATGCCTATAAAATAAAATAAAGTTAAAATGAAGTATTACTATCCCTTTAATCAGTTGAACAACTGCTCGCTCTCTATTTTATATGTTAAACATTTTAATTTGAAAACCTGTTTGCTTTATCAATGTGTCTCAGCAGGACTATAAAATATAATGGGACAATATTAAACATTCTTATCTGACACATTGGTTATATGATTCTTTTCTTTTACCCTTATATTAAAAACTAGTATAAATGCCCGTGTACATGGGCCAAAGTGCCACCCAGCGGCCTCGGCTGCTGCTCCTTAGCCGGGAGTGGAGACAGGTGGTGGGCCCTTTGGAGCTCCCCGCTCCAGATGGAGGGCAGCGTGTTCGGCCACTCTCTACTGTGCAAGACTGCATCGTTCTGGCAGTCTCTACTACGCATGTGTGTGTTACCCACACAGGGAGCGACACATTCTACAAAATTATATATATTGATTATATATATTGATATTCACATTCAGGGTCCATTATCTCTCTCCTTTCAATGTTTTTCAGTGGTATATTATTTTAAAATCATTGGCAACCACTGCTGGTGGTTTATAAATAAGTGATCATAATATTACATGTCAATATGCAATCAATGATCTGCTATAGGCAAGAGGAAGAGGAGATATAAGAAGATTCCCTGTTCATTTTAAGATCGTTATGTACATTTCAGATTCATTGTTGCATCTCATAGACCTGTTCTGAAAGTTGAAGTATTTTTTTATGACATTTCAAGGTGAAGTTCATTTGGACCAATTGCTTTTTTGCTGCAGAAATCATTTATTCTTGTTTCTAGAAGGCTAGAGAGGCAAGCTGCTTATGTCACTGCTTTCAATCCCATTTCTAAAATGCATACAACAGTAAGGTGTTTTGACATTACACTTGGCTTAAGGGTTTTTTCTTCTTCTTCTACTTTGTCTCTTTTGTGCGATGTAATTGTGTTGAATAGATTGTTTTATACTTCTGATTCGTTTTTTAATGATTACTCTCATAGCAACAAGAGCATGAATGTTGTAACTGTGGGGTCAAAGAGCTGTATAGAATTAGTACACTTTATACAAAGGACAAATTCTATTGTCATTGGGAAAAAAAGACATCTCCGGCATCCAATAGACTCAAATTGTTGTTGGTTTCTCTTCTGCAATTAGAAAGTAATTTTGAATTTGTGATTACCTTCATGCAAAATAACCATCTAACATTTGGGAGTGATTCCACTACATCTGGATTGTGTCTCATGGCTGTCAGTGCAATGTGTGGAACAAACACATTGATCTTAATGTACATAGAAGAATTCTGGAACAAACCAACTACTCCACAGGTGACAAATAAAAATGTCGTAATTTCTCGTCAAGCTAAACGGGGCTTCCTTGAATGCTACAGAGGTTTCCAACAGATTTCACATTTTTATTTTTCCTCTGTAGTGCAGTTGGTTTGCCCTAGAATTGCTCCATTTCATCTTAGTTCATCAGTCTTAGTGCAGTGACAGCTATGGTAGACAACTTCAGTGTACCATTACATTATTGTATATGAAGAATTAATTAAATCACTATATATATATATATATATATATATATATATATATATATATATATATTTTTTTTTTTTTTTTTTTTTTTTTTTTTGTGAAAGTATTTTACCAGAAAGAATACATTGAGATAGTTTCTGTCCTGGACTCATTTTATCTACTTCAGAATGGTGAAAGGCTAACCTGACCTTGCCGGGACTAGAACCTGTGACCTTGCGGCTTGAACAGATTCTACATCTGGTGTATCAACTAATTAAACCATCTCACTGGCTAAATGTCTTAAAAAGTTGAATGCAACACTTGCAGTCAGACACAGTGGGCTGTTATAAGAGCAGATTTAGCTGGGCACTGTTTTTATGGAATTGGTATACAAGTCTTAATATTTTTCATGTTCTTTTCTGTTTGTGATAGGGTTTGTCATGCTAAAGTCTCAGAGTAGGTTATTCTGTGTCTTACTGGTGATAAAAGGCTAACATCAATACTTACTTTATTACTCTTCCAAACTCTGTGCCTGTTCAACAGTAAAAGGTGATTATTTTAATAAGTATACTTTGAGGGGGCATTAGAGAAATGTTGTTTTATTGTTGAAGAACAAAATCTTAGGACAGCTTTGTTCTCAGACCTATCCAATAAATGCTGCATAATAGTTTACTCATATGTCCAAACCTCTCCCACTTTCTTAGGCTGCTAGGGGGTAATAAATTAATTGGGAGCAAAGTCATGCAAGGCATTTCAGGATGGAAGCTCTCACTGAAGGGAAGCTTTGGAAAGGGGACAGTTCCAACCCCTCTTTAATACACTACTCTATCTCAGTTCTGTCCTAGGAGGCACTGCACTTCAAAAATACATGGTTACATTTCATGCCTCAGAGCAACATTTTGGGTTGTAAAAAAATATTTAAATTTGAGTTGTATTAGTTGATTTAATCATTCTCTACAACAGAGATAAGCTATGAGAGTCTTTCCAGAAGTTGCTGGACTACAACTTCCACTACCCTCCCTCCAGATAACAGATGGTAGAATATGATGGGAACAACAGCTGGAGTGCCCAACATTGCTCATCTCTTCTAAGTAACATTAAGGTGTTTAGATGAAAAACAAAGGCAGTTTTTGTATGCAATAATCCTTACTATATATACACATATGGTTCCAATAATAATCCATCAACCAAAGAACTTGTGTCACGTAAGATGATTCTCAGAGCACTAATTCTGGTTTTTATAAAATAATCTAATGCATATTCTTCAAAACACAAGACAAGGATCACAAATTTTAGTTCTGGTTCATGTAGTTAGCAGTTGCTTACTTAAATACCAAAGGAGGTCTGCTTCCCAGAACCTTGCTGCAAATCATGTAAAAAAACAATACCTCAAAAGCAGCCATTAAATACAGGCCAACATTTATCTGTTTGTTCCAAAGAAAAGTAAGGGAATACTGTAGCAAACCAAGTGCGCCACAGGATGCAAATAAAAAAAACCCCCTAGAAAACTGTGATCTAATTGCAATGTTTTTGAGACCTCCCTGGCATTGAAGAATTTAAAAGCCCCTTTTAAATAAACGGGAATTTTTTGTTGTCCCATATAGGACAAGTGGTTTACCTCAGGATTACTCCACTTTTCATTAGAACGTACGTGTAGTGAAAAAAAAGATCAAATCTTATGTGATTTTACTAGTTGAAGAGCCCGTTACACGGGCCACAGTGCCACTGGCAGCCGGTCGCGGGGCAGTCATGCACAGTAGAGACTGCCCACGTCGTGGCTGATACAGTGCCTGCCGGTCACAGTGCAGTCATGCTCAGTAGAGACTGCCTGCGCTGTGACTGATACAGAGCAGGATGCTCCTTTGGAGTGCCCCACTCTGTATCAGCCTCGTCACTGGCAGTCTCTACTGAGAATGACTGCACCGTGGCCGGCAGGCACTGTATCAGCCGTGGCGTGGGCAGTCTCTACTGTGCATGATTGTGGCGTTACACACGTTTTAGCGAATTATTATATAGGATGGTGTTGATTAATCATATATTTTTTTAATTTACTCAATATAGCTAAACTCTTTACAGAAATGTAGGATTAAGAGAAATATTTTCTTAAAACCACAGTTATCCTATCCTCCCCTCAGTGGGAGCTTCCATCAAGAAATTATATGCATGATTATTCCTCCCCATTTCTATTTATTGCACTCCTCTGGTGAACATTGATAGGTTCTATCAGACTAAGAAGGTGGAGAGAGGTGATTTTCTGGACAAAAGTGTAATAATTAAACAGGCTTTATCGAGCAGCTCAGAAAACAAAGTTTTGCTGAGATTAGGCTCTCCAACTACTAAATCAAAAATTGCTAAAACATTTAAACTGATTGAAAACCAAAAACAAAAGGTACAAGAAGTTTGAATAGATACACTTAATGAGGCTACATGCCATGCAGGAAACATGTTTATTTTGAGTAGAACTGAGATCAAATAAAATGCAGCTGTAGTATATGAATGGTAGAAAAATTGTAATTTTTTTTCTTGAGAATTTTGGTGGAAAAAACACAATTTCCATAATTTTCCACCAAAATACCTGCCACAGAACCTGCATAAAAATGTCCTCCTTTTTGCCTCTGTCACTGAATTTCACAAGAGAATTTTGCTGTTTTTTTTGCCCATGCTTTCTATGGCTGCAAGAATTCCCACTGGAATACTACTGCTGAAGTGTAGATATCAACAACATAAGCCTTCAAAAATTGTTATCAGGCTGAATCCCCTTGTCCTTTGCCCATGACACAAACCACCTGACGACACAGCTCTGGCACATCAATCCTGTGGCTTGGGATAGGTCAGCAGGGTGCAGTATTTGCCATCAGATTTTTAAAACCTCTGTTTTCAACAAAAGAATAAGATGGGAATTCAACCACCAACATTTTGGCAAGATTGCCATTCCACAGGTGTTGCCATTTCAACAGATGCACTTTTGGACTATTTTTGTGAAGTTTTGGCAGCACATAGAAGAAAAAGTATATAACTTGTTTTAACAGCATGACTAATGGTGGGGGAGGTGGTGGTGGAGGTGGTTGTGGGGACTGTATGATTGTCACATCCAGGACCAGACTTTCCAGCTGATCTCCCAAATAGTTTCTTAACAGGGATAATGCTTCTTTTCAGTGGTGGAAAATTGAGACATTTCCTTTCAGCTAATAGTCTGGCCATATCATCATCTCTTTCTCACTCTCTACTTCATATGTAGCAGTAAAATGAGAGAATGGTGGAGGATATATTCTGGATCAACATCATCATCTTCATCAATAATTAGGTTATCACCATTGTCCACTTTCTCTCCACTACCTTCATATACGTCTAGTCTTAATGAAATCTCATACAATTTCTTGTTACAGAACATTGACCACAACCTTGTAGTCAGGTGGTACTGCCACTGTCAGATGCAGCTGCTGGCTTAATTGCCAAATCCACATCTCCTATGGCAACAACACTAGAATGTGACTCGTTGTTGTCTTCAGTGTTCTTAAAAGGTTTAGTACTACTACTGGTGGTGGTGGTGGTGGTGGTGCAACTTTTTATGTCACTTTCACATACAGCATCCTCAAGAGGAGGAGGATCATCATCATCATTTATTGCAGCATCTGTGACCACAGTCAGTTTTTGAAGTTCAACTTTATTACCAACAACATATTCATACATTTCAAAGTATATCTCTCACTCTGTCACAGTAGGCTCAGCCATCTCAGGTAGGAACTTGGTTCACCTGCTATCTGACTGCTAGTGACTGTTGCTTGTCAGGTTTTTTTTAACTCTTCCTTCTCCCTTCACCCTCCACCCACACACACATCTACACACAGAAAACAACTTGGCTACCACAAAAACACCTTAAAAGCACCTCCAGCTTCCCTTATTTTGTCTGTCATATCTAGCATCAAACACATCTGCACAGACTAGCAACAGGCTATAAACTGAAGCCACACTTATGTTAGCACAGAGAGAATACATTGGGAAACTCTCCACATGGGGGAAAAGGACATTATTAACATTGATTTCAAGACGCAGGAATTTTTCCTTATGCTGTTTCCACATTTTTCACGTTTTTTCGCTTATTCCCAGTGTACTTAGCCTAAAAGCATCTGTTATTGCTCTCAAGTTAGTTCATGGGCAGGGCCCTCTTGGTATCTTATGTCATGTTATTTTGTATTTATTACTTCTCTTTTGTACAGTGCCAAGGAATATGATAGAGATCTATAAACAACAGACAATACTTATGCTAATAATAAAAATAATAACAATAGCTTACCCTAACTCTAGCTGAGATTAAAACATAGGGCATCATTCATCAAGGTATAGTTCTGGCGCAAACTCCCTACCTACACCATAGGGGGGAAATGAACATTCGTTTTGATTAAATGGGTTTTTATATGCTTGAATTCTAGAGATGTCTCCAATACTTTGCTTAGGAATGCAGTGCAGACCTCCCTAACTTTCAAGGGCTTAAAAATCCCAAGTTAAACAATGAGAATTGGCAGAATTTTGATTTCAACCCTATGGTGAAGATAGTTTGCTCCAGAATTTCACCTCCTTGGTTTGATGAGGCTGATAATCTTCTGCTATGGATATTTGTAAGCTTGATGTTGCCAGGTCAGGCCTAAGGTCAGGATGGTTGAACACATCCACATGGTTTCTCAGTCATCAAGTAAAAAGATAAAAGGCTATATGCCCGAAGTAAAATAAGAGTAACTTTTGGAGCACACCAAATGCACCATAGGGGACAAGTAACAATTTCCCAAATTCAAATTGGTTTAAATGAGTCATTGAAAACAATTTGCTGATGCTTTTTACTGGATGACTGCAATATCACATGGTTAGACTTTGCCTGCTTAATTCAGTTTAAAGAGATAGTTTAAAGAGATAGTAATGTTTCAAAATAAAAGCAGCTCCAATTAATCTTCATAGTATTTGGGCCATGGAGAGTGTTATTCCAATACTGTCAGAGTTGTAGTTCAAGGGTAATTGAAAAATAAAATATCCCCCTCCCGCCCATTTTACCTAGTGTAAGCTACCTCCCCTCAGATGTGGAATCTGGTCCTGGGACCAGACAGCTCACAGCAAGGGACAATCTTCATACTGTTGTCACCTTAAATTTAGGGATGATTTTCAGTCAGATCAGTCCACATTGTTGACCCAGGCCTTCTATATTATGTGACCAGCAGGGCAATACTACATTACACTTGAAATATACCATTACATTTGTTGGACTCATGTAATGTATATTGAAGTTGTGGAGTTTCTTTGTTGGTGTCATGTAATACTCTGATATGCTTTTGTGTTGCGTACTATCCTACTGATCTCATAGAGCCTGTGTATATATCTGCAGAGAGCTGTTATGTTGCTGATATATATCTTGCTTAGACAATTTACACACTCACACACATATGCATGTGCACACATACTTTTTACAGCCCTAATATAAAGTGAAAAATTTGTATGAAAATTAATTCAATTTTTTATGGTGCTGTAGGAGAATGCAGTCCAGGTTTTCTCCAGTGAAAGATCTAAACATTCTGGCATGCGTCAATAAGCAATAACATTACAACACTGTATCTAATTTATCTGTTTTTTTCTTGTGTATTTTAAATTGCACCAAAGAACACTCTCCTTTTTCCCCTTATGGAATAGTAATGCATTCACAGGCCGTTCAGCAGCAATCAATATGGGTTATCTGGAAAGCTTACAAACTAATTGATTTTATCCTTAATACTTTCAAAACAAATGTAAATCTCAGTATAAAATGGATTCAAATTAAGATAGGCAGACTAGTATTAGTGATAACCTCAACTCTGAATACATTTGGAAACAAGGTGTTTAGTTTTAAGGTAAATGCCATATTTGTTATTTTTTTTAACCCTTTAACCCTCATGCTACTCTTACCCCTCTTGTATTCAAAGGGTTAAACAATGTAAATAAAGGTATCATAAAATCAAGTTGCTGCTCGTCTACCAGATAACATCCATACATTAAAACATTTTTAGTGATCCCTAAAAGAATATTGCTTAAGTAGTAATGTGGATCAGCCAGTGATAGCTCTGCAATTGGCTTACACATAAATGACTTAACCACTTAATGTCTGGTGCACTATGGTCCATCAGAAGGAGAGAGTACATGAATAAAGGCAATAATGGAACAATTCTGGGAAAAATCAGCTGTACCACAGGGAACAAATGAAAATTCCCATTGATTTAATTAAATGTTCTTTCATCAGGTGGTCAATTTTAGAAACGCATTGAGCTGTTATTTTAAGAGACATTATTTTACATACAATTAATACATTTCCACTATTTTTATCAACCATCATTTTTTTATTTTTTTAATAACTAGAGGTCTCCAGTGAGAGGTATACCTTAGCAGGACAGACGAATGATCCTGCTCGTGATAACTGCCGGCTATGGATCTATAAACCAAGCTTAAATATACACATAAGTCACATACAATATAGAAACATAGAAAAAAACTAAGCGGTGATAATGAGGTTATAAAGTGGAGATGATCACTTCTCCAATTCTTATGTTATTCTATAGAGACTATGCTCTAAAATGTCTTCAGTTTTGGAGGTCTTAGTGAATAATCTCCATAGAATAACATAGGAACTGGAGAAGTGATATCACTGGAGAAGTTATCTCCACTTTATCACTGCTTAGTGAATCTCCCCATTGAATTTTATAATAATAATAACTAGTATTTATATAGCGCCTTTCTCCCAGTGGCACTCAAAGCGCTTTCAGCGCACGCTCTCGGAATTAACCAAATCGGCAGCTGAAATAATAGATGTTATTATTACCCGTTCAGTAGTACTCATTTTATCAACCTCAGAATGATGAAGGGCTGAGTTGACCCTGCTGGGAATTGAACTTGCAACCTTGAGGTTGGAATAGGCTCCATAGTCAGGGACTTTACCACTGAGCTATCTCACCAGTTCGATGGCAAATAAGAACCATTCAGCCCATTTAGTCTTCCCATTTTATTACTGTAAAAACCTCTAATTTTTTTTGGTCCGTGGTCTTGTCTTGTGTTCAGGACAGCTGTATGCCTATCCCATGCATTCTGTCACTGTATTAACTTCTACCACTTCTCCTGGTAAGCTATTCCACTTATCTACTACCCTCTCAGTAAAGTAAAACTTTCTTACATTACATCTTAACCTGTATCCCTCTAGTTTTAGACTAGGCTATTTAGAATATTCCTCATTCTTGTGCATAAGACTATTCTGAGACTTCGATGTACCCCCATTTGTTTCTTGTATTTGCTGTCATTTGAGGGGTAGAGAAGACACATTCCTTGTTTGTTTTAATTGGGGAGCAGATGAGCTGAAAATATTCTCTGAGTGGGCACAGTGAGAGTCCTCTATCCATCCCTCTGTCCGTTGTTAACAGATTTGGAGATTGTGAGTACCCTGGTGCTAAGATGGAGGATATTATCAATACTTATACATATTGCACTATGAGTGACAAATCTTTTGTTAAAGTCACAGTTACATCTTGTAATCAGATTTAAAAAAAAAAGCTGGGAAATGTAGGGTTATGTTTTACAAACCTTATATGCTTTCATTCTGCTTTTGTTGATGAGATTAAAAACTGGCATTTAATGACATTAATATAATCACAAATTAGATGTTATTTGAACAGCTCAGATATGGAGTGTAGGAAATGTGCAAAACCTTAACCCTTGAAGTCCTTAGCTTTTTATTGAGTTCAAATTTTACCATTGGCTCTATTAAAAGTTATTTACATTTTAATTTCCATCTTTTTTTTTTTTTTTTACCTTATTTGTCAACACCCTAAGGTCTTGGTTCAATTCTGGGTGGTAAAACAGCCGGTAGGACTAAATTGGCTACCGACCCAAGGAATAAAATGTCTAAGTCGGTATTAAATTGCCCTACCAGCTGAAAGCACAAAGAGAGTTAGGCCACAGAAATTGGCTTGTGGTCAAACATCTGTTTTGTGCATTAAGTTCCCAAAACGCACGCTAAGTAGTGGCAATAAAGGGAACATCAAGGAAAAAAGCTAACAATCGGTGCCTGAGATACTTTCAGGACTTCTTAGGTCTCTTCCTCAGGCATGTTATACAGATAAATAAGAAAACTTCTCTCTTAAATACAAGTACACATTACATTGTGTATAATGGAAATGGACTGATTCTTTGATCAGTCAATCGTAGAAGATGTGACTTAAATTGCATTCTTCCTCTGAGTCCAGGTATTTATGATCCCAGATGAACTGTTGTAAAAGTTAATTCACAATGTGATAATGTGACAGAAACTCTCTGTCTCTATTCAACCCATAAGTCAAAGAGTCAAATTGTACCATTAATTTTACCTCCCATAATTTTCTGTCCCTCTGAGTGCGAAATTGTCCCATCACTACAGTCAGTCTAATGTCCCTGACACTGTGCCCACTTTGGCAAAAATGTTCTCCCACTGGTGTCTCTGTCTTTTTGTTGTTAATGCTGGATCTGTGGGAATTAAACCTCTTATGTAATTTCTGTCCCGTTTCCCCCACATAAAGAGCTGTTGGGCATTTTGCACACATGATGAGGTATATTACATTGGATGATTTACAGGTGAAATTACCGTTGATCTTATGGTGTAACTGGGTGTTTGGTATGGGTATCCTGACTTATGGGTTGAATAGAGACAGAGAGTTTCTGTCACATTATCACATTGTGAATTAACTTTTATGACAGTCCTTCTGGGATCATAAATACCTGGACTCAGAGGAAGAATGCAATTTAAATCACATCCTCTACCATTGACTGACCAAAGAATCAGTATCTGGACTAACGTTCTTATCTGATTTCCATTATAAACAATGTAATGTGTATTTGTATTTAAGAGAGAAGTTTTCATATTTATCTGTATAACATGCCTGAGGAAGAGACCTAAGAAGTCTTGAAAGCTTGCATTTTAAATCTGTTTAGTTAGCCATTAAAGGTATCAACTTTACTAAATTTTTGCCTTCTGTATTTCTACGACTAACACGGTACCAACTCTCATCTATGAGATACTTTCAAGCAACAATCGTTAGCCCATCTGTCTTACATTTACCTGTCATCCACTGTCTATCTTCTTCTATCTATTTTCTTCTTATCTTCTCAAATCTTCGTCTTCTATCTTCTCTTTTCCTTCTTCTTTCTTCTTACTTTTCATTCCATCATTCCTGTGATAAAAGAAAAAAAGAGATATTAAATGATGTGTCTAAACATAACTCTGACATCTGTGCATAGTTTAACCCATTCAGTGCCAGAGAGGTATACAATGCATTGCAGAGTTATGTGTTACATACCTCTCTGGCACCCAGCAGGTTAAACAATGAACAGATTTCAGAGTTACAGAGATAAAGAATTCCAACAGAATCAATGAATTGCCCATAAATCTGGTGATAATCAAAATATGTGCTCCCCCCAAAAAAATCAACTTATGTGCCCAAAAAATGTTTAAATCCATATGACCCCATTGTTTTTTCCTCAGCTGTCGCCGGCAGTAGAGAAAGGGCAAATGAGCAGTACCCACCACCAGTACCTGGCGGGCTGATGCTCATTCCACTTTGAGGGAGTTGTGTGCCTTTATAATTGGTCAGTCTCTGTTCAAAAAGACTCACAGCCATTGGCTGGGATATAGGCTTATGCACCTACTAGCCAATCAGTTTTGAGCGGGGAATTGATGGAACCTACTCGAAACTGATTTGCTGGAAGGTACATAAGCACACATCCCAGCCAATGACTGTGAGTCCTTTTGAACAGAGACTGCCCATATATAAAGGCAATCTGTGTTCAAAATTCCCTCACAGTGGAACAGCCCATCAGGTACTAAAGGGAGGTCTGCTCATTTGCCCTTTCTCCACTGTTGCTGCCGCTGACAGTGGAGGAGGAAATAATGGGGACATACGGATTTTATTATTTTTTGGCACTTAACTTTTTTGAGGAGCACAAAATTGGGTGCAGATTTTCCTACGATAAAGTGGGTCCCTTAACAGATCTTAGGGCTAATGCAGTCAACTGAATTGCGTTTGCTGCATTTTTTTGTTTTCAGTGGGCAAAAACGCATAATTGAATAGCTTACCATGCTTGAAAAAATTACGTTTGGCTGTTGTTTTTGTCTCTGGACCTAATTGGATTGAGGTCTAAGTATCTACTGTGTAACCAATGCAACTGCTGCAAGCATTTGTACACCTCGTTTCAGTTTTTCTGTTGCCTACATTTTGAATTTCAAGACTGAACATGTGATCGCTAAATTTGTTCAAAGTTAATTGTTATGTACTTTTTATCGATTAATTGAGTGATCAGTCAAAATTTCCCTTTCTACAACAATTGTCCTATCGCTGCTCAGACATGAGCATTAGCTTTGAATAAATTTGAAAATCATTGCTAACAATCTAGCTTGTGGTTAATTAAAACACACCATACCATTCAAATGTCCAAGCACACAATCAACAAGAATTGTAAAATCTCTTGTAGTTAAAGCATTTGCGCTTCTGCTGGTACATTTCGACTGAATACAGAGTAATTTATTACTTATAGTTCTTCCACAATACTTATGTTTCCTATACCACACACTGTTAGGTCAATAGAAAATACCTTGAAATGTATTTGTGAGGACTGCATGAGCCAATGTATTCTGTGAAGGCTCATGGATTCTAAATTCAACTTATAAAATTGTGTGCATGAACAAAACCTTAAATTTAAAGCAAAATATCTTGGTAATGGGGATGATTTTTCACATTGTAAATGAAAGTGAATAGTAACCCATAAAAACTATCTATATATGAACTTTGGTGTCAATCCATTGTTTAAATCTTACTGACAAAAAAGTCAGTGATGTCATATTTAAAGTAGCATTAAAACCACAATTTTTCATGTTGTTTGTATGTGTTCTTTGTATTTCTACCAAATATGCATCAGTTATTGGTACTGGTAATGTAACCTGGATTCCAAAATTTCAAGTTTCAGCGTTTTAAGCATTGAAAAGTAGGACTTAAAGGGATAGTAATGTTTCATAATAAAAGCAGCTCTTATTAATCATCATAGTATTTGGACCTTGGAGAGTGTTATTTCAGTTCTGTCAGAGTTGTAGATCAAGAGTAATTCAATGGCAAAATATCCCCCACTGGCCCCTTTTACTGATGTAACACTGTTCAGCCAGATCAGAAGGGAGGTGCCCAGGTAGACTGCAGAGAGGGACAATCTTCAATTAAGATCAGGGAAAAACCTGAAAAACTTGTCAAGGGGGCAGGGCCTTCATTGTTCTCATTGTAAGAAGATTGTCCCCTTCTGTTATCTGTCTAGTCTTACAACCAGATTCCATATCTGAGAAGAGATGGCTTAAACTAGGTAAAACGAGTGGGAGGGGGAAACTTGATCCTTCAATTACTCTTGAACCACAACTCTGACAGTATTGATATTAACACTCTCCATGGCCCAAATACTATGAAGATTAATTGGAGCTGCTGTTTTTGTGAAACATTACTATCCCTTTAATATAGAACTGCTTTGCAAAACATGGGAGCATTAACTGTCTGCTACAGTGAAAATCCGAAACAGTCATCAACAGCACTCAGTTGTGTGTAACAAAACCTATGTCCAAATATTGATAGTGACAAAAATGATTTGTAAAATAAATACAGTGATTGTAATTAATTTAACTGGAGTGCTTAGTGCAAAGTGTCAACATAAATCAATCAAATATTTAAGTGAACACACAGGTACTATTAAATATTAACATTTTTGAATAAAGTTATTAATGAATAATCCTACAAACTGCAAAACTTTCCAAACAGATATGTACTTACCCCTTTCAATATTTATATAGTATAAATTAAATAATTCAAATACTTTCCATATGTAATACAGACTATGGGAGGGAAACAAGTGGCAACTCACAATTCCTAATGGTTAAGAGTATTTCTCCCATGTACTGTTTAGTCTTCCCCGTTGGTGCAGTGTGCCCAGAAATTATAAACATTGCATGTCCCCCAGAATCCCATGTTAACTTTTTATCACTTAGTACAAAAATGCACTCATATTTCAGCACTTATTAAAACACTTCTAAAATCTGTGGATGGGACTGATGAGCTCTTCCTATACTCTCTGATAATTCCATCAGCTCCACCTTATTAGTCCTTCCTGTCTCACTTTTGATGCTTCTTTTTTCTGAGGTGAGTTGAACTGGTAGCAGCCCAGAAGTCTTCTTTCTTGGCTAGGTCCCTCTTTCCACATATTTTTGATCTAACTGCTGATGTGTTCTCTAATGCCCACTTGTGACATCCCCAGGAATACCATGTATTCTGGGTACTCAGCACCAGCCATAAAAGAATCTTACACGTGACAAGCAGTTGCTAATTTCCTATTAGGCAGAGTAGACAAAACCTAGAGCACCCAGTTGTGAAGGAAGCCTTCATGGTCATGCTTAATGTGTTGAATTATAGGCCAGAACAACCCAATTGCCATTCAAAAGACACTCATTGCTTCTTGTGGGTACTAGTTTATATACCATCTAATATGCATCATATTTGTGGTGTGCTAAACATATTATAATTTCTCCAGGCACTTATTTCCTTCCATTTTCTAAATCCATTGTACTCTTTATACATAGTACTTCATAAGGAATCTTGTGACATGATGTGTGACATCAGAATACATTCCTTGACACTGGTAGTACCATATAAATCAATCTGAGTCACTTCTTGATCCACTTGCGTTTAAGAAGGTATAACCTTAAATCTAAGTTGTCGGTATCCCCTGAGGACTGGTGTCAATAACCCTGGCCTAAATCATTTTACCACTTAATTTTATCTCCCCTTTTCACATATACATACCTTGTATATCTGGGAATATAAGCTATTACAGTTCTCTAGTTTCTCCAGACACAGGGGCATGTTGGGGCTCTAAAGGTTAATGGTAGATTATCCTCATTACATATGAAGATAAAATATTTATAGCCTAGGACAGAGGTAGGCAACCTTCGGCACTGCATCTGTTGGGGGCTATGTCTCTTATCATCCCCAACCATATAACTCACAGTTCTAGTATATGGACCTAGCTCAAAATCTTTCTCTGCAGACTTCTGCAGATATACATTTTTAATGGATATTATGATTATTTTACTAGTCCTCTGCATTAACTGATGCAGTAAAAATCATTGTACACAAAATAAATAATGCAGTTGCGCTCTTTACAATATGTGTGGTAGCAGCTTCATATATCAAACAATATATAAAATTCACAGAGAGAAAGTAGCTGGAACTCAGAGGAATGGGTTCATTATTGTGTCTGTAGTAAATGGACTGGGGTCCATGATAATTTTGCAGTTACCATATCAAGTGGGATCCCTTGTATCTGCCATAATGTCATAATGGCCAGTAACTCTGTAAAGTGTCTGTCATGTACATAGGTTGTGCATAACCTTGCAGTGTAGTTTTAAATATATACTTTAATTTGTTAACTGTGCTTAGTCAACACCCCAGGTATCCTTTATCAAGAGGAAGGTGGGTTTGTTGGCTGCTCAATCCTATCTGTCTTTCTGTCTCTGTCTGTCTAGCTATCTGTCTGTGTCCGTTTATCTATCTATCTATCTATCTATCTATCTATCTATCTATCTATCTATTTATCTATCTGTCTGCCTCTTTCTGTCTGTCTGAAAAGAATGAGGGCTAAAATCTGATATCTTAACTGCTCTATGAATTAAATACTTTGAAACTAACATCTGTGATTTAACAGTTATATACTGAAAAAAGCTATCTATCTATCTATCTATCTATCTATCTATCTATCTATCTATCAATCTACCTATCTATCTGTCTTTCTGTCTGTCTCTGTCTGAAAAGGAAGAGGGCTATAACGTGGTTCACTATGAATGAAATACTTTGAAACTAACTAACACCTATGAATTAACAATTATATACTGAATATTTCTCAGATAGAAAAAGCTGTCTGTCTGTCTATCTATCTATCTATCTATCTATCTATCTATCTGTCGATATATATATGCATATATATATGCAAAAAGTAGAAAAAATGCATCACGGTACTTCTTATATCAAAAAATGTATTTTAAAATTACACCATTTTCAAAACATTTTCAAAAACAGCAGCCAACCGGGGATGTTTGTGTCCTCTACACAGAACCTTTATCAAGCTATATACACATAAAGAAGCATTCACACATTCACGTTACAATAGAAAAAAATATATAAATCTTCTGTAGCTGAGTTAGGAAATCTGCGGCTCTCTGCACTAAACTTAATAGGAGGTCCCTTGACAAAACACATTTAGATGTATTAATGATTAATTATGTTCCAAATTTCCATTGTTTTCAATGAGGAACTGTGGGATAAAACCATTGATAAATGTATCAGCTGTCATGCAGTCCAGCTCATAACCTGAACATTGATCTTGCTCACCTTTTACTTCTTCTCATGTGTTTATTATTTTAATGTTACATTTTATGTGTAGACAATTTTATTTTGATGTTTATGTTCTTATTTTGTACATTCTTATTGGTACTTATTTTGTATCATTGTATTGTTTTAAACTATAATGGACCTTTGGTCCGTTACAAGACCATCTGTAATAAATGTAACATGTTTGACCCCTGTTTTAAAGGGATAGTAATGTTTCATAATAAAAGCAGCTCTAATTAATCATCATAGTATTTGGACTTTGGAGAGTGTTATTTCAATTCTGTCAGAGTTGTAGTTCAAGAGTAATTCAATGACAAAGTATCCCCCTCCCGCTCCTTTTACTGATGTAACACTGCTCAGCCAGAGCAGAAGGGAGGTGCCCAGGTAGACTGCAGAGAGGGACAATCTTCAATTAAGATAAGGAAAAAACCTGAAAAGCTTGTCAAGGGGGGCAGGGCTTTCATTGTTCTCATAGGAAGAAGATTGTCCCCTTCTGTTATCTGTCTGGTCTTACAACCAGATTCCACATCTGAGAAGAGATGGTTTACACTAGGTAAAAGGGACGGGAGCGGAAACTTTGCTTGTGAATATCTCTCAAACCATAAAGGTTTGAGAGTTAAGACTTATATCATTCTTCATGGTTTTTTTAATGCCTACAAAATAAAATAAAGATAAAACAAAGTATTACTATGCCTTTAAGAAATAGTTTGGACTACAATTTTACATCAGCCTGCAGGGGTTAAATTGTTGTGTTTTTGTGTGTTATTACCTTATGGTCTTCCATTGTATTGGTATCAATGTTTGGTTCAGGTTTGAGTAGGTGTTGCTTCCCTAATCCCTTCGCCACTGTTATGTATTCACCATTGTTGTTTGTGTGATGAGATTAGTCTGGTGTTGTGGTTGTCTGTAAAACCTGCATCCATTGTGCGGTGGGTTAATTATATTAATCTGATTGCATGTCACATCCTCCTTTCCCTGACAATGTGGCTATATAAACTCTGGCCACTACTAATAAAAGTGGCCAGGGTGTTCTTGGACTACAACAACTTGTGTGGTGTGTCTTCTTATAGGAATGCTTTACAAAGTCCCCTTTGACTCCCATTCCTCAGATCCTGATGACTTTGACAGGCACGGCTACCCATTTATAGACTCATCACAGAAAGAGAAGCCCAGAACGACGACCAGGAACTACACGGGTCTCCTGGTTCCCATTACAGAAACTTATGCAATAAGTTTTGTATAATAATTTGTGGCGTATTATGAATTTACATACATTTTCCCCAAATTGTTTGTACATTTTATTGATATACTAGTGTAAAAGCCCGTGTACACGGGCCAAGGTCCGGGTGATGTTAACCCTTCGAGTGCCAGAGGGGTAGCAATGCGTTGCCTACCCCTCTAGCACTCAAAGGGTTAAGAGGCCGGTCCTGCTCTGCGTCCTGCCACCGACACAGTCATACACTGTAGAGACTGCCTGAAAGCACAGAATGCTCCCAGTACAGATCTCCCAGCATTCCTATACCTCCCAGCATTCCGTGCTCCCAGCATTCTGTGCATTCAAGCAGTCTCTACTGCGCACGACGGCTTCTGACAAACATCCTAGCTAATTATTATATATATTATATATACAGTTGAAACCAGAAGTTTACATACACTATATAAAAAGACACATATGCATGTTTTTCTTGCTGACATGAAATCAGAATAAATTTTACCCGTTTTGGGTCAATTAGGATTACCAAAATTATTTATATTTGCCAAATGCCAGAATAATGAGAGAGAAATAATTTTTTAACACATTTTTATTACTTTCTAATCCTAATTGACCTAAAACGGGTAAGGTTTATTCTGATTTCATGTCAGATAGTGAGAAAAACATGCATATTAGTGATGAGCGAGCATGCTCGGCCGAAGCTCGGTTCGGCTCGAGCATCGCTCTGCTCGGCACATGGCGGTACTCGTACGAGTACCGCATGTGCTCGCCCGCCATGTTCGGGTCTCCTCCCCGCACGTTTCGCGGCTGCTGCGCAGCCAATAAATGTGCGGGGAGGCTCTGACATCAGTGTAATGCCAGCAGCCATGTTGGCTACTGGCATTACACTGATTGGCTGGCCAGAACCCGTGATCGGGTGCTGTATAGCACCTGACCAGCGAGTTCGGCTCAGTCTTAGCCAGGGAGAGATGAGGATAGGAAGGGAAAGTCAGTGTAGGCAGAAAAAAAGCGCGTTTGAACAAAAAAAAGACCCAAAAGTCCTTTTTAGGACTACTGTGTGTGGGGGCAGCAGATATATTTTGTTTTGGGGGGCAGAGTTTAAAAAAAAAACGTCACATATTCCGTTCACTGTGCCTAGCCGCAGATTAGCAGCACATTCTGTTTAGTGTGCAAAGTTTCAGATTAGCAGCACATTCTGTTTAGTGTGCAAAGTTGGAGATTAGCAGCACATTCTTTTTAGTGTGCAAAGTTGCAGATTATCAGCACATTCTGTTTAGTGTGCAAAGTTGCAGATTAGCAGCACATTCTGTTCAGTGTGCAAAGTTGCAGATTAGCAGCACATTCTTTTTAGTGTGCAAAGTTGTAGATTAGCAGCACATTCTGTTCAGTGTGCAAAGTTGCAGATTAGCAGCACATTCTTTTTAGTGTGCAAAGTTGCAGATTATCAGCACATTCTGTTTAGTGTGCAAAGTGTAAAAAATAAAAGTCACTTATTCCGTTCACTGATCCTAGCCGCAGATAAGCAGCACATTCTGTTTAGTGTGCAAAGTTGCAGATTAGCAGAACATTCTGTTTAGTGTGCAAAGTGTAAAAAATAAAAGTCACATATACCATTCACTGTGCCTAGCCGCAGATAAGCAGCATATTCTGTTTAGTGTGCAAAGTTGCAGATTATCAGCACATTCTGTTTAGTGTGCAAAGTGTAAAAAATAAAAGTCACTTATTCCGTTCACTGTGCCTAGCCGCAGATAAGCAGCATATTCTGTTTAGTGTGCAAAGTTGCAGATTAGCAGAACATTCTGTTTAGTGTGCAAAGTGTAAAAAATAAAAGTCACATATTCCATTCACTGTGCCTAGCCGCAGATAAGCAGCATATTCTGTTTAGTGTGCAAAGTTGCAGATTATCAGCACATTCTGTTTAGTGTGCAAAGTGTAAAAAATAAAAGTCACTTATTCCGTTCACTGTGCCTAGCCGCAGATAAGCAGCACATTCTGTTTAGTGTGCAAAGTTGCAGATTAGCAGAACATTCTGTTTAGTGTGCAAAGTGTAAAAAATAAAAGTCACATATTCCATTCACTGTGCCTAGCCGCAGATAAGCAGCATATTCTGTTTAGTGTGCAAAGTTGCAGATTATCAGCACATTCTGTTTAGTGTGCAAAGTGTAAAAAATAAAAGTCACATATTCCGTTCACTGTGCCTAGCCGCAGATAAGCAGCATATTCTGTTTAGTGTGCAAAGTTGCAGATTTGCAGCACATTCTGTTTAGTGTGCAAAGTGTAAAAAATAAAAGTCACATATTCCATTCACTGTGCCTAGCCGTAGATAAGCAGCATATTCTGTTTAGTGTGCAAAGTTGCAGATTTGCAGCACATTCTGTTTAATGTGCAAAGTGTAAAAAATAAAAGTCACATATTCCATTCACTGTGCCTAGCCGCAGATTAGCAGCATATTCTGTTTAGTGTGCAAAGTTGCAGATTATCAGCACATTCTGTTTAGTGTGCAAAGTTTAAAAAATAAAAGTCACATATTCCATTCACTGTGCCTAGCCGCAGATAAGCAGCATATTCTGTTTAGTGTGCAAAGTTGCAGATTATCAGCACATTCTGTTTAGTGTGCAAAGTGTAAAAAATAAAAGTCACTTATTCCATTCACTGTGCCTAGCCGCAGATAAGCAGCATATTCTGTTTAGTGTGCAAAGTTGCAGATTTGCAGCACATTCTGTTTAGTGTGCAAAGTGTTAAAAATAAAAGTCACATATTCTGTTCACTGTGCCTAGCCGCAGATAAGCAGCACATTCTGTTTAGTGTGCAAAGTTGCAGATTTGCAGCACATATTCCGTGTAATATGAAGAAGGCGGGTAAAAAGGGACGGGGAAGTGGACGTGATCCTGATAGTTCAGGGCGCGGGTCAGGACGCGTAGAAACTGTGCCTGGTGCCAGAGCACAAGAAAGAAAGACATCCACCATACCTAGCTTCATGTCTCAGTTTACAGGGCGTCGCAGGACATCACTCTCGAGGTCAGACCACTGCGAACAGGTGGTCGGTTGGATTTCAGCTGATACTGCTTCCAGTCGGTTAAGCACCACCCTGTCTTCCACCAAGTCCACTCTCAGTAGCCAAGAGTCTGGTCAACATAATCCTCACCCTGATCATCCTTCCTCCCACCATAGAGGGTCTGGTCAAAGAAGTGATCCCACATTGGGATATAGTGAGGAGCTCGTCTCATCACCAATCCTTAATTTGAACCTCTCTCCAAGCACGCTTGCAGAGGAACATGAAATCTTGTGCCCTGATTCACAACCTCTAGAGGGTACCCAATCACAAGAAGATGACAGAGGTGAACGGCATTTAAGGTCAAAGGAAGTGGATGATGATGATGATGAGACACAGTTGCCATCAAATCAACCACTATTACTGTCTCAAGACCTTGATGAGGAGGATGATATACAGTTGTCAATGACTGAGTATGTGGTGGGATCAAGAAATGAGGAGGATGATCAGAGTGAGGAAGTGGAGGAGGACTTGGTGGACGATGAGGTGACTGACCCCACCTGGGAAGGTGGAGAGCCGAGCGATAACAGCAGTCCTGAGGGTGAGCCATCTGCAGCACCGCAACAGGCTGGAAGAGGCAGTGGTGTGGCTACAGAAAGAAGGCGGACCGCACCAAACCGGCCCGCAAATGTTCCACGGAGCAACCCCTTGCGTAAATCTCCCTTGCCAAGGGGTAGGTGTTCCGCGGTATGGCGTTTTTTTAAGGAAAGTGCGGACGACAAAAAAATTGTAGTTTGCAACCTGTGCCACACCAGAATGAGCCGAGGCATGAACACTAGAAACCTCACCACCACCAGCATGATCCGACACATGGCATCCAAGCACCGTAATAAGTGGGAGGAACGCCCGGATCGCCAATCTGTGGCTGCAGGCCACACCACTGCCTCCTCTTCCCCTGTTTTCGGTGCCGGCCAATCGCCTGTCGAAGGCGCAGGCCCGCATACCTCCCGCCCTGCACCTGTACCATCTGAAGCACCATCAGCGACCACATCCACTTCCCTGTCCCAGCGCAGCGTCCAAATGTCGTTACCCCAGGCATTTGAGCGCAAGCGAAAATACCCAGCCACCCACCCACAGGCCATAGCACTAACCTCACACCTTTCCAAATTAATGGCCATCGAAATGCTGCCATTTAGGCTTGTGGAGACTGAGTCCTTCCGCAGCCTGATGGCAGCAGCTGTCCCTCGGTACGCAGTCCCCAGCCGCCACTACTTTTCCCGGTGTGCCGTCCCCGCCTTACACCACCATGTGTCCCGTAACATCACCCGTGCCCTGACCAACGCAGTTACTGGGAAGGTCCACTTAACGACTGACACATGGACAAGTGCTTGTGGCCAGGGACGCTACATTTCCCTGACGGCACACTGGGTGAATGTCGTGGAGGCTGGGAGCAACTCGGACCCTGGGATGGCACAGGTGCTACCCACGCTGAGGATTGCGGGCCCTACCTCCATCAGGGTTTCCGCCAGCACCTACGTTATTGGCTCCTCCTCCTCCGTTTCCACCTCCGAATTCTCTGCGCGCAGCGCCACTCACCCATCAGCCGGTAGCTGGAAGCAGTGTAGCACGGCAGTGGGGAAGCGTCAATAGGCCGTGCTGAAGCTGATCTGCCTTGGGGACAAACAGCACACGGCCTCAGAGCTGTTGCAGGGGATTAGTCACCAGACCGAGCAGTGGCTCTCGCCACTCAACCTGCAACCAGGCATGGTTGTGTGTGATAATGGGCGTAACTTGGTGGCGGCTTTGGAGCTCGGCAAGCTCACACACGTACCATGCCTAGCGCATGTATTTAATTTAGTGGTTCAGCGATTTCTAAAAACCTACCCCAATTTGCATGATCTCTTGACCAAGGTGCGCCGCGTGTGTGCACATTTCCGTAAGTCATCAACAGCTTCAGCCGGCCTGTTGAAGCTGCAGCAGCGCTTACAATTGCCAGCTCACCGGCTGCTGTGTGACGTGAGCACGCGCTGGAACTCCACCTTCCACATGTTGGCCCGGCTTTGTGAGCAGCAGAGGGCAGTAGTGGAGTACCAGCTGTTACACGGTCGTCGCCTCTCCGTTCAACTTCCTGTAATCAGAAGTGAGGAGTGGGAATGGATGTCAGACCTCTGTGAGGTTTTACGCAATTTTGAGGAATCGACACAGATGGTGAGCGGCGATAACGCTATTATCAGTGTAACCATCCCACTTCTGTGTCTACTGAAACGCTCGCTGCTCACAATTAAAACCGACGCTTTGCATGTGGAAGAGGTGGAAATGCGGGAGGAAGAGCTTACACAAGGTGATAGCCAGAGCACCCTCACTTCGTCTTCTCAGCGACAATTGGAGGAGGCGGAGGAGGAGGAGGAGGAGGAGGAAGACACGGTTGCCTCCGCTACAGAGCGTAGCCATGGAACTTTAGTTCCATCACTTCAGCGTGGGTGGGCAGAAGAGGAAGAAGAGGATGAGGAGATTGAGAGTCATCCTCCTGGTGAGGACAGCGAAATCTTGCCTGTTGGTACTCTGGCACACATGGCTGACTTTATGTTAGGCTGCCTTTCCCGTGACCCACGCGTTATACGCATTTTAGACAACACGGATTACTGGGTGTTCACCCTTCTGGACCCCCGCTACAAAGAGAATTTCTCATCTCTCATTCCTCCGGTGGAGAGGACAAGCAAAATGTTGCAATACCAGAAGGTTCTTGTTGAAAAATTGCTCCAAAATTTTCCATCTGACAACGCTGGCGGCAGAGTACGTGCTACCTTGGCCAATCGAGAAGGGGAGAAAAGGGGAGCACACAGCAGTTCCGACAAAGGCAGGGCAACACTCTCCAAGGCGTGGGACACCTTCATGACACCCCGCCAGCACCCTCACCCTGATGCGCAGCCTAGTGTCACAAGGAGGGAAAGTTTTGGAAGATGGTGAAGGAGTACGTAGCAGACCGTGTCAGCGTCCTCAATGATCCCTCTGTGCCTTACAACTACTGGGTGTCCAAGCTGGACACGTGGTATGAACTGGCACTCTACGCCTTGGAGGTGCTGGCCTGCCCTGCCGCCAGCGTTCTGTCTGAGCGGGTATTTAGTGCTGCTGGTGGCATCATAACAGATAAGCGTATCCGCCTTTCCACCGAAAATGCTGATAGGTTGACACTTATAAAAATGAAGAAGGCCTGGATTTCCCCTGACTTCTCCACTCCACTGGAGGAAAGCCCCGGGGGAACATAAAGTCACTTTAGATATGTTATTTACAATGATGGGAATACTCTGTATTCCCATTCACCCCTTCCACCCAAAAAATGGGTATATGGTTGACTCTCTTCCATATACCCTGGGATATAATTTTTATATAGGGCCAGCTCACCAGCGGGCCCTGTGATATAATTTTTATATAGGGCCAGCTCACCAGCGGGCGCTGTTTGACAATTTTTTTATAGGTCAGCTCACCAGCGGGCCTTTTCATATAATGTTTTATTGGGTCAGCTCTCTAGCGGGCCCTCTCATATAATGTTTTATAGCGTCAGCTCACTAGCGGGCCTTCGCATATAATGTTTAGGATGGTCAGCTCCGCAGCAGACCCTCACCCATAATGTTTTAGATGGTCGGCTCAGCGCACGTTTCCCTCTTAATCATGGCCCCAGTTCAGAAAAATCGAGGAAATTTTTGGGACAATTTGCCTCTGCGCACGTTTCCCTCTTAATCATGGCCCCAGTTCAGAAAAATCGAGGAAATTTTGTGCAGAATTTGCCTCTGCGCACGTTTCCCTCTTAATCATGGCCCCAGTTCAGAAAAATCGATGACATTTTTTGCAGAATTTGCAGATGATATACAAGTAAATATACAGCAAATACTGTTTGGTAACAATTTTTCGCCTAAAGTCGTTTTTATCTTCCTTTTTGTGTGTTTTACGGTCAGTCTGTAAAAATGGCGTACTACGGGCGAAAGATCATTCCCAGCAGCGATGTTGGAGTCCAAGATGCATCCAGACATCCTCCCTATGCTGTCCCTGAACCATTTCTGTGGTGTTTCCATCATTTTCTGCCCTTTTCCTATGGACCAGGCACCCTCCCCTCATCAGAGCAGGGGGTGCCTGGTGTAATGCTCGAGTCCTCCCATTGACTTCAATGTGGCTCGGGTGCTCGGCCGAGCACTCGAGCCTCCGGGGGCGCTCGGTCAGAGCACCCGAACACCCGAGCATTGGGGTGCTCGATCATCACTAATGCATATGTGTCTTTTTATATAGTGTATAGGTGATATGAAGCTGTATTTAAATAAATTTTGAGAATCTTGATCTGCTGTGTGCCATTCCTCCTGGTAAGCCCAGGCTGATTGTTTCTGTAATCTCCTATGGGATGTGCACCAGACTTCTGGTTGTCATAATTCATTGAGTGCCACTGCCGATTTATTTATTGTTCTGTATATATATATATATATATATATATATATATATATATATATATATATATATATATATATATATAGGACAACATCTGCAATGTGTTTGCGTGGGTTTCCTCCGGGTACTCCGGTTTCCTCCCACACTCCAAAAACATACTGATAGGTGAATTTAGATTGTGAGCCCCAATGGGGACAGGAACCAATATGAGTGTAAAGCGCTGCGGAATCTGTGTGCGCTATATAAATAAAGGATTATTATATATATATATATATATATATATATATATATATATATATAGAGAGAGAGAGAGAGAGAGAGAGAGAGAGAGATCAAATAGAAAGAAATAACATTGGGAATTTAATGCATTGCCTAAATATGCACTAGTATGGATTTGCTCATGTCAGCATTGCCTAAATATGCACTAGTATGGATTTGCTCATGTCAGTAAATGGGCTTCAGGACATGGTGACAAATACACAGGGTGATTTTTCAAAAATAAAGGCATTAGATATGGTATAAAATGGCTATAATATTCCCTGTGACCACATTCCTCCATATCTAATATTGAATCTGTTATGGTGGTATGTGGGGACCAACGAGTTAATAGAAGGCGGTAATGCTATGAAGTAACTCCATTGTATCTGCTTGGCGTCAAATGCAAGCATCAGATTCCAAGTGAATTATCGCCTGAGAAGGTGAAGAATCAATACTTTCTGGAGGTACTAGAACTACACAAGGGTTCGGCAAACAAAAGAGTAGGACTAAGGAATCGAGTCCATCTGCACCGATGACAATTTACTTCGTAAGAAGGATGTTAATACTACTAGACTGGCGAGAATGTTCCTGTTATTTTCCCCAAGCCAACACTAAGTACCGACCGCTTTAAATATTATACCCCCATAGGAGTTGCACTCATCTAAAGTCATCCACACACATCAGGAGACTGATATATGGTATATTAGGGAAGAAAATATAACTTCAAGTACAAGGAACTGTGATTCACTGTAACGTTGGCTATGTAATAGATCTACAAACAAGATCTAATTGACTGAGTAATTTTATCCCTGTTGACTATTATCTGCACACCTATCTGTGGCAGTTCAAATATATATTTTATATATTTTTCTTTTTTTACGATTGATCGTTTCATTTTTTATATTTTATTTAATTTTTTATTTATTTTTTCCTCTCATTTTTTACATCACTTGGGCTCTCTTATATACATATTCATATATTTTTGTTATATTTTCTTTTTGTATTTATGTGTATGTGTTATATATTAGCTTTTATATTTGGTTAAGTAGGAAAAGGGCTAAAATAGCTATTTAACTATATCGTTTTGGATTAGCCGTGTTTGCCTTATGCCCTCATTGTGCTCCCAGTCAGGCGGACTGAGGTTCAGTTAGACCCATGGGGTGTCTTTTCACTAGTCCGGTTCATCTGGAGGAACGGTGTGGATGGTATATGTAATGTTTTGTGAGCGCATATTTTCTCATTATCTGTTTTTAGATTATTATTTAGGAATATATTGTGATCCCTGATCCTGATTGGTGGATCTAGGGTCATCACACTTAAACTCATCTTTTCCCATCATTCCTCATTAGTTGCTTTTGTTCTGCAGTTTTAATGTATCTATATCTATGAGGAATAGTTATATTGTATAAGGATAATTATATGCGTTCTAGACATATGTGTATATGGATGCATATAGCACGGAATGGATCTTAATAAATCTTTTATTGAATGTATATATTTTGTGATTTTTGAGATCATTCCCGGTTTGGGGAGGACTGTAACTGCATTTTTTCTATTTGCTCATATCTGTTGATCCCGAGCACCGAAGCTTTATTGAATCATTCTAATTTCAACTGGAATCGAAGGGCAAGGATTCCTATTTCAGGCTGCTGGGCAATAGTTCTGCTCCCATTTGGCATCTCTGCGCAACCTAATATTCTTGATTACTAAAGAATATTTGTTTAAAATCTGGTACTATCTCTTAGTATGTACTTGGTTAGAAAAAAGTTCACCCTCAATCCCCTCGGGAAACATCAGACTTTGATGTATTCAAGTAAAGATGTCCTATGCAAGGAGTAATTGACTTCTGTTTTTAAAGATTTTCCAAATGTTTTAGATTTATCATCTGATTGTTGATGGAAATTTGCTGACTCAGATGGGATCATCTTAAGCAGGTCCTACAAGTGTTTCTGTATATACATAAAACATTCTTCCTTTTTTGTGGTAAGCATGGCTGGTCTCAGTGGAAACAAATTCACTCTGAATATTGTATAATGACAGTCACAGAAAAGGCAATTGTTTAGTGCACTGTGCTGGTGTGTAAGGGAATGGTGTTGATTCCCCAGAACATTTATGGCTGAAACTTCTGCTCTGTTAAAATGCATCTCATCTCATTGTTACCTCAATAAACAAACTTGGTGAATACCGGTAATTGGGTATGCCTCTCTTATTTTTTCCTGTATGTGTACTGTTAACCTTGAAAGCAGGAGGACAGAGGAAGGGCACCCCTAACATAAAGAGTAAATGAGTAACTTTTCTGTGACTGTCGTTATACAATATTCAGAGTGCGATTATGCCTCTGCTACATTTAAAATTACTGTTATGGTGTATTGTTCTCCTGGTGACATGTAATGGTGTGTTACCCCTACTGATCCCATGTAATACCAGGGAAAATAGTTATCTGGTATCACCTAGGTGTTTGGTAAGAATATTGTTTGCTGTTTTATGAGGAAGTCCATATTTTCTTTAGACCTCATATTTGGAGGCTGGATACTATTAAAAATGTAATAGAAATGAAAATGGAAGTACCAAAGAGGTGTGCAATAGATCATAAGGAAAAGTATTGTAGTTTATCCCTCTGTAAGCAAAAAAGGCCCATGTACTAAGAAGAACTGTTTAAGTATGGTTTTATCAGCAAGATGCCAAATGTCCCTTGTTGCCTGCATCTGGCTGTAATCAAGGTCATATTATTTATGAAATACTATTAAAGCGGAACTACCACCTATTTTAAACTTTATGGCAAATAATTACCCATCTGGTGACTAGCTACTCAGTAGTGCTAGACACCAGAATTATTACCTGGTTAATGAGAATGATACCCTGCTCCAGGGCTGACAGGCAGTAGAGAGTACAGAAATCTTTCCATAGTAACGTCTGTGCGCCTGCACTGTCAGTCCCTTTTGGAGCCGAAAAGCTCCCAACAACGCCTCCTAGAGCCGGCTGGGACTGACATTGCAGGCACCCAGACATCACTATGGAAAGATGTCTGCGCTCTCTGCTGCCTGTCAGCCCCAGAGCAGCGTATCATTCTCATTAACTAGGTAATGATTCTGGCGACTAGCACTACTGAGCAGCTAGTCACCAGAAGGGTAATTATTTGCCATAAAGTTTAAAATAGGTGGAAGTTCCGCTTTAAATCTGTTATATAATAAAAAATAACTGGACTAAACCATATGCTGTATAAGTGAGCAATAAAATGTCTCATCCCATTTTTTACAATGCAATGTTTTGGGGACCTCCATAATATTCAAGTGATTAAAATCCCCATATAAATCAGTGATGATAATATGTTGATCCAGGGAAATATCTGGTTTCCTTTTGGAGTCAGGATGGAATTTTGTTTACTGACTTGGGGAGCACAATTTGTAGACCATTCCAATGAAGTATTTCGGCTTTGCTGAAGAGCCCCCAGCCGGTCCCAGGACCAGGATCTCCTGCTGTCAGCTAGAAACTGACGTCTGTGAAAGAGGATGGAGGGGGAACTTTAGCAGCGAGTATCTCTCGAGTATCTCTCAAACTATACAAGTCTGAGAGACCAGACTGGCATCAATTGATTTATTTTTTTAATATCTACATTATTACATTTGGCTAAAATAATACATTACTATTCCTTTAAAAAGTTCTATTCAACTGCATGGGAATTTAGGAATTGTTATTTGTCCCCTATGGTGCAGTCGGTTTACTCCAGAATAACTTCAGTTATTTTATAACTATGGGCCCATGTATGTTATTAGTTGATTCCTACAGAGCTGTTAGTTTGCTCCAGAATTGCACCACTTGGTTCATCAGCCCCTTGACATGTCATAGTTATGCTAAGAAAATGATTATTATGACAGTATATCTTGTGAAATGAATCAAATACTTTTTCTAATACGTGTTCAGTAATAAAAATGACAAAGTCTAATTTTCTTTTAATTGAATGTAAGAGGTAAGCATCACTGTTTAACATTACGTTTTGTATGTCATATGCTAGAAGTTACACAAATACTGTATTACATACAACAATGTGCAATGTTTTGCACTGCATACCCCACGGGCACTGAAAGGGTTAAAGTCCTTCTTACAGGGCCATAACGTTACAGGGATCCCGAAGGCGCAGCTGTGACAATGCATGGGATCTAAAGGGTTCACTGACCCCAGGGACTCATAGATTCATTATGTACCAGGGAGAATATTTTTATGTTAAGGGGCCCAAGACAAGTTTAACGTTCAGCTCTCCAATGATTAGTTATGCCATGCCATATTATGTACGTCAAAACTATTGACACTATGTTACTATCATCCAAGGGGGTAAAAATGCATCTCTTTTTTATAGATATTTTATCATTCAATTGATCTTGAACTACAACTCTGACAGTATTGATATAACACTCTCCATGGCCCAACTACTATGAAGATTAATTGGAGCTGCTTATATTTTGAAACATTACTATCCCTTTAATAATGGGAACATCAGATCTGGGAAGGGAAGCCAACACCTATTATAGTCAAGTCCACCTCTCATTACCAAATAGTGATGCACTTAGCATAAGCTCATTTCACAGTTTCACTATGTAGTTTAAGGATCGAGAAGCCTGGTGTTCTGAGGTCATTGCCCTAGCTTAGTACATGAGATGTAGTTAACAGGTGCTGCCCAGATTAGAAAGGGTCTGTCTTTATACTCACTCCAGATGAGTCTTTATCCAACATGTGGGTCATGTATGCAGCTATTGACCTTTCATTGATGTAGGTAACAGTAACAATAATTTGGTCTTGTATGGTTGGATCAAGCCTTCACTGTTGGTTTTTCCAGCCTGGATATACTTTCCTCACTTCTGGGTCTCCCAACGTGGATATGCTGTCTTCCTCTTGCTCCACTTCTTGATGAAAAGTAATCTCTCTTTCCGTTCCAGGACCATTGAGGGGCTCCCATGCTTTGCTTATCCAGGTTCATCTAGAGAGGGACGCCCCTCCTCTAACCATTCTCCCACTAACTCACTAACTACCCCACTCATCACTTAGTTTATAAACTCTCCATCTAAGCCCTTCCTACCCAAATCAAAGTGAAAGAACTATTAAAGGAATATGGCCAGTAGGGCACCCTGTTTCACTAATATAAGACGTGTATCGCTCTGATTTATTTAGAATTCTGCATTGCTTTCTTAGTAAGTCACATGCAGTTGGGATGTATCTAAACAAAGACATAATTGCACATTTTATTTATCTGTTCTGTTAACCCTTTAAAGATACATCAATACCAAAATATGGAATAGGTTTATATAACTTTATATATCATGTACTTCTAGCTAGTATAATTAAACATGAATTGTTCATATGTTAGATGCCTAAAATATAATCCTAAACTTGTTTTTTTTTGTTTGTTTTTTTAAACACTTGTAAATTATTATATTCAGGGATCATTTATTTAATTGCGTTTGTAAATAAAGCTAAAGGCAATTTATTTATTAAGATTATTGCCCACTGCTCTTATATTTAGAAAGGTTGTTATTTGATCTCAGCCCTGGATAATCACTTCAGAGAAGCTTATCAAAATTGGACTGGCTGGGAGCTCTGGAAAAGACAACAACTGTTCTCTCAGAACATATATAAGACTAGATTTTAGGCATCAGAAAACACATTCAGAAGTGTTAAACGGATAGTAATGTTTCATAAAAACAGCAGCTCCAATTCATTTTCATAGTATTTGAGCCATAGAGAGTGTTATTTCAATACTGTCAGAGTTGTAGTTCAAGAGTAATTGAATGATAAAGTATCCCCCTTCCACCCATTTTACCAGTTGTAAGCCACCTCCCCTCAGATGTGAAATCTGGTCTTAAGACCAGACAACTCAAAGCAAGAGACAATCGTCTTACTGTGAGCATAAGGAAAACCCTGCCCCCCTTGACAGGTTTTTCAGGTTTTTCCCTTATGCTTATTGAAGATTGTCCCTCTCTGCGAGCCATCTGGACACTACCTTTCTGTTCTGAGGTAAGCAGTGTTACATCAATAAAAGGGGTGGGAAGGGGGATACTTTATCATTCAATTACTCTTGAACTACAACTCTGACAGTATTGAAATAAGACTCTCCACGGATGAAATACTATGAAGATTTAGAGCTGCTTTTAATGTGAAACATTACTATCCCTTTAAAGATGCTAGTATAAAGTACATACCATTGCAAAGAAAACTGAGTTACTTTTCAGTGCACATTTACATGACCTGGGTGAAATTTATGTCTGGCTCCTCTAGACAGGGCATTTGAGATGCCCATAACTCCTCCCATATCCACACATCCAACCATCATTTGACTATGCCCTAGTCATATTCAATGTATATTACAGGAATGTTACAACATTTTAAATCAACTAACTTCAATAAGCCACAAATGTACACGGACAGTAGTATTTTTGATTCCCGCTACCACAGTTTTGCCTGTGGGGTTGACAAGCATAGATAAAGATTTCCTTTCAGTTTGGCTTTTCAGGCAATTGCCTATATGGCCTAATGGGAACTTCAGCTCTGGACATTCATGTTTTGAATCCCTCCACATGCACGCCTGCATTGATAATAGAAATAATGCACCATTTGTCACTTTAAAGTGCTTCCTACAAAGACAATAACAGACAGGAAGTCAAAACAGGGATTGCAGTAGAGCACCAAAAATTACAGCTTGTCTCAGCTTTAATGCTGTGCTGCTGTAGTCCATAACCCCAATGTATACAACATACTATATTAAAATATATTTATCTGCATAAAATATGCAAACATACTGTTAATTTTTGTTTTATAATTGGATTTTATTTTTACTTTTCACTTAAATAAAGAAAGTTTATCTTGTTTCCTGTCTAAATTTCCCCCTTTAATTTCAATAGTTTTTTTGTTGTTATTGAGTGAAAATGTGAGCTTAGTGATTATCCTTTTATTTATTAACTGTCTGATGCATTTTTTATAATTTGTGATAAAGTCAGCTTTTTGAGTAGTGCTTTGGAAGGCATTATAAAATGTGCCTGAATAAAATATTAACATGAAACACAAGCAGATCAGTTGAGAGAAATCTATTTCTGAAATGTTCTGCTTAGTTTTTCAGTATAATATGTTATTGGGGCACTTTGCCATACATAAAACATGATTTTCTTCTACATAATTTACACTGATAAAATTAAAGACTCGAGTGTGCCTATTTTGTTAACACAGCATGCAAATCCTATTCATTTATAGTATTTTAATTTTATGGTATAGAAAATTATTCATATGACAAAACAGCAGTAAACGCATTTGCAAGTAATTAAAAGCATGTACAGCTTAACGAAACGACGTAAGTCCTATCTAGTGATAAAATGAACTAGATTATTTACTCATTTAACTATCTGAGTGCCAGATAGGTATCCAAAGCATTGCAACACAATGCGATGGATACCTCTTTGGCATTCACATGGTTAAATCACAAGTGAGACCAATGTACTAAGGAATCTGGAGCAATTCTGGGGCAAACCAGCTGCACAACAGGGGACAAAATACCCTGTGCATTGACTTAAATGGGGCTTTAACTTCTTAAATGCTTAAAATAAGGGCTGTCCAAGTTTGGCCCTCAAGATCTACGAACAGGCCAGGATGTAAGTATTTCCCTGTTTGAGCACCATGATCCAATCAAAATGAATGAGACAATGATTAATTCACCTGTGTTTGATCAGGGAAATCCTTACATCCTGGTCTGTTGGTGGCCTTTGAGAATCAAACTTAGACAACCTTGACTTAAAGTAGAACTTTCACATAGTATAAAGTTGCCCTCCAATAATTAAACATATGGCGACTAGCTTCATAATATGTCTATTACCTCTCAGAAAAGCCAGATTCTAAAGAAATCCTTAATCTTCGGAGACTGACGACCAGGTTAGTGCCATCTGTGCTCCTGCGCCATCAGTCCCTTCCGGTGCCTTATGGCACAGTGCAATGCCTCTTAGAGGAGACCGGGACTGACAGCGCAGGCATGCAGACATCTCTAAGACAAGATGTCTGCACTGATGCCTGGCTTCTGGCCTCTGAAGATTAACCCTTTAAGGACCGGGCCGCCTGTACACGAGGCCAACACATATGGACCACGGACCTTTTTTTTTCTCTCTTCTGGTTCCGGATTTCAATGACATACATGTAGGTCCTTTCCTTGGTCCTTTAGGGACCTACAACCCGTGACGTACATGTACATCATGGGTCATTAAAGGGATAGTAATGATTCATAATGAAACAGTTCTAATTAATTGTCATAGTATTTGGTCTTTGGAGAGTGTTATTTTAATTCTGTCAGAGTTGTAGTTCAAGAGTAATTCAATGACAAAATATCCCCCACCGGCCCCTTTTACTGATGTAACACTGTTCAGCCAGATCAGAAGGGAGGTGACCAGGTAGACTGCAGAGAGGGACAATCTTCAACTAAGATAAGGGAAAAACCTGAAAAACTTGTCAAGGGGGGCAGAGCTTTCATTGTTCTCATAGGAAGAAGATTGTCCCTTACTGTTATCTGTCTGGTCTATGGATCAGATTCTACATCTGAGAAGAGATGGCTTACACTAGGTAAAAGGGGTGGGAGGGGAAACTGCTTGTGAATATCTGTCAAACCATAAAGGTTTGAGAGATAAGACTTACATCGTTCTTCGTGTTTTTTTAATGCCTACAAAATAAAATAAAGATAAGGCGAAGTATTACTATCCCTTTAAGGGGTTAAGGATTACTTCCGAATCGGGTACTTGTGAGAGCAAATAGAACTATTATGAAGCTAGTCGCCATATGTTTAATTACTGGAGGGCGATTTTATACTAAGTGAAAGTTCCCCTTTAAAAGGTCTCCAGGGCATGGTTTGCAAAGTGTTTATATATATATATTTCAAGGAGATAAAAGCATCATTTAAATCAATGTGAAACTGGGGAATTAAAATTTCCCTATGGTGTAGTTGGTTTGCTCCAGAATTTCTCAAGTTCTTCTTAGTACATCAGCCTGAATGTGGGTAAACAAGGGGTTGGTAACTTGAGGCCTTCCAACTGCTATTAAACTACCATTTCTATCCTGAGGATTATGGGAGCTGTTGTACAACTGCTTGAGGCAGAGACGGATTAAGGCTCTATAGGGCCCTAGGCAAGGTAGCATTTTGGGGCCCCACATCTTTTGATCTGGTGCTTCTGACACAGAGTGCTGTTATCAGATACTGTTTTTTTGGCTATAATGGAATTGGGAGCAACTGGATGGTGCTGGTCTCTTTGACCTAAAAGGGCATCTGACACAAGATGTTTGTGGCAGCAACAGCAGGGTCTCTGTCTGTGATTCCTCTCTTGCAACCAGGGCCCCTCATATTGCCCTGGGCCCTAGGCAGTAGCCTAGGTTGCCCTAATGGATGATCCGGCTCTGGCTTGAGGGCCTCAGGTTATCTACAAAGCAAAGCGTTGCATACCCACTCAAAGGGTTAAAATGTATATCAATCCATTTAATAATGTATAAATGAAATAATGATGTTAACCCAAAATTTTTAGCTAAAGGATATCTTTAACCCCTTAAGGACCAGATGATGTGCTATGACCGTCACGGTCCTTATACCCTTAAGGACAGGTTACGGTCATGGCACGTCACATACTTTTTACTTACAGAGCTCTACCGGGAGCGCTGTAAGTAAAAACGGGGCCTAAAATTGACCACTCCAAGACTGGAGCAATCTCTCTTATGCCTCAAAGCAGCGCGCCGGTACTTGTAAGAGGTCACGTGTACCGGCGTGTTGGCAAGGATCAAAGCAGTCCTTAAGGGAAGGTAACTTCTCTGGACTGCTGGTCCTTAAAGGGTTAAACAGAAGATTTTTTCCTATTTGTGAATGTGAAAAAAACAAACATCTCTTGTAAAATTTTAAATGAAGATCTGTCAATAAATTTATAGCTATATCTTCATGCTTTGTCTCATGGGGATTTGTTAATGATTGTGAATCTCCAAGGAATGAAGCAATGCAATAGTCTATCCTATGTATTGATGTCTGAATTATTTTAGCAGTTTAGTCATTTTAATGTAATTTGAGAAAAAAAAAATCAATTGCCATCAACGTGGGCACATGTGTCTGTTGGCATCAGGTTTCCCACCAGATTAAATAACAGCACAGTGTATAAGTAATCTTGTTTGGGACACAGAATTCCTGCTGGCTAAACTTTCCTAGTGTGACATCATCAAGGCTTCAGTGTATACTTACTTGGGTTGCTTTTCCTTGTGGGCAGGCGACGTGTGATTATTAACCCTTTGAGTTCTAGAGGGGTATGCACCGCATTGCTTTGCAGTGCGATGCGTACCCCTCTGGCACTCAAACGGTTAATAGGGGTGGGCGAAAAGTGTGAAAAATTTCCCACAAAAAATTCGCGAAAATATGCAGATTTTTCGCTTTTCCTGCGAAAAATTTTGCCTTTTCGCCTAGGCAAAAATGTCCTCCTTTTCACCTATTTGCCCTTTTGTCCTTTGCCCACAAAACTTTCTTGCTTAAAGGGATAGTAACACTTTATTATTACTATCTCCCATATTGTAGATATTTGTAAAATAATTTAATTGCCCCCAGGTTCATCTCTCAAATCTTTATGGCTTGAGAGATAACAGAAGGCAAATTTCCCCCTCCCTCCCTCTTACCTGAAGTCAGCGTTGTACTGACTGCAGGGGAAGTCTGTCGTTCGACTGGCTTGCGGCTCTGCAGCTGAGCCGAGATCTCATTAGTGAAAAATAATTATTTCACTGAAACGGTCTTCTACAAGTGCTTGGTTTGCAAGCACATGTAGAAGACCGTTTCAGTGAAATAATTCTTTGTCATTAATGCGATCACGCTGCAACAACCATTGCTGCAGTAGGTTTTTGGACTACTACTTTACTCTCAAGTCCCTACACTGCTCTACCCCTCCCCCTTCCCCTTGTGCGTTTGCTGGACATTCTGCAACTACACTGTGTTTTTTTACTGTACAGTGCACAACACAACTGATGGAGCTGTATGATGCCTTGCCTAAGCCCAGTCAGCTGTCTGTCACTGTCACCTAAGATATTTTGTTTTTTATTCATTTTTATTTTTTATTTATTTATTTTTTTTATTTTATTTATTTTATTTTTTTAAGTTGTCCACCCTGTTGTCTTATCACAGTCTGTCCAAAAAAAATTACAACTGAAAAAGAAAATCAACAATATCTTTCCCCAGATTTCCCCACCCAGCACAAAGACAATAACAGCAAGATCAGCAAGCAAATAGGTTGCCTGTGTCTTGCCTGTCAGTCACATGGAATTTTGGAGTATTTTGGGGACAGCCTCATTCCTCCCTTCTTATGCCCTAGAATGCCCCCAGACTCCCTTAATACAGAGAACAAATGCCCTACCTAAATGACATCCTAAACTAAGCTTCAATTCCCATTTACTATTCTCTAGCTCAAAAACATGCTGCTCTCTCCTCTCTCAAACACAGAATGGCACGCTGTGAGAGCCTGACAGCCTTTGGCTGTAGAAAACTTTTGTGTGGTGTAGAAATATTTTTCTTCCCATTGATTTCAATGGACGGAAAAGGCGGGAAAAAGCGGAAAAACTGCACTTTTCGTGGGAATTTTTTGCAAAGCGGAAAGTGCCATTATTCGCCAATTTCAGTTTGAGGCAAAAATGTTCACCCATCCCTAATTATTAATAAAGGGTCATATACACAAGGTAAAAGTGGAGCAGTTCTGAGGGCAAACCAACTGCACTAAACAGAACAAATGCACATTCCCGTTGATTTAAATGGGGCTTTTACCCCTTCATTGCCAGAAGGATATATACAACAGTCCTGGATATCTATTTCAGGAACATCCATATTATTACCAAGGGCTATTTACAGCCCTGTGGCATGCCCAGTGTGGTCCTTCACAGGGGAGGGCTGACCTGGGGGGAAGGGGGGCAAATGCCCCCTGGGCCGGTCATAGGTCTGTGCCAGTGGGCCACTGCCTCAATCGATCTCCCTCTTGCTGCTGTGAATGTAGCTACACTAGTGATACCATAGAGATTACAAATGAAATGGAGCTACACAAGTGATATCACAGAGGTATAATCCAAATGGAGCTCCCCTAGCAGCATAACCCATTTCCCTTATAAGCTCTATAGTATTACTAGTGTAGCTTTGCTTAAATTGTAAGCTCTGTAGTATCACTAGTGTAGCCCCATTTCAACTGTAAGCTCTGTGGTTTAACTTGCTTTACTTCTCAACATTCATGACAATTTTAAAATTAACAAAAGGAGGTGGGCTGGGACGATAGCAGAAATGGGCCACATGATGGTATTTGACCCCCCAGGCCACACGTTGCCAGTCTTCCCCTGGTCCTTCATGCATTCTTTTAACCCTTTGAGTGTGAGAGGGTTATGCAACACATTGTTCTGGGCACCCCTCTGGCATTCAAAGGGTTAATGCCCTTATATTATTTAGTAGGGTGTGACCCTCAAAACGTTGTTCTTTTTTTCAGTTGGGCCTATGAAGAAAAACGATTTGCTTTTTTCGTTTTTTTTTTTTTTTTTTTACATTTGAATTGATCAGTTAAATGACTGGAGGTTGACATTTTTTCATATTGAGAATGTTTGCATGACCCATGAGAATCATGGTGGGTTTTTCTCTATGACTAATCGGACTCAGACTGATAAAGTCTAATTTTTATTTTGAGGATATGGGATCTAATGGCAATTGTATGCAGATAAAATGTGAATGCGAATAATATATAAACAGATGTGTTCTATTTTGACTACTGTATGAAGGACACCTATCTACGTAAAGTAAAGGTCAAAGGTGCTAAACTAGGAATGATCCTGCCCGATTATATAGCCTGAGAAAACAGCTGCATCTCAATGACTAGGCCGAAGAAGGTTGAAACATATGTCTGGGGTTAGCTGCTTCTCTCATTTAAAGAGGAATTACCTGGCACTTTGTGGCTGGAATGTCATTTGGACAAGATCAGTATTATGCATTCTGGGATACTTCTTCTCTGTGTATGTCACTTGTGAGTTAAAAAAATTGCTCCCTGTTTAGGATAAAGTCCTATAGAGCCAGTGGAATATATATTAGCTGAATGTTCTTAGCTAGTATCTCTGACCATTACCTGAGTAAGTCAGTTTGTTAAACAGATTAAGAACAAGTTATTTCATAGCTATAGTTCTCCTTTGGATCTATGAAAATTTTGGTAGTTTTTATTTGTTCCACCTGACACAGCTATTCTTCCTCCACTATCTTTATGCATATGGTCTGCAAAATCTGGGCTTCTGAACTGCTTCCTGGTTTGTAGTGTATACCTTTTTCTATATCGCAATGATTGATGCATGATCATACTGCTTACATATTGCATTTTTCTAGTTTGCAGAAAAGGCCAAAATGAATACAATCCAAAGCCTTCCAATAATTATAAAGCTTGTTCCCATCTAAAATACACATTATTTCCTCTTTATTATTATTACTTGAAATAGCTTCATGCATTTGATAGAAATGTTTTATTTTGCTGCAAATGCTGGTGAATAAGCACTTTTATATTTAGTGTTTATATATTACATAAACATGAATAAAAGTAGAGCAATTCTGGTTTAACCCTTTGAGTGCCAGAAAGTCGTCCAATGCATTGTGCTGCAATGCACTAGGTACCTCTCTGGAACTCAAAGAGTTAAGCCAAGTCTGCTTTTAAGAGCACAAAAAATGTCTTAAATTCCTATATATGTTAAAACTAGCGTAAAAGCCCATGTATACAGGCATACTACCGCAGAACTACATGGGTCACGTTGTAGTCGTGGTCTTGTCCCACTACCCTGCATCTTGGGCTCAGTCTGTTTCTTCTTGCTGGCCATTCGTTTGGGCATTCTCTACTGCGCCTGCGCTTGGGCAGTCTCTACTGCGCATGACTGCATCGGACATCGGACATACATACATCTGCCCTTTTATATTATAGGATGTGCTTGAAATCCTGTTGCTTACAAAATATGCAATGCGTTGTACACCTCTCTGGGCATCGAGGCGTTACAAAAAATATTAGCATGAAATACATATGGAACTCTATTTCTGAAACGTTCATCTTTGAGCAAAGTTATTGAGGCAGCTTGCCATACATAAAACACCCTTTTCTTTTATACTGCTTTTGTTTACAATGCACCGGATACCTCTGTGGCATTCAGTGGGTTAAAAGCTTAATTTAAATCAATGGGAAATTTACTCTCCACTATGGTTTGCTCTAGTTGTCCTATGTGCATTTGGCTCACAGCGTTCGGTCAGCGTTGGACCTTCTTCATTAGATACATCTGATGGTAGCTTTTTTCTAATAATAATCAACCAATTTAAACATCATAAAGTCCACCTGTGCTAGTTTCATTTTCATTTTTAAAGCTGCAAAACATTTTAACAAATAAAAATATATCTAATTTAAACATAAATCAATATGTGTTAATGTTGTGATGCAGTAACATCAATCAGACACATGTGAAATGATTTATAGAGTGTAATGTTTCAAACTTGACCCTATCAAATCTCAGAAACCACTTAAAAAATAAATTTACTCTGGCCTCTCTCACCCCATTGAAAAAAAGGTGACTAAGATGAAGTAATTTATAAGTCATACTTTTATTAATGCTTTTAACTTGCCTATGCTGAGCATTGCTGCCCTTTCTGCATCTAAAGGGTAACTCCTGATCACTCAGTAATCTAAGGCACTTTTAGGGGGTTTGGGACAAATGATCAACTCATAAATAGGTGCTGTGCTCTGTGTTATCCTGCAATAAATTCACCAACCTTTCAAGTACATCAAAAAGAGCAACCTGAACTAGCCATTTTGCTCTTGGAGCTTATGGACTAATGCAGGTCTAATGAGCAGCTGGGCAGAGGGCTTCCAGAAGCATGTCTAATGTTTTCCAGGAGGATATCATATGGATCACATAAAAGGCAGAAAGTCAGATTATGGCCAGGAATTGCATACGCATTCAAGAATACTTAGGTATAGTGGTAAACAAAATATGTATTTCCTTGTACTGGAAATGAATGGATGCTGTCCCAGTTTGGCTAAATTTATCTCCTTTAGCACTTTTTATTATTTTCAGAACTTAAAAGAAATGTAATTCATAGCAGTGGAATACACACAGATTTATGGGAATATGGTTGTGTATTGGTTTCTCTCCTGTCTTTCCCTCTGTCTATGAGAATGGTTCTTTCTATCCCATCTTCCCCTTACATATTTTACCATGCTATGATTCCCCACCACCATCACTACAACCAGGTGGAAATAATGGCAGTTTTTTTTTTATCTCATTTGGTTTGAGTACATCTCAGCTGTTTCATAACAATTACTGACAAGATGAAAATGATGGATCTACCCATACCTCCCAAGTTTCCCTTTTTAGGAGATACAGTCACTTTTTGTGACCCAAATCCCTCTATCCCTCTTTCCCACCCTGAGGTCCCTCTTTTTAGCAGTTCAGACTGTGTGGTGTGTATATATGTATCACCTTGCTCCACAGCAATACAACTCACACTAATTCTGTTTAAACTTCACTATATGTGTTTACAAATTTTTATGTGTGAATAAAATAAATTGATCTTGTTCTAAATCATTTATTAATTTATACAAAGAGGTGTCAGTAGGTCATGAAATAACCTAAACATTCTCAGTAATGCCCCGCCCACCAGCCATACCCCAGCATCACCTCTTAAAATTAAAGTGTCCCTATTTGGCCATTTGAAATGATGGGAGATATGGATCTACACATTGGGTACTAGACATGATCCAGCCATTTCAATTTGTGAATGACAAATACACAAGGAAATTAGATTTTTCCCAGTGAATTAGCCAGAATGACCTTTGATGTGTAAATACTACATAGTGTATATTTAAAAAAGGGAAGAACGATAAAATAATTACTAACTGAAGTTTTTCCAGCATGGAGGAGCATCTTCATACCATGAAAAGCAAGGACTATGGTGTTGAACAATTCTATAACAATAAGCTATAGCGAGGCTGATTTACTAAGAAAAGTGGTTATTTCATGCAAATGGTTGTTTTGTACAATTCTGGTGCAAACCAGTTTGCAATATATGGAACAATTTCCAGAATTTCCATTGATAAAAATGGGGCTTTTAACTGCAGAGCCCTAGAGAGGCTTTGCACTTATTGCGAAGCCATGTGTTGGACACATCTATAGCATTCAAGAGATTAAAAGCCACATCTTAGTCGATGGACATTTGTCTTTGTTCACTATGTTTTTTATTTCATTTTCATTTGGTTTCATGTGTTTCCTATGATGCAATTGCTTTTCTCTTGAATAATACCACTTTTTCTTAGAACATCAGCTTCATGTCTTTTAATGTTCGTTTAACTCTGTAACATAGAAAAACTGATCACATTTTCATATTAAACTGAAACAAACTTTTTTTTTATTTTATTGTAGTACCAGTCATATAAAATAATTTGAAAATTAAATTAAAGAATTATACCTCAAAGGAGAACTAATGCTTCCAATAATAACCACCTTAATTTATTATGGTAGGAAAATCCTAATACCCCAAAACAGTTTGCCTGTTTTCAAGAGATAACATTTTTAGCCAGTTCTGGATGTCATGTGCATGGGGGTGGACATGACAGTTGCTGGTACATTTTTATAAACTGAAGCAGGCAGAGGCATGAGACTACATACCCTTTAAGGACCATAGCAATGTGCAATGCATTGACTAGAGATGAGTTACACACCAGTCTGGTCTTTAAAGGGTTAACTTATTTTGGATGGGAATAAAGTCTTGCTTTATTTTCATATACATTTTCTCCAAAAAGAATGCAGTGTTTCTCTTATTCTTGTAAATTCCAGTGCATAGAAAATCCATTGAAATTTCTGTCTTTTTTTTGCTACCACCAATGAAATACCCAGGAGAGCATTAGCAATGTTCTTCTAAGCTTTGTATGGCCACAAGAAGTCTCGCTGCAATACTTTTATTAAAGCCCTGAGTGTCCAGGGGCTAGATTCTATTACAGGTGGTAATTTTATCACTGCTTTTATATCCAGTTTTCCCCATAGACTTCAACAGGAAAATGTTTGATAAAACGGGAGTTAACACTTAGCACCTGCAATAGAATCAGGCCCCAGTTTATACTCAGATTGTCCCCAGCCTGTCTGCCAACTATCAGTCAAAGTACTTTTTTTTATTTTGTTTTTAAACAGTCCCTATTGTTGTCAGTGCTACTATCTACAAAAAATACTCACACTTCCTGCAACCATCCAGAGAAATGGCTAGCCTCAGTGCTTCTTAAATCAAGCAAATCCAGTTCCCCTAATTTTCCTGTCTACTGCTACACTAATTAGTGTCAAAGCATTTGTCTCCCAAACACTGCAATATTAATGTTTACAATGAAGTATAGGATGGACCTTTTAGCTTTAGAATCAGCAGCTTCACAGTGGCAATAAAGGATAAATCCTTGGACAGCAGCAAGTGCAGCACCAGAGTCCAATACACCACAATATATGCTTGCCCCTCTTATTCTTGTCTCTGTGGATGTAGATGTGTGTGAATGTGTGTGTAACACAGTATGTCAAGTTGTACCTGCTGTTTGTTTGACTTGAATGTATGATGTATTATGTCTGTATTATCTGTTAGTCTCAGTCAACTCTCAGCTCAGGCAGACTCACCTGTCTGCCTGACTGTCACTGTCCTATCAGTCAAAAAGGTTTTGTTTTGTTTTTTTTTACTCTCCTTTCTTCCTTCAGAGATTTTATCTTTCTTTGATTTCATGATGTTGTAACTAACTGGAACGGGTGCTATTTTAGAAGCACACATGCAAATAAAATGTTTAATGTTGTCCTCTCATCTGCTTCCACATCTTAGATGATCTTACTGCCCTGGGGCATTAAGAAGCCATTGAAGTGTTTATTTATTTGTGCATTAGAAATCTAGCTTTGCTGTAATGCTCATTATGCCATTATCACTTTCTACTTTCTTTCAACACAGGTTTTCTTTTCAACTAAATCAAAGTACGGCAGCTGTTTCTTCTAAATTCCTGTCAGGTGGGGAATAATATTGCATTTCTTTTAAAGATCTTGAAGTATGTTCAACCTTCTGTTATGCCTGTGAGTTAACATCAAAATCTTGCTACATACATTGCTGCTTCTATACTGGAAGGAAATGGGCAACTACCTCTACTGTGGGGTTGGGAAGTCAACTTGGAGCCCACTAGTTGGATTAGCTGTAGTCCTATTCCTATTATTCTTAGCTCACAAATGTTGGGAGTTGTGGGACGGCACAGATGAAAGGTTTGTCAGGGATCAGCTGATCTTATAGGTAATGAAAACACTGGATGGGGGTAGGTAGGAGAACCTCAAGGTTGATTTACTAAGAAGAATTAGGGCAATTCTAGAGCAAATACACTGCAATATAAATGTCCCAAATTCCCATTTATTTTAATGAGGCTTTTAATCCCTTGACTGCTATAGACATGTCTAATGCATTGTGAAACAATGCTTTGGAGAACTCTCTGTCATTCAAAAGATTAAAATCCACATATTAATCAATATGACTTTTTCCTTGTCCACTATAAGGCAGCTGAGTTGCTCCATATTTCTTTTTGCATCAGCCACAGTGTACTTTTAGAGCAAGTATTTGGGTGTCTGAGATATGCAGATAATGCATGTGTTTATATTATGTGTGACTGTGTAAGCCATTAACTTATTTTATGTATGTAATTATACGAGGTTTTTTTTAGATCTGGGTTTAAATATATATAGTGTGCATAGATCATGTGTGTGTGTGTATATAGTTTACTTAGAAGTATCTCTTTTCTGTGTATGCTACATCTTAATTTTGTAAATATTTATTGTGCAAGAGTGTATGATGTGTGTGAGATGTGGGTAGGTGCGGCAATAATTAAATTCCCCCACCCTAATATAAAACAATGCATTGTAGACATTTCTAGTAGGAAATGCAAATCTTTTCCCATGAAAACCAAAACATGGGAAAAAATAAAGTCAATTTCTATGCATTTTGTTCTGCTTCTTTCATTTTTATAATTTTAATCAATGCTAATATATCCCCTCCCCTCTGGTTGGAGGGTTTCCCCATGTATTACAATCATGCTAAAATATAAAAGAATGTGATTTTACTTCATATTGTCAGTCTGCACTTGGAAAGCAAAGAGAAAGAAGCTGAATTTTTGATGCTAGTTAGTGTAGGCAGACAGGCAAAGACAGGGGGTTTCTTGATAGGAGTATTGGTGGTAGTCACTACCAGTTCCTCTATTTGTTGGTGTGAAGGGAGAGTGGAAATTAAAAAATAATTAAAAACAAAACAAAACATTTGATTGATAAGTGACGGAGTCAGACATGCAGGTGAAGTGATCTGACATAACTAATCTTTCTGGCTGAGCCTGAAGCTCTAAGACTGAGTGCTATATTCTACACAGACAGACATAAATACACCTTACATTCAAGACATGTACAACCTGACATACTATTTTACTCACACACACACACACACTCACTCCTTCGTTCACAAGAGGGTAATTCTTATATTGAAGTATGTCTGCTTTCTCTTTTATTGTAAGCTGCTGATTTTGAAGTTAACAGACCTATCCTGTACTGTATTGTAAACATTAACATTGCAGTTCTTGGGAAAGAGAAAACTGGTGACATTTTGACACTTGCAACTAGTGTATAGAGGCAGACAGGCAAAGATGGGAAGCTGGAGTTGGCTGTAGTTCTCTATACTGTTGCAGGAAGTGGTGGTGTGAAATGTAGACAGTGACACTGACAGTGACAGGGATAGTTAAAGAAATAAAAAATATGCATTTTTGAAAAAGACAGGCAGGAAATCCTTTTCCTATACCTCATATGATACTAAAAGTGACAGACAGTAGTAATAGTAGTCCCTCAGGAACCCCTCACTCTATGAAATCTCCAATATGTAGATACTTCACCATTGATCCATATCTGTTGTCCCTGTAAAATCCATGTGAGCAGGAATAAAGCAGGATCACATATAGGCACATCATCATAGAGGGTCACATTTAGGCACATTGTCAAAGAGATACCATGTGAAGTACAACCACAGATCTGACTGGGAGACACATTGGTAGCATATCAGAGATGTGATGACTAGCAACAGTAGAAGCACACCTAAAAGCACATGGGGTCAACAGGCACGTAATAGAAGTGTTGTCGATTTCTCAGGTAGTGGGATAACATTTTCCTCAGTAACAATAACAACCATATCACTTACTGTTGCTGCTTTCCAAATGCACAAAAACTCACTATATCCTTTTGTACTCCATTGAGGTGTCCTCCATAGTCACTAAAATTGTCAAATAAACTTAAGATGAATGAGGCTGCTCTGTAGTCTAAGACTTCAGTCAGCCTATCAAGTCTGATTTAACCCTTTGAGTCCCGGAGGGATATCCAAAACATAGTGACTCAATGCATTAGATACCTCCCAGGCATTTAAAGGGTTAAACGCTGGTAGCTTGATTCAGGTGGTGGCGAGAAGAGCAGTATTTTAAAAAAATTTTTTTAGTAAAATAACGTCTCTTAAACTTATTATATTAGGGGAAAGTTGCCAGCAAACATGCAGGAAAAAAACAGCTCTTAGGGTGTATTGAATTTCATTTAAAAGAGACATATTTTTGTTAACTTGGATAAAAATAATAATGCTATACAAGGCATTTTTTCAATCGGACATACCGTGGACGCAATGTAAGCATTGCATCCATTTTATTGCCCTTATGCCTTAAACCCATTCAAGTTCCCAACACCTGCTCTGACCTCACTTGACCATGAAGAGGTATCTTGTTATGGTTTAAGGGTCCTTCTAACCATTTAATGCCTTTATAAGTGAACAAAGAACATTAACCATTTGATATCAGTTCTCTGTGCAGTGCAATACATTGCCCAGGACTCTGGTGGGAAGGTTGTCCTGACCCTCCAGCATCACCACCTGGCCAGTGCTTTGGGGAAGTATATATAAATGAACTGGGTAGTTTGTGGGACCCCAATAGTCCCCACCACTACCTAATGTGATGGGATATAATTCTACATTATTTGAGGTCATCTGATATCCTTCCTTCCCTCATTTAGTCTACTTATTTAAATGTAGTGTTGCACTTGTAAAAACAAAATATAGTTATTAAAATGTAATCTATTCTTAAAGTTACACTACTGCAGGCAGTGGAGGTAGCAGAAAAAAAAAGTCCCCCTCCTTGTACCTTTCAGGCCGTTGCCCGAACCCAGCTTAGGGAAATTTATATAGGGACTGCCTTTTATATAGCCAGTCCGTGTTCAAAATTATTCCCAAGCTCCCATTGGCTTGGATTTGGGGTTACACAGGGCACAGAATGTGTCCTGCAGTATCCATAACTCCCAGCCATTCAGGTTCTAGCTGGAGGGATGACTCAACATGCTACAAGCTGATTGGCTGGGCAGAATGATTACTGCAGGGCATGTTCAGTGCCCTGCATAACCCCATATCCCAGCCAATGGGAGTGTAGGAAACATTCTGAACAGGGATTGGCCATATAAAAGGCAGTTCCTATTCAAATTCCCCCTCAATTGGGATCAGGCAATGACCCGAAAGATACAAGGAGGGTTTTTTTTGCTCTTTTTTTCTGCCTCTACCACTGCCGGTTGGCAGCGGCGATGGCAGCAAAACTTTGATAGATTTAATTTTAATAACTTATTTTTCTTTACAGGGGCAACAGTACATTTATAGGGATAGAAATGTTTCAAAATAAAAACAGCACCAATAAATCTTTATAGTATTTGGGCCACGGAGAGTGTTATTTTAGTACTGTCAAAATGTAGTTCAAGGAAATTGAATGATAAAGTATTCCCCTCCCGCCCTTTTTACCTAGTGTAAGCCACCTCCCCTCAGATGTGGAATCTGGTCTTAAGACCAGGCAGCTCACAGCAAGGGTCAATCTTCTTACTGTTAGAACAATGAAAACCCTGCCCCCCTTGACAGTTTTTTCAGGTTTTTCCCTTATGCTAATTGAAGATTGTCTCTCTCTCTGCAACCCATCTGGACACCGCCTTTCTGTTATGAGGTGAGCAGTGTTACATCAGTAAAAGGGGCTGGGTATGGCTGGGGCAATTACATTTGATCTACAACTCTGGCAGTATTAAGATAACACTCATGACCCAAATACTATTATGAATGGAACAGCTTTTATTTTGAAACATTACTATCCCTTTAATGAAGAAAACTGAAGAGCACATATGAAGGAAAGAAGAAGATGACAGATGAAGATGGAGATGACAGATGAAGAAAGAAAGAGAGGTTGACAGATGAAGTAGAAGATGCAATCTTACAGAAAAATTAAAGAGGAAGACCAGAGTGAGTTGGGGGAATGCAAAAACTACAACGAACGTTGGGCCACAAGTTAGTTCGGTGTACATTTTTGTCCTACCGTCGGTTTTACTGGTGGCGGTTGGATTGAGCCCTAGGAATCTGTGAGATAAAATCAGTAACAATATTTATCGCCTGCAATGGAATCAAGACAATGAATGGAATTGCACAAATATTGCAGGTAGTTGCAGTTTTCTTGCAGTATTATTCTGTTCTTAAATGGAGTGCAAGAGATGCTGGGAGAAACCACTTGCAAAGTTCAAGTAAAACACAATAAAAGAATACCTCTTTTTTTCATCTAATTTATCTGCTAATAAGAGTCACTTGTGGTTAGCAACCATAACAAGGGATAGCTGACACTGATCACTAAAATCTTGTATCAATTTGTATGTGTATTTTTTTAATTGTGTGTCTTGCAGTGTGATTCCCACTCCTCTCTGTCTTTAGCTTGCTGTTATCAGCATGAGTTAGACAATAAAATGTAACCTATACCTTTCATCTGTTGGACACAGTGTATTTCATTTCTTAAACTGTTATTGGAATATTTATGATCCATTTTCATGTTAACGATAGTCTCTAAGTACTATATTGTTTATTTAAAGTGATAGTAATGTTTCATAATAAAAGCAGCTCTAATTAATCATCATAGTATTTGGGCCATGGAGAGTGTTATTTCAATGATGTCAGAGTTGTAGTTTAGGAGTAATTCAATGATAAAGTATCCCCCTCCCGCCCCTTTTTCTAATGTAACACTGCTCAGCCAGATCAGAAGGGAGGTGCCCAGGTAGACTGCAGAGAGGGACAATCTTCAATTAAGATAAGGGAAAAACCTGAAAAACTTGTCAAGGGGACAGGGCCTTCATTGTTCTCATAGGAAGAAGATTGTCCCCTGCTGTTATCTGTCTGGTCTATGGACTGGATTCCACATCTGAGAAGAGATGGCTTACACTAGGTAAAAGGGGCGGGAGGGGAAACTTTGCTTGTGAATATCTCTCAAACCATAAAGGTTTGAGAGAAAAGACTTATATCGTTCTTCATGTTTTTTTAATGCCTATAAAATAAAATAAAGATAAAACAAAGTATTACTATCCCTTTGAATTATAAAATTACAAGCATGTGTTTTCTTGTTACGTGTGAAAGGAGTCTAACACGAAATGATCCAAGTTATCTCATGGTATGCAAAGATTCCAACACTTCTAACATTTTGTACGCTCTTTGAAAATCCTAGGTATTTCTAATTTCAGCATAATTCCAAATAATTGTAAACAGACCCTAGTTTGCAAACATGCTTCAAACTCACGTGTACATATGGAACAATTTTTATTAACCCCGTACAATGTATTATCTAATAACAAAAACAAGATGTCTTCAACTTGCGGAAATGCTATTTTAAAAATCATATTAATAATAATTATAACAGTAATAATAATAATAAAGAATAAGGCCCTTCACCATTGGAAATAGATATACATTTAGATATTTTAACGCAGGAGTTGGCAACAGCCTTTGGCAGAGGATTATGGGAATTGTAGTCTCCAAAAGCTGACGAGCCGAAGTTTGTTTACCTTTGTTCTAACCCCTTTTGTTGGAGACAGCTCTACCATCCAATGTGTTAAAGCAGAACTACCACCTGTTTTAAAGTTTATGTCATCTAATTCCCCATCTGGCGACTAGCTGCTCAGTAGTGCTAGTCGCCAGAATAATTACCTGATTAAATAGAACGAGACCCTGCTCCAGGGCTGACAGGTAGTAGAGAGTGCAGACATCTTGCCATGGTGACGTCTTCGCTCCTGCGCTGTCAGTCCCTTTTGGAGCCGAACAGCTCCTAGCAATGCCTCCTAGAGCCATCTGGAACTGACAGCACAAGTGCAAAGACATCACTATTTCAAGATGTCTGCGAGCTCTACTGCCTGTCAGTCCTGGCGCAGGGTCTCGTTCTATTTAACCAGGTAATTATTCTGGCAACTAACACTATTGAGCAGCTAGTTGCCAGATGGGGAATTAAATGACATAAACTTTAAAACATGTGGTAGCTCTAATTAATCTTCATAGTATTTGGACTTTGGAGAGTGTTCTTTCAATTCTGTCAGAGTTGTAGTTCAAGAGTAATTCAATGACAAAGTATCCCCCTCCCGCCACTTTTACTGATGTAACACTGTTCAGCTAGATCAGAAGGGAGGTGTCCAGGTAGATTACAGAGAGGGACAATCTTCAATTAAGATAAGGAAAAAACCTGAAAAACTTGTAAAGGGGGGCAGGGCTTTCATTGTTCTCATAGGAAGAGGATTGTCCCCTTCTGTTATCTGTCTGGTCTATGGACTGCATTCCACATCTGAGAAGAGATGGCTTACACTAGGTAAAAGGGGCGGGGAGGGGAAACTTTGCTTGTGAATATCTCTCAAACCATAAAGGTTTGAGAGATAAGACATATAATTCTTCATGTTTTTTTAATACCTACAAAATAAAATAAAGATAAAACGAAGTATTACTATCCCTTTAAAGGCAACAGCTTTCCTTTCTTTATTATTTTAGTATCAACTGATGATAGCTTTAACCCTTTGAATGCCACTTGGCATTCATAGGACAAATGCATTGATCATTTGAAAAAGTTTGAATAGTTTTAAAAAACGAATGACTTCTACCAGAGGGCATGATATGTCCCCATGGGACCTGAGACTTGGAATAACCCTCTGTCTTCTTACAGTGCCAAACAAAATGATAGAAATCTTAGTATTAGGAATATAAGCACAATATTACACAATTACATATTCTGGGCTTGCAAGAAGACCTAGGGCTAGAGTCTATTGCAAGTGCTAAATGTTAACACCTGTTTTATCAAAAATTTTCCTATTGAAGTCTATAGAGAAAACTGGAGATAAAAGCAGTGATAAAATCAGCACCTGTAATAGAATCTAGCCCCTAGTGCTGTAACGCCTTATTGCCAATTGACATGCCAAGATCATCACACAATTCCATCCTTTGAGGACCGATGACGGCCCTGGCACATCCTGGGTTAATGGTCCCAACTTGCCTCATGATTGGGAGGCTGTTGCAATCATTTCCAGCCAATCATTGATGGCTTTGCAGACATGATTGCTGCTATAGTGATCACGTGCAAATGGAGCCACAGGAAAAAAACAATGTTAGTAAACATTGCCTTTATCACTGTTGTCTGCCTCTTTCCTCCTGTAAAAATACTCTTGTCACCAAAAGGTTAAGCATGAGACCTGGGACTACAGTCAGTACCTACAATCTGCACAGGTTGAGCAGTGTGTTGCACACTACTCTGACTGTTAAACTATGGATACAAACATCAAACATACTGGTATTTTAATATTACTACTACTACTACTACTACTACTACTACTACTACTACTACAGGGCAACATTTACATCCCAGCACCCCTAGGCAAAGCACCCTAAGCTCTTGTAACTTTACCCATCACCACATTCCCATTCCTTACATGACCCCACTCTCAATCTCATGACACTCAAAATACCCTGAGCTTTTAATATGCAAACACCCAAAAAATCTTTTAACCCCTTGGTTGCGGTAGTGTTTTCCACACATTGCTTCACAATTAACTGGGAACCTTTCTACTAAAGAAGTAGTTAAATTATAGCTATTTAAAGGGTATATAAACTAGTTCAGGGATATTGAGATTGTATTGGCTGCACCCACAAGTGTGGCCATCACAGCTAAGGTGCCTTTGAAAATGTGGAGCTTTAAGCAGTTGCCTACTTTGCCTTATGGGAAATCTGGCTTTCTCTGCACACAAATTAGAAGATAGATAAAAGCATAATATTTAAATAATTGAATTTGCTGTCAGCGACTCTTTTCCTCTTTACACATGCTAACTACACATGTTAACTAATTAATGGGCTCTGCATGCATTAAATAGGGGCTTTATGGGGGATATTGCCTTGATTCATTGACTCCTTTCCTTCTAGAATGGTCTGCAACAATAGACTAAAGTGCTATATGCACTTCTTTATCTGAAAATCTTATACTGTGCAGTGATGTGTCACAGGGCCTATTCTGGCAAAATGGGAACTTAATATTTATTCTCCTGTGTTGTCTACCTGAGTGTGGTACCCTGAGATTGGTAGGGAATTAGATTGCAGTAGTTATTTTTAACAGACATGACATATAGACGTATGAAGCTTAGAATATTCACTTGTTTTCTAAGTTACAGGTGAGGTGGGATAACAAATAAGCAGTCACCTGATAATACTTGGAGTCTTCAGTTAGGTCACAGACCAGGAGGAGGGGCATCCTAAGAGATAGGTTGTCACCTCACACTGAAGCAGAAGAATATGTTTAGGATGTACTCCTACCCAAGTCTCAGTTGCTGTCTATCTATCTATCCATCTATCTATCTATCTATCTATCTATCTATCTATCTATCTATCTATCTATTATTATTATTATTCTTTATTTATATAGCGCCAACTAATTCCGCAGCGCTGTACAATTGGGGAAAAGACATACAGAGGTATTAAATAGTACAATCAGATGTGGAGAACAGGAGGATCAGAGGGCCCTGCTCATGAAAGCTTACAGTCTAGAGGAAGGTAGGTTTGATACAGAAGGAGTAAGTGCTATTGCGTTTAAGTGCCTCCTGCCACATGAACTGCCAGTCAGTGGGTGGGAGTGAGAAGTGCCATTGAGTGCAGTAGTCCGTGCAAGGGGTGAATCTTGGTGATGATGTTTATGGAGGCAGTTGATAGGCCTCCCTGAAGAGGTGAGTCTTCAGGGAGCGTCTGAAAATTTGAAGGCTGGGGGAGAGTCTGATGGGGCGGGAGAGGGAATTCCACAGCTCAGGTGCAGCACGGGAGAAGTCCTGTAGGCGGGAGTGGGAGGATGTGATAAGAGCTGTGGAGAGCAGAAGGTCATGTGCAGAGCGAAGATGGCGGGCGGGAGTATATTTGGAAATGAGAGATGAAATATAGGGGGGTGCAGTGTTAGTGAGGGCTCTATAAGTTAGCACCAGAGTTTTGAATTTTACCCTGTATGCTAATGGGAGCCAGTGTAGGGACTGACAGAGGGGTGTGGTGTTAGAGAAACGATGAGTGAGATAGATTAGTCTTGCAGCAGAGTTCATTATGGACTGTAGCGGGGTTAGTCGGGTGAGAGGCAGGCCAATTAGTAAAGAGTTACAGTAGTCAAGACGGGACATGATGAGTGTTTGGATTAGAATTTTGGTAGTGTCTTCTGTGAGAAAGGGTCGGATTCTAGAGATGTTGCGGAGGTGGAGGCGGCATGAGTTGGAGATTGACTGGATGTGAGGAATGAAGGATAGGGCAGAGTCAAATGTGACCCCCAGGCAGCGTGCTGTAGGGGTTGGTGTGATGGAAGTGTTGTTAACGGTGAGGGTAATATTTGGGATAAGGCTGGTTGTATATGGAGGGAAGAGAATTAGTTCAGTTTTGCTAAGGTTAAGTTTGAGTTGATGGGAGGACATCCAGGAAGACACAGCAGACAGACAGTCAGACACTCGGGACAGGAGGGAAGGAGAGTGTATCTATCATTTATGTATGTATGTATGTATGTATGTATCTATCTATCTATCTATCTATCTATCTATCTATCTATCCATCCATCTAATGTATATAGACAAAAAGACAGATAGAAAAATTATGTAATTCATAATTTATTTTAGACAAATTCTGCATCTTTGGGAGAAGAAGAGCGCAGTGTTTTCCATGGCTTTTCCATTTTATGGTAAAGTTGATGAAATTGCTGTCTATGGGGAACTTTTGTCCTTTTGATTGTTACCTATCAGGTTGATATAACAGACAGGTTAAACTGAGAAGCAATAGCCACGACATGACAATTGAAAACTGAAGGGATAATATTTTGTTGCCATTATATTATAGTTTAATTTAGCTATATCAAGTACATATTTCAAAAATTATATTTCAGTGGCACTTATGTTTATGGAAAAAAATGATTAAACTCTATAAGGTGACAGCTTTCTTTTAAAAGTCTGAAAAAAGATGCCCCTGTTTAAATGTTTAGATTGTTTAACTCATTAGATGCTAGAGCAGTGATTCTCAACCAGGGTGCCGTGGCACTTTGGTGTGCCATGGACATCAACTTAGGCTGCCCTGTGTTTTCTATAAAGACTAACAAAAAATGGAATTTTAAATAAAGATTTATAGAAATTGCTATTCACAATATGTTTAGTTATGGTATTATGATTATAAGACCTAATAATAACTGTATATTTATGTATTGTATCATTCATTATGCCCTTGATAAACTACATTAAATATGTTAGGGGTGCCCCAAGCAAAAAAAGATTGAGAACCACTGTGCTAGAGGGTTTTTCAATGCTTTTTGTATCATCGAGCTGAAAATATCTCTTGCGTCCAAAGAGTTACAAATTGTTGAAGGTCTTGGGAAAACTGAGAGAGATGATTAGATGTGGGGGTGGGAGAAATTTTTAAAAATTGAAATTAAAATTTTAGAAATGGTACACTGTAAATTATTTGTTCTGCATCACTGAGCAGGCCCGGATTTCCCAATAGGCAGACTAGGCACCTGCCTAGAGCTCCAAATTTTGAGGGACACCTCAACTGTGCTGGCCACACCCACATTATGAATTGTGGGTGGGGTCAGAGCAATCTCTGTATCCATGCAGTAGCTTATACACCCTTTTACGGGCTTTTATTTAACCCCATGGATGCTAGTGAGATCTCCAAAGCAACTAAGGGGTTAAAGATTTTATATCCTTGCTTGTTGTAGGCCAAAGGTATATTCAGTGCCAGGAAACAGTGGATGAGACCGGTGGCGTGGTCATGTAAGGAGTGGGGTGTGGCCATGGGCGGTGCTAATGGGGCCCAGAGTGCCCTGCCTAGGGGAGCCTGGAATGTAAATCCATCGCTGCATCACTGTCATAACACCCAACTATCCAGTAAAATAAAGCACACAGAAAATCAGTCTTGCGTACGTCTCTTATCAAATCAAATCCTCAAAATATTGCTCAGATAATTGAACATTTAAATTATTTGAAATAAAAATATATATATTTTTTTTAACGGAAGGATCACCCTAAGACAACAAATCTATTGTCAGAGCAATTTTAAAAAATTGTGTGTGCGGTGTGCTGTTGCAATACAAAGACCAATCTTCTGTCATGTAGCACATGAATAATGGGGCTAGCATTTTATGTCAGAATTTCTCAGCCTCCTCATAAATAAATCCAGTCACAACCCACCCCCAACCTTCACCAAGAGGTCATCCATTTTTTAACCTTTGCTTGCATGCCAAATTAAGAATGTGTTCAGAGTCAAGGTTAAAGGTACAGTAAGCAGTATCCTTTTTCAAAAGGCGCATGTCAGTTTCTGTGCAGAAAATGATAAATAACGTTTGAAATTGGCTATCAATTTTCAGGGCTCTTCTTTATAACCTAAGTTTTCTGAAGGACTGATTCTGCAAGACTTGAACTGAAGCAAAAAAGCCATGAATTTATTATAGTGTTTGCTAATTGCGTTTTTTTATGTTTCTAAAACATTACATACTTTAAATATTGTGATTCTTATACTGATTAAGGGCCCTTTTTTACTACACAGTGAATTATGAAGACTTAAAATGTCACCTTTATTTCAGAAAACACTGCAAACACCTAAGTACATAGTAGTGCTTACCTCTGCCAGCACACAAATTTAATTAAGACCATCCCTATAACAGACTTAACATGGCATGGGGCATGATACAAAGGAATGGTATGCCCTGACACATCCTCACTTCCTACCCCCTTGGTGAAAGTGGAGTTAAGATGACATTTTCATGAAAATAGAGCAAAATTTTAAGATTTCACTTAACCTTTTAGTGGGAAATGTGCTTTTATGTCAGCCATTTTGTGTATTTGTGCATTTCATATATCTGTACATAAGTACAGGTTAACCTGGATGTTTCCAATGCAATGCTTCACAACTCCTTGAAGAGCTCTCTAGCATGCAAGGGTTAAAGATTACTATTTTAAAATCAAAATAGAGACTCTCTGTTTCACAAATAGGGAGCTTTGAGGCCTTATTCATGAAACCTTTGAGTGCTGATGGGTATGCAATACATTGCTTTGCAATGAGTTGCGTACCCCTCTGGCACTCAAAGGTTTAAGCTACGGTGGTGTAAATGCAATTCTGGAGCAATCCAACTGCCCATATAAAATACTACAACTTTCCTTTGATTTAAATGGGTCTTTTAACCCCTTGAATGCAGCAATGTATTGGAACCTCTCTAGCATTCAAGGGGTTCTTTGTTCAAAAGAAAAGTATAGGAGTTCTGGGGCAAACCATTTGCACTGTAGGGGAGAACTGAATGCTAGAGAGTTCTCCAATTCAAACGTCTCTCTAACATTTAAGGGTTTAACATCCCCATTTAAATCAATGGCAATTTTTGTTGTCCTCTATAGAGCAAATGGCTTGCCCCAGAACTCCACTTTTCTTTCGAACATACAGAACTAGATCTTAAAAGCCCCTATTAAATCAGTTTGGATTTTCTTTGGTCCACTCCATGGTGCAGTTGAATAACACCTCTTTTGCTTGATGGATAAGGCCCTATACCAGTTACTTCACATTAAAGGGATAGTAATGTTTCAAAATAAAAGCAGCTCCAATGAATCTTCATAGTATTTGGGCCATGGGGAGTGTTATTTCAATACTGTAGTTCAAGAATAATTGAATGATAAAGTATCCCCCTCCCGCCCCTTTTACTGATATAACACTGCTCACCTCAGAAAAGAAAGGTGGTGTCAAGATGGCTTGCAGAGAGGGACAATCTTCAATTAGCTTAAGGGAAAACCCTGAAAAACCTATCAAGGGGGACAGGGCTTTCATTGTAATCACAGTAAGAAGATTGTCCCTTGCTGTGAGCTGTCTGGTCTTAAGACCAGATTCCACATCTGAGGGGAGGTGGCTTACACTAGGTAAAAGGAGTGGGAGGGGGATACTTTATCATTCAACTACTCTTGAACTACAACTCTGACAGTATTGAAATAACACTCTCCATGGCCCAAATACTATAAAGATTAATTGGAGCTGCTTTTATTTTGAAACATTACTATCCCTTTAAGGCACATACCTGTTAGATAGTGCAATGTATGTGAAAAGCTAACATTTTGCATGGTGACCTGCTCTTCGTTATAGTCGTCATCGGCAAACTACATTGAAGTTAGAACATCTGTTTTGGCTTTGTGTGCAAGGTAACGGGCTCTAGTGGTCAAGGGCCAAGCTACATGTCATAATTCATTATATTCAATAACTACTTCAGAGGGTTGTGTACTTGAGAAAAAAAAAAGTTTACTGTTTTCACTTTTTGGACTCTGCTTTTTAGATAAAATATTGCCTATTTTTACCCATTACCTTGACTAGAGTCATATGTATTCTAGATCAGACGTTATACTCCAGCATTGTCCCTGCTTTATGCAGCGTGAGGAGGACATGCTACTGTTTGGTCCCTGAAATATCCCCAATGTGATAGATGAGACATCTGGAACTGGTTAGCTTGAATTCTTGTGTAAACCCTGAAGAGAAAGTGTATTTGGCATTAATAAAATGTTCTTTAAAGAACATATAATTTATGGAAGAAAAAAGGATTTTTCAAATATGTTTTAAATAGAATTACATGAAAAAAAAAACATTTCTGCATCAATGTATACAAGAACATTGGCCCACATTCATAAAAGCAAACCAGAGTTATTCTGGAGTAAATCAACTGCAATACAGGGGACAAATAAATCTTCTTGTACAATTAAATTGAGGTTTTAATCTCTTAAATGCTAGAGAGGTATCCAATGCATTGCAGAGCAATGCACTGGAGGCCTCTCTGGCATTCAATGGGTTAAAAAGCTCTATTCAAGCATATGGGAATTTAGGAATTTTTATGTGTCACCTATGGTGCAGTTGGTTTGCTTTGGAATAAGTGTCCTCGTTTAGGAGGGTCAGTCCCTCTTTGATGCCCAAGTCCCTCTGTCCCACTCTGGTGTCCCTCTGTTTAGGAGATCAGACTCTGTGGTGTGTATATACGTGTATCACATTGCTCCACAGCAATACTCACATTAATGTCAGTATATGTGTGTATATGTGTGTATAACTTAGTCTGCATAAATAAAATACTTTGGTCTTGTTCTAAACCATTTATTCTGTTACACAAAGAGATGCCAGTAGGTCATGAAATGACCTAACAATTCTCTGTAATGCCTCACCCACCAGTCACGCCCCAAGCAACACCCCCTAAAACACAAATGTCCCTCTTTGGCCATGTGAAATGTTGGGAGGTATGCTTATTTATACAGGAAAAGAGGGACAAGCCATCTGCAACAGAGTACAAATAACAATTCAGATTAATTTAACTAGGGGTTTTAACCCCTTGAATGCTAGAGAGATCTCCAACGCATTGCTTCACAATGAGATGGAGACCTCTCTAACATTATAAAGGTTAAAAGCACAATTTAAATCAATGATGATTTGGGGAATTGTATTTATTCCCTGCAGTGCAGTTGGTTTGTTCCTTTACACGTAAGGGTGACAAATAAAGTTTTTGACAAAGACAAACAATATAAGTTGTAAATTAGTTACTGCCAGTACAACATAAACTGTAATGGAGTAATGGCATGTTATTATGAAAACTATAGATTGTTATTCCTACTACAAATGCAATATAAATGTATGTGATTTCTTATCAAGAAAAGAGAAAGGTGATAAACAATCATTATATAGATTAAACCATTGCTTATGAGGAGCCTAAAAATGTTGTCAGATTTCTGAATACATGATCTGTAATATTCTTAATTAAATAACAAAACCAAACTATGAATTTCATTTGAGGAATCTGATTGGATGCTTTCTCTAGTAAATGCACTATATAGAGAAGGAGTCTCCAATTTGTTTATTATAGAGGTTGAAAATCATTTTTGCCTGTTATCCACATCTTTAGAAATGCTTTTGATGAGTATGTTTGTCTGTTTGTCTGTTTATCTAAGTGCTGACATCCTTAAAGTGATAGTAATACTTAACATTCAATAGATTTAGTTCTGTAGATACTTAAAAAATAAATGAATTGCGCCATTTCTGATCTCTCAAACCTTTATGGTTTGGGAGATATCAATCTGCAAAGTTCCCCCCCCCCCCTTGCGCTGACGTCAGCTTTCAAAGTTACGGACAGAGACTGCGGTCCATAGACTGTCCGGTGGCTCTTCAGCAGAGCCATGATCGCGGTAGTTACACAGAAATCCTTCATTTGAATGGTCTACAACATGTGCTTGCAAACCAGGCACACGGTGTAGACCGTTCAAATGAAGTATTTCAGCACTTTGAGGATATTCACAGTGTGACATTCATAGGGTTATATTTAGAGTCTAATATACTTTATAATGGTGCAGTTATACATGTAGCGATTTGGTATCTGAGAGTGGTGACTGTTATGTCTTCCCAGTTGTGCCAGTGTTGTATATGTGTAATTTTGGATAATTGGTCCGATTGGGAGATTAGCAGGAGTCTATTGGTCCAAGGGGTTAATTGTTTTACGTAGCGGTATGTTTATCTGTTATCCCTTTTAAGTTTAGTTAATGTTGTACATTAATGTTGTACATTTGTATATTTGGATAATCATCCTTATTGGGAGATTATAAAAGTTTAAAAGTACCTCTCAGGTACAGCGGTCCAAGTGGTTAATTTTCCATGGGGCAGTATGTTTATGTGAGTATGTCTATGCTTGTGACCCAATCGGATCAACTTCCAAGTTTTTAAATAGTCGTTGTGTTATGAGGGGTTATTTTTTGTTCTGCAGCAGCTGAGGAAGCAGCGTGGATTGCTGTGAAACAGTTTTAATTGTTTTTACTGTGGATCCAATAAACGTTTTGGAATATATGGAGCGATTACCTTTTTATTTTCTATGATGTTGGGATTCTAAAACTCCTAGAGATTATCGGCGGAGGTTCGCCACATTGAGATATATAGGAAGATACGAGGAGAAGAGATCCCATATTGAACGTGGAGGAGGCTATTTAAGCAGCTACCGAACAGGTGCGGTAAGATTCCCCTGTATGCTATATTAGCTGCGTTTATACATGAGTATCAGTGCAGCAACTCATTAATGTGAGTGTAATTGTTATATTGTTGCACATTTGTGAATCAGTTTGATAAGGCACTATTGGCACCCCTGTGTTTTTTGTTCTTTTCTTTTCTATAGAAAATATGTCGTTCATGCATTCAATTACTTATTTTTATCATTCATACAATTTTTTGTTGTTATCCCTTTGAACATATGGCTCTCAGAGAGTTTCAGAACAAAAAAAGGATATTCTTAATAAGAAAGAGGGCAGTTTGGTAGCTTGTCATTTTAAGGAAGATAACGGAGGGAGAGGAGAGAAAATAATTGCCTTTGGGATTCAAAGGGTTATCAAAACATCAGAGGAGGCGATCTAGACCATATGCTACTTCAAAGAGAGACAAGGTGGATTTATACCTTGATGAGGAGTAGATCTTTATAGATATGAATGAGGATTTGAAATTTGCTTGTTTCTGTTAAACAACAAAAAATGAGCATGCCTCTGGGGTAGTGTTACGTTATAGCTACTTCATTTATTAAGATTTATTTTGGATCTACTGGGATTTGGTTTTTATGAGTTTAATACTTTATGTGTATCCACTTATATTTACTTTCTATGGCCCCGACTTATATACACAGAAATTTAATTTTATCTTTTCTGTGGTTCACTGTAGGAGTATAAAAATCTAACTGAGGTTATTTAATTTCACTCCCCAGAAAAAAACTGGTCTGTGATAATAGGGTATGAAACAAGTGTTGGGGCTAGTTGTTGCTGCTACACACAGACTTCATGCAGCTTTTAATTACAAGTTTAACTCACCTTCATAGCATCTATTGTAGATGAGGTATCCTGTGAGCAGTGATAGTTAAGAAGAAGTGATATAGTGTTCTCAAAGAATTGAGGGCAGCTGGAAGGTGCATGTAGATGGAATCCATAAATGATGCCACTGAGAGATGGCAGTGAAAAACACTTCAGTTGACACATCAACAAATAAAGATGGTGGGATGATGCTTTCAATGGTCTCAGTATAGCTGACTAGGATAATAATAATATCAAAGTATTTTACAAGGAAGGATACATTGAGATTGTATCTTGTTTTCAAGTATGTCCCCAATTTTATATTACTCACTTTATCTACCTCAGAAGGATGAAAGGCTGAGTTGACCCTACTGGGACTAGAACCTGTGACCTTGCAGTTTGAGCAGTTCCATCCACCTATCAGTCCAGATGTCTCTCCAGACCCAACCATGTGCCCCTTTAAGCCTCTTATAAGAGGCTGTTGTTTGAATGTTTCTGTTGTGGCATCAGGCCCCACACGCCATTCAGCACATGCCTCATACCACAAGGCCGCTTTTCAGCCAGTTAACAACTTCTTTCTGGCAATCCGGGTATCTCACAAACTTGTGAGTACTGCTTATTAAAAATATTTTGGGGGCTTGACTGCCATAGATTAATTTTTCTCTGGTGGAGCAGTGTCAGGATTCATCTGCTCAGTCCGGCTTCCGGCCATGTCCCCTGGTTATTGAATATTTAACCCCCTCTATACTAGGGGCTTCTCCAACTCATTGAGAAGCAATTAATTGGAGACTTTTCTTGTTCACAATTGGGTTAATAGCCTTTTTTAACCAAAGTATGAATTTGCCATTACTGCCCCACTGGTAGTGCATTCAAGCTTCCAGTGTTTACTTTAATGTCAGCAAGCCCCACACATCAGCCCCATACTATGCCTCCTCCACACCTTACTTAGTGCCTTCATCGAAACAAGGAGTAGAAGAAAAGAACTCCCTGAAACAACCACAGACTACCCCACCCCATACACACACACCTATCCCCTTGGCGCACGCGATAATTAAGGGTTGGTAATCTGGAGTGTGCAGCTTAGTAAACTGATGTTAAGCAGGTGTAGGGAGTGAAACATTGATTCCTGCACTTGATTTAATGCTGGATCTGTTTTGTACATTTACCCCCATTATCTTTCAGCCTTAAGGGTTTATAATTTAAGCTTTGTTAAAAACGTTGCCTATTGCAGGCATAGCTGTAGTGAACAGTAAAAGCACAGATATGCTTAATAAAACACATTGTAAAATATCAAGGAATGGCATTGATTATGAAAACATTTTTTCAGATGATAAATATCTAAATGAAAGTGTAACATGATATCAGCTTGGGAAGAATTCTCGCCAGCGCCCATCTTAGTTAAGCTTTTTAAATATTATTTTACATCTGATGTTTTATACTAGAGTTGGAATATAAAAACTGGATTTTATGCAACATTGTACATTAGTCATTCAGTGCTTAAAGGGGACATAGTATTTTATCATGTAATACAGTTCTTTCATGTAATTTGTAGTTGCTAAAATTAAACTCTGATTTAAAGTCCAGTTGTTCTAAAATGAAAAATTACAATGCTCGATTGAATGTTTATTATAGAATACATTATGTAAAATATGGGGTAGATGTTGTATCAATCTGATGTCCATCTGAAGCAGTGATGGTTTTCTAAAAAGCAATTTACAGGGTCACCTCATTTTGAGCTGTCAAAATGTGTTAACTCGCTTATTCGTTAACATGAAGAATTACTCTCTAAATATGTGTGTGTATATGTGTGTGCGTGTGTAGATAAAGAAACAGACCAACGGAATAAATAGGCAAAGAAAGAGCTGCCTGAGCTAGTTATATACGAGTACCTGTCACTGTTTCCCAGGAACAAACCAGGAGTCAGTACAGTAAAGTAAAACAATCTTAACTGAATAAATATATGAACAGTAAATCACAGAACAATAAGTAAATCACAGAACAATCAGTAGAGGTCCTTCTAGTGGCCAACAACTCTATCAGAAATAGGAGTCTGACAAAAGTTGAAATGCTCTTAAAGAGACCGGCAGAAGCCTCTGGAGTCTCTATATAATGAAGGCCCAGCAGGAGAGACTAACTGACTCACTCCTACAGTCAGCAGGTAGATCTAGGGATCTCCCTAAAGATGATACTGTAAGGGAGAAGTACTAACTCAAGCCTGCAGTCAGTAAGGAGACGGCTGTCTCCTTTATCAGAGGCACTAGATCGATCCTGACTCACACCTGCAGTCAGGGTGTAAGGTCTTAACCAAAGCTGCAGGTCTGCACCAGATTGGGTGTCTACTACACAATGAGAGCAAACAGGAGAATAGTCAACCAGAGCCACAAGTCTGCACCAGATTGGGTGTCTACTTATGGCGGCATCCGTGATTGCCTCCAGTGGTGTGCTGTTATACTAGCGACATTGTTCTTGCCTTACCTTCGCTCAAATACTACGCACTATTCTTATAGGCCACTTGAGGGTGATTAGTGGTCTCCGCCCATATGCTAGGCCTTATAGGCCTCAGACCTACTATACACCTTTGCACTTTCATGGTGTACCTGAGCGTTGTGCTTCTGTGTTCCATTTATTGATTCCTGTGAATGACTCCTGGCTTCGTCTGAATTCCGTTCCAGCTGAGACCTCTGGCTTCGTCTGACTACCCGATATGGCTGAGGCCTCTGGCTTTGTCTGACTACCCGATCCAGCTGAGACCTCTGGCTTCGTCTGACTACCCGATCCAGCTGAGACCTTTGGCTTCGTTTGACTACCTGATCCAGTTGAGACCCCTGGCTCCCTACAACCATACCTTCTGGCTTTGGTTGACACTTGCTCCACTGCGCTCCCGACTCAGGTTGACTTACCACCTACAGCCTACCCAGGCCTGGATGCCTTCCTCCCTTGGTTTACTAGCCTGCCGCTACTGCGCTACTGCTTCCTGGCTGTACGTGTGCTTGTTGCCTAGTCTGCTGTCCACCTGTGGCCTATCCTGGGTAGCCGGTTATATCCCCCTAGTGTTCTAGGGTCTGTCACCTCTGTCTGTCGGTTACCCTTAGCCGTCTAGGGGAGGTCACCATTGCCTGTCAGGGTCCTTAGTGTCTACTGCCTATCCGTAGCCTAGTCATCTCCTATTGAAGAGGTGTTCTCGCTCTTTGTGGTCCTTCAGAGTTCTGGAGTGTAGTCAGTGTGCCCTACTTCCATTTGTCTAGTGAAGGGTTTTGGGAAGTGTCATTACACTGTCCCTTTACTTGGCCTTGTGAAGGTGGAGGCTGTGCTCTCGCTCCTGGTGGTGCTCCAGGTTCTGGAGTATAGTCTGGTAGTCATCCTCCTACCTGTCTAGTGAATGGTTGGGGAAGTGTCATTACACTGTTCCCAGACCAGGCCTCGGGAAGGTAGGAGAAGGTGCTCTCGCTCCTTGGTTGCTCCAGTGTTCTGGATTATATTCTGTTCCCCTCTCTTCCACCTGACTAGTGAAGTGTTGTGGAAGTGTGGTTACACTGTCCTATACCAGGCCTCGTGAAGGTGGAAGATTTTCTGGAGCTCCTGGTAGATACTCCAGCATTCTGGGATATAGTATTTCTCTGCCTGTCGAGTGAAGGGTTGGGGAAGTGCCGATGCATTGTTCCTACCTGGTCTAGTGAAGGTTGGAGAGATATAGTCTTTCTTTTAATTCTTTTTTAATCAAGTTCTTTTTATTGTATCTGTTAGACTTGTGCACGGGAAAAATTTTGGGTAAAATTCGAATTCGGATGAATTTTTTTTTTTCTAATTCGGATGATCCTAATTTCGGACCGGGCCTATTCGATTCGAACAAAATTTTGATCCATTCCAAATTATTTGGCCTAATTTAACATGGGTTAAATTATAGCAGTGCGCCTCCGTGCACGCTGCTATCATTCTTTGCAGACAAGGTGTGCATTTAGAAAAAAATCCATCCCAAAAACGGACATTGTCGTACATTGCCAGTCTGTGCATGTCACCTCTACTCCAGCATGGGATGCCAGTCACAATGAAAACGTTGAACATCGAGAACCCATTCGTGTCATTCAATTTAGCATATGTTCGAACATCGAAACCCCATGCCTGTCCTTCAATATAGCATATGCTCGAACATCGAAAACCCATGCCTGTCATTCAATTTAGCATATGCTCGAACATCGAAAACCCATGCCTGTCACATCCTACTCAACATAAGTGGTCGACTCGAACATGGACAAACTACATGTCACATTCTATGTTAGTACATGGGTAAAGATTAAGGTTTCCTTTTCTGGTACCAGCCTCCTACCCTACTGTCCCTCTTTAGTACCCAAATTCCTCTCTCTCGTTTTCCTATCCTGATTTCCCCTCATATCAGATAAGTCTATGTGTATATACATTGTAGTGTTTCATACTACATCAAGAATAAACATCAATGATTGTAATGTGATAGATGTAATGTGTTAAAAAGAAAAATTGAGACATTCTGTTGTGAACGAACTGCAACACAGGAGAGAAATTAAAAAAAATGCTTGACATCTATACTGAAGAGGGGTCTACAGCATTGTCTTATTATAGCAATATCACCTTTTTCCGTGAGTGTGCAATACAGGGCTCTACGGTAATTGCTGGGCATTTCCCAACGTCATAATCAGGGAATGATGGGAGTTCTATTCTATCTACTGTTAGGAAACACATAAGTGATGCACATTCATCTCCCACCTAGAAATTATTTACACAAGAGGCAACTCCCCCAAGCAATACCTAGCCCCTTTCCAAGTGAAAGGACTTCCAGAAAGGCTTCAGATCTCTTAGTGACTCACCTGTTATTGCCAGTCAGCGGGACCCGGAGAGTAGGAGGGGGTGATGCTATGGCTGCAGATTAAGTCTGGCACGGTGCTCTTAGTTGGTCACTTGTCACAATGTTGAAGCTCAGCCCGGCCAGCACCTTCCGGGTGGAGACACCTCACAGCAATCCTGTTCAGGACACATCATGCACTGTCGTGCACTCATACTAGGGATCCCAAATGTTTAGACTCATTTCGTACAGGGGGCACCCTCCTGTATTTGTAAAACCTCTCTAGCAAATCTGGGACGGTAGACCTATTTACTCAAGTCTTCACTTTAGGTGGGCGATAAACAATACAAACTAGGCATAATGTTTCACTATCACATAATTCACGTCACTGAAGCAGCCAGCAGGCATCGCCACTGAGTGAGCATAGGGCTGCCCGGCTGCTGACAGTCACACTGATGGGACACCCTGCAACGCAGAACTGGCGGAAGCGCACAAAATAAACATGCTATGGGACGGCAAATTGCCACCCCTGTCAAAGTGCCGCCTGGGTCCATGGACCCACTGGGACCCATGTAAGGGCCGGCCCTGTATTCGAACAAATACCTAATATTTTTTTATATTTTGCACAGGAACAAATATTACTCACTCTTGCAGTGGCAATAATGGAACTAATGCTGGCTGCCTACCTATGCCTAGCCTAATGCTACCTGCCTGCCTACACAACAACTGGACACTTTCTAATCTCTTCTTCTCTCTCTGAGCTCCAACAACGCAATGAGGAAATGCAGGCTGTCTGTCTGTGTGACTGTGTCATGAGTCCAACCCCCATCATGAAACGAAGAAGGCTATTCGAATACAGACAAAAGAGGGAAGTAGTGCATGAAATGGAGAATGGAATTGGACTAGAGACATGGAGGGAAAATTATGGAAGGAAAGTAATTGAGCGCGCACAGGAAGTACAAAAAAGTCCTAGTCAAAAGTAGTCAAAACTTTTGGAAATTTGTCGATTGCCGAAACTTCCAAAAGTTTTGACGAATTTCGGTCCTGGGCTGTTCGGAGTTGGATCATTTTTTCCGAATGACCCTTGAGTTTCGGATTGGCCGAATGTCTCTGAATGACCCCATTTTCGACAAAATCCGAATGTCTCCGAATGAATTCGCACAAGTCTAGTATCTGTACTTGTTGAGTGTTGTTATTTCACAGTCACCCCCGTGACACTACTATACACAAGGAGCGGGACAGACAGAGCCACAGGTCAGCTCCAGATTGGATAGTCAGTTCAGGTAGTCAGCCAGACCCACAGGTCTGCACCAGATTGGGTGCCCACTACACAATGGGAGCAGGCAAAAGAGTAGTCAGACAGAGCCACAGGTCAGCACCAGATTGGATGTTCAGACAAGCCAGGTCATACACAGAGCCCAAACTAAGCAGAACTGTTTGTACAACAATGCAAGGGCAACTGAGTCAAGACTCAGACTGCCCTTTAAACCCCTCCTCAGGAAGTAGGTAGGAGGAGCAGGCTCAGAGGAAGGAAGTAGGTAAGAGGAAGCATAGCATAAAACAGAGGCCTGCTTCACTCTGAAGCCTCGCGCCTGCAGATGATGAGTGGAATGACGCCGAGCTTCACTGAAGCGGCGGAGCTGGAATCAAGGTAAGCTGTGACAGTACCATAGAGCAATATATAAGCAATGAGATCAATGGAACAATATACTATTTTATGAGAACAGCAGAATATTTCATAAAACCAGTCTGGACTTTATGCCATTATAAGAGACCAGAAAAATATAACAAAGAATAGTAGTGAAATACACTACCACATGAAACCAGGGGGAAGATGCACTAAAGCCTGATATCAAGGTGATAAAGTGTAAATGACGTCTCCAGTGATATCACTTCTCCAGTTTCTATGTTATTCTATACACTCTGTAGACTAATATCTCCAAGGTTGGAGAAACTCTAGTGCATTGACCACATAAAATAACATAGGAATTGGAGAAGTGATATCACATGAGAAGTCATATCCCTTTATTACCTCTTTATAATGCTTTTGTGCATAACTCCCAAGTAGTCCTATGAGCCATTACATAAGGCCAGAAAGGTAATAATCCATAAATTACCCTAATGGCTTATTGCCTTGATCATATTGTGAAATAATGTGAAAAAAAAGGTACTGGGTCGGCAGCCTGGCATGATATGGGTGAAAATCAGCCATAATCCCAAGTATGTAATGGAATAACATGCTTTCATAGTAAAATAGCAGCATAGTTGATTGGGTAGAAAAAAATTCATAAAGTTCAACATTTGCTATTCCACCCTTGTTTTTGTTTATCCACAGGCAGACAGGCAGACAAAAAAAAAAAATTAAAACAATTTCCAATCCTGTCCCTTATTTCCTTACTGACTCAAAAAGGCAGTCAGATATCTCCCTGGATCAACATCTTATTTGCATTGGAACCAACTGTCATATTCTCTATTGGAACAGTATCTAGTACTCTTTTAAAGGTATCTACAGTATCTTCCGACACAAGATCCCTAAGCAAAGAAGGCCACAACTTTACTGCCCTTACTGTAAAAAAAACCTTGCCTTTATTAAAGTCGAAAGTGTCGCTAGTCTTGAATTGTGCACCTTGGTTTTTGCTCAATTCTTTGAATAAAGAGTTTCTTAGAAAATTATTTTGTATTGGCCTAGACTATATTTGTAAAAAGTAATCATGCCTCCCCCGCTTTTCTCTAAAGTAAAGTAGTATCACTTTGTAAATAATGTTTGATCCTTTTATTACTTTTGTTGCATGACTCTGTACTTTTTCCAGTTGAATGTATAGGTACAAAAAACCTACCCAGTAGGTTCCCAAAACTATTGCATATTTTTGATGAGGTCTTACCAAGAATTTATAAACGGGTAGACTTATATTTTCTTTGTGCATCTATGTTCCTTTTTCTTCATGATAGTATCACACTGGTTTTTGCAGCAGATGAGTGACACTGCACACTGGGTTTATTCAATTGCTTATCAGTCACTCAAAATTTTCTCTAACAAAGACTCCACAAGTAGTTTTCCATTTAATGTACGTGTAACATGCTTGTTTCTTCAACCCAAATGTAAAACCATACATTTATCTTTATAACCATATATTTATCTACATTAACCCCTTAAGGACAGGCCGCGAGCACACGCGGCAGGCACTTAAGGACCGCAGACCTTTTTTTTTTTTCCTTGTTTCCGGTTCCGGACTCCCCGAACAGAGTGCAGCCACGGGGGGAGCCCGGAATTTCATGACGGTCATAGCATGTCATGGGTCATTAAGTCAGATCTACCCATTACGTGCTAGGACCGTCAAGGGTCGTTAAGGGGTTAAATCTCATCTACCAATTTTCCACCCATTAAATCAATTTATCACATTTTTCTGCAGAGAATAAAAAACTCTTGCTTTGTATGTATTTCCTTAAATATAGTTTAGTGTCATAAACAAAGTTTGAAATACTTCTTTCGATACTCACTACAAGATCATTAATAAACACATTTAATGACTTAGTAACATAGAAATGATAAAATTGCATCCTTAGCACTTGGCTCTGAATTGTTTATTGTCATATTGGGAATTAGGTGTAATCAGACAGATTGCATGTTATATATACAAGTAATACACAAATTGGATGAATTTATTAAACTGCAAAATTAGCCATGTTGCTTATTTCCTCGCTCTGTGTGCCTGAAATGGCAGAGTGGAAATGCTATTTCTCGTTAATCCATTATGGAAATCCGGAACTCTGAGGTAAAGTAGCTTTCTCTAGGATGCAACTTAGTGTTAGTAATGCCTCATTAAAATAGTTTATCCCGGTCTTCTGTATAATAATAGTCACACAATGTGCTATGTCAAACATCTTACGTCTTTGTAGTTCAAAAGTTATTCAGCTCTAAAGATCCTCCACCTGCCACTTCTTACGACATCAATCAGAAGATTCACGCTGGTGAGGACGGCTGCAGCGAGGGGCAAACTTCAATAAGCAAAGGGAAATCCTGCCTTCCTTCTCTAAGTGGAGCCGTGATTTCCCTTTTACCTACTGAAGTTTGTCCCTCGCTGCAGCCGTAGAGTCGCATGACCCAATCTGAGAAACAGAGAGAGAGGTGGCCAAAAAGGGACAGGCGGAGGATCTTTATCACTGAATAACTTTTGATCTACAAAGAAGTAAGATATTTAACATAGAGCATTGTGTTTCTATTAATATACAGAAGACTCAGATAAAGTATTTTATTGAGGCATTACTATCCCTTTAAGCTCTCTGGAGGTGGAGATCCCCTACCAGCTCCACTTTACCCCCACCTAGAAGAAGCAACCTCAGTTTCAAAATGCTCTGCAAAGAATAAACGGCACAATTAAGATTTTCTTGTTTTTTTATTTTCCTAATGTACATGGGGTGCTCATCCCCCATTAGGCGGGCTCTGTCACGGTTTGGCTGAACTGCTCTGTGTTTTAACACTCTGCTGTTGACATGTAAGCTGCCTTTCTTCCCTGTGTCAGGCTAACTCAGCTGATGATTACGAACTGCCTTTACTTCTCTGTTACCACAGTTACTCACCTGATTATCAGCCAACGCCTTCTAGGCTATTTAAGTAGCTAGGCCCATTTCCTCCTTGCTCTTGTGTTGCTTTTGGCTGCAAGTGCCTTCTCCCGTGTTCCTGATTACCTGTGTATGACCTGGCTTCCTCTGACGTCCCTTCTGGCTCCTGACACCTGGCTTGTTCCTGACATTGCTGACCTCCATATTCCTGACCCCGGCTTGTCTGAGTACCCATCTTGGTTCCTGACCCTGGCTTGTCTTTTGTTTTACGCTCCTGGATCATAATTTCGCTTTGCTTGTCTTGGTTATTGTAATAAAGGTGTTTTGCACTTTACATTTTTTTTATTTGTCTGGTTCCTGGTTCATAAAAGGCTCCTATTCCCCTTTCCTCCAACTCTCAGTCCAGAGACAGTACAATATTTCATGAGAGCGCTATGGTTGCTGATGTTGGCTCTGGAGGCAGTTTCTTGCTCCCAGTTCAACACTTGAACCCTTCAGCTGGGGAATTGGACCAGACAACAATGTAATCTCTCCTTCGTGATGTCCCCATCAGCCCAGACAAAGGTGGATTTTTGCTGGTGTATTCAGGAAACTCCCCTGTCATTGAGTTAGTGATTTGTTATAATGGACTGGTCCATAGAAGCAAAGGACACCGGCCTGCTGGAGTTGGAGCTACTTTTAGCTCCCTTGTAGTACTGGGCCTCTGGTCTGAACAAAAGAGTCAACTTTAGCTCCATGTGTTGGAACTTCGGGCAATTTGCCTGTATCTTCAACACTGGGCCCAGCTGCTTCTTGGCCTGGTGGTTCAAATTCAAACAGGCAAAGAAATAATGGTGGCTTATGTCAAGTGCTAAGGAGGGAACTGTAACATAATTGTGTGGTCTGAGGTTTCTCTGATTCTTGCTTGGGTGGCAACTAAAGTTCCTGCTTTCTCAAACATTCCAGAGGCGGACTTCCTCATCCGCCAGTGTCTAAATGCTGGGGAATAGGGACTGAAGCAGTTAATTTTCGACTCCTTAGTTCTCAGGTGTGGTTGACCAGTTGAGTACCTGAAGGCATCTCGAATGAACCACAAGGTTCATAAGTTTTGCTCTGGGTTCTAGGACCCTCTGACTTTAGCAATAGACACAATGGCATTCTGTGGCAATTCCTTATGGCATAAGTATTTCCTCCTCTCCCTCTGATAGCCAGGGTTTTGAGAAAACTTAGGATCAACCAGGTGTATGTAATTTTAATTGTGCCTCAATGGGTTCACTGAGCATGGTTTTAGGATCTGATCAATCTGTCAGTAGCCAAGTGTTAAGTCATTCTCTACAGGACCTCTTGTCTCAGAGCCTTCTTAAGTTTACAACCTACTATGAATGTGGCAGATGCGTGGTGGTGGACTGGTGTAATTGATATATGCATGTATATGTGTAGAGTAAAAGAGTTGTACTCCTCTGTGACAGGAGCCATAGGTGCTATTTGGAATCAACAAAATATTGGCACACCCTCAGATATGTCAACATCACTACTTCAGACCTGTGGGTGTGCTTCAGTTGGATCTCATTGAGGAGGTGTGTAGGTGTGAGCCTGCTGATTTCCCCCTACTCACATGCTTATTTACATAGACAACAGATAGCAACATGCTTAGTATTTGGACTGTGAGTGAAGAATATCCATACGGTGGACTTCATTGTCTGAGGGGTTCCTGAGGGGCTGCTATTGCTACTACTGGGGCTAGATGTTGCTGCAATTGTATAACTACTTAGTGTCAAAGGTGCTGCAGTTCCAACAGCAGCAGAGGCTAAGGTTGTGGATGTTAATAACCTGTGTTGTTGCTGCTGATAACTAAACACTAGTAGTGTGTGTGGTTGAGTGGGACTTGGACATGGAGGCAGTGATGATGCTGATAATGAATGACAGGATGACTGTGTATTTTTGGGATGCTCTTTGAGAAAGGCGCAAACGGAGCGCCGAAACGCGTTAGAGCTGAAGGAGACCCACGTGGAATACGGAGACGCTGAATTGGGACTACTACAGGGAAGTATTTGGGGTGCCGAACTTTGATACAAAATAACAGAGAGAACAAAGAAGGAGGACATCGAACTGAGACTTAAAGAGAAAGACTGGGAGACACGCAAATACATCACGGAAAACAACTAATAAGAAGGTCATCAGGCGGAGACCCGGAGATACATACTGGGAGACACGCAAAGATACAACGGTCATATCAAGTAAGGGGCCATCCAAACTGGATCGAGGGACATAAGTTGAGCTCTACTTTTTTAGTATTGATGCACACTTACAAGTCCACTCTCCAGTAAGGAGCCATCTATTACTTATTGTTCTATATACATTAGACGCATTATTCTCCCATACCATATATCTCTGCTTATATATTCGGCATCCACTTATACCCCAGTCACATCCCATATAATCAGCAGTTCTCCATATATATCCATACTTTTGTTTTTATATCTTTGTTTTATTCTGTTTTATGATATTTTATTGGATTTATTTTATATGTCTTGTAATAAATACTGCACTTAGATACGGGTTGCGCTGTCTCTCCCCTCTCCTTATATATTTTTGGGAAACGTTCTCCAGTGTCAGACTTTCCAACAGTTTTTTCAAAGAGTTTATATACGGGCAAATTGCCTGCTTTTCGGTGGTACAAGAGTGAGCTTTTGCTTTTCAGCTAACTTTCTGGCCATGTCATCAGTTCTCTCACTCTCAACTGTATCTGTAGAAGTGGAGGATGCTGAAGGGATATATTCTAGATCTACATCATCATCATCATCAGTCATCATTAGGTAATCCTCAGCTTTGCCCACTTCTTCTTGCCCACTACTTTTATATTCCTCTAGGCTTTTAGAGGTCGCATCAATTTATTTTTACTTTTGCAACTTACTAGAAATGCTAAAAGCTGATCTCTCAGATACATCCATTGTATCTGCCATAATTGGGCAAAATACTACAATTTAAGTGTCCTTATTGTAAAAAAACATTTCCATTGCTGAAGATGAAACTGCCTTCCCTCTAATTGTAAGGGGTTGCCCCTAGTTATTTGATCTAGTCTTGGAATTAAAAGGTAACTAGACAGATCCTTGTATCGACCTCGCATATACTTATACAGTGTATTAAGATCCCCTCATAGGTGGTTTATTTCTAGAGTAAAACAACAAGTTTGGCTAGACATTCTTCATACTTCAAATCCTCCATTCCCTTAATTCATTTTGCTGCTCTTCTCTGTTTTCTCTCCAGTTCTAGAATATCAATTTTCACACCTGGTGCCCAAAATTGCACAGCCTATTAAAGGTGAGGTCTAACCAACAATTTGTACAGAGGCAAAATTATGTTATCCACTCTTACTTCAATTCCCCTTTTTATGCAAGAGAGTATTTTGCTTGCCATTGCTACTGCTGATTGACACTGATCACTGTTTCCAAGTGACAGTTTACAAGGACTCCCAGATCTTTCTCTAGCAATGAGCCTTCTAGATTTGTTCATGCCAAATGCATAACTTTACACTTTCCTATATCAATTAATATAATCTATTTGTTTGCTCAGTTTGCCATTTTATGTAAATCCCTATGTAGAGAACAACTGTCATGCTCTGTCCTATTACCCTGCATAATTTTGTGTCATTGGCAAATGTTGAAATTTTGCTTTCTGTTCCTATTTCCTGGTCATTTACAAATGTTAAAAATCAGAGGACCATGTACTGAACCCTGAGATACTACACTCTAAACTTTAACTTTATTGGAGGATTTTCCATTTACTATAACACCTATCATTCAATTGGTTTTCTGTCCAGGAGCAACGGTCATCCCCTAGTTCCAATTTCCTTATTTTACACCAGCCTACTGAATGGCACTGTATAAAATGCCTTTGCAAAATTTAGATATATTGTATCCATTTCTTTGTCCTTATCTGTGTACTTACTTCTTCATGGAAGCTCAAAAGATTTTTTTGAAAAGATCTATTCCTTATAAAACCATGTTGATTCATGCTAAAAATGTAGTTCTATTTCAATCCATTATTATCCATTCAAGCAGTTTTCCCACTACTGAGGCCGGTACTTTGCTTTTTCTACTGTTGTTTGACACTGTTTACAAGTTTGCAGTTTACAAGTACTTCCATATCTTTCCTCTAGCAATGAGAGATCAAACTCACAGGTCTATAATTCTCAGTTTCTGTTGTAGTACCATTTTTAAATTAACACGCCTGAGGAAGAGACCTAAGGTCTTGAAAGCTTGCATTCTAAATCTGCTTAGTTAGCCAATAAAGGTATCAACAACTATATTTGACTCCTGTATTCTTAAATAAAGGCATTACAATGGTTTCCTTGTGGCAATGTGCACATGCAGAGAATATATAATGATTATAAAGAGTAGTCTTGCTAACACTGCACTGAGTTCCCAAAGAATGCATGATTGTATGTCTTAATTTTTTTCAGTCTTCCCTTGACCTATACTTGTGTTAACCCTATATCTGATAATGGTTTGATTGTAACTGTTATTTGTTAGGGATCTGCTACAATTTCTTATTCCCAGTTATATACCTATAAAAAGAATGTGTTAAGAACATCAGTATTTTCTTTATCCTCCCTAATTAAATTACCCCTATCATTTTTGAAAGGTCCAATGCAATCCCTTTTAAGTTTTCTGCAATTTCTATATTTGAAACACACATTTGGATTAGTCTTGCTCTCTCTAGCAATTCTTGTTTTATTTTCTCTTTCTGCTAGCCTAATTGCATTTTTTTCATTCCTTGTATTTCAAGAAATATTTCTCTGTTAAATAGTTTAAATACCCAGTGCCTCCTTCACATTTGCATTTAATCACATTGGTTGTGAATGATCTGCTTCTTTTGTATTTGCATTTGTTCCCCAGGGTATATATTGTTGAATATTTTTCTGCAACCTAAATTTAAATGTTGACAAGTTTTCTCAGTATTTTTTCCTTTTAATAACTCATCTCAGTGTATTGATGCTGTTAATATTTTGAAGTTAGCCTTTTTAAATTAAAAGTTTTGGTGGGTATCTATAAGCTTTTTTTTTCAAATTGTTCTTAAATGAAACCAATATGACCACTGTTTCCCAAATATTCACCTACTTTAATACTGGACACCATATCTATGTTATTTGTTATAACTAGGTCCAATACATTGTTATTTTTTTGTCAGCACTTCCACCATTTGTATGATGTAGCTATCCCTAAGCATGCCCGCAAACCTGTTTCCCTTAGCATACTGAAATGTATAATTTCTCCAGTTTAGATCTGAATAATTAAAATCTCCCATAATTATAGTATACCCAAGGGGCTCGATTCTATTACCAGTGTTAAAAAAAAAAACAGGCGCTGTATTTTTTTAAGTCGGGTTTTGGTATCCTATTAGCCGACTTGTGAAAACAAAATCAGCAGTAATTACACATACCGCCAGTCAAAAAAAATCCCATATGAAACTATTAAAAACAACGTTCAAGTAGTATCCTATTACCCACGCTCAGTATTAGCGCCTATTTTGTTTATACAATTTAAGTTGGAAATTCTGTACCTCAGAGTTTCATAACAATAAGTGAAACTATTATAATAAGGAGTCTCCTTTTTATAATAGTTTCACTTATCGTTATGTAAATTGGGTCATACTTATTCAGTAACCTTCCTCACAACAGTAAAGTTGGGGTTAGTATCACTTCTTACTGTAGCATTAACACATCAAATGGGTCTAGCCAACAAATAGTAGGAGTGAGAGGTCTTTCACACTTAGCACAGCGAGTTATACATTGTGACACATAAAGAGTCTGCATTTTGCAGTAAAATTGTAGAATAAACAATGTTGAATGGAAGCAATATTATTCAAATTAAAATGGAGAAAGAAGGTCATGGGAGCACTCTAAGTCGAATTTTAAAGGGGAAGAGTTAAAATTTGAATGTAAACATTATTTGTCGATTAAAATGGTGAAGAAAAGCACTGTAAGTTGAATTTTAAAGGGGAAGGGTTAAAATTCAAATGTGAACCGTATTTGTGGAATTAAAATGATGAAGAAAAGCTGTAAGTCAAATTTTGAAGGGGAAGGATTAAAATGTGGAATGTGAATAATATTTGTTGAATTAAAGTGGTGAAAGAAAGCACTGTAAGTCGAATTTTAAAAGGGGGTGTTAAAATGTTGAAGTGGGGCACTCTATGTCCGATTTTGATAATGTGGGGAACACATCTAACACGAACTTGATCTTTCTGTCATCAAATGTACGCCTATTTCCTTGGAATTTGACATTTTGTGCTTTTTTTTAGGCGGTAGTTGAATAAAAGCAGACAGCTCCAATTTTGTTAGTACTCTGAAATGTGCTGTCTACACCCGTTTTGTTTTACTGTGGTTCTGCAATAGAATACTGACGTAATACGTTTGCAAAAGTCACGTTGCTTGTTTTTCTTGTAAAGCTGGTTTTAGCGCTGGTAATAGAATTGAGTCCAAGATGTGCAACTTTTTTCATTTGCAGTAACAGTTGGGCCTCAACATTCTCATCAATATTTGTTTAGCATACCCACCAATACTTTTTTACCTTTTAAGACACAGTTAGTTTCAATTTCTACCCACAAGCACTGCATTATTTCCAGTTTCCTCACAAATATCTCCCATTAATCTTGGATTTATATCTGGTTTCAAATATAAGCACACACCTCCCCAGGTTGTGTTAGTCCTGTGCCTTCTGAACAGGGAATAAACCTCAATATATACAGCCCAAATATGTTTCATTCTACCACATGTTCATTAACTGCCAGTATTTATGTATTTTGCATACCATACTTCTTGCATTAGTCATCATATCATTCATTTTGTCATTATGTATTTTACTCGTTACTTGCCCTTTTGAATTTCTTTAATTAATAGCAGTTCTTCCCTGTTAGATACATTTATACCCACCCCTTCTCCCACCATGATCCTTTTTTTGTACCTAGTTCCTACCTACATTATCTACCGCATTTTAACTAGTTATACCCTCTCACCCCTTTGCTAATTTAAAAGCTCCTTCAATGTCCACAACATGCCAAACTCAAATATCCAAGGAGAAAACATACTATATGACATTAACATCCTAACAACAGATTACCCTATCTACCCTCTTAATAATAGAGTCCCCTATAACCACTGCTTGCCTTGATTCTGCCTATTTTGTATCCCTTTTAAATCAGGAGAAGGGATATTCCCCTTGCTGCTAGATAAAGCACCCTCTTCAGTAGTGCCAATTCTTAGCTATCCCCATCAAAGTCTTCACACAATCTTGAAAATATGTTGGTTTGAGTTAGCTCAGAGGTGACCTTCCTCTTCCTCTGTCCACTTCCTCCACACCTTACTTTATCCCAGCTGTCTACCTGAAATTCTACTTCTACAGCTCCACCCTCTTCACCTCGAACTCCACTTACAACCTGCTTATTGAGCTTCCAGCTCCTTTCCAGGTTTCCAATATCATGCAGTGTTGCAATATTTCTTTCCAGATTCATTATCTTAGATTCTGGAGAGATACTATGGAAATCACAAGAGGGGAAGAAAAGCACCCCTTGTGTGAGATCTTCAAAACACACCCTTACAGCCACCAATCACCCAGTGGTGGTATACTCATAAAATGATTGTGAGGATTGTAATCCTCAGCAAAAAAACTTATAATGAAGAGAATGAAAATGCTTCTTTCACAATTGGATTTCAGGGCAGCTCCTCCAAAACACTCATCCCCCACAGGCAAGACTTTACATATATCAAAACCAAGAAAAAGGAGAAAGGTGTACAATAGTGTAATATGGCTACATTCACTCCAGTTTTATAAGAAATAAATGGTTGCACTCAGAAGTAAGTTGGTCACAATAATACCCCTGACATAATTAGAATGTGGAGAGTAACAGCCTGTCTCCCTATGCTCAGGGCTCCGGGTCTCCAGGAATGATGAATCTGCTCATGTTGACACATTGTAATTAACAAATTTTTTTTTAATATTCAAAAAGTTAATTTTTACTGAACATAAAAGTGAATACAATACCATGAAAATCACTTGAAATGGCCCGCTGACATGTTTCGCTGCTGAAATGCCACTTTATCAAAGCTTCTGACCACCACTAAAGCCAAACAAATGGAACACATACCATATACCTCTATTTGAACACCTGGATCTGCTCCCATTGGATGGAGACTGGAAATTCAAATCAACTACATGTACCATAATGACTACATGCATCTGACTTACGCTTCTATTGGTAGTACATAATTATGTCTCACTCTAAATTAATAACTGACTGTCTAAATAATTATTTCTGTTCAGTCTTTACAAAAGTTTGTGAAAAAGGGGACCCCCATTAAGAAGGGGTTCTGTTCATGTTAATCCAGTGAACATTAGTCTGTTTACAGAGGATGAGGTGATACTGATGTTATCAAAACTGAAAGTGGATACATCAGTTGGTCCAGATAAGATTCATCCAAGTGTATTAAAAGAGCATAGGTCTACACTTGCAGTGCCTCTAGCTGAGCTTTTTAACCAATCTCTGTTGATAGGAGTGGTTCCAGATGACTAGAAACTGCCAATAATTTTCCACTACAGAAATAGGAAGGATTCTGGCAAGAACAGACCTGTGTGTCTGACATCAGTAGTTGGGAAATTCATGAAAGGATGAAACATTTCATATGTGACATCAAATGACACACAATGTACATGGCAGTATGCTTTTACTACAGGAAGATCTTGCTAAACAAATCTTGTTGAATTTTGTATTTATGTTACTCAAGTGATAGACAAGAGTTGATTCATAAGATGCATAGTTTGTGAGTGGACTCAATGGTAGTTGCTAAATAATTTACTGAAGGATAGGAAACAGAGTGTCATATTCACAGGCATTTATTCAGAGCCTGTTCTATTCAATAACTTTGTTAGTGATATTAATGTTGGTATTCAAGAAAAGGTTTACCATTTTGCAGATGATACAGAAATCTGCAATAGAGCTGACCCTCCAGGAGGAGGAGTAAAGGGCAAAGGTATGGGATCTGATTTGTAATGCTTAAAAGTGCAATATAATGCATTTAGGAAAAGGAACCCATAATCCAGGGTTAATGGTACTATGCTGACAAAAACATCAGGAGAAAGGAACTTAGATTTTATTATTTCAGATGACTGGAAGGTAGACAAGCAACGCAAAGCAGTGGGAAAAGCAAATTAGGTTCTTGGTTGTAGAGGAAGAGGCACTGACAACAGGAGAGGTGCTAATGCTACTCTATAGATTGATGGCAATATCTCTCCTGGAGTACTGTATACAGTTCAAGGGACCACATGTCCAGAAGGATATTAATAAATTTGAGGCAGTTCAAAGAAGAGCCACTAAAATGGTGTAGGGTCTTCAACCTGACACAGGGTACCAGAATAGACTCAAATAACTTAATAGGTACAGACTGAAATAAAGGAGGGAGATAGGGTGATACATACTATTAAGGATTTAATGTAGTCTTGGAGGAAAGCATTTTTTTTTTTTAAAAGAATACTTGAACAAGAGGTCTAAAGCTAGATGATAGAAACTTCAGAAGTAATTTGCATAAGTACTACTGTACAGAAAGGGTAATAAACTCATGGAACAGCTTCCCAGAAGAAGTGGCTGGACAAATACTTTTAGGGAATTCAAAAATCCTTGCAGTAGAAATAAGCCTATTCTGAGAAGTATGTAAAACTTTGTATTTTAGTAGATAGGGAAATGGAAGACTGAATGGGCCAGATGGTGCTTTTTGCCATCAAACTCTATATTTCTGTGTATGTTTCACTTACAACTGCATGTTACTTCATAACATATGTTGATAAATATCAGAATACTTTTTATCAGACATTGAAGAGAAAAGTAGCAAAGTCCATTGAATTTGATACACTCTTTTCTCCCATAATTGAAAAATGTCCTCTATACTAAAACAAGATACCAAACTCAGAGCAGACAGAACAATATCAATCATATGACAGGATGAGGTCAGGACAGGAAGATATATTGAGCATTCTTGGGAAAATAAAGGTCAAAGCCAGGAAGTTCATTAGAAAGGGAAAAACTAGACAAGACAGACAAAGGGGTATGGGAGAGGACTGTACAAAACAGCTCAGAAACAAATATAGGAAATCAAGGGGAACAATAGAGGAAATAGATAGAACTAACACAACTGACTGATTGTGGGTGGTAGACAGATGAGGCCAACACCAGAGGCAAAAGCAAAGAAAACACACATTGGATTGAAGGACTGGAACAGAAGGATCACAGTCACAGGGCTTCTGGGTTACAGCCTCAATATTACTGACATTTTATAAGCAAGTGAATGTCAGTTCCATTCATAATTTTTTTAACTTTTTTTGTGGGGTGTTTCGGACTGGCAGGTATCATAATGAACTAACCAAGCACATCCATTTTATTGCATACAACCAGGTTCCAATACTATATGCACTAAGGCAGCACTACAGTCATAAAGTAACTCAGCTCTAAACATACAAAATATTGTGCCAACATCATGAATTTATAGCCAGCTAGTACAAAAACCTAGGGATGCTTATGTACTAATAGCAGAGGCCATAATACACATATTAACAAATAAAAGACTGTGCTTTCAGTCACAGAATATCTGACTGTGATTGGCTTGCAGGGTATGAACATGGAAACCTCTGCAGATTCAGTTCATTCATACATAGGATTTAATAGGTCTCTATGTATTGTACAGCGCTGCGGAATTAGTTGGCACTATATAAATAAAGAATAATAATAATATGTAATTTTGTTACGTTAATGACAAATTTTATTTTGACCAGTTACGTGAATGAATTGAGTAAACAAGGACACTTCATAACAATGCAGGGGTAGTTAAGTTACATTTTGAAAATATTCAGTGCTGATGTAAGGAAGAGGTCACTTATGCTCCCCTTCCCCCTCTTAAGGTAACCAATTTTGTTTCATTTATGTGAATGAGAAGAAGGGAGGGGTGTGGTTTTTGGTTGTTTTTTTTTTTCTTAAAGCAACAGTACCTTCGAAATAACTTCTAATAATTATCCACTACAGAAAATCCAAATAGTCACTATGAATCAGTTCTGCATGGACTGGTATTCCAAACTGAACCTTAATTAGTTCTGGGTATCATGTCCATAGAAACAAATGCATTGTGTTGTAATGTGTTGGATACCTCTCTGGCACTCCAAGGGTTAAGAGGCCTTCAGTAGGAGGAGTTTAGAATACTTGAGTCCTACTACAAGGAACCATGTCTTCCTACATGGACTGATATTCAGTACTAGCTAAAGATTAGTTTAATGGAACCAGAGTATGTAGAATTGATTCATAGTGGTATTTAAGAGTTTCTACCCAGATTAGGGTACGTGGGGAGTTTATTATCAGGATGAGCAGTTGAATGTGACAGGCCTTCTGTTATTTACCCATGATGCTTTGCATTCCTGTAGTGATCTCATCCATGTTGACATCAGTCATACTTGATGGGCCCTTATTAAATGGATATTATGATGAGCTTCTCAATATTCAAGTCATTACTGTGAACAATCTGCACAGTGGCGCCATAGTCCACCCTGCAGATCAACACTGCTGCAACAATTATTTCTTTTTCACTACTCACAGAAAGCTGAGGATACTGAACAAGTCACTTCATGTGCAGGCAATTACCACCTAAGTGATCAAGAATCCCTGACTCCTGTATTATTTTATGCACTGGCAAAATTGAGCAGACATCATTGCTGCCCTGATATCACCGGTGTGTGAACATAGCTTTAAAATAGAAGAATGATCTACTGATAGAAGTGACTAAGAGGTCACCATTCTTACAATAATACATCTTGAAAGCTTTCACCTATGTTTCATGCGAGTTAGGGATCACATATTGTTTTTTTCCTTAGAACTGGTAGCTGACCCGTCTTTAGTGAAGAATAAATAATTCATGTCCAATGTGCAGACTAAAATCCCCTTAAGTGATAATCAGTTTAGAAGCCCACAACAACCAAGCTAATTGGCAAGACAAGCTTAAAGGGGAAATTTACCTCAGGTGAAAGTATGATTTAATTTGATTATTAGAATGAATTAGTTAGGTAGGTTCCCTTCAAGCAGCTGATAGTTACATCTTTTTTATTTGTATTTGATCTCGATTTTGCTCTATACCTAGTTATTTAAGTTTGCAATCTGATAAAGACAGTGTCCTTTAAAGGGATAGTAACACTTCGTTTTAACTTTATTTTATTTTGTAGGCATTGAAAAAACATGAAGAATGATATAAGTCTTATCTCTCAAACCTTTATGGTTTATGAGATATTCACAAGCAAAGTTCCCCTCCCCGCCCCTTTTTCCTAGTGTAAGCCATCTCTTCTCAGATGTGAGTCTGGTTGTATGACAGTACAGATAACAGAAGGGGACAATTTTCTTTGTATGAAAACAATGAAAGCCCTTCCCCCCTTGAAAAGTTTTTCAGCTTTTTCCATTATCTTAATTGAAGATTGTCCCTCTCTGCAGTCTACCTGGGCATCTCCCTTCTTATCTGGTTGAACAGGGGGGGGAATACTTTGTTTGTGAATATCTCTTAAACCATAAAGGTTTCAGAGATAAGACTTATATCATTCTTCATGTTTTTTTAATGCCTACAAAATAAAATAAAGTTAAAATGAAGTATTACTATCCCTTTAAGAGCCATTCAGGTCTATTGAAGCCACTTGTTTGTTTTGAAGATGTGTGATCTGGAGACAGAGTTCAACTGATGTAACTATAGACAGGCAGCTGCAGATGAATCCTATAAAAGACACTTAACCTATAAGTCAAACTGTTAAACATAAAAGTTACTCATTCTCAGGATATATGCCCCCTTTAAGAGGACAGAGATTCTCAAGCATTCTTCATAATTAGAATTAAACCTGGCACTATAAATCAGGAGAGGTATCTGTTGGGACGACACGACATTGACTTTGCTTTGGTCTCACCAATAACTCAGAATGTGGGTGCGGCCAAGTCAAATTAGGTGCCTCCCAAAAGTTGACATTCTAGGCATTTGCCTACTCTGCCTATTGGGAAATCTGTCACTGATCCCTTAACCACACCTCACTCCAAGATTGCTGGAGAACTCCTGAGGCAAATTAAATTTATACCCTGACAACCTCCGTTGATTTTCAGGAGAAGTTTCTTATCTGAGTAATAATGGTTAATAAGCATTAACCCTTTGAGTGCCAGAGGGGTATGGAACACATTGCATTGGCACTCAAAGGGTTAAGGGCATCTGACATATTGCAAGAAATTTCCTTTTAAACTGCAGCTTTTCTCCATCTGAAATGTCTTTGCTGGTCAAAAGTACAAAATAAAAAGTGCAGTAATTCTGAAGAATATCAACTGCACCTTAAGGGAACAATTAAAATGTGCATTCATTGGAATTAGATTTTTAACCTCTTAAATGCTAGAGATCTTAAAAGTATTGCAAAGAATAGTATTGGAGACCACGCCAACACTGAGAAAATGGCACCTTGAGGAACAGAGTATGCTCAGTGATTGCAGAGCAATATGTTGCAAACCCATCTGGTCATCAAGGAGTTAAAAGCCTCATTTAAATCAACAGGAATTGTGGGAGTTTAACTCTCTGAGTTCAATGTGTTGCATACCCCTCTGGTGTTCAAAGGGTTAAAAAGCCCCTTTGAACTCTTGGAGTGCCAGAGGAGAATGCAATGCATTTGTGAAACAATGTGTTGCATACCTACTGGCACTCAAAGAGTTAAGTCAGTGGGAACTGGGGGAATTTTTATTTTTTCCTTTGATGTTTTTTGCAGCATTTTTCTCCTTTGTGCATAAATGGGCCTGTATATCTTTCTACTCTTGTCGCTGAGACTTACCCTACCTTGCAATGTCTCCCTTTGTAAAGGAGAAGGTAACACTTAAAGGGATAATAATAGTAATCCCCAATTTGTACAATTTACAAAAAGAAATTAAATGCCCCAAATCACATCTCTTTATGGTTTGAGAGAAAATCAATTTCAAAGTCTCACCCTCCCTCCCCTTTCCCTGCAATCAGTGTTCTAGCTGACTACAGGGATAGTCTGTTGTACGACCATCCCGCGGCTCTGCAGCAGAGCCGAGATTGCATTAATGAAGAAAAAATAATTCACTGAAACGGTCTTGTACGGCTCTGCTGCAGAGCAGTCGGATGACCCCAGGATCAGATTCCCCTGCAGTCAGCTAGACTCTGATGTCAGGGAAAGGGGAGGGAGGGGGAGACTTTGAAATTGATTTTATCTCAAAGAGATGTGATTTGGGGCATTTAATTTATTTTTGTAAGTTGTACAAGTCAGGGATTAGTAAATTTGCAGTGTTACAATCCCTGTAAAGTAAAGTAAAAAAAAAAAAAAAAAAAAAAAAAAAAAAAAAATATATATATATATATATATATATATATATATATAATCTATGAGGGGCCGTTAGGGACGTAATTCAGGGTTGCTTATACAGTGAGAAATATGTATCATATACATTAAAGCAATGTATAAGCAAAGCTGAATTATGTCCCTAAAGGCCCCTCATAATAATCATCCTTTTCCTGACGATAACACAAAATGTACTGCTACTACTAAGATATTTTCCTTTCAAAAGCCTTTACAGCTCAAGTGTACATTTCTTTAACCCTTTAAGGTCCACAGGGATGTGCACTGAATTGCGAAAACACACTCTTCTGGTCTTTAAAGTGTTAACCAAACTGGTGTCCAAAACGTGTGCACTTACTGTGTGAGCTACTCAGAGACCACAGCTTGGAAAAGCACTACCTGTTAACCACAATAGCAATTTGCTGTTTGATTAACCCTTTGAGTGCCAGAGAGTTATCTAATGCATTGCATTAAATAAATAACAAAAAAAGTTTGAACTTTATTAAATTTAGAATGAAAAATCTCCAAACACTTGAGAGTTTTTTTTTTACTCAGCTGGTAAAAGGATTACAATTAATATTTATTTCATAAAAATGTTTACTGCTTTTCAAGGGCCACCAACAGTCCAGGATATAAGGATTTCCCTGATTAAGCATAGGTGAGTTAATCAGTGGCTCACTCATTTTGATTGGCCCATGTGTACTCCTTCAGGGAAATCCTTAAAGGGATAGTAATGTTTAAAAAAACAGCATCTCCAATTAATCTTCATAGTATTTGAGTCATAGAGAGTGATATTTCAATACTGAGTTGTAGTTCAAAAGCATTTGAATGATAAAGTATCCCCCTCCCACCCCTTTTACCTAGTGTAAGCCCCCTCACCTCAGATGTGGAGTCTTTGTCCATAGACAAGACAGCTCACAGCAAGGATCAATCTTCTTACTGTGAGAACAATGAAAACCCAGCACCTCTTGACAGGTTGTTCAGCTTTTTCCCTTATCTTAATTGAAGATTGTCCCTCTCTGCAATCTACCTGGACACACCCTGCTGTCTGAGCTGAGCAGTGTTACATCAGTAAAAGGAGCAGGAGGGGATATTTTATCATTCAATTACTCTTGAACTACAACTCTTACAGAATTGAAATAACACTCCCCAAGGCCCAAATACTATGTTGATTCATCAGAGCTGCTTTTATTATGAAACGTTACTATCCCTTTAAATCCTTAGTAGCTCTTGAGGACCAAACTTGGACGCCCCCGCATTATAATGCCAGGAGTCCTAACATTACTAGGTCCTGTCTTCCATTGTGGAGAAGCAATTTAAATTCCCAATCCATCTTGCAATGTCAGTAAATTCTACATATAAAGATAAATTGAGGCATCATGAAAGTGATCATATCTGCAGTATCTTGATTTCTTTTTAATTGTAGTATTTTTGGTGGTCTGTTCCTTTAATCAGTGCCTGCCTGCTTTAACCTTCAAATCATGTAAAGGACAAACAAGATGGAAACACTTGGATCATTCGAGGGCAAACCAATTGCATTATAGGGGGCAGATCAAGATTCCCACTGATTTCTCCAAAGCATTCAGATGCAGACGCTTTTGGGATCTCTCTGGCATTCATGTGCTTAAAGGGATAGTAATGTTTCACAATAAAAGTAGCTCTAATTAATCTTCATAGTATTTGGGCCATGGAGAGTGTTATTTCAATACCGTCCGAGTTGTAGTTCAAGAGTAATTGAATGATAAAATATCCCCCTCCCACCCCTTTTACTGGTGTAACACTGCTCACCTCAGAGCAGCAAGACTGTCCAAATGGATCGCAGTGAGGGACAATCTTCAAAGAGCAGAAAGAAAAACCTGTCAAGGGGGGCAGGGGTTTCATTGTTCTCACAGTAAGAAGACTGTACCTTGCTATGAGCTGTCCAGTCAAGTGACCAGATTCCACCTCAGAGGGGAGGTGACTTACACTAGGTAAAAGGGGTAGGAGGGGGATATTTTATTCCATCTCTCTTGAACTACAACTCTGACAGTATTGAAATAACACTCTCCATGGCCCAAATACTATGAAGATTAATTGGACCTGCTTTTGTTGGGAGCCGTTACTATCCCTTTAACCCTTTGAGTGCCAGAGGGGTGCCAATGCATTGCAAAGCTATACACTGACCACCCCTTTCAAAGGGTTAAAAGACACATTTAAATCAATAGGCATGTAGAACATATTTATTGGGCCCCATTAACCCTTTGAGTGCCAGATGGGTATGCAACACATTTGTATTGCATACCCCCCTAGTACTCAAAGGGTTAATGCAGTTGGGTTACACCAGAATATTGCCAGTCCTTCCTACATCAGCCTCTTGCATTCTAGTTTCAGTAGCTAAACATGTAAAGGGTTTGCGCATATCTCTCTTATGACTAACTATAAGGAAGGAAAACCATTACTTTTAGGATATAGTTTCAATCAGAAAATGCAGTGCTTATTTTGCTCCAGGCATTTCTTTCCATTTTCTAACAAAAGGTATTTTTAGGATAGATGTCATGCTTCCACATATGAGATGGCTTTTGCATTTTATGTACCTTTTTTGACAAAATAAATATATATTAGAAACAGATTTCTGGCAAAGATTAGGAGTTACCCATTTGCATTTCTTGTCCCGCATAGTAGCTATTAAAGGAACAATAATATCTAAATAGTAAATTGGGTTATATAATTGTGAATATCGTATTTCCAGCTGTTTAAAAAAAAAAAAATTGTGTTAAAGCCTTAAAATATAATCCTAAATTTTCATTTTAATGCAAATGCAGAGTGTCCTCAATTAGCAAAATTTGGTTAATTTTCTTCATGCTGTGTTCAAGTGAGAGACACGGATAATTTTGTAAATTTAATGAGATAAATACACACAGCTTTTGAATTAGTGCAGGCTTGTATCTTAGTTCAGGCCATTTACAGACAAAACAGCACTGTCGTTTATGAGACATCTAGCAATATTGCTATTGTAATGGCTGGAAAAGGCAATAATGGCTGCCTTCATGGAACATACTTAAGACCAGATTTTAGGCATTAGGAAAATCATCAGGAAATTATACAGATGCTAGCATGAAGTATAGTGTATTTAAAAGGATAGTAATGTTTCAAAATAAAAGCAGCTACAATTAATCGTCATAGTATTTGGGTCATGGAGAGTATTTCAATACTATCAGAGTTGTAGTTCAAGAGTAATTGAATGATAAAGTATCCCTTTATCCCTTTAAGTAGAACTAACACTTTATAATGGCGGGGTCATTTTGAAAGAGATTTCAAAATTACCTATATTACCTATTACCTATATTTATGCTAGCCATTCTTTATTTAAAACTATATTTTATGAGATATTTTGTTTTATTTATTAATTACTAGCCAGTTATTACTAGTAGGAAGTGACAGTAGGGAGGAAGAGTGTAATGTTAGTATCTGATATGCCAAGCTGTGTCAGCCAGTTCTGCCTAATTTGTACAAACTGACAAATAAATAAAGTTAAATATCTAATTTTCATTGGCTGTCCATTTAGTTGGATCAGTTGTACAATTGGCAGCAATTACATTGCATGATAAACAGGAAGGAGAAAAGGAATAAACTTGGCCACATGAACAAAGAAAATGGAGCACCTCCTGGGCAAGCCAACTGTTCCATAGGGGAATCATAGAAAACTATTGACTTAAAGAAGACCTGTCACATTTCCAAGTCATCCCCTCATCTTGAAAGGATTTGCATGATTAATACTTCCCATTATTTTATTCCACCCTTCTGGTGGAAAGTGATTAGCAGCCTAAAATGGTGGAGACTGGTAATTTTCTGGATGTGTGAGTAAGTAATTATGCATACTTTATCAGAGAGGTCGTAGAACAAAGCTCTAATGAGATTAGATTCCACAACTACTAAACCAAAATTCTCTAAAACTATTAAACAAATTGGAATGAAAACAAAAAACACAAGTCATAGGAGTACTCCTCTCTGGCATTCAGAGGGTTAAAGTGATACATTTACCCCTTTGAGTGCCAGCGAGATATCCAGTGCATTGCATTGCAATGTGATGTTTACTTCTCTGGAATTAAAATGGTTAGTTTGACCGAAAGCTGGTTGGTGATTGGTCCACTTTCTAACTTCTTGAATGCTAGATATGTGCCCAATGCACAAAGCACTGAAGGGGTTACAAGCCCCATTTAAATCAATGTAAATTTGGAGAAGGTTTATCTATCCCCTGTTGTTCAGTTGGTTTGCCCCAGAAGCAAAGAAAATGGAGCAATTATGTGGCAATCCACCTTTCCATAGGAGACAGATAAAATACTCTCATTTATTTAAATTGGGATTTTAAGTTCCTCATATGGTATAGAGGTCTCTAATGCATCTCAAAGCAATTTGGGTGCATTTGGTTTACACCAGTATCTCTCCACTTTTCTTTTGCTTAAGGCACACTGAGTCCAAATATGCAAATATACAAGGGGGGATTCACTAAGGTGTGATAAAGCAGTGATAAAGTGGAGATAACTTCTCCAGTGATATCACTTCTCCCATTACTATGTTATTCTATGAAACCTATTACTGAGATCTCTAAAGCATGATTAATCTTAGTGCATTGGCTTCATAGAATACCATAGGATTTGGAGAAGTGATACCACTGGAGAAGTTATCTCTACTTTTATCTCTACTTAATGCACAAAAATTGTTGGAAGATATATTTACTTTTAATTAGCAGGGAACTTATCATTTAGCAATATTTTCCAAAATGAGACTGCTGGGTAGCTGGGGCATTGAATATGCTTGGATTGATAGTTGAAGAGATCCCATACCTTCCCTTTATCATACAGAGTTATCACAGAGCCAAACAATGATTTGATCGTTTGTTCCAGAAGGGTATCCATGCTAGGGTTTACCCAAAAAGAGCAGCTACTTTCACACAGGGTCAGATTTACATGTCAGACACCCTATGCAAGAAACCTAAGGTGCCTCCTGCCCCTGCCATGGCCACACCCCCACCCTTCACATGCCTATACTCCTAGCCCCACCCCTTGCACTCAAAATACTCTTGACCTAGTACAGACAAGCTTTAAAAAAGAAAAAACAACTCGTAACCCCTTGGTTCCTAAATAGGCGTCAATGCATTGCAGGTTAAATAATTTTCAACAAGAGGGTATATAAAGTGATAAATATATAGTTCACCATAAATCAGGAGTTTGTATGTGGAAGACACTGGCCACACCCACCACTCAGAATGTGGCACTTTGGGCAGTTACCTGCTCTGCTAATAAGAAATCTGGAGCTGTTTCTACAGTAACACGTAAAGACACATGACTGTGCCGGATTAGTAAACTGTATGACTGTGTGCTCAGGTGTAGTAGGCCCTTTCCACATGTAGCATGCAACAGAATATGGCTTGAAAGGATTTAGCCAGGTAGCGAGTATGGAGACTACTGAGAAGCATCTCGAAGAAACACAGGATGAAAGGACATGAACCTAGTTGGGATGTCACAGGGCATAAAAGACCATATTCATATTAATATATAATATCACTAATAATAAAAGGCCAGATGTATGTTTGTCCGCAGTAGAGACTGCCCGAACGCAGGATGCAGTCACGCGCACTAGAGACTCCCCGAACGCCGGGTGCAGTCATGCGCAGCAGACACTGCCCGAACGCACAGACTGCTGGGAGGTGTAGTTCAGCATGACGCAGTTTGGCCCGTGTACACGAGCTTTTACACTAGTAATATAATAATGACCAATTGTGGAACAAACAAACTTCACAAATGAAAATTTAATTAAACATGAATTTTAGCCTCTTGAATACTAGAGAGGGGTTCAACACATTGCAAAGCAATGCAACGGAGACCTGTCTGGAATTAAAGAGGCTAAAGGCTCCAATTAAATCAATGAAACTATGGGTAATTTTAATTTGTCCCCTGTGATGCAGTTCATTTGCACCAGCATCACTCATCTTTAGCTTCCTGAATACTCTCCCAAGTACCAAAGAGAAATGAAAGCTGGAATGAAGCTCAAGTGACAGATTTTTCTAGGCCATCAATGTGTTAGTGATGTTCCTTTACCATTTGGAAGTTATAACAAACAATAGGATGTAACAAGCAAAAAGAGAATTTAGTTTAACCCTTTGAGTGCTGGAGAGGTACGCAACGCATTGCTCTACAATGCGTTGCGTACTTCTCTGGCACACAAGGGGTTAAATCCAAAAAGTTAACTGAAAGTCGTTCATGTGAAATGGAATAGTCATGGAATATGTCTGTATGAATATTTTGACTTTATGTCTCAGTGCTGAGATGAATTTGCGTTTGTGCTGGAAGCAGCAGCAGAATCCTGATTCCATGAAGCTGATGTACTAACATAGTGGAGCAAATCTGGAGTAAACCAACAGGTACAAATAAAAATGTCCATTCATTTAAATGGGGCTTTGTAATGCATTGGAAGACCTGTCTAGCATTCAAGGGGTTAAGAGTCCAAAACAATGTGAATTAGGGAAATTTTTATTTGTTCACTATGGTGGAGTTGGTTTGCTCCAGGATTGTTCTACGTTTCCCAGTACGTGAGCCTCATGGTTTGAGGGAATCATTCATTTTCTATGTACACTGAATGTCAGAGTGAAGTGCCGCACTACAATGCAATGTATCTCATAGGGAGAAAAACTTGCCCAGCATTGTGACATCACTGGATCTTAACCTTTTGAGTGCCAGATGGGTATGCAACATATTGGTTAGCAATGCGTTGTGTACCCCTCTGGTATTCAAAAGATTAAAACCCAGTAATGTCAGAGAAGGGAATTGGTTCTAAAAACTGTTCCCCAGTACCCACTATATGTATTTAGTCCTAGAATCCACAGAGTGATGACCCCTATCACATACTTTTTATGTCTATACTTTGCAGCATTTGTCATACAGAAAGGCAGATGTACTAAGTAACACTGGAGCAATTATGAGATGAACCAACTGACAAATACTATATCGCACTGGTTTAACCCTATGAGTGCCACAGAGGTAGCCAACACATTGTGTAGCACTCAAACAGTGGAATGGGGCTTGAAGCCTTTAAATGTTACAGATATCCACAGCACACTGCTTTGCAATGCATTGAAAACCTCTCTAGTGTTCAAGCAGATAAAAACATGATTTCCATCAATGGGAATTATTAGAAGGACAAAGAGAATTCAGCATAGAGGCGGGGACATAAAACAAAGAGAATGAAGAAAATAAATGAGAATGAAAAGGGAGGCAAAAGAAAGAAAAAAATAAGGCTGAAGTACACAAAAGGAGACTGGTAGTGGAGGCTACTCCCCAATAGAGTGGAAGATCTACTCTTTTCACTATTATAATTAACATTACTCCAAATTAAAGGGACCCTATCACCTAAAAACATCTTCATGATTTTAGAAGAGCTTTGAAAAAAAAAACCTTTATGTTGTATTAGCCATTTTTGATATAGAAAGCAGTTTTTTGGGTTATTCAGATTTATAGAATATGTTAATTAAGGCATGCCATGCAAGAACTTCCTGTCTTAGCCCTACATTACCCTTGCTCACTGACACTTAACCCTTTCAGTGCTAGAAGAGGTGTACATTGGATTGCTGAGCTAAGGCAGTAGTGACGGTGAGTAGGGGGAGATAATATAAGGCTAAGACAGGATGCCTTAGTAAGCATAAATCTAAATAACTCAATAACTTGTTTTGTAAATAACAAAGGGTTAATATAACATATCGCAATCATCAAAGTTGTTTTTGGTGAAAGGGTCCCTTTAACAGTTTAATGGATGTAAATTTGGTTTGATTTGCTTTGCGTAATCTACACCAGGGAGGGCAAATAAGGCCCTTCAGCTGTTGCTGAACTACAATTCCCGTCATCCTCCGGCTGCCAATGGAAGCGGGAGCATGATGGGAGTCCTAGTTCAGCAACAGTTGGAGAGTCTCACATTGCCCACTCCTGATCCACACAGTTTACACTGGAATACTTTTTTATACTTCACAAAGTATTGTTATCTTTATGAATGCCAACTAATCTTAGAAATACTTTATAGATGACTGTATCTTCTGAAATACTCCAGTGTTAAAGGTTAAAATTATAATTTATTACCAATGTCTAGGGTGGTGTATGTGGGGATGCATATTATGAAGTCATCCCTAGAGATTTTCTAATCTGACAATCCATCCATCATGCAAAGCTGTAATCCTCTAAAATCACATGGGATTTACAACATAATAAACCTTCGTTAAGGATTAACTATGTGCTATTCTAACAGATTGAGCTTTTGTTGTGTTTCAACATGCCAATGCAATGCAATGGATTAGGAAGGGTTAATGCTAACCTCTTTCTTTTGTCTGAAAATATAGACCTTTGAAACCCTCTGTCAATGTCCATCCATGAATTTAACAGAGATGTGAGGAAACAAAACCCCTTACTTAACCCCTTAGAATCTAGAGATGTTTTAAACATCTTGCTTTGCACTGTAGTGGATATCTGCCTATAATATCCAAGTAGAGTCAATATTTATGTGCCTTATAAAAATCCTAAGGAATTAAATTGATTGAGATACCTTTAAAGGGACAGTAATGACCCATAAAATACGGTTATAGTTTTGTAGAGCTTAAAAAATTAAACAATATGCCACAAATCCATCTCTCAAACTGCTATGGTTTGAGAGATATTCACTTTCAAAGTCCCCCCTCCCTCCCCATCTCCTGATATTAGCTGTAAAGCTGACCACAGGAGATTCAAGTCAGCCAACTCAAGGAGGCTCTTCAGCAGAGCCGGAATCGCGCTATTTAAAAAGAATTACTTAATTGAAACGGTCTACAAAGTGTGCTTGCAAACCAGGGACACTTTGTAGACCTTTCCAATTAAGTAATTATTTTCCAATAACGTGATTTCGGTGCTGCTGCAGAGCCGCCGGCTGGTCCCTGGACCGGAATCTGTCTGCACAGCGCTGACATCAGGAGAAGGGAAGGGAGAACTTTGAAAGCGAATATCTCTCAAACCATAGCAATTTGAGAGATGGATTTGTGGCATATTGTTTAATTTTTTAAGCTCTACAAAACTATAACCATTTTTTATGGGACATTACTATCCCTTTAAATATCATGTGCTTACAAATAGCATCTGTGAAAAATAATTTTATGTTAGATGCCTAAGCTTAAACTATAATCTTAACCTTTTGAGTGCTAGAGGGGTACGCAACACAAAAATGGCATCTGCCATGGACATACCTGGGAACTTTTTCTTCTGGCCTCCCCCTCCGGGATTGGTGCTGTTCAGGGAGACATATGACACAATTTGCATCAAAAGGGGGTGGGGCATAATCACGACTGTGGGCGGGGCTTTGGAAAGTTGTAAAACTATAGGCAATAGGCTGGGGAAGGAGGAGAAATGGGTGGGGAACGGATGATGAAACTGATAGGGAAGGAGCACAAATGGTCAGAGTTTCTTAAGAAACTGTCCACGCCCCAGAGAATCAGACTCTGCCCCGGTAATGCAGAGTCAAAACCGGAGTCTATGGGGCAAACATGGAGAGTTCCTAGCTATGGCCATGGAGTACATGAAGCATTAGATTTTAGTCCTCAGAAAACAGAGTTTTTAACAGAATCATGCATAAAATAGTTTATTTATGTTAATATACCTCAAGATCATTTTTTCATGTTATTGTCCCTGTAAAGGGATAGTAATGTTTCAAAATAAAAGCAGCTCCAATTAATCTTCATAGTATTTGGGCCATGGAGAGTGTTATTTCAATACTGAGAATTGTAGTTCAAGAGTAATTGAATGATAAAGTATCCCCTTCCTGCCCCTTTTACTGATGTAACACTGCTCAGAACAGAAGGGTAGTGTCCACATGGCTTGCAGAAAGGGACAATCTTCAATTAGCATAAAGGAAAAACCTGAAAAAAACTGTCAAGGGGGGCAGGGTTTTCATTGTTCTTACAACAAGAAGATTGTCCCTTGCTGTGAGATCTCTGGCCGTAAGACCAGATTCCACATCTGAGGGGAGGTGGCTTACACTAGGTAAGAGGTGGGAGGGGGATACTTTATCATTTACAAAAAGCGGAGATGGGATATTCTCTCCGCCTGCACATTTGTCAGAATTATTTCTGTCTGACTACTTCATCTGTGAGTAGCCATTTGGCATTTATTATATATTTATCATATTGTCTTGGTTGTATTGCACTGTTGGGCGCCTTCTTTGTCAATTAATTACTCTTGAACTACAACTCTGATGCTATTGAAATAACACTCTCCATGGCCCAAATACAATGAAGATTAATTGGAGCTGCTATTATTTTGAAAATTACTATCCCTTTCAGTTACCTTCTATTGTAATTATCCCTTGGTGTGCCTGAGAGTTATCCAGCTCATTGCAACACATTGAGTTGGACACTGTTGTGGGACTCAAAGGGTTAGAAAAAGTCTGATTTACTAAGAAAAAAGGAGTAATTTTGGAGCAAGCAAACCACACTGTTTGGGAGAAATAACAACCCCCACAGATTTTAATGGTATTTTTATAATAGTATGATATTTATTATTTTTAACATATAAGCTACAGATAAATACAGTCAAGATAACAATACAATTTTCGCACAGATAAAGCATGTGGTATTATTAATAACTAAGCTGGGTAATGTAGAACTATATGGACGGGGGGCAGAAGCAAACATGTTGTTATGACCAGGAGGGGGTAGCTGCTCATGGGTTCCGGTGCATGTAGAATTTAATTAACAGGTAGTGGGTGACCAAGGTGTGGAAAGATTTTTTTGTGGTAACTAGGGGCAGGCAAAAAGTCTGGCAACCTTGTGTTTTTTGCAGATCATTTCCTGGGAAAATCCGCTTTAAATAAAGCGATTATAATTTTTGTAACTTTCCCCATTTGCAAAAATTATTTGCTATTTTTTCAATGGCTAGAAAGTTTTTGCCCCTTTACAAATCAATGCTTCCTTAGGGCTTGAGACAAACAACTCTAAGTGGTGCTTTGCACGGATTCAGAGTCAGTTGAGCCTATGCAGCAATTTCCAAACACGATTTTCCACCTGCTGAAACAGTCCTGAAATCATATTGCATGACTACCAGGTGTGAGTAAAACTGTTCCTTGCAAGCACAGAACCATGTGACTGGACTGCTGCTGCTGAATTTGTAGCGTTATTCTTGGACCAGGAAAGTTGCATGGATCATTTTAATTGACTGTTCCTTGAGAGACGTAGCCGCTAAACCTGAATTGTAGAATGAAAAGATGGGGGAGGGTAGAAAAAACAGGGGCACCCCTGTGTATATCAATCAAGAAAAATGGACCGTCACCAGACACCCCTAAAGTGCGCATTCACAGTGTATCAATGTTGGAGGTGGCTTATACCAAACTCCAACATACTAAACAACTGGAGTAATAAGCTGCCTCCAGAAACAGCAACAGGTTATCCAACAGACTTCTATGGTAGGCAGCTCTTTCGAACAAGACACGCTCTCCCTTAGCGGTGAAAAATCATCAACTACATTCAAGAGTATATAAAAATTATTTCTATCTGGTCAATAACAATTTCGGGGAATGAGCAGACTAAGATTTTTTGGGTATGATGCTCAGTAGTATATTGCTTACACTGAATTTAAGTCACAGATATATTTATGTTTGACACATAATTAATTGATTAATTCAAATTTTTCATATAGTTTATTTATAGGTTTATATCATATCACTCATTATCAGCACACATTTAAGGAGTTTGCATATTTGGATAAATTAGGGTTAGGTTAGTAACTTATAATTTATAAACACATTTTTGAGTCACCAATATATTCAATTTGATATGGATATATCCATTTAATTGAAGTTTTGGAGTTTAGGTTGATTATATGTATATGTATATTTTGATTCTGACATACATAGATTTATGTATTTTATACCATCTTATTTTTAAGCACCTTGGCATTATATGACCCGCTAAGTATATTTGATGTGTGTTTTTTATATGTAACTATCTACACATCCTTTGGTTCAGAACGGATGTACTTTTTATTTAGAGAATCAATCTGATACATTTGTTTTAGTTTTTGTATATACTCGATCATATGCGTTGATTGACAACGTTTCTGAACCAATCGTGTGTTGATTGTTAACATGATTGACCCAATCGCTACATTTGTAGGGATACATATATGTGTGTTCATTTGGCGGCGATTTCTTTGTATACTTGATGTTTTTAGTTGCAGGTTGTTTGTTTTGATAAAGCGATGCTCTAGTCGCAAAACGCGTATGCATTATTGCCAGAGATTCTTAGTATTGAGATCCTGACCACGAAACATTGTGAGTGTTCTTATTGGATAATAATCCATTTTGCATATTTATACATACTACACTATCAGGCGCTTTTCTCTTTTCTTTTTCTTTTTTCTGTTTTCTTTACATTGTATGGAGTTGATGCTAAACCTGAATGAGTTTCTTCCAGCTGGGTCTCCCCTAAGGCAGATTCCCAGAACTGGATACAATTAGGTGGGCAGAAATGGTCACTGTGGAGTAATAGCTGGTATTATCTGGAGATCATTTCTTGGGCTGTGGTCATCTTAAGAATTATTTTCTCAAATTAATTTAGTACCTACCTGTCACAGGCAAAGGCTATAGGCTCTGCTGAGACAGTGGGGTGAGTGTGGGAGTGAAAGGATTAACAATACCAGACCCCTGGTTACCTGTTACTATTTGTAGCAACCACCAAATTAACCCCTGAATTCCCTCCTGCATTATCACCCCAGCACTACAATTTGCTGCCACCACCAAGACTTTATATCTGGGCATCTTAGGTTACCCCAAACACAACAGAATTACAGTATAAAGTCACCTTAATAATCAGACATAGAATTAAACCTTTAGTAATGTATGCTACCTGAGCTTCTTTCATAGTAGTGAGTTCATATTAGAAAACAGAGACAAGAGCTGATTAATTGAACATTTATTCTGAAAAAAAGGCTTCACAGTGCTAGTTACAAAAATACAGAAATAAATGGCATACACAAATAAAGATTACACATAAGCAAAACAGTCAATAAAATAAAATGGGAGAAACACAAGAAATCCTTAAATACAATTACCGATATTTTAAGAGTCCTTACAGGAACTTTAGATGTTATTTCCCCCTTCAATTGTTACAAAGAAATTCACCTTTTTTATCCACAAACCCATATTAAATAGGAGTTCACAGTTGCTTCTAAGAGATCAAACCCCCCTGGGTGTTACCTGGGAGGAAGTTTGGCCTGACAGTTTACGGCCCACTCAATCAGACCTGTCAGGGATGTTACTGCAGAGTCTACCTGAAAAGTCATAAGGCTTCCCAAAACATGCAACCCACAGCACACCTTCTATAATGTTATAATAATCATATTCCTCATATCTGTGTGAATATCTGGACACCAAACATGCTGGGTCTAACTGGTTGAAAAGTGGCTATTCTTGTAACTCATAGTAGGAACACCTCCCTATCACGGTGCCCGTGTTCCTGCTCTGATGGAGACATTGTTATTTTGCCTGATTTCAATGCTGCCCTCTTATTGGCCTGACATCCTTGCTCCACCCAGGGCTTGCCTTTATATATCCTGTCATGTCTATTCCAAGGCGCCCTTTCGTGGTGTATCTGATCCTGACGTTTGTTACTGTGTTGCTGTTATCGTGTATGACCTGGCCTGCCTGACGACGTTCCTGTGCTTCCTGTGTACAGCTCTGTTACCAACTGATCTGGCTGAGAACCTGCTCCGTTACCGACTGGTCTGGCTGAGAACCCGCTCTGTTGCTGAACTGATCTGGCTGAGAATCCGCTCCGTTACCGACTGATCTGGCTGAGAACCCGCTCCGTTGTTGACTGGTCTGACTGAGAACCCGCTCCGTTGCTGAACTGATCTGGCTGAGAACCCGCTCAGTTGCTGAACTGATCTGGCTGAGAACCCGCTCCGTTACCGACTGATGTGGCTGAGAACCTGCTCCGTTGCTGAACTGATCTGGCTGAGAACCCGCTCCATTGCTGAACTGATCTGACTGAGATCCCGCTCCATTACCGACTGATCAGGCTGAGAACCCGCTCCGTTACCGACTGATCTGGCTGAGAACCTGCTCCGTTGCTGAACTGATCTGGCTGAGTACCTGCTCTGTTACCAACTGATCTGGCTGAGAACCTGTTCCGTTGCTGTTATGATCTGGCTGAGAACCTGTTCTGTTGCTGTACTGATCTGACTGAGAACCCTCTCCGTTGCTAACCTGTCTGGCTATTGAGCCCGTTCCGTTGCTCCTGACCAGTCTGTGCTCCGTTACGTTTGTAACCTTTCCTGGCTGAGCCTTTGTCCCGTTGCCATCCGTTCATGGCTGTGTTTCCTCCGTTGTCCTAGTTGGGCCAGCATTACAAATGACGGATTCCAGTTGCCTTGTTGTGGTGCGCCGCATGGCGTTATTCTTATCTTGTCGACCGTAGGAGTAGCATTTGTGCTATAGCCACTTACTCTAACCGCCCGTGGTGGTGTGCATACGCGAAGTACCGGTACAGTGCTATCAAGTGCTGACTGAGCTACTCAGATCTATCTGTGTCTTCCTCTGCACTATTGCTGGGCGCACTGTCTGTGGGAGTTCCTGTATACCTCTGGGCGTCTACAGTTAACTCGTTCAGTGCCTAGACTGTCCAGGCAGTCCTTGTGCTCCTTCGCTGTTGCAGTGCCTGGGCTAGTGCCAGCACTTACGTTACAACACACTCGGTAGTGTGTGGAGACACTGAGGTCTATTCCTTGTCTAGTGGCCTTCGGGCCTAGAGCCAGCAATTGCGTTTTATCCCACTGTCGTGTGAGGGGACACTTGTGGCCTTCCAGTTGTCTGCCTACGAATCCACCCCTAGCGTTCTAGGGTTTACCTTCTGTAAGTGGTGGCCTCGGTCACTCTGGGACCCCTGCCCCTTGGTCAGTGTTACCTCGCTGCCTATTTGGGTTCTGTGCCACTCAGGCATCTGGGTCTGGTGCCAATTACCATCTCCAGGACTTCCTGCCATCCTCTGTCCTGTGTCAGTCCCAGGTCCAGTAGCCTGATCTTACCTAGTCCTCTAGGGGAAGGTTGCCTGCCTTTGGTACCTCCAGTTTCCTGCATCCTATCTCAGTCATTCTGATTACAGTCATTGCCTCATTGACTACTATATATATTGTTGTTTCGTATTGTGGGCCTGCGGCCTTATTCCCTGTATGCACTTTACTCAATAAAGTAATTTTAACCTTACTGGTCTGTCATCAAAAAACGGTGACACTCCCCCTGGCATGTTTGGTACCCACCACAAGGGTAAAACCTGGGCATTCTGAATATATATTTGTATTGAACATTTTTACACTACATATACATGTTCTCCCTATTTCAGGTTATTTGGGTGTCCCCTGGATAAACTTCCCCCCAGAGCAGATGGTCCAATATATTTTATGACACTCTGTCCTGCTCTGGTGATTCCTATCTACTCAGCTAATTTTATGGCCTAGGACTGGTGCACTTTGAATAACATTCCAAATACAAAACAAACAAACAAATTTTACAAACCAGAGGGCAAACTCATGCCTTGGCATGACACTACCCATTATGGTAATGATCTTCGTATTGTTACTTTTTTTTATAGTGAGAAATTCAACGCAGAGCAGATTGTCTTCCAAGGTTAGAATCTGCCTCCTCTTGTACAATTATGGACTGTCAATGTACAGCACCAGATGTTACCTATTGATCTGGCCAGGTGAATCTGATATTTTTGGGATTTTCATTTTTGAAGTTGCAAGGTACAGAAGAGGTTGTGACAAGGGTATGTGTGTGTTAGTTTGTGTGTTGGGTGGGGGATCTCTGCATGTAGTAATTCCACTACCTGGCCTAGGTATGCCAACCAATATTACAGTTTGGAAAGAAAAACATGTGCAGGGATTAATCAGCAAACAAAGGTCTATGACATCATTGAAAGAGTAAAATGCCCAAAATGAAAATGGGCAGGACACATAGCAAGAAGACCTGATGGTAGATGGACCAAATTAATTTTGGAATGGACTCAACTTGATACTAAACGCCCAAGAAGTAGACCAAAGGTAGATGGAATTACCAAATTTGTCAGTACGCAGTGGCAACAAAAGGCACAGGATATAAGATTTGAGTTTACTAATGAGACATAGGGATGTCTCTGTAGGGCAGGTGAAATGGTAAAGGAACTTCTGAAGGGCAAAGGCTTTTATCACAGTTCTCCTGCTGAACCATAATAAAGAGGTGATAAAGTGGAGGTGATTTCTCCAGTGATATCACTTCTCCAAGTCCTATGTTATTCTATGGATCCAATGAACTGAGATTTCTCCAACTCTGGAGATCTTAGTGCACAGGCTTTATAGAATAACATGAGAATTGGAGAAGTTATATCACTGTGGAAGACATTTCCTTGTTATCACCCCTTTGTCACACCTTAGTGCATAACGCCCAGGGTCTTGTAGACGTATAGAGGGACTGGAGGAGGGTTGTGAATTTGCATATGACCAAAAAATTATCTGGAAGAAAAAGGCTCAGTCTTCCACTGCTAAAAAGGAGCAATATGCCTGTTTACAAACACTTTTGAGAGATCAAATGAAAAGTCTTATTCTTGACAAATAAGATGCCTAAAAATACACAATCATCATATTAATCATTGCATCACTGTCACAGCTTTTAAGTCCAACCCCAATACTTCCAAGTCCAACCCCCAGGTCATCAACATCCACAACACTAGATAAGAGTGCTTTTGCTTCTGTTCGAAGTAAAGTGCACTGATACCACCTGCTAGCACAATTGCAGCATCTATATCCTTACTTGTAGTAGTAGTAGTAATAGTCCCTCAGAGATCCCAAATATTGGACTACAAGAACACATAAAATATTAGGTGAGCTTATGAGGTTTGCAGGAATTTAGGGCAGTGGGGTTAGAGTATATGTGTCTCTTGGGGGCACTGGCAGATATTCTACCTCTTAAAAAACATTTGTATATATATATATATATATATATATATATATATATATATATATATATATTTAGACATATATATATATATATATATACTCTGAGTATGATGGAATGATGGAATAAGGTGAACTACACAAAGACATACATTTATGCTCTTGCTGGTGTTTCCTTCTTTTCCTTGCCCTTCCCCTCTTTTTTTTTTTCTTTCTAAACTGGTAGTTTAATACACTAAAAATGTTTTATTAATATAGTGTAATTAATATAGTATAATGCTAACCGAAGCTTGCTGTAACAGTAGGGGCCCTTCACACCACACCAAAGTGAAGTGTGAACGCACTCCCTGGGGCAGTTGGAAGAGAGGTGGGAGGAGAATGAAATAGTGCTGGGAAGTCCTGAGAGCTGTGCATCAGATACAACATGCCCCATTATGCGGAAGTGCATAACTTGGAGGTTAAAGATCTTAAAAAGTATGTTAAAAAAAGCATGTTTCCTAATACTACATGATTAAACAACTAGTAAAAAGTTTTTTTCTGATGTGAATGTTCCCTTTTGAGGTAATACCTGGAATGTCATCCTGATTAAAAGAAACATCTTAAAGTGACAGTGCAAAAAATGAATATGCTTATTTATGTAGTTTCAACCTCAGTATAATGCTAACCTGAGCTTGCTGTAATGCTAAGAGCCGTTCACACCACACTGAAGTGAAGCATGAACACGTTCCTTGGGGTAGCTGGGAGGGAGGTGGGAGGAGAATGAAATACTGCTGGGAAGTCCTGAGAGCTGTGCCGCAGATACACTGTTCTGCATTATGCGGAAGTGCATAACTTGGAGGTTAAAGATCTTAAAAGGTATGTTAAAAAAAAAGCACGTTTCCTAATACTACTTACATGAGTAAACAACTGGTAAGAAGTTTTTTCTAATGTGAATGTTCCCCTTTAAATTCATGGATATAATCATGTCACTATATTTAAGCATTGTCACTTTTAAGAGAATTCATTTATTGATATAGTTAGGTATATTGATCTGGATTCCAGATCTGGTTTGGCTTTTATAAGCCTTCTTCTCACCCTAGTCATTCTATTATGGCTGGTATGCCAAAAACAAGCATTGCAAGCGGCAATTCTGCTATAACATTGTAGCAGAATGGCCATTTTGTGGCCACACAGGCTTTCCCAGACTTCAAAGCTCAGGGTTGCTGAGGCTGGGAAAACGGACTATTAGGCTGTGGATCAGGATGGAGAATGTTCAAAACGTTAAAGTGGTCCTGGGAGCCAAAATTACTTTTTTTGGTTAACAAAGACAGCATCGTCAAAAAAAAGACAAAAGAAAATATGGGGTAAATTCCGACCACTTTGTTTTACGTTAAAAAAACAACTCAAATTAATATTGGGTACATATTGCCATATTAATTCATTAAATATCAAATTCTAAGAAGAAAAAAGGCCAACTAATGAAATCAAAATGCAGTCCATATTGATTCATCCCCTGAACAAGGTAGTAAAAAATTAATAGGGAATCAGTCTCCCCCTTATTAACTTTTGTAAAACCTTCTTCCACCCTCCCCCCAAAGTAGTATGTGTATCTGTTTAACAACATATATTCATCTGGCTGTAGGAGGTATGCCCGAAAAACCCACTAGAAAAGTTTGCCACCATTAAAAGTAAAAAAAAAAAAAATTCCACCCACCCAGGTCAGTGTGAGGAAAAACACAGACTTATATCTACCCAGTCCCTGTTTTAATATGTTCCCATGAGCCCAGTGGCTAGGGGGAAGGGTTATGCAGGGCACTTAACATAAGTCATGGATGAGAAGAAGAAAGACTTTATTTTTTATTGCAGTTTTTAGTCTTAGTGTTATTTAACCCTTTGAGTGCCAGTGAGGTATGTCACACATGGGGTTGCAATGCGTTGTGTACCCCTCTGGCACTCAAAGGGTTAAGCCCTTGTTTAAGCTGGGCCAACTGAGATTTTGGAGTGCCACTCTGATTCAAGTTCATAACTAGGAGGGCTTGCACAAAGTATCCCTGCAGGATTTATATCCATAGCAAAGGAGGTACTTGTACTAGCGATGGGCGAAAAATCAGAGAAATTTCCCACAGGATTTTTCACGACAAAAAATGTTTTTCTCTATTTTCATGAACATTTTCACCCATAGACAATACATAAAATGTTCTCCTTTTCGCCGCTGCCAATACATTTCCAACCAGAACATTGCCATATTCTTCATATGTTTTCTATGACTGCAACATTTCTTACCACAATATTACTTGTTCTGAGAGCCAAAGTGGATAAATAAATAGCTGAAAGTAATGAGCAATATATACCTTGAAAAACTGTTAGTAGACTGAATGCCTTCGTCCTTTGCCCTTTGCCCACAACACTAACTTCCTGTTAAAAAAGGATAGTAATATTTCAAAAAACAAGCATCTCTGATTAATCTTCATAGTATTTGGGCTGTGGAGAGCATTATTTTAATACTGTCAGATTTGTAGTTCAAGAGTAATTGAATGATAAAATATCCCCTTCCCACCCCCTTTTACTGATGTAACACTGTTCACCTCAGAGCAGCAAGACTGTTCTGATGGATCACAGCAAGGGACAATGTTCAATGAGGATAAGGAAAAACCTGCCAAGCGGGGTAGGGTTTTCCTTATGCTCACAGTAAGAAGATTGTCCCTTGCTGCAACCTGTCTGGGGAAGAGACCAGATTCCACAAGTGAGGGGTGGCAGCTTACACTAGGTAAAAGGGCCAGGAGGGGGATACTCTTGAACTACAACTCTGACAGTATTGAAATAACACTCCATGGCCCAAATACTATGGAGATGTGGAGATTTTTTTGTTTATTTATCTCACTGTCCCTGTACTGCTCCTAATTATTTCACCCTACTCCTTGTGCATTTACTGGACATTACTCAACTACTGTGTGTGGGTTTACTGTAAAGTACACAACAGAACTGATTGTGGGTGATGTCTTGCCTTGGATCTCTACAAAATACTCTGTCTCGTCTAGTTCAGTCTGCCTCAGTCCCAGATCACATCAGAGTTCCTGTCTCTGTCACCTATAATTTTTTTTCTTTTAATTTTACTTATTTATTTTAATGAGCTGTGTCTCCCCATCACTGTCAACAAAATACATACTCCCTGTTCAACTGCTTCTTTCCCTAGACTCCCCAGTACAGGAATAACAGCCAGATCAGGAAGAAACTTGGGTAATGTTGCCTGTGTATTCCCAGCCAGTCACTCAGCATTTTGGAGAATTTGGGGTAATTCTCCTTTGCTCCCTTCTCACACCCCCAGAATCCCCTAACAGAGATAACAGCCAGAACAAAAAGGAACTTGGATGACAGCTTCCTGTGTCTACTTGATCACACCAAATTTTGTGGTAAAGCGCCTTTTCTTCCTTCTCACACCCCCAGATTCCCATAGGACACAGATAACAGGCAGATCAGGAAGAAATTTGGCACAAGGCTGTCTTTGTCTTCCCAGTCAGTCATCCTGCATTATGGGGTATTTGTGGTCAAATTCCTTTCTCCCTTCCTGTCCCCCAGAGTCCCCCAGACTCCCCTAATATGGAGAACAGAACACAAGACTCCCTAAACTAAGCTTCAACCCCACTTTATTGGCTTGCCTTCTTTAGCTCAAAAAATGTGCTGCTTTCTCTTCCTCTCACAAACACAGAATGGCATGCTGGGAAACTGCAGGAAAAGAAGAGAAACTTGCCATGTGGTGAGGAGAAATTCTGTCTTTTCACCGATTTGCATGCAAGGAACTAGGCGAAAAAAGTGGGAAAACTGCACTTTTCATGAAATATTTCCCGTTTGGCGCCATTTTTATCTCCTTTTTCTCTTTTGAAAACTTTTGCCCATCCCTACTTGTGACAACTGTTTTCTGAGTATTGAGCTCATTGTTTCACATTTTAATTCACATTTTGCTGTGTTTATTGGGACAAGGGTATCATCTCTCCCTCTCTTTTTCTTTCTTCATTCTGAGCTCATCTGATGTTTGAAGTTGAATTGTGATTTTAAATAGGGAGCAACAGCCGAACACTATGAGAGGGGTATGGATGGCATGATGACAGAGGAATATCCTTTACAAATCAATGTTAGAGATCTGGCAACTAATTTTAATTGTGAGTATTCGTTGAATTTTTGATTATTGACTGGTTGAACTCTGAAGTTACTGTCCCACGAAGCTTTCTATCTTTTGTGTTTTTTGTTTCCTTGTGCATATTTTGGTCCTGCTCCACATTCATTTATCCCCTCACTATATTTTCTATGAAATTTCTTTAAAACACATTTCAGACATGCACACAAATGGATTTCAATTTGGAATGTGCTTAATTATGTTGTTTATTATAAGGTATTTACTTTGTTAGCAATGCAACTGCAAGTTCTGTTAGATCATTTAGATCAAGCATGTCAACCATCGGACCCCAGCTAATAAACTGCATCCCCTAGCAGGGTATTCTCATTTGAATTACATTGCTACCCTTCAATTTAAATCAGTTTGGTTTGCTGTCACATTGTAAAGGGGGAATAAGGAAACTTTGTCTCTCCAGCTTTTGGCTGATTGAGGATGACGGAAGGTGTAGTCTTCAACAGTTGAGAGTTAAATATTTCATCATCCAATTCTAGATAGATACTGGGCTTATTATTAGAACAGCCACAGTAGAGCAGCAAACTATTAAAAATGTCTCCCTCTCTCCAGACCTTCTAAATAAAATAATGGTGCACATATTTGCAGGCCTTAATGCGACCCTCTATAGCTATCACTTATATTTGAGTTTGACATGCTTTTGTTAGGGAATGTGATATGTAATCTTACATTCATTTTTACAGGTGTCTGTTCAGTATTAAATGTAGATCTACTTGTGCTCATTAGCTTAGGTATCAAAAATGTCACAACATATTGTTCTTAAGTAAAGGTGGGCATCTTACTGCATTGCAATTTCACTGTTGGAATGCCTTAAAATGAAGGTTTTAAAAGCTACAGTGAATCTCAGGAAAGTATGGACCTGACCTTTATTTGCAATCATAGCTGAGATTTACAGTTTATTACTGATAGCTTTTATAAAGAGCTATTCAGTTCAGAGGTGAGAAGTTTGTCATCTGGAAATACAATTAGCTTTCTCTTATCCCAGCCCTTAAAGTCTTAGGATAAGAACTGCTCTTCATTCAATGTATGGCTTTCCATTGTATCGCTTATTCATTATCAACTCAGTTACTATATAAGCATAGTGTATGACCAAGTTACTATGTACTATAAGCTGCGTTTTTAAAAGTTATGTTTTTGCTGAAATGTAATTTTGAATTGATAAGTGATCTTATATAGACTGATGTTGAACCAAGAGTATAGTTCTTGTTTAAAGGTAATGTGTCACATTTCTAATTCCTCATCTCAGTAGGAGCATCCATTTTTATAAGTTTTGCATCATTACACATGTCAGAAAGCTGTGCCCAGGTTAAAATGTACCCTAAACAATAAAGCAAAAATCTCTAAATTCATTGCACTGAAAATTAAAAAGCACAAAGTATAGACCAATAAATTAGATACCTTTGTTGAGATTAAAACCTGAGTTGGGACAAATCCACTTTAAGATATATTTTGGGCATAGTCATTCAAATTTAATAAAGTTTAACATCCTTACACGTTAACACTCTTACCCTCCTGGTTCCTATTATTGAGGGTTCATATTCCCCATTGATTTCAGACTCTGTAACTCAAGGTGTATCTCCAATGGAAACTTTTGTTGGTAAATTATAACTAGGGGTGGGCAAAATATTTTGCCTCAAACTGAAATCAGCGAATAATGGCACTTACCACTTGGTGAATAATTTCCAGTGAAAAGTGCCAATTTCCCCCTTTTTTCCACTTTTTTCTCTTAGCTCATTCCTTTGAAATTAATGGGAACATTGAATTTAAACACAACACATAGCAAATATTTTTTTATTTCACAAAGGCATAGCATAAAAGGGGCGTGAGGGTGCCTGTGTTGGTGGGGTGTGGGGAAAGAATCAGTTGAACAGGGAATGTTTTTTGGGGGTGTTATTTACTGGGATTGGGGGGCAGTTAATAAAAAATGAATCCTAAATATAAAATAAAAATCTCCATAAGACATGGTATAAAAGGGGTCTGAGGAGGGTGTCTGTGTTGGTGGGTGGAGTCTGAGGTATGAATCAGTTGAACAGGGAATTTGTTTTCTTGACAGGTATTGGAGGGACAGTTAATAATAATAAGAAAAAATATTAAAATTTTTTATTTGAAGTGATAGAGACAGGAACCCCCTGACATAAGCTGCCACTGGGGTGGACTGATACTTGACTTGATAGAGTATTTTGTAAAAGATGATTTGTTAGATTTGTTGTTAGAGGTCCAAGCCCTGAAGAAACATTGATATGTAGAATGTAAGCTTGTTTGTCACAAGCCCTAAGGAAACATTGATTTGTAGGGCTTAGGCTTGTTAGAAACAAACCCCAAAAAATTGTTTATTTTTTGTAGGACTACATTTTTATTTATTTATTTATTTATTTATTTATTTATTTAAAAGCACAAGCCTTGAGAAAAAAATGCCCTACTGGCCTAGTGCCAGTAGGCCATGTTGGCCAGTGGCCACTGGTCATTGTCAAATGTCCTCCTGAGTCCAAAATTGTGGAATTTTTAACTGTTGTTCTTGCTGCTGCTGCTGCTGAGTTGTTTAACCCCTTAAGGACCGGGAAAATCTGAGCAATTTTGACTTTTTTGACTATGTCTTTGTTCAACCATATTTTCTCTTTAATTCCTTTTGTGCAGCCACATAAATTATATACTTTTTTTTAAGCACAAGTAGGGCTTTCTTTTGATACCACAATTATATGAATACCTCATTGTTTAATTTGATTAAAATAGAAAAAAAGAGGAAAAAAATTGAAAAAAAAACAACATTTTGCTTACATTTTTCTGTCAGGATTTGCATACTATTAGTTAATGAAAAAAAATATATTCATTTGCTTCTCCTGAATATAAGAGTACCCCATATGCCTAGTATTTTAGTCCTTTACTCACATTTACAAGGTAAATATTACAAGATGGCTGCCGTTATTTCCAACTTGTGATTTTTCAACAATTGGCATGTGAGCATCATAGCTTAGCTGACGGTGCCAGAACCAAAAATGTCCCACAAAGGTATATGTTTCTGAAAACTACACAACATAAGGTAAATAATCAGGAGAATTTTGGAGTTTTTCATGCAGCTAATGGTAATATTTTGTTTTTTTGCAGTTTTCACACTTACATTTCAATACTACTGTTGATATCAAGCACATGATAGGTGAAGATTTTGAAAAATGCATTGTTTAGTGTTCAGTTCCTTCTTCTGAGTACAGCAATACCCCATATGCATAGGTTTCTCAAGGTTTGGGAGAGCTACGGGGCCCAAATTGGAACATGCGCGTTTCCAGTTTCACACTTTGAATTTTCACAGCTTGCATCACTGGTGCCATGTCTCATTTGGGGCTGTGTAACAGTGCTCCACTCTAAGATTTCCCCCCAAAAGAATATATATTTTTGGAAAGTAGACACCCCAGGCTTTCATTTTATATATGTTTTCATTTTTTTTACGCAGCCATTTTACCACCAATCGCTCGTAAATCTTGACGTAAGTTAAAAAAACAGCATTTTTCACACTTGCACTTCAATGTTGATGTGAATTTCAAGCACATGATAGGTGAAGATTTTGAAAAATGCATTGTTTAGTGTTCAGCTCCTTCTTCTGAGTATGGCAATACCCCATATGCATAGGTTTCTCAAGGTTTGGGGGAGCTACGGGGCCCAATTTTGAACAAATATTGAATTTTCACATCTTGGTTAACTGATGCCATTACTCATTTTGGGCTATGTTCCAGTGCTGCACTTTAGAATTTCCCCCCAAAAGTGTATATTTTTGGAATGTAGACACCCCCAGCTTTCATTTTAGGTGTGTTTTCAAATTTTTTACACAGCCATTTTACCACCACTTTCTCGTAAACTTGACGTAAGTAAAAAAACAGAGTTTTTCACACTTTGCCTTCAATGTTGATGTGAATTTCAAGCACAGAATAGGTGAAGATTTTATCAACTGAATTGATTAGTGTTCAGCTCCTTCTTCTGAGTACGGCAATACCCCATATGCCTAGCGAATCGCATGTTGCAACAATGTTTCTACTGCTTGTTACTAAGTGTCCCGATACCGGAACGCTTAGTAACAAGCGGCTTGAACTCTTCCATCGCTCCGTGCGGCCGCGATGGAAGAGTTTAACCCTTGACGTACCGGGACCGTCAAGGGTCGTTGGAGCACATTTACCCTTGACGGTCCTGGTACGTCAAGGGTCGCTAAGGGGTTAAGCAGCCGGATGATTAGGCAGCTAAAAGGGAATAGGATCAACAATATCAGTAACATGTGTGATGGATGATTAAGGTTCCACTTGCCACTACTAGCTCCAGTGATGTGCCTGAGGTAGTAACAGCACAATAAGTAGCCCCCAGTATATAACCCCCAGTTACACCCCCAGACATCCAGTTACCCCCCAAGCCATCCAGTTATCCCCCCCTGGCCATCCAGTTACCCCCCCCAGGCCATCCAGTTACCCCCCCAGGCCATCCAGTTATCACCCCCAGGCCATCCAGTAACGCCCCAAGACATCTATTACCTCTCCCAGGCCATCCAGACCAGTACCCCCGCAGGCCATCCAGAACCCCCTAGGCCATCCAGTACTACTGGCTTACTGTACTTGGCCTGGTTTACCTGTGCTGCCTTGTGTTAGTGGCGGGTCTTCTGTCAGTGTCACTGCAGCACTGTGGTCAGATATCTGGGTCCTCCTGGTGAGGTGAGTCACTGAGTCCAGTAGTCCTTCCTGTTGGACGTGTGTCCTCCTTGACGGGCTGTAGGTTTACTCGCATGATGTCCCCTGTGGCAGGCTCCAAGTGCTCCAAGAGTCCCACACTGCCCCCCCATCATCACACACAAGCTGCGCAGACTAAATGGTCGAACATGCATGTGCAGAGCAGAGGAAGTGCTTGCTGCCAGCCAGAGGCATAAGTAGAAGCCACCACATTGGCCACCTCCATATTGCCCCCCAATCTCCAAATTGCCCCTTCATCTCTACAATGCCACCTTCATCTCCACATTGCCCCTTCCACAATGCCCCTTTCATTTCCACATTGCCCCCTTCATCTCCACAATGCTCCTTCCACAATGCCCCTTCATCTCCATATTGCCCTTCCACAATGCCCCCTTCATCTCCACATTGCCCCTTCCACAATGCACCCTTCATCTCCACATTGTCTCCTTCATCTCCACATTGCCCCTTCCACAATGCCCCCATCTCCACATTGCCCCTTCATCTCCACATTGCCCCTTCCACAATGCCCCTTCCACAGTGCCCCCTTCATCTCCACATCACCCCTTCCATAATGCCCCCATCTCCACATTTCCCCTTCCACAATGCCCCCATGTCCACATTGCCCCTTCTTTTCCACATTTCCCCTTCCACAATGCCCCCATCTCCACATTGCCCCTTCTTCTCCACATTGCCCCTTCCACAATGCCCCCATCTCCATATTGCCCCTTCATCTCCACATGTCCCCTTCCACAATGCCCCCATCTCATCTCCACAATGCCCCCATCTCCACATTGCCCCTTCATCTCCACAATGCCCCCATCTCCACATTGCCCCTTCATCTCCACAATGCCCCTTCATCTCCACAATGCTACTTCCACAATGCCCCCATCTCCACATCTCCCCTTCATCTCCACATTTCCCCTTCCACAATGCCCCCATCTCCACATTGCTCCTTCTTCTCCACATTGCCCCTTCCACAATACCCCTACCTCCAGTCCCTGGTGGTCTAGTAATGCAGAGGCTGGGAGATGATGTCATCTCTCGGCGTTCTGTATTACTAGAACGGCATGCTGATCAGCTAAGGTACAGATGGGCCCCTAAGTGGCAGGCAGGCTGCAGCAAGAGGACACACTGGCCACATTAAAATTATAATTGCTGGTGGTGGCGGCTGGGCCCCCTTCGGTCCCCTCGGTCCATGACCGAATGCCTGTATGGTCAGTCCATCCCTGCCTAGGGGTGATTTAGGGGGACTGGACAGCATTGGTTCGGTTGTGCTCACTTCCTCCTCCTCAGACTCAGTGGACACATAAGGTTCCTTCCAGTTCCTCCTTTGACTATTTTTAAACCTGCTCATAGGGATGGCAGTCACTATGAGCCTCTCCTTCCTCAATTTTGCCTCAAGATCACAGCAGAACAGCACAGCACGTCTACCTTGCTCTGTAGCTACTTTTATTGTGCTTCACTTCCACAAATACATCACGTTTTTATAGCGAAAAGGCAAAAACCACGTCAATCAATGGGTGGAAACTTTCTAGCCACTGAAAAAATGGTGAACAATTTTGGCCAATGGGCTGGATTTAAAGTGGATTTTCCCGTGAAAAAGCAGACAAGAACATGGTTTTCTTGGAATTTCTCGCTGGAACACGGTGAGAGATTTCACCCACCCCTAATTATAACAAAGATTTCAGATTGAACGTTTGTTTACATTATGATTGAAAGCTGTGTGATTCAGTATTTATTTGTACTTTAAACTCTGTAGGCCAGTTTTCCTGTAGATTATGTTCTCTGAGTGCAAGATCCCATGTCACTTGCAATTTCTCCAATCATAAATTAATCATAATAATAATATTATTGACATTATTGACAGTATGGGGTAGACTATTAAACTATAATTTTTGAAGTATACTTTGTGCTGACAGACACACACTGTAAGGCATCCATTTTATCAAGTTAAAATTCTGGGGGATTAAACCTGGTTATTGTCCCTTTAAACCCTTGTATTCTGGAAATGTCTCCAACGGATAGCAAAGCAAGGTGGTGGAGACATTCCTAAACCTCTTCTTAAAAATAAAAAGGTGAGTTCTCAGTTTACCCACAAATGGGTGGCTATATTATTTTAAATGCTGGTATACTACAAAATGTGACCAGTAACGTTTTTTAATAACCTTCAAGTGCAGCTTATTTTTCCTTGCTAACACATTAGCTTTCCTTTTCACATTTCGAATATGTAGTAGAGGGTCTAATTGCTTTATTGTATACAGCACAAGCAGTATTAAGGTGCCATAAAAAGATTAGTAAGTGTACGATAGGTAGGTGATGCTTTCGTAAATTAATGTTAAACCTTATTAGAAAGGTCCCCTATTGCAGTGATTCTCAATGTTAGTCCATCACACATCAACAGGTTGCCATAATTCCTTTCGAAAAAAAATACAAAAAGAGAGGCACACACAATCTATGTGTAGACTGTTAAAACATTAAATTGTTGTCCACCTCCACTGTGATAGATTAGGTATCCACTCCTTCACCATGATGCAAACACCCCTATCATGGGTAGCAACCTCACTCACCTTCTACAGAGGCAAAAACCAGCCTCAAGGTGTGTTCACTTTCACTGGTTAACCCCCAGTGTCAGTATACCCAAGTGTCACTCCTCCCCTCCTTAGGCTCCTACCAGATGGTCTGAACTGTTGTGGTTCTGGTGTCCAAAAGATGAACCCTCTACCTAGGGTCTATGGGCACTCTATATACACTCTATGTATATAGGCCCCATTTAGTCCTTAGGTTTCCCATGATATAGAGTGCCCATAGATCCTAGGTAGATGGTTCATCTTTTGGACACCAAGGAGAACCACGATGCTTAGAGACCATCTGGAAGGAGCTTAAGAAGTGGAGGAGTGACACTTGGGTATACCGATACTGATACAGTGAAAGTAAACACACCTTGAGGCTGGTTTTTGCCTCTGTAGAAAGTGAGATTGATACCCATGATAGAGGTGTATGCAGCACAGCAAAGGAGTGGATACCTAATCTATCACAGTGGAGGTGGACAAAAATTGAACGTTTGTCACAGCTTACCTTGGTTCCAGCGTCACCGTTTCAGTGACACTCGGCATCATTCCACATGTGAATTGCAGGCGCAAGGCTTCAGAGTGAAGCAGGCCTCTGTTTTTTGCCATGCTTCCTGTAGTCTCCTCCTACCTACTTCCTTCCTCTGAGCCTGCTCCTCCTACCTACTTCCTGAGGAGTGGTTTAAAAGGCAGTCTGAGTCCTGACTCAGTTGCCCTTGCGTTGTTGTACAAACAGTTCTGCTTAGTTTGGGCTCTGTGTATGACCTGGCTTGTCTGACCATTCAATCTGGTGCTGACCTGTGGCTCTGTCTGACTACTCTTTTGCCTGCTCCCATTGTGTAGTGGACACCCAGTCTGGTGCGGACCTGTGGCTCTGGCTGACTAACTGAACTGTGTATGACCCGGCTTGTCTGACTATCCGATCTGGTGCTGACCCTTTGGCTCTGTCTGACTATTCTCCTGCTTGCTCCTACTGTGTAGTAGACACCCGATCTGGTGCAGACCTGCAGCTCTGGTTAAGACCTTAGTCCCTGACTTCAGGCATGAGTCAGGATCGCTCTGGTGCCTCTGAGAAAGGAGACGGCCGTCTCCTTACTGGCTGCAGGCTTGAGTCAGTACTTCTCCCTTACCTTATCATTTTTAGGGAGATCCCTAGATCTACCTGATGACTGTAGGCGTGAGTCAGTTAGTCTCTTACTAGGATTCTTTCTGGGTCTTCGTTAGATAGAGACTCCAGAGGCTTCTCCCGGTCTCTTTAAGAACGTTTCAACTTTTGGCAGACTCCTATTTCTGATAGAGTCGTTGGCCACTAGAGGGAGCTCTACTTATTGTTCTGTGATTTACTTACTCATTGTTCTGTGATTTACTGTATTTATATTTATTCAATAAAAATTGTTTTACTATGCCGTACTGGCTCCTGGTTTGTTCCTGGGAAACCGTGACGTTTTTAAAAGTCTACACTTAGAATGTGTGCTCCTTCTCTCTTTTTGAATTTTGTTATAGGTTTGGTGTAGAACTTTTACCATGGGTTCATGAGAGAACAGCAGCAACTAAAAGTGAAGGACTTGTCCAAGGTTTTCTTATCTGTACAGGTCAAAGGTATACTTTTGTATATACTAGCAAGGAAGGAAAGTTGTGGAAAATACCTTTGTAGTAAATCATGACTCACTGTAAGTTTGCAAGGAGCCCAAAGACAGCAGCAGGAGAGCAAGAGATCAAAACTAGAGTACAAAGACCACTCTGACGTGTGCTCTTGTGGTTGTAACTGTGACACTATTTTTATAAATGCTGGTATATTTACAAAATGTTACCAGTATATTAGAGAGTAATGTTCTAATCTGCAAGTGTAGCTCATTTGTCCGTGGCAACACATTAGCTTTCCTTTTCACATTCAGGTACGCACTAGCAGGATTGCTTTATTGTATACAACAAAAGCAGCATTAAGATAATCATTTTTGGCATAATAATATTAGAGCACCCCCTACTGCAGTGATTCTCAATGTTAGTCCAGCACACAGCAACAGGTTGTCATAATACCTTTGTAGTAAATCATGACTGAGTGTAAGTTTACAAGGAACCCAAAGACAGCAGCTGGATCAAAGCTAGAGTATGAAGACCACCCTGAGGTGTGCTATTGCTGTGACTGTAACAGTAATGCTGGCCGTGAATCCAGGTTATCTAATCCCTGTTGAGATAAGATTAGACTGGAATGGGCACACTGAGTAGTGGGGTATAAAGCTCTTCAAGCTATAGATGGTGAAGAAGAACCCCCATGCAATTGATGACTGGATAGACAGGAAAAACTAGAGATGAACAGTGTTCTCTGATTATAAGAGAAATGGCAGATGGTATCTCTTTAGAATTCCATGAGGAAACAATGGAAGTGTTCGCCAGCAATGTGGATGGTCTCTCAATAGTCATCCCCAAGGAGCAGCTGAAGGCAGACTGCATTCTCTTACAATGGCAGATAGTCCCTTGCTGGTGATCCATGAGGAAGCAGTGGAAGGAAGTCAGTATTTGCCAACAATGGCAGAAGGTTTCTTATTGGAAATCCACAAGGAAACAGTGGATGGCAGACTGCATTTTCTAGCAATGGGGTATTGTCTCTATTGCTGGCAATCCATGAGATACAATTGGTATACAGGCAGCATTCACCAGTAATGGTGCCGAGGAGCAGTGAGACCAGCTGGAGGATCAAAATTAGGAATCCAGTCGATAGAGGGACCAAAGAGAGTACGCAAAATTGAAGACAGAAACACGGCAATTGCCGAAACGCAGCACAGTAAACAAAGTTGAGGCCTACTGACCTAGAAGTAACGCATAAAACAGACAAGGAGCTCACAGGGACAGGGAATTTAAAGAAGTGAGAAAAAAGGTGTTTCAAGCAATTAAGGAAATAAACTGTGTACTGGTCAGTTTTTCAAGATACCCCTATTAATCACAGGTGAGTCATCTGTGGTTAAGTCATTGTGATTAAGCTGCCCATTCTTAATTAGGAAGATCCTGAAAATGTGCCCCATTGGTGTTCCCCTAGGACTGGAGCTAAGAATCCCTGCCGTATTGTATTTGCCATATTACTAACAGCTTGTCATGGTTATCAAGGAATGGACAAGAGTCAGTTCAGATTTGAAACACCACCTTTATTGAACAGTGTAAATATACAATAGCAAATCACACAGATACTGATAGTGTAGTGAATAGGCACGAAGCAAGCAGTTCTTACCAGAAATAGGAGGCTGATTCTCGAGGATACAATAAAGGAAACCGTGAAATAGCTTGAACTGGGGCTAGGACCCAGGAAGGTATAGGGAGACTGGGGTTAGGACCCAGGAAAGATATAGCATAATGAATGGGGCTAGGACCCAGGAAAGGAATGCACAGGTTGCCACAAGGAGTATAACTGACTCAGGCCTGCAGTCAGAATAGGCAGTAGTGCGGACAAACCAAGAGTCAATACCAGAGTGGGTAGTCAGCCAGAACTGATGGTCAATACCAAGCGGATAGTCAGACAGGCCAGGGGTCAATACCAGAGAGGGTAGTCAGCCAGAGACAATGGTCAATACCAAGCGGATAGTGAGACAAGCCAGGGGTCAATACCAGAGCAGGTAGTCAGCCAGAGCTGAAGGTCCAATACCAAGTGGGAGGTCAGACAAGCCACAATACTGGACACCGGAGAGACAGATAGCCAAGCCAAGGGTCATACATGAACACAAGCTAAACAGAACTTCATTGGAACACCACAAAAGGGCAACTGGTGTGGTGTCCAGGCAATTTAAATACTAATTCCTCCACCTCAAGGAGGTGGAGCACATAATGAGCCTGTCCCTTTAAGAGTCGGAATGTGACGTCACCAGAGGGAATCCCAGTGATGCGTGCCCAACTCTGCTGGTCTGGGGAGGAAGCCTGTAATCACAGCAGGAGCCGTATGGGGCAGAAGAGAGGAGACCGGCGCCCAGACAATTACCAGGGCATCCGGCTCTCCTCCAAACTTAGGATGTGGCATGGCTGCGAAGAGACATGCAGAGGGGACCGACCACCTCCCTGAGCACTGGAGTGGCCGGCTCCCCTTCGGAGCAAAGGTAAGCGCGAGTGCTTACACAACTATATAAATAGGGAGTAAAATGTCTTGTAATATCTATAGGTGGGCAAAACGTTTGCTTCAAAACAGAGTTGTGAAAAATGACTTTTCCCACCTTTAGCAATAAGTGAAATATTTTAATCCCCCCCCCCCTTTTTCACTCCATTAAAATCAATGACAATAAAGTACTCCACCCAACATGTGAAGATTCTCTCTCTGTGCTAATGTATAAAAGGGGGTGTTAGTTTACTGCATGTTAGAAGTCTGTGCTTGGGACTGAAAAGAAACAGCAGAATTTGGTATGCTACCTAGTATAGGCAAACAGACAAAGAGTTGCATAATAGGCATCTTGGTGGTAGCGGCTACCAGTTGTTCTCTGGGTCTGTGTGTGAAGGGTAAAAAAAAAACAAAGAAACCCCTTTTTCGTCTCATAAGTGACAGTAAGACAAGCAGATGAGCCTTGCTTCCTGAGCTGGACAGCTGATTCTGAGACACTAATGTGACTGAGTCACAGATACTACACAGGCAGACAACATACAATGAAGACAAGACATACTGTATTACTTACACACATCGCTCCTACAGCCACAAGAACAAAAGGTAAAAGTATGTATGTAACAGGTCTATCCTATATCTATCCTGCAAATATTAATATTGCAGTCCTTAAGAGAGAAAGCTACTTTGACATTAGTTACTTGTGTAGAGTCAGTCAGCAAGGGGGAGGTGGAGTTGCTTGAAGTTGTAGGGAGTGGGGAGTGAATTGTGGAATGAAACACTGACAGAAATGGAGGTCCCTGCCCTCCTGCTAACAATTTTTGCAAGGCTTATTTTGCCATAGGACTACTCTGCCAACTAACAGTCATGGTTTATGTTGCCATTTGTCTTAGCTTGATAAAATAGTTTTCAAGTCATGTAGGACTACTACTCCTACTACTGTAGGACTAAGGCCTTAATTAAATTTGCATCATCAGCAAAAAAACACCTGCCAGCTTTTTTTCAAGCATGATAAGCAATTCAGTTACCAATACCATGAAAAAATACCAGCAGAAAAAAAACACACGTTGGGTACTAAAGTTAGCACTCAATGGGACCCACTATGACAAGTCTCCTGTCCCCATTCAATTCCATGTTTTATGCAGAAACATGCTTTAAGGGATCCCACTTTATCACCAAAAAGCTAGACCTACTTCTTTTTGGCAAAGAGTCCCCTAATGCATGTTTTAGCCTGCTGAAACAGGAACTGAAGGACGAAAAAAAGCCCCAAAAAAACCCTAAGTGACCAGTGGATGTATTGATATGGGGCCTTAAGCCCCATAACAATACATTCAAAGTATGAAAAAATGTGTCAAATGTTAGTAGAATTAACCCTATGAGTGCCAGTGGGGTATTCTTAGCTCACTGACACTCACAGGGTTAATACGACTAAGTTAAAAAAATCCCCTAAAAAGAAACACTTACCTGTAATCCTGATGTCCAGTGGGGTCTTCAGCACCCTGGTCAGCTACTGTGCTTCTTCTTCTGTCATCTTCTATCTTCCATCTCCTTTCATGTCATCTTCTCTCTCTTCTTCTCGTCTATCTTCATATCTTCTTCCTTGGAGCAAATATTTACCTGAAAAGAACAAAAAAGTAAACATGAAATATGCTTAACAAACATAAGTTTCAAATATGTGCAGTAGTTAACTCTTTGACTGCCTGAGGGGTACACAATGCATTTCGGAACAATGCGTTGCCTACCTCTCTGGCATTCAAAGGGTTAAATTAATATATCTAGTCCTAGTGGGATATAATCAACATTCCCCCAAATCGAAGAAAATGTTTTCAAATCCATTTCACATTAAATAATTTTAATTGCAAATAAGAAAATATATATTTAGGAGAAATATATATGTATATATACTGAGGCATTGCAAGACTTCAAATAGTCTGCCGGCTCTACCGCTTGGCCGGCGGTGGCGGCAGGAAGAAAGGCTAAAACCCCGGCCACCACCACCTTATTACCTCTCGGGCCGATTCCCGAGCCAATCTGTGAGAAATTTGAACAGAGACTGGATTTTATATGGCTAGTATCTGTTCAGAATGGCTCCCAGATGTCCATTGGCTGGGATGTGTGCTTAGGCAACGCCCAGCCAATCAGCTCCTAGTGGGGGGAGATGATGAAATCTGCTAGGAGCTGATTGGCTGGGAGGTTAGTAAGCACACATCTCAGCCAAAGAACGTCTAGAAGCCATTTTGAATAGAGACTGGCCATATAAAATCCATTCTCTGTTCAAATTTCCCAAAGACTGGCTTGGGCATTGTCCCAAGAGGTAATGGTGGGGGTTGTTAGCCTGCGTTCCTGCCGCCACCGCCAGTGACAGTGGTGGAGCCAGAAGACTATTTGAAGTCTTTGATTTGGGGGAATGCTGATTTTATTCCACTAGGATTCAATGCATTGATTTAACTTTTTGAGTGCCAGAGAGGTAGGCAACGCATTGCTCTGCAATCTGTTGCATACCACTCAGGCAGTCAAAGGGTTAACCACTGCAAATATTTGAAACTTATGCTTTTTGAGCATAATTCATGTTAACTTTTCTGTTCTTTTCAGGTACATATTTACTCCAAGGAAGAAGATAAGATGACAAAAGGCGAAGAGAAAGGAGAAGAAGGAAGATAGAAGATGACAAAAGAAGACAGTGTTAAAGTTCTGGGTGTTAGGCTAGTGTTAGGGGTAATACTGTTGCACTTCACTTTTAGGGTTAGTGTTTGGGAGCGGGACTGTGTGTTGTGCTCACGCTCGGTGCTTGACAGTTTGTTTGTTGTGGTATTAGTTGGTAGTGCAACTGAATACCTCCGGTGACACATTTTGTGTACAGGTTGGTAGCCAGTTTTGCCCTACCGGCTGTTTTAGCGGGGTGAATTGAATCGAGGCCTTAGTCAGTTACATTTCCTTTCATCTGTGTACTTCTCCACCTCACCACTCAGCAGCAGTAGTATTTCAGCAGAAATTCTCTCTTCCGTAGAAAACAGGCAGAAACTGGCAAAGTTCTTGTGGGAATTTTAGTGGTGCCCCAAAAAGGCAGAAACTGTATGTATTTTCTATGCATGGATATGTCCATGGGTAAAGCAGTAAACTAGGAAAAAACAGGAATTTCTGCTCATCCTTAATAATATTTCTCACATGATCACAGTATTCCATTAACACTTTGAGTGCAATGCGTTGCAATGCGTTAGATACCTCCCTGGCACTCAAAGGGTTGCTATGTATAATAAACTAGGTACAAAACTAGAGGAAGAGTGTGATAGCAAGATTTGCACATTTTATAGGGTTTGGACTGCCACAGTCCTGGGCATTGTTCATTGAAGTCACACTTGTACAAAGACAAATAATGAAATAAAAATATTAAAGCAGAACTACCACGTTAAGTAAAGTCGCCCTGCAATACTTAGGCAGGTGGCGACTAGCTTAACCCATTAAGGACCGGTCAATCGTGCACCCAGCAGCACTTAAGGACCACGGACCATTTTTTTTTCCAGCATAGGATTTAAGACTCCCCTAACAGCGTGCAGCCCTATCGCTGCCCAAACCCATGACCTGACCGGACCGTCAAGGGTCCTTAAGGGGTTAATAATAGTTATTTTACCTCTCAAAAGTAACCTCTTATAAAGCAATCCTTAAGCTTCCGAGACCGGAAGCCAGCAAGCACCGCAGACATCTTGTCTGCATGCCTGCGCTGTCAGTCACAGTCTCCCTACAGAAGCATTGCACTGGCCCGAATGGCACCAGAAAGGACTGACGATGCAGGCAAGCAGATTGCACTAACCTGGCTATCAGTCTCAAAAGCATAAGGATTACTTTACAAGTGGCTACTTTTGAGAGGTAAAATAACTATTATTAAGCTAGTCGTAGTCGCCACCTGCCTAAGTATTGCAGGGCGACTTTACATAACGTGGTAGTTCCGCTGTAGCCCCTTGGATCCTAGTTGTGTCTCCTACACATTGCAAATTTAATTTCCACCCTTTGATGCAGCTGGTTTGATGCAGATTTCCTTCAGTTTTCTTCTGAACATACAGCCCTTATTAAAATTAAATCCCAGTGGAACACGAGCAATCAAACACTTTAACCCTTTGAGTGCCAGAGGGGTATGCAATGCATTGCAGAGCAATGGCACTGGCTCTGAAAGGGTTAACTCCAGGGATGCTAGATAGGTCTCCAACATTTTGTTTCACAATGAGTTTTAAACATTTGTAGGATCCAAGGGGGTTAATATTTATCAGTTTAATTATTATGGTAAACTTTATAAGATTCAGGTTACTAGGTAACTGTATATGACATGTTGGTATTTTTTAGAAGGTATAAGTTAATGCTTATTTTAAAACAAATCTAACAGAAAATGAAATTGCAGTGTGAAGTCTATGAATCTTTTACATGTTCATCGGTAGTTATAGAACCATGCATGTAATGTCTGCTATCCGGCTTTGCTCCCATTTCTGATTATTTACATTTGTGCAGTGGAACCTACATCAATTTCTTCAGGAAACCCTGTCATTCTGTGGAACACCATTTTAGAACCACTACATTAGAATTTTGTCCTTTCTACATGTTTATGCAATGTATACGTTTTAAAATATATTGTTCTTGTCATCTATATATTCACTACTAATTTTAATGTTCTACCCAATTAACCTTTGGTGACAGGTGCATTGTAAGATTTGCAATAAAACAAATAATTTTTTTTCTATTCTAAGATGTTTCCGCATTATTTTCCTATTTGCTCTCTACAAGTACCTGATCAAAGCATCTGGAATTTTGCTGTTGAGAATAAAATTCTTATTATGCATGAGAGCTATAATATAAAGCTGTTTCATGAGACAAGATCCAGAGTAATCCCTTTGTCACTCTGAATGAAACAAAGGTGAAATCTCTGGTTTCTTTGTTTTACTCTTGAAATAAGTGTTTGCCTGATTAAGAAGCTTTACATTATTATATTCAATGTCATTCTGCAAGTTACATGTATTTTTTTCATTGCTATAGTTAATATGTTGCTGCAAAAGAAATAGACCAGAATTAAGTGAGGGAGGTATGAATGTTTAGATTAGAAGAAAAATGGAAAGTTAATAAACAGTAGGTGGTTGAACACATTTTGTAATTTGTTCATGAAGCAAGGGACTTCACCAAAAATTAGGGCGGAGGACAAGCTACATGAGTGTTTCTCTGTATGCCTCAAAGACAAAGAAAAGTGTTCCTGATTAGACAGAACAGAACCGAGAAGGTCACAGACTTGTGAATATGTAGTACCTAATTATTCTTGTAAATGTAATACAAGGCCTTGAGTCTTAAAATAAAGATCATGTAACAAATGTTTTCTGTAGAATTGTCCTCATAGTGCTCAGTGGGATTCTTTTGTCTTCTACTTACAGATGGGATGTTTAAACATGTCTTTAGTACAAATTATACTTTATTGTACCTTAGAATATCAGTGAGCTATATTCTGTTTCATTGCATTATTTTCTACTTAGACTCAGACTTATAATGGGTTTAGAAATTCCATGAAAAACTATTACACTTCTTTGTCTGTTTCTTCCTATTCATCATTTAAATTAAAAATACATTGTCTGATAAAACACAACCTGAATGGAAAGTCATAAGATCAGTGATGATCTAGTTAAACACTCCATAATGAACACTCTTCAGCAGTCTAATTTTTACAAGGAGGTGAGCTTTGTTAAAGGGATAGTAATACTTGCAAATTACTAATCCCCATATTGCAGCTTTGTTAAAAAGAAACATATTGCCCCCAGTGTCATCTCCCAAACCCTTATGGTTTGCGAAGTGATAGCGCTTACAGTTCCCCCTCCCTCCCCCTTCCCTGACTGAAAGCTGAACGCTGACTGCAGGGGAAGCTGTCGTACAACAGTCTTATGTGCATCAGGTGGCTCTGCAGCTGAGCCGAGATCAATTAAAGTCACTGATCCACTGATTAATCCACCTAAACTTAATCATGGATATACTGGAAACTAGCATAGCTACAAGCACTTAAAGGGATAGTAATACTTCATTTTATCTTTATTTTATTTTGTAGGCATTAAAAAAACATTACGAACGATATAAGTCTTATCTCTCAATCCTTTATGGTTTAAGAGATATTCACAAGCAAAGTTTCCCCCTCCCGCCCCTTTTACCTAGTGTAAGCCATCTCTTCTCAGATGTGAATCTGGTTGTAAGACCAGACAGATAACAGCAGGGGACAATCTTCTTTGTATGAAAACAATGAAAGCCCTTCCCCCCTTGACAAGCTTTTCAGCTTTTTCCCTTATCTTAATTGAAGATTGTCCCTCTCTGCAGTTTACCTGGGCACCTCCCTTCTGATCTGGATGAACGGGGGGGGGGTACTTTGCTTGTGAATATCTCTTAAACCATAAAGGTTTGAGAGATAAGACTTATATCGTTCTTCTAGTTTTTTAATGCCTACAAAATAAAATAAAGATAAAACGAATTATTACTATCACTTTAAAGGAACACTAACACCTAAAATAATCGGCGGTTACACACAGCAAGGCCTACTACACTATGCTAGTGTAACAGACACTAGGATACTCTGAGTCGGTTCAATAAGGTGAAGATAGTTTATTGAAGATAACAAGTGAAACAAAACAATAACACTCGGCAATAAATATATATAATATGAATAACAGCCTTGGTCCGAAGTACTGGTACAGGAATACAGGAACTGATGTCTTCAGGAGTACAGCAGACCACAGGAACGGATGCACCTCTAAGAGATTGGCCAGAACCCAATAATACGGATCTAGTCTGAGTATGACCACAGGTAGGGTATGGATGGTACCTCAGCCTCAGGTAATAAGCACACCAGACGTGACCCTGAACCAACGATAGACCCCAGACCTGAAGACTTGCTTAATGGAAGGTAGACAACACCACAGTCGTCAATAGTGAGCTCAAGCTTCGGAAGCAATGCCACTCCTATTACTGAACGCATGCCCGGCAGCAGTTCAGCAGGTCTATAGGTCAACGAAGGCAACTGACAACCAAGCTCTCAATTATGTCGCTGTAACGGTTTGTTCGACACACAGACACAGTGGTTTAGGATAAAACACAGTTTTATTGAAAGAACAGTAGTACAATAACCCTCACAGGTCCTGTAGTATTTTAACAGAATGATACAGACACAAGACAGGTTACATATACATATGCCTACACAGGTCCAGATTAACCATAGAGTGCATGACAGAATATACTGACACAGGTCAGGCAGAACACAGAGGATTCCCAGGGTATCTGTACAGCATGGGTTAATGGCCTTCAGCAAGTATAAACAGTCCTATGTGAAGAGAGGTCTGTGGAGGAGCTCACTTAGGATAGAGAGCTTAACGATGAGTAACGCCCAGTAGCAGATTAGCAGACCAACGTGAACTGTCAGAGCAGTATCAGTGATTGAGCAACATAGAACACTGCCGTAGCAGTAGCGGAGATCAGGCAACTGGTATTCTGCCGTAGCAGTAACGGAGACTAGGCCCCTTGCATGCTGCCGTAGCAGTAACGGAGACTAGGCCACTTGCACACTGCCATAGCAGTAATGGAGACTGGGCCACTTGCACACTGCCGTAGCAGTAACGAAGATTAGGCCACTTGCACTCTGCAGGAGCAGTAACGGAGACAAGGCCACTTGCACACTGCTGTAGCAGTAACGGAGACCAGGCCACGTGCACTCTGCAGGAGCAGTAACGGAGACAAGGCCACTTGCACACTGCCTTAGCAGTAACGGAGACTAGGCCACTTGCACGCTGCCATAGCAGTAACGGAGACTAGGCCACTTGCACTCTGCAGGAGCAGTAACGGAGACAAGGCCACTAGCACACTGCCGTAGCAGTAACAGAGACTAGGCCACTTGCACACTGCCGTAGCAGTAACGGAGACAACGCAACTGAGCACTGCCATAATGGGAACTGACTCAGCAACTGAGGAACTCACCCTGAGGTTGCAACCAACCGGGAGTGTCGTGAAGACCTGACCAATCGGAATGTCGCCAAGGCAACACAGGGGCAGCCAGAGCAGGAACGTCAGCCAAGCCAGGTCGATGCACTGAGCAGGAACGTCAGCCAAGCCGGGTTGGTACACAGAGCAGTAACGTCAGCCAAGCCGGATCGGTACACGGAGCAGGAACTTCAATCAAGCCGGGTCGGTACATGGAGCAGGAACGTCAGCCAAGCCAGTTCGGTGCACAGGAGCAGGAGTACAAGAATGGTCAGGCGGTCCGGGTCGGTTCACAGGCAGGAGACGAGATGCAGAGTAGTCAGGCAGGCCAGGTCAATACACTGGGAATACTGAGAGCAGGAACAAGCACTGGTACAGGAACACCACGAAAGGGCACCAGAGAGGTGCCAGAACCCAGCATATAAAGGCCACACTGGGTGGGACAAGCACAGCACATCCAATAGGAGAGAAGCAGAGTGCAGACTGACAGAATGTCGCAAGAGGAGCACGGGCACCATAATGGTTCCCCCCTCTCAAAGACTCCCTCTCCTGGAAGAGGGACCTGGCTTCTGAGGATACTTAGAGTGAAAACTGTGCAGCAGTCTAGGAGCATGAAGGTCACTATGATCAACCCAGGAACGTTCTTCGGGGCCATGGCCCTTCCAATGGACCAAATATTGCAGTTTTCCTCTAAATCTGCGTGAATCAATGACACTTTGGACCTCATACTCCTCCTGACCCTGAACCTCCACAGGACCGGGAACCACAGGAGTGGTAGTGTAGCAGTTGCATACCAGGGGTTTTAGCAAGGATACATGGAACACATTGTGAATGCGCATAGACGCTGGGAGATCCAAGGCATACGAAACAGGGTTCATTTAATGGATCACCCTGAAAGGACCAATGAACCGGGGAGCCAACTTATTACATGGAAGTTGCAAATTGAGGTTTCTGGAGGAGAGCCATACCCTGTCCCCCACCTGAAAGGAGACCACTGGCAGCCGTCTACAGTTAGCATGGCACTGATGATGCTGAAACGACTGACTGAGGGCCCTCTGAACCTGTGCCCAAGTGGAGCGGAGTTTCTCAATGTGCTCGTCCAGAACTGAAATCTGTTGCAACTGGAATGAGTCACACAATGCTCCATACAGTATTCGGACCAAGACGTGATTTCACAAGTCTGCCAGTCAAACTGGGGATTATGCAAATGTAACCATGGGAACCCCAGAATGACCTTTTGATGAGGAGAATGGATTATCTGAAATTGCTGTTCCTCCGTGTGGAGGGTCCCAATAGTCATAGATAGTGGATTAGTTTCCATAGTTATCTGAGCTGGTTCTAACGGTCTGCCATCAATGGCCTCGATGGCTAAGGGAGATTCCCTCCTGACCAATGGAATCTTATGTAACTCAGCAAATGAACTGTCCATGAAGTATCCGGCTGCGCCGGAATCAACCAGAGCCAGAACCTCCACTGAGTGTTCTGCCACGAAAATGCCACCTGGATCATGGGTTTCTGCATAATCGGGTCTAGGGACTGCTGAACACCACCTACGGCCTATCCCACAAGGTACCCTAGGTGCGTTCGTTTCCTGGACGTACAGGACAGATACGTAATAGGTGCCCAGCTTTGCCACAGTACAGACATAACCCCTGCCTCCTGCGGTGTGCCCGTTCTTCATTAGATAGTTTGGTGAACCCAAGTTGCATTGGTTCACAGGACTCCTGTCTACGTTCAGGAGGCATGGGAGGTGAGGGAGGCATGGGTGGGACCAAAAACTGTTCCTGGGCCGTAGCCTGTGGTCTTTAGCCATGAGTCTCTCACGAATACGAGAATCAATTAGGATGGTGAAATCAATGTATTTGTCCAAACTATTAGGCACTTCTTTAGCTGCCGTTTCATACTTAATATGGTCAACAAGTCCTTAAGCAAATGCTGCCACCAGCGCCTCGTTGGTCCAACCTACCTCTGCTGCCAATGTACGAAATTCTATGGCATAATTGCCCACAGTACGATTGCCCTGTTGTATCTCCATCAATTGTTTGGAAGCAGAGGCAGCTCTACCAGGAACTTCAAATACTCTCCGAAAAGTCCTTACAAATTCCCTGAAGTTCCTGGTGCAAGGTTTAGCATTCTCCCACAGGGGATTGGCCCATGCCAGGGCTCTGCCCGTCAATAGTGATATCATGAACCCCACCTTACTGCGGTCATTAGGAAAGGCATGAGGAGTTGTTCAGGAAAAATTTCCAACTGATTAATAAACCCTTTGCACAAGGTGGGTTCGCCATCGTATCTGAGTGGTAGCGGAGCAGAAGCGGTTAACCCTTTACCTGGGGCCACAGCTGTCAAGGATTGACTTTCCGGTGTCGAAACTGGGGGGACCACCAGATTCTGAAATGGTTTATCGAGATACACTGTACGCTCAAGAATAGTTTGTATGGCCAGTGTCAACTGGTCCAAACGCTGCTCATGTACATCCATCCTCCAATGGATGTTCTGTGCATTTCCCTCACCTTTACTGTCTGAGGTCATGGCCCTTTCGTACTGAAACGGTTTGTTCGACACACAGACACAGTGGTTTAGGATAAAATACAGTTTTATTGAAAGAACAGTAGTACAATAACCCTCACAAGTCCTGTAGTATTTTAACAGAATGATACAGAGACAAGACAGGTTACATATACATATGCCTACACAGGTCCAGTATAACCATAGAGTCCATGAGATAATATACTGACACAGGTCAGGCAGAACACAGAGGATTCCCAGGGTATCTCTACAGCATGGGTTCATGGCCTTCAGCAAATGTAAACAGTCCCATGTGAAGAGAGGTCTGTGGAGGAGCTCACTTAGGACAAAGAGCTTAACGATGAGTAACGTCCAGTAGCAGATTAGCAGACCAACGTGAATTGTCAGAGCAGTATCAGAGATTGAGTAACATAGAACACTGCCGTAGCAGTAACGGAGATCAGGCAACTGGTATTCTGCCGCAGCAGTAACGGAGACTAGGCCACTTGCACACTGCCGTAGCAGTAACGGAGACTAGGCCACTTGCACACTGCCGTAGCAGTAATGGAGACTAGGTCACTTGCACTCTGCAGGAGCAGTAATGGAGACAAGGCCACTTGCACACTGCCGTAGCAGTTACGGAGACTAGGCCACTTGCACGCTGCAGGAGCAGTAACGGAGACAAGGCCACTTGCACACTGCCATAGCAGTAATGGAGACTAGGCCACTTGCACACTGCCGTAGCAGTAATGGAGACAACACAACTGAGAACTGCCGTAACGGGAACTGACTCAGCAACTGAACAACTCGTCCTGAGGTCGCAACCAACCGGGAGTGTCACGGAGACCTGACCAATCGGAATGTCGCCAAGGCGACACAGAGGCAGCCTGAGCAGGAACATCAGCCAAGCCAGGTCAATACACAGAGCAGGAATGTCAGCCAAGCCGGGTCGGTACACGGAGCAGGAACGTCAATCAAGCCGGGTCAGTTCACAGGCAGGAGACGAGATGCAGAGTAGATAGGCAGGCCGGGTCAATACACTGGGAATACTGAGAGCAGGAACAAGTACAGGAACACCACGAAAGGGCACCGGAGAGGTGCCAGAACCCAGCATATAAAGGCCACACTGGACGGGACAAGCACAGCCAATTGGAAAGAAGCAGAGTGCAGACTGACAGAATGTCGCAAGAGGAGCATGGGCACTGTGATAGTCACCTAGTGAGGAACCAACCAATGGAGAGTGACACTGAGCAGCTTGGTAAACTGAATGAATATGCCCACAGGTAAGGCCAGGATAGCCAGTGACCAAGACCGGAGCAACAGGCAGAGACGAATAAAGGTGCGCAGCGAATCAGAACAAGGCAGGCAGAAACGCAAGTCAGACCTGGTCCTTAACTGGGAAGGCACACGCCAACCCCTGGTAATGCTCAGAACGGGAGCGCAGCAATAACTGGGAGTACACTGAGGAGGGATCGCAACCAGCACCCTGATCAAACGGAAACTCAACAGAGTCTGATCATACACAATCGTGTTCGCAGCCAAATGCCTGGGTCATACACAAACAGGTTCGCAGCCAAAATTGGGTCATACACAAATGGGTACGCAGCCAAAGTCGGGTCATACACAAACGGGTTCGCAGCCAAAATCACGTCATACACAAATGGGTACGTTACAGAACGTAAGTAGAAGTAGTAATGGCCAGGTAGCAGGTGTTGAGCAAGCTCAGACTACACCAACGCCACGGCCACTGGGAAACTAGTGAGCCCGGCTATTGAAGTCTACACAACCGGAAGTAGCAGGGCGGGGTAACTTTCTGAAGAAGATAAAGAACTAGAGACGAGGTAAGTAAATATTCAAAAGGTTGCACCATGCTGCTCCAGCACCACAGCCCCCCACGTGGACATGAACATCGCGACAACATGGCCAGGGACCCAGCAGAATGCCCACAATGGACGAACACCCACAGCAAGCTGGAACTGGGTAGTCCGCCATCAAGAACGCTCTGCTGGAGTTAGGTACCATGACAGCTAAAGTATGTAAGATTTCATTATTTGTTTTCTAAGGCCTAAAATCTACTCTTGTTTATGCTCTGTGGGGTTCTCATTTCTGATTTTTCCATAGCTCCATAGATTCTAGTATAATAGCAATTTTGGATCGTGTGTATAAGAAGATAAGTCAACAACCTTCATGAATATAAGACAAGTAGGTACTAATTTCAATAAATTAACAACATTATCTTTGCCGGAACAACCACAATGTTTAAATATAGGATAGTCTACACGTACAATAAAAATGCAAGTTTAGGATCAGATTTCAGGGATTTAAAATGAAAAAAACTAAATTTTACAAATGATAGCTAGACATATGTCAATTACAATTATATAATTATATTTCCTTTTTTAGTTGTTGGTGTCCCTTCAAGGACTGGATTTGCCTACCCCTGCATCAAAACTGATAAAGGGATTGGAGGATATGAGATGTAAGGAGAGACTAGCCAAAAAGGGTTTGTTTGCATTAGAGATGGGACATCTAAGGCATGAATCAAGCTAAGGGATGTGAGAGGCTCTGAGCATGAACAACAGCAATGTTTTCTGTTCTGCACCTAGCCACCTCTCAAAATCATCATATTTTAGCTCTCTAGTGCGATTACAGAGGAGAAATTGCCATGTACATATTAGACTAATCCTGCCCAAATGACAGTCAGGTCCCCTCTGCTTGGGAAATGCCAGCTAACAACAGATGTACTTTTCAGCCTTGTTTGGACCTCATCAGTGAGTTGCAGCTGGTCTCCTAGAACCTGAGAGCAAGAGGTCCATGTATGGATTACCCTTTATTCTTTGGTAGACATCCTAAGAGTTTTTCAAATATATATTTACATTTTTTAAATATATATGAGGTCAATACAAAGAACCCTCTCAGTAACTATTTACTAAAAACTTTGAGCAACAAACAAGAGGTTATACATTAAGATTAGAGGAAAGGCACTGTCAACAAAAGCAGAGGCACAAGGGTTTATACTAAGGACAGTAATGTTATGGAATAATTTGCCTCTGGATGTTGTGCCTGCAGATACTGTAGTTACTTTCAGTTATTTAATGGATAGCTTTGTAGCATAGAACAATATTGAGAATTATGACAATTTGTTTCAAAGCAGATAGGATGTTGATCCAAGGAAATATCCAAAAGCCTTTTGGAGTCTTGGGTCAGGAAGGAATTTTTTTACCTACTTGGGGATTCATTTGAAATGGCTTCAATATCTTTGTTGCTATATAAATACATTGTTGTATGAAGAGAAAACACTAAAGCATAAAGCATCCTATAATATAAAAGGCCAGATGTTTGTTTGTCTGATGCAGTCATGTGTAGTAGAGACTGCCCGAACACAGGCCGATGCAGTCATACACAGTAGAGACTGTCCAAAGGCAGGCCGATGCAGTCATGCTCAGGAGTGACTGAATGCAGATGTTTGTCCAGTCATGTGCAGTAGACACTGCCTGAATGCACAGAATGCTGGGAGGTGTAGTTCTGCGGTTTTACGCACTTTGGCCTGTGTACACGGGCTTTTACACTGGTATGCATATAAAGCATGTGGTATGATTGCCAAATAGAAACACCTACCTACACATACAAATTAAGAGTCAGTTATTCTGAAGCTACAATTTATCATATGTGATGACTTGACTAAATGGTAGGATTGTATTTAGCAATGATATAGAAGCACAGCCCATATAGTCTGCCCATTTTTCCTACTGTAAAAAACAAACAAAAATTTTGGTGATTGGTTCTGTCTTATGATCAGGATAACCTTATGCTTATCCCATGTATGCTTAAATCCCCTTACTGTATTAACCTCTACCACTTCTGCTCGTAGACTATTCAACTTTTCTACCACCGTCTCAGTGAAGTAAAGCATTCTTAAATTACATCTAAGCCATCTAGACTAAGACCTCTTTTCCAACTATTTCTACTCCTTTGAAATATACTTCCATCCGGTACTTTGTTGGATCCCTTTATGTATTTGAATGTTTCTCTATTATCCCCACTCTCTCTTCTCTCTTCCAAGTTATACATGTTCAGATCCTTTAGTCTATTCTGATGTGTCTCCAGTAGTGTAGACAATAGTCTAGGTGAGGTCTAACCACAGATCTTTGGTGTGGCATGGCCACTTCCCTCTTTCTGCTGCTTGCATTTATCTCCACTTTGATACATTGCCTGCCTATATTCCAGTCATCAGAAAAAATTACTCCCAATGCCCTCTCCTCTCCTCCATACTATATTCTGCTTTTTGGATTTTTATGCCCCAAATTCATTATTTTACTTTTATCAACATTAAACTGCAGCTGCCTAATTCTTGCCCATTCTTGTAACTTACCTAAATCATTTGCCATTTGGCTTATTCCACCAGGAATGTCTACTCTGTTGCAGATGTTTGTATCATCTGCAAAAAGTTATACCTTACGTTGAAGATCTTTTAAATATCACTTTTAAAAGAATTGATAAGAATGGGACCCAGTACAGATCCCTGAGGTACCCAGCTAGTAACATGGCTTTCCTCTGAATATTCTCCACAAACTACAACTGTCTGTCTCCTGTCACTAAGCAATTGCCTTAACCATTCAATTAATTTTACATACCCAAACCCTGCAGTTTATTAATGAGTCATCTATGAGGGACAGTGTCAAATACCTTACTGAAATGTAGATAAGCTATATCTATTGTTCTCCCTGGTGTATTATTTTAGTTACCCATTAAAAAAAATCTATGCGTTAGTTTGACAAGATCTCCCTACTGTAATCTCGTGTGGTTTAGGATCTTGGAAGCCATTTAAATTCATATATTTAACAGTTCGTTCCTTTAACATGTTTTTCATAAATTTTCTGCTTCTGAACTCTTGTAGGAGATGCTAAGTTCGGTGTAACTGTTGGGTCTGGATCCTTTTTTCTTCTATGTGTGTAAAAGGTGCAGGGGTACCTGGACTGAACAGAACAGAGAGGATGAAAGTTAGACAGACTGCAAATACATTGATTGAGTGATGAATATAAAAAGAAGAAAATCCTGTATCTTTGAAAGGAAAACAGCGATTGCAGTCCTAGACATGTAGGAATTGCTTGCTTAGGGCCGGAGACTCTGTCATCTGATTCATTAATGAACTAAACTTTTCCCAGGAGAGAACTCCTGTCAATAACATTATTCCTGGATAATAACAACTTTATCATACAAGAAGCCCTGTCTGTGTGAGTATCAGGGTTCAGTAACTGAACAGAATGCTCATCTTCCAATTTTAATTCCTTTTCAGTGTGCCAAATAATTAAACTAAAATATTGACCAAGAATACAACCAAGTCTCTCTTCATTTTTTTTGGTCAGAAATCAATGTTCTCCTTCTATAACACCAACTTTTAGAGTGGTATAGAGTGCTATATAAAGGACCAGAGCTGTGTGCAATGCATAGCTCCTCAATGCATTGCACACTGTTGCACAACCCTCTAATTCTTAAAGGATTACAAATAATAAAAATATGCAGATTAATGTCTCCTAGATAGAAAAGGCACCAGTGATAATGAGGTTGTTAATATAAGAGTTTGTGTAACTCATTAAAATTAGTTAACATTCAAGCGATAACAGACAAGGGGCGAGATTTATCGAAGAGCAAGAAAAGCAGAATATCTAAAATTCTGTTTGAATTCTGTATGAATTTATGAATTACTTTGTGTATCATATGCATATGTTTATGCCCTCAAAGACTAGCATAGGACATATCAACCAGATGATGGGATAGAGAAATTGCATATTTCTGTACATATACTAGTACTAACCCATTGATAAATGCATGAGTACAGCCTATTTATAAATATATGAATGGCTTAACACTAGCATTTTTTCTGTGTTTAGAAATCTGCCCTTTTATAAACAGACCCTATGGGGTTCTGGATTCACATGTGGCTATTTCAAAGTAAAGCACATACACATACAGTGTGATGCTCTTAATGGAACCCAATTAAAATGGATTTTTATGCATGGTGTGCCTAAGAAAGCATCCCTAAATTTACGCGTGCTTAAAGGGAAGCTTTCAGCCCAATGCAAAGTGCAGTGGGAAGCAGGTTTAGATGTTTGCTTTTTGTAGCTAGTTACAGCTGCTTTAGTGGGTCAAATGTTGAAAATGTCCATCACCAACTGTGAACACATCTTATTGTTTGGGTTTCTCACCAAAACAGAAAGTGTTCAATGGCCATTCCACATATTATTTAGTTGTCCATAGGATCCATGCCAAACCACAAGTAGAGCCAGAGCAGAACATTCTCTCGCTACACAGTGGACTGACTGGAAAAAGCTAAGCTGAAGGGATTTCACATTAAAAAAACAGTTATATTGACATTTTAATAATCACCTGTGAATATACCTATACCCTGCTTGTTTCTCCTGTTCAATAAACTGTTTTTTTAGTGGAGGAGGTTATTATTTTGACATGGAGCTAAAGCATATCATGACTGTTGATAATTGAGTCACTAAGCTCATCACACAGGCAAATTACTACGTAGAATATTCCTATTGGTTTGTAGCTAATTGTACAGTAAAAAGATACAAACACAACTGGTAATGGTACATATGAATTAATTAGATGGTTTCAGACATGCCATACAGTCCTCCCACTTTATAAGTGGTGTTACTTAGGCATAACTCCAGTCTATGGACCTGGAAATGGGTATTATGATTAGCTAGTCCTAAATTTTTCAATCTTGTCTGCATGAAACAGGTGGCTGTACAGGATTAACTAATTTAAAGGATACCTGTGCTCTAGGAATAAGTGGCTTTTATTTTGTTAAACACATTGACTCACCGGGTTAGGAGTGCTTCATAAAGCATTTTGCTTTGTACCTGCTGCTTCCTGCATAAAGTTGTCTTGGTTGCAACTTCTTACAATGAACAATAGAATACAATATAACTGAATGGATCTTAACAGATACTACTCCTTATCACATTTTAATATAAAACAACTTGCTGTAGACTATAACAGAGATCAGATGCAAAAATAAACAGTGAATATAAATAACTAACTTCTGTGTGAAGTCCTTCTGATAAACAAAAAGGGTAAAATTCTACTATGGATACTTTTCTAGCTCGGAACAATATTGAGAATTATGACAGTTGATTTCAAAGCAGGAAGGATTTGTTTGCCCGCTTGGGGCTTAATTGGAAATGGTTTCAATTTTTTTGTGTTTCTATTTTTGCCTTCCTCTGGATCAACTGGGTGATATGGCATGGGCTGAACTTGATGGACGCAATTTTTTTTTTAGCCTCAGCAACCATGTTACTATGTAAATTAATTAGTACAAATGTCTCTTGATAATATTCTGAAAGTCACACCAGAAGCATTCATTTGCCGGCTGATAAGCCTGACAAGTAGGGAGATGAGGTGTAGTTGCTTGTTGATGCATCCTACTCTAATACTTGTTGCAATAGCCTTTCTCCAAATCTCAATTGGACATTGTCTTGGGTAGGTTTTTTTTTTTTAAATGGACAGCCCTTTTACACTTCACTATATTTACTAAGGGGATCACAAGCAGAACTTTTGCACATTATACTAAAGGATAGAGAGTATAACTTTAGAGACTTCTGCACATTTTTGCTTGCAACCTCTGCTCTTTTCATGATCCCAGGTAGTTCTACGAAACAAAAATAACAGTCCTATGTAATTAAGGATTTGTGTGATAATCGTTTGCAGCATTTTTTATTCAACAATCAACATGTAGAAAATCTCAACTGCTTTTTATAGATTTCTAAACAGCCTCTTCCAGCTGATCTTGCTGTTTAGTAAATACATGCCTGTGAGTCTGACCTTTAAATGCCTCCAGTACATTGTATATCCTGCAAAAATTAGAATGCAGCCCTATGTTTGCTTCCATGCTATATTGACTTTGTGAGATGGCTTGTTTCACTATAAAAATATCACAGGAATGGGGTTTGTGCAGCCAACTGTTTTCCTGCTGTTTGATCTATTTTTGTATTTTTTTTTATTTCTATTTTCATTTTTGTTTTCTATTTTGCTTTGAATAAGGCAGGCATAGCACTGATCAGTGCTATTCGGAGACTACTGCATAGTGTTTTGGTAAACTGGTGTAGCTGATGGTGGGACAATATGGATGAAGTTTGTAGCATTGTGTGCTTGGTGGAAAAGGAAGATGGAACCTGAAGGACCCTCATAGATCAAAGGTAGATGGAAGCTATCACTGGTGAGTATGGGATTGCACAAGGTAAAAATAAGAAAGTAAACAGCTGGTGACATGGGTTGCAGTAGATGAAGGGCGAAGAGGATTTAGCAAAGCCGTGGATCATGATGGCCTTGAATGGAGCAGAGGTCTGTCAGATGTCCATCTAAATGGCTAGGCAAGAGATGTAGTACCAACAATACATAGCAGTCTGGCTGAGAAGCAATTAGTAGGATGTGGGTAGAAAAGCAAGTAAAATGCAATGGCAGTATCTGGTATGGAGATGTGAGATCCTGCATGGGACAAGCCCCAGGACACCTGATCAGGATGCAGAACATCAAGCAAGTGGATGCTGGTTAAGTTTTTATGGCAAGGGAAGCACTTTGGTTCCTGACTGATTTTGGAGCCCAGCAGCAGGATAATGTGGCCAGGCACACTGGAGCACTGTAGCCCAGCTTTTTTAAGCGAAAGGTTGAGAACATGCTTTAGACAGGTATTAGAACCTGAAAAGGACTGGCAGGGTAAAGAGCACTGTTTTCATTAGTACAGGGGGTTTATGTTGCAGTGAAACAGGGAGGAGGCTAGATGAAAGTGTGAATGAAAGAATAAAGAAATATACTAACAGGTAAATCAATACTGTCAGAGTTGTAGTTTAAGAGTAATTGAATGATAAAGTATCCCCCTCCCACCCCTTTTACCTAGTGTAAGCCACCTCTCCTCAGATATGGAATCTGGTCTCTTGATCGGACAGCTCGCAGCAAGGGACAGTCTTCTTACTGTGAGCATAAGAAAAACCCTGCCCCCTTGACAGGTTTTTCAGGTTTTTCTTTATGCTCATTGAAGATTGTCCCTCTCTGCAATCCATCCGGACAGTCTTGCAGCTCTGATGTGAGCAGTGTTACATCAGTAAAAGGGAAGGGAGGGGGATACTTTATCATTCAATTACTCTTGAACTACATCTTGTACAGTATTGGAATAACGCTATCCATGACCCAAATGCTATGAAGGTTAATTGGAGATGCTTTTATTGTGAAACATTACTATCCCTAAGTGGAGGTCAAGAAGTAGCCAAACAGGACAGACCTGAACAATTTTGAGTGTGAAATTTGCAGAAGTTATTTTCTTTGAGAGGAGGTGGTACAAGCTGTCAGGAGTTGCATACCGTATTTGATTGAAGAAACATTCCAGGAACAGAGCTGGAACAATAGCCTCACAAGCTGGTGTATCTCAGGATAACAGTCACGTACATGCACTTAAACACACATATTTATTTTAAGTTTAACATATTTGAGTTGTATTTTTTCTCACCCATGTTCTCTATGATCCTGACATGCATTCATCATAGTGTTTTGGGGCATTGATCGGAAACTGTTCATCTTAACTCTGTTTATTAAATTTGAACTAATAATATTAAAAAGCAAGTACAATGATTTTTATTATTGTGTGTTGGCAAGTGAAACTTAAATGGTTTCAGTTATATAATAGTTTGGTGCTCCTGTGTTCTGTCTGACATTAGAATTTGTGCTAAGCTGAGAACTGAAACTCATGGTAAATAATGGGGTAGTTGAGCTTCTATTCAGTAGTTAATATTCCTGCAGGGTTTCTTTGAGTGAGTGGATATCAGATACTCGTTGTAAAGGGAGTGCTTTCCAGCAAACTAAAGAGTGCAGGAATAGTACTGTGAAGCATGTGTGTGACTTGTTGCAAGGAAAGAGCAGTAGGGTAGTCCATTGGCATGTAGGTACATTTCTTTCCTCTATGCTTTTTTAATGCCACGTACAGAATAAATAGTCCACTGCATTGTATAAGGCACCCATATGAGAATTGCTGTTTTTAAAGTCTTAAATACAGCAGAGTATATCCACTGGTATTCACTTGCTCTAGTGCATACCACTGAGTTTAGCTGCTGGCACTGGAGGCTAATGCCAGTGATGCTATGCTGGCAGATTCCCCAAAGTGAGTTCATGCAAAAGGGTTCTTACACTGTAGGGAAATATAGTCGTACTGTAGCAACAAGAACATGTATCTGTTACTATTTACATGAAGTGAAAATGAAATCAAGCTGTTGGATTGACCTGTTCTACATATCTAACACTGTAGCAATTCTATAGGTGAGGTTAATGTACTAAGAAGAAATGGAGCAATTTTGTGGTGAACAAGTGAGGTTTGTAACCCGATGAATGGTAGAGAAGTCACCGCTTCACAGTGTTGGAGACACTTGTAGCCTTCAAGGTTTATTAAAAGTTCCATTTAAACCAATGTAAACTAAGGAGATTTTTATTTTTCCCTATGGTGCAGTTGGCTTGTTACAGTATTGCACCAGTTCTTCTTAGTACATCAACCACCCTTCCTTGAGTTAAAGCAAAATAGAACTGTTGTTTCCTGTGCCTTTGGAGGAACCATAATGTGCTTGATTCCTGTCAAAAATCCCTTGCTGCTTATCCACCCATTAACTAAACAGTTTCCTGTGGATGGCTTCTCTCATGGGAACATGATTTCTAGTCCAGGCTAGATGGAGGGCCAGGATCTTTCCTCAGTCCTTATATTTCATATGAGATCAAGCCCAACAAAATCATCAGTGTTATATTTTTATTACTTACACCACTAAAGACATTGAACAACAATGCCAGAAAACAACTGTGTCACAACAAATTACTTTGTATAAAAGGGAATTTAGTATATTTTGAAACAGTGGGGCAATGTATGAATCTACACTTATACATTAGCATAGAAATCATACTCCAATTCTTCTTAGCATGGACAAGTGTGTATGATGTGTTTAGTGACTACCGGTGCCCAAGCTTCTCCATTGCTAAAACTTTAGAGTGAATAAGCCCTGATCACCTCTCCTATAGCATGCACAAGAAAAGCAAGTCATTTTATATAAGGAAAAACAAGCTGTAGAGAAACAGAGTGCCCCAAAGCACTGATACACTTCAACACTGCTCACTTTTTGACTTAAGCTGCATAAAGAAGAGAATTTGTGGAGTAGACAGCATAGCCAATAGGTTCAGACAGCTTGCAAAATTGGTTAATACACCTAGAGTGGAATCATATTAGTATATCTCCCCCTTAGTATGTCTCTTTCTAGTTTCAGGTCATGTAAAAGGTGTACAGTGTATTTCCCAACCAGGTATCATTAATCAGAATATGTCTTATTCACCATTTTCCAACTCTGGAGGGGGTTATGAGTTGATAGTCTGGAACTGCTAATGAGCATGAATACACTACATCAAGTGCACTAGATGATAAAAACTTACACATTTTCTAAAGATAAAACAGCTATAACAACTTATCAATGATTTTAAACCACTGCAATCTTTTCAACCATAAGTTTTAAAGTTACTAATTAAAAGTTATTGGTGGCCTCTTATATAAGATGCACACACCTTACAAATTATATAGTAACCTAAAACAGATTGTCTTTTTTATATCTTAAGGGGGACTAAGAGAAGTATTACTGTAAAAAAGACTCAGCCACTAATAAAGTTAACCATTTGAGGGTGAGAGGGGAAGGGTTAACTAAAACAAAGTGAAATAATGTTTAAAAGAAAAGTGAAATAATGTTGGATCAAAAAAACATCCAAAGCATAGAGGACTAATAAAACTTCCCGCCAACTTAAATGGGCGTTTAACCTGTTAAATATTAGAGACGTCTCCATCAGATTTTGAAGTTATATCAATGGGAATTTGTTTTTCTGTCCCATGGTGCACTGGTTTGACCCCGAATAACTTCATGTTTTTTTTTCACTTTGACTTTTCTACATAGAGCCCTTTAGAGTCTGTGGTAAGGCTTTACACTCCCTCACAGAATTGTTCTGACATTGGACATGTTTCTCTCAAACTCATTATCAGCTTTGTATTAGAGTGTAGGAGATCAGAGAACTACAAAGTTGTTTACTAATTACTTTTTATCCCATATATATATATCTATATATATATATATATATATATGTGTATTTAACCCCATCCCGCAGAAACTGTTACTTAGTGACAGAGGACTTACATGTACGTCCCGGAAATCATTATAAGCAATGGACAAAAAATTTCGGTGGGCGTTAAGTGCTGGCCGCGTGCGCGCACAGCTGGTCACTAAGGGATTAAATCAGAAGTAGATGGAAGTCTCGGATTTACAACATATACAGCCAGGTCATTTTCAAGTGTTGTATATGTTGAAAATCTGAGACTGCCGTCTACATTTGATTTAACTATCTATAATTACATAGAATCTTGGCACCGGGTATTAATATAGAGATTTAAAGGGAGTGCATTCCAGCAAATTTTGTTTGAGACGTATATATATATATATATATATATATATATATATATATATATATGTCCTATATAATAATTCTCTATAAGCAGTCATGTGCAGTAGAGACTGCCCGAACGAACAGAATACTGGGAGCATGGAATGCTGGGTGCATGGAATGCTGGGAGTTCTGTGCTGGGAGCATTCTGTGATTTCAGGCAGTCTCTACAGTGCATGACTGCGTCGGAGGGGGCCAGCTTCTTAACCCTTTGAGTGTCAGAGGGGTACGCAACGCATTGCAAAGCAATGCGTTGCATACCCCTTTGGCACTCAAAGGTTTAACATCACTCGGACCTTGGACCATGTACACGGGCTTTTACACTAGTATATATATATATATATATATATATATATATATTGCATTAAAACGCAACAGGTAACTTTCAAATTATAGACAAAGTTAAAAAAAAAATAACCCTTTGAATGCCAGAGAGTATACAATGCACTGGATATCTCTCTGGCACTCAAAGGGATAAACCCTGACATTTTAACATAAAAGCAATACTAATGAAAAAAATTGTTCATCTTCAGTGTTGTTTTTCCTTTATTGGTTAACCCTTTGAGTGCCAGAGGGGTACGCAATGCTTTGCAAAGCAATGCATTGCGTACTCCTCTGGAACTGAAAGGGTTAAAATGTTGTAGTCCTTAGCCCAGCGGTACAAAAACTTTTAACATAATGACACAGGTAAATATATAATTAATATTTCCATGACACATGAGGGGAGATGCACTGAGGTGTGATTAAGAGGTGATAAAAAGGAGATGACGTCCTCAGTGTTATCACCTTCAGTTCCTATGTTATTCTATGAAGCCAATGCACTAAAATTTCTCCAATTTCGGAGATGTTGGTTCATAGGCTCTATAGTCTAACAAAGGGACTGAAGAAGTGATATCACTGGAGATGTCATCTCCACTATATCACACCTTAATGCATAACTCAAATGAGTAAATACATTATTGCAAACTTATTTGGGAAGGTGTGTTACACTTAGCTTAGTGATGCAACACACCTATTGGGAAACATTGCCCTAGTCTTTTTTTAACTATCCTGTGTTTTTATATTAAACATAAACAGCAACATAAATAAAAACAGCAATAGATAATATATATTAATTCTAACCTGTTAATGCCAGAAGGCAAAACATCCATATTACACTGGAAGTCAAATTACCTTCTTTCTAAAAGGTGAACTAATAGGTAAATAACTTTATTTTCCTAATAAGTACCTTTCTTTCATCACAAACAGAAAGTAGGAGGTCCAAGTACATACCACCAACAGTCATGCTACATCCACTGGAGACGTTGAGCTAAAACTAGGCTGGTGCATTTCCACTGAAAACCAGGAGATAGAACTAGGTTTACGTACAGGGAACAGTAATATATTTCCAGCTTTGCAATGTGCTCCAAGATTAAGTCGAACTAATGTTGCCCAATACACAACAATTATTAAAAATTGTGTTTCTCTTCATGAAGAAATTCTTCAGCAAAAGTCACTTTATTTTGTGCTTTTTTAGAATTATAAGTACTAGCAAAAAACAGAAAAGTGTGGCTTTCTGACTTCTAGTGCCCCTGCCAGTGATATGCAGGGCCTTCTGATAATGTATATTATGTAGCCCTTACTTATGCTCATTTGTTTAGAATTATGTATATATATATATATATATATATATACTTGAGAAGCGGTAAATGCTTCAGCTGCTCAACACCCCCCCCAATTATTTTAAAAAGTCAAGTTTGTATAATTGTATTGTTCACATCACAATACCGTGTTGCACGTTGTTATTACAGTAGAAATTCCCTTTGTTTTTTTCTTGCCAGCAGCAATAATGAGTAGTAATTTTATCTCATTTTACAAAGAACTTTCTGTCCTACCTCCACTCCCCTGGAATAAAGACGGCTTTGACACTCTCTGACAGGGCCCTCTTTTTTTTTCTCTCTCCTTTTCTTTGCATACACAGTGCTTTTGACTTTTCTTTAAGAATTCTGTTGACTTCATTGAAATGTGACAGGGCAATATTTAACCTGAAAAGAGGCATGTTGACTCCTCTTATTAAAAGTGACAGTTAAGGACATCTCTCTCTTTATACTTTCTGATTTAGGCAGACAACTCTTCAGTACTTACTAGTATACAAAAACAAAAACTACTTGAAGAGGAGATGAGTACCTTATAAACAATATATGAATGACACTTATAAGTCTAATCTAGCAAAGAAACCTTTCTTATCCATTAAAAAAATTAAAGCTTTTTCAAATGAGTTTGATGTAAAAAAGACAGGTTGCCACCTTTTCTGTTCAGTTGTCACGCCTTTTCTTACTCTTTATATATATTCCATTATTTCACAAGTACTTGAAATATTTCCTTTATAATCTACACTCAATGGAACATAGCGACACCTTCTGCATAGTTTTACCGTTACTGTTACCCTTATCACATTTACCATAAGGCAAGAGAAGGAAATCATTATAAAAACAATAAAATATAATTGTCAAACATTCATATTCTATACCTACATATTAGAACGGTTTAAGACAAGACATTACTTAATCATATACAATTAAACCCCTGGGCATTCCCCACAGTAAAGAATTTCAAGAACTAAATAATTATCCAAGCAAAACATTTTTTCTGCATAGCTTGTCATATTGTAATAATGTTTAGTGTGAAAACATCAAAACTAAATTTCAACAAAATGATAGCTAAAATTAAATTCTATACATAAATTAACAACTCTGTCTATAATGTTGGATTATATGCCAACTTTCTATATACTCTAGATGTCATGGCTTGAGCGTTACTTAGGTTCACCTTACAAGGGTAATAAGTAATGTAATAAGTAACCAATTATCTATTATTAAAATATCTGACATCTCTCCTCTTTCTTCTATGGTACCATTTTATACATTTATTAAAGTGGAGCTGTCACATTATGTCAATTTTAGTTTGTTTTATCAAAATGTTAAATCTGACTATTTGTCTATTTGTACTTGCTATTTTACTGTTAATAAATAAATTAAAAAAAAAAATATATATATATATATAAATGAAGAGATTTATGGACACTCGCTGTATTAATAAGATAACTTGCCTGGGTGCCAGTCTCCAAAATTAACAGGATACAATAGATAGATGAAAGGAACGCACTCGCAGGATTTCTTCCAAGTGAAAAATTGTGCTGTTTATTGAATCAGCGTTTCGACCCTAATTCAGGTTTTTATCAAGATTACAGTGAGAGAATAAGTGCACTGTTATATACCCAAAACAGTTATTGAAATTGGCGCCAAATGACATCAGCAAAGGAATGGGGGAGGATCAAAGGTCACCGAAATAACAATAAATAACTGTTTTGGGTATATAACAGTGCACTTATTCTCTCACTGTAATCTTGATAAAGACCTGAATTAGGGTCGAAACGTTGATTCAATAAACAGCACTATTTTTCACTTGTAAAAAGTCCTGCGAGTGCGTTCCTTTCAACTATCTATCTATATATATATATATAAATTTTTTAAAAGTAATCATTATGCTTTGGTGGAATAGTGTAACACTTTATGCTAATTCACTGAACAGTATGCTAATAAGTTATGTACAAGTGAAATCTTAGATCTTGCTGTGCTATTAAAAGTTACATCAGTGGGTACCCCTGTCTTATAAATATACAAGAGTAAGTTTCACAAAAAGCCTGTGAATGTTAAACAAATAGAGTTCAAACTACATTTCTGCTAAAAGTATAAAGAAACAGATCTAAAAGTGTCTTTAAATACCTTGAAAGAAGGGGGAATCTCAGTCCCAGAAGTCAAATGAATTTGAGATGAGAATGTTGAAATGATGAAATGTGATGATAATGATAATTATGGAATTTTGGTTTTTTTGTACATATAACAGTCTGGTGTAATGTCTGATACTGCTAGAAATAGAACCTTGTCCACCAATAGAAAATTACCCCTAATAATGTGGAGCGCAAAACACACAAACAAGAACAAGTCAAAGCATATAAACTGATCTAAATGTAGAAAAATGCAGCATATACATTCTTCAACTATTGCATTATCATTTTGCCCATCTTGTAGCCAAAGAATTGTACCAGTATAGCATCTGTCAAACAGGTCTTGATGTTAGATGCAATCAGATGGAAAGGTATAATTACCACACTGGCTTCTCCAAAGAAAGATTGTGAATGTAGATGCCTTAGTTTAAGCAGTGTTTAGCCTCAGTATTAGTGTAGAAAAGGAGCCATGAGATGGCTAAAAGCATTCATAAGTTATAGCCAGTAGACAGTGGCTCCACACTCAAGACAGGAGGCTGACACCATCAGCTGCTTGTGGCGGGCTATTCTGTGAACAGGAGGACGTTTCTCATAGGGATTGTAGAAGGGACAGATACTGGGTGAGTGTACTGTGATGGGGTTACTCAACGCATATAGTGAAGATCCGTCTCCACGTCCTCAGTGGTGCAAGGAAGGGTGCAGCCCTGAGGAAAATGTATATTAGTTTTGAGCAAATATTGCATAAATTGTGTGAGGTTTTACATATAGGTATGACAAATATAAAAATATATAATTGTAAAATGGTATGAAAAATATAAGGATTATGTAATTTGACATTTTGCACAAATATTTGTGTTCTCTAACACTGGTGCTTTTTTCATGATCTTGCACAAGTTGAATATGATTGTGGATTTTCACATTCTAGGTGATTGTGGATTTGTACTTTTACAGTGGTATGTATTTTTTACACAATTATTTACATGATATAAGTAAATGTATTTAAATATGTGCGTGATCTTTTGTCTACAAGTAGGGTGACCAGACCTCACCTTAACCGGGGATACATTTGAAAAATGCATACTACAGGGCTGCTTTGATTTCAGTGCAGTCCTGAAATATGGCTATTTCCTATGTGTCCCCGGTTAAAGGTGAGGTCTGGTCGCCCTATCTACAAGGAACATTTACTTATAATTTATATGTTGCTTTTCTATATGGTATAGGAAGCTATACATTTCTAGGGAGTTTACTTTTTACTACAAAGGAATGAGGTGTGCTATTGTCATGTTTTAGGTTTGCTCTGTGTGGTAATATATGTCCAACACATCAACTAATTAGAATAAAGTGCCACTAACACATAACAAGTTTCCCGCAAAAATTTACATTACAAATAAATAGAAAGTGCAACATATAGTTAAATCCTTATCTTGAGAAGATTAGTTCACTTTAACATTATTAAAGATATTATTTGCTTACTGATTGTAGCCCTCTATGTCCCCACTCTCTTCTTCTTACATGTATTTTAAATAAAATTGAATAAGTAAATAAAATTATTGATGGAATGAATGCCTACATTTGTCTTGAACTCTGTCTATGGTGCCACCTGCCTCTGTCTATCAGTTGTCCGGTTGGCGTTTTCTAAATTATCATGACCTTGGTATAAAATGAAATGTCCTCCTTAGTAATGGAGTTGATATATTTTAAGATATTAGAAACACACTAAACAAATCATTTATTGTTATGATACAGACCATAGCCTAACTGAGGAAGCAAATGACACTTCACTTTTGTGCCTCCATCTCTGCTGTACTTTTCCACACATAACAACCTCTTCTTTTCAGTTATCACTACATAAAGATCATCTGAGTACTCTTATCAAGTTTTTTACTTGCTTGTGCGAAGTTTCAACAGCAGCAATTTGTTCCATATCAGTTTCTTTTAGCAGAACATCAATCATTTGCCTGTAAAAATGCATTGAATTTCTTCCAAATCCTATGATAACATATGAAGTACATGGTGTGTGTATGTGTCTCCAATGCATGCTGAATCTAGCCTGCAATACAGGAGAATGAAAATACAGTCTCAATACCAAGCTATTCTAGTGTAGTAGAAAGTACTATAAGCACATATGGAATGCAATACAGTAGATACTTTGAAATAAATAATCCCTACAATTTAGATATAATTATAAAACAAAATGTTTTATATAGAGTTATGTCATTCATAAACTGTACATATTTGAAAGTAGTGCAAAAAAAAAGCTTAAAACTCAGATTGTGAAATGGTGCTCACATTGGTGGAAGATATTGCCCCTGCGGGAAGGACAGTAAGGTGTCTATCAAAATTAAAGTCAGTGCAACCTGACAGCCTTTGGCTTTCTTTTGCAGTTATTTATTTTGTTTAGTTTTTCTTGAGGTTTCTCAGACTTCAACACAAAAGAAATGTTTATTTCAATGGGTGTGTTGTAAATTTGATTGACCATATGTTTTGTCAGGTTTAATGTTCATTTCAGAACTCACAGCCGCCTACGCCTCAGCTGAACTACTCTTGACCAACAAGAAAGCAGAACAGAAAACAATTTAATCAGCATTTACTTCACACCTTGCCAGATGCTGGAATTCGATTACCCATGTGTAGCATTTCAGATGTACAACGTTGTATATTTTTATTTATTTTTCTAAGAATGGCTATTTGTGTAATTTATAAGGCCATGCTTTGAAGATCATATACAAGGTTTTTGTACAATGCTATACTTTAAAGTTTGGAGAGAGTTGTTTTTACCTTTGACAAATTAAAATGAACCCAGTTTAATTAGTGAATTATAATGTTGAAAAACAAGATTTTTTTCTATTTTCGTATATTCAGTCGTCTCTTTTTTTAACCCTTTGAATGTCAGAGAGGTGTGCCACGCATTAATTCACAATGCTTTGTATACCCGTTTGTTGTTCAAAGGGTTAATAACACCTTTGCTCTACAAGAATGTAGATTTATATTCATATTTTAATAGAGTTTTTGATCATCAAAAAACCTGTTAGATTCTCTAGTGCTACATTATTGTTTTATAAGAAAGAAATCTGGTGATAATTTTTTACGTCTCATAAATGTTTAACATCAATACATAGCATTGTTTTGCATTTTGTAAAATAAGCATAATCTTAATCATTTTCATTTCAAAATGAGGTAACAGAGTGACATGGTAAATAATGAAGCACACAAATGTATGAAATGTATTTAACCCCTTAAGGTCCGGCCGCGCACGCACGGTGCGGTCACTTAAGGACCAGGGACCATTTTTTTTTTTTTTTCATAATCCAATTCCGGACTCCCTGCATGGCATGCAGCATGGAGCCCGGAATTCCCTGACGGTCCAGGACTGTCTTCGGTCCTTAAGTGAAAACAAGCCATGACGGTCCTGGACCGTCATAGGTCCTTAAGGGGTTAATCATCATTAAGGTTCTTATTTTTTTTTTTTTGTCATTTTAATAACAAAATCTGGGAATTTTTTAGACGATACTAAAGCAAGTGGAAATGATTAAATAAAACGTAAGTAGAAAAGAATCAGTTTAAATAGGAGTACATTTAAATCTAGCATCTCCAATTGACTATTCAGAAAATTGTTTATATACTCACAATAACATGATCGTTTCTAATTTCCTCAAATGAACACTATGAAAATGGCAACCCAAAAAATGAGTGAAAATCTGTAAAAACAAACAAACAAAAAAGACCACTTGTAATTGAGTAAAAAAATCAGTAAATAAATCTGTTGATATCTGGAAAAAATTAAAATGTGGAATGTGAGCAATGTTTGATAACACCAAAGGTGCGATTCAGTTAGCTAAAAAGGTGTAATTCTGGAGCAAACAAACTGTACCTGAGGGGTAAATGTAAATTCCTCAAATTCCTATTGATTCAAATGGGGGTTTTAACCTCTTTAATACTAGAAAAGTGCCCAGCACTTTGTAATGCATCGGAGACCCCTTTTGCATTGATAGGGTTAAAAGTCCCTTTTAAATCAATAGGAAATTTAATTTGTCCCTTATGCTGTAGTTGCTCCAGATTTGCACCTCTTTAATTTATAAAATTGCACTCAAATCATTTAACCCATTTGATGCTACAAATGTAAGCTCTCATGAGCAGGGCCCTCTCATCCTCCTGTTCTCCACATCTGATTGTACTATATAATACCTCTGTATGTCTATTCCCAATTGTACAGCGCTGCGGAATTAGTTGGTGCTATATAAATAAAGAATAATAATAATAATAATTATAAATGTCTCCAAATTGAGAAGTGATTCATTGCAGACATCTGTTGCCTGAAACTGACTAGAGGAGAGTTTGAAATTGACAGCCTTCTCTGCATCTATCAAATACATCAATGCATAGCACTCGTTAACTTTTGTTTGCATAGATGGACGTTAATTAGAGATATAAACCTTTGCATCCTCTGATAAAATCATTCCATAGTATACCTAGTGTAAGGTTTTCTCAGTACACTTTTGTTTGATGGAGGAAATGCTCTACTAAATGACCATGGCAGTGAATCATCATTTGTTTTTGTTTTGTGAGGCCTACAGATGGCAAACACGCCGTTTCTTGTTCGACACAAGGATCTTGTACCGCTGCCTTCTGAAATCTGCTGCGTGACTACCATCACAGAGAGAGGAATTAAATGAAAGCAGCAGTGCTCGAAATGGCTGCTCTAACTTGTCACTTGAAGAGGTCCACACAGGTCATCTTCTGTAATCAAGTCGTGTAACATATTAGCTGGTTATTTCAGCCACTTTACTAGCTGCGCTTCTCCTTTCAGCCCAGTTTTTCACTGTACTGAAGAGAAGTGGTTATAGCCCCCAAGCCTGGTCCCTGGTGTATTTGTTGGAGATGGTCTGGAGGCCATGCAGTACGGTCAATAAATGATTTCTCCATATGTGCACAACACCCCCAATTCAGAAAGTTTCTTCAAATTCTGCTATATTATTTTACAAATTGCGTTTGATATATTTTAAATATTTTCTTTGATGTTTTACATTTTCCCTTTTGATTTAGCAATAAAACAGCAGCATTTCAATTTCACTCCTTTTTTCCATTTAGAAAAGGTTTGTGTTCTGCTTAATCTGGTTACCAGCTGTAGACACAGGGGCACTAATGGAGAGACTGCAAGTATAGCTTATGTGACCTTTTGGTACATGATTCAGCTGTAAACGAAATAGTGTAACTAGGCGTTTCAGTCAGCTTCTTTCACCTGTCCATATAGCTACCTCATTCACATGCTGCTAGACCAAGAGACAGTTTGGAGTATTAACCCCCCAGGTGCTGGACAGATATCCAGTGCAATGGAGAGTAAACCATTGGAAACTTCTTTGCATTCAAGGATTTTGAAAGTAATAATTCAGAGGAGAGGTAGGCAACCTAAGGCCCTCCAGCTGTTGTTGACTATATATCTCATCCACTGTCTGGCCAGGGATGATTGAAATTGTATTATACATCAGCTGAAGGACCACAGGTTGCCCATCTCAAAGGCAGAGTAAAATGTAACAAAACTCGAAAAATGCATTGCATTAGTAAATATGTTTTGCTTCACCCAGTCATTTATTACGCTGAATGTAATTTGGTATTGCTTATCCAGAAATAATATCGATTAAAGCCTGAAGATAAAAGTGTTCATTTTAAAATTAGTTTTACAATATCTCAGAGGGTGCATCAGAGAACTGGGCACAAATACAATGTCCCAAAAGTCACATCGAATTCAAAGAGAGGTTTAACCCCTTGAATGCTAGACAGGTCTCCAGTGCATTGAAAAAACAATGCGCTTGAGATCTCCCTAGGGTTGAAGGGGTTAAAAGTCACATATTAATCAATGGGAATGTGTCTTTGCCACTCCGGTTTTTCTTCAGCCTTAACCCTTTGAGTGCCAGAGGGGTAGGAACTCATTGCTAAGCAATGCGTTCCGTACCCCTCTGGCACTCAAAGGTTTAAAGACTATCCATCTCAGCTCTGTTCCCCAAATAACTCTTCTACACCGATGCACAGTAAATTTGGAATTTTGCACTACCCTGACCAGTCCAGACCAGAATTTCACACATAGGGGTGAATTTACAAATATGGACTCATCTTTATAAAAGCAAACTGAGTTTATGCTGCACCATAGGGTGGGGAATTAAAATTCCCAAATTTCAATGCACCTGAATAGAACTTTTAAACCTCTTGAATTCTTCACAATGCATTGGTGATCTCTGTGGCATTCAAGGGGTTAAAAGTCCAATTACATTTTTATATGTCCCCTATGGGGCAGTAGGTTTACTCCTGAATAACTCCAGTTTTTATAAATATGGGCCACGACACCATTTTAATTTAAGATCTGGAATCAAATTTCTAGCCATATACCTGCATAATATCAATTTACTAAGCTACTTTGCTAAAAATACTCCCATTAATAACATTTGCACCAAGGGGAAGGCAACGGGCATTTAATCTATTCCTTATTTAATGAGATGTACTATAAAAGCATAGAAGAAGTTGCATAACCTTATGTCATTTTCCTGCTCACAATGGGGCAGTCAAAAGTGGCTTATTGGCGTTAAAAGTCTAATGATGACGGAGATCGTGTTTAGGGAACCACTACAGAAAAAATATGCTGGAGTGCATGCCCTGCAGTGATGCCACAGGCACAGGAGACTACACCAGCTGTGCTGCACTGGAACATTCATATCTTCACTCAGTACAATACATAGAGAGACTGATTTACTATGGAAAAGTGCTGCATTTCTGGGACAAACATGCACTATGAGGAAGAATAAAAATTTAGATTAATGTAAATGTGGGTTTTAAACACTCAAATGACAAAGCGATCATTTTGGGAATTTCTATTTATTCAGTATGGTGCAGTTGGTTTGCTCCAAAATTGCACCACCTTCCCTTATTACATCAGCTTGAGGACACACGCTTCCACATAAATGATATACGTGAGCACGTACATAAACATTAGCCCTTTAAGGACCACAGGGGTGTCCAGTGTACTGCAAAGCAAATGGTTAACCCTTTGCGTGCCAGAGGGGTACACAATGCATTGCTTTGCAATGTGTTGCATACCTCTCTGGCGCTCAAAGTGTTGAAGGCCAGCTCTCATGTATTAAAAAGACTGTATTCTCTGAGAAGTGGTACAATTCTGGAACTAACCAACTGCACCATAGGGAGCAAATGAAAACTCCTATTAATTTAAATGTGGCTTTTAACCCCTCGATGCTACAGAGGTCTCCAATATATTGCAAAGCAATGTAGTGGAGACCTCTCTATCATTTAAGACATTAAAATGACCACTTAAGTCAAGCAGGATTTGGGGAGTTTTCATTTGACCCCTGTGGTGCAGTTGGCTTTCCCCATAATTGCATCACTTTTGCTTGATGAATAAAGCTCTTAGGGCTTGATCCAGTTTGAGCAAGTAAAACCAACAGTAGGGCAAAAATGAACACAGAACAATATGCACACACAGTGGTACCGTCGGAATTCAATTTCTCTACCAACATGAACCATGACTAGCATTGGGACACTGAACATAACTTGTGGCCCAACGATTGTGATGTTTTTTCAGTCCCATAACTCATGATAAATAGCGTGAAAAATGAGAACATCAAAGGAAATCAGCTAATGATCAGTACTGGACACAGTGTCAAACAACGAGCGTAAGCTACAAACACAGTGACCCTCCCAAACACTAACCCTCCCATTGGCTCTACACTACCCCTAACATTAACAATAAAGTGTACCAATACTATCCCTAAAACTAACCTATCACCCATAGCTGTAACACTTACCTGTAGTCCTGATGTCCAGCGGGGTCTGACTCACCCTTATCTTCCTCTTTAATTCTTCTTCTGTGATCTTCTATCTTCATCATCTGTCATCCTCTTCATCTTTCTTCTTCTTCATCTGTCATCTTCTTCATATTTTCATTTGATCTGTGTTGGCCTTCTGCTTTAAGCTGTATTACACCTGCTAAATAAAAATAGTTATTCAAATTAATAGCGTCATAAAAGGTACGCTGTCTCTGTCGCCGCTGACACAGGAGGCGGCAAACAAAAATACCAAAAATACCCCCTCCTTCTACCTTTCAAGCTGTTGGGGGATGAAAGGGTTAATGTTAGCGTCTATCCTTTAGAAATGGCTGACCTGGAGCCCAGCTGACGGCTATTCTCTGTTAAAGGGATACTAATGTTTCATAATAAAAGTATCTCCAATTAATCTTCAGCATTTGGGCCATGGAGAGTGTTATTTCAGTACTTCAGAGTTGTAGTTCAAGAGTAATTGAATGATAAAGTATCCCCCTCCCACCCCTTTTACTGATGTAACACTGCTCAGCTCACAGCAGCATCGTGGTGTCCAAGTGGATTGCAATTAACATAAGGGAAAAACCTGAAAAACCTGTCAATGGGAAAGGCCTTTCATTGTTCTCAGAGTAAGAAGATTGTCCCTTGCTGTGAGCAGGGGAGGTGGCTTACACTAGGTAAAAGGGGCGGGAGGGAGAAATTTTATCATTCAATTACTCTTGAATTACAGCTCTGACAGTATTGAAATAACACTCCTTATGGCTCAAATGATATGAAGATTAATTGGAGTTGCTGTTTTTGTGAAACATTACTATCTCTTTAAGCAGTCATTCGTCATTTTATTTGTCAATAGCCTTTTAAATATATGTTAATTTACAATGAGACATTATCCCCCCCCCCCCCTTGGAAGTTTCAGGCAGACACAAAAACACGAGTTGGAAGAGGCAACTTGTTTTATATTTCTTCTTGTTAGTCCAGGGAAGCACTGATTATTAAAGACTGCTACATGTGCACATACTGTGGACCTTTATATCACAGTGCCGGAGGAGACTGCTGCCTGCTTTTACTCTATACTGAAGAATCCAGTGACACGGAGCTCTGCCTGCAGTCCTTACCTTAAAGGGATAGTAGTCTTTCTTCTAGTTAGAGATTTGGCACACTGATCCTTGGATGGTAGCCTGCTTGTATGTGGGACTAATAAGTGTAGTGGTGCATGCTCCTATTATATAAAATCTTTTTACTGCTGAACGCCATTTTTTGCACTATATTTTTCTATTTCTAAACTTAAGTTTACTTCTTTATAAATATGACTCTTGTTCCAAACTTTAGGGACAGTTCTTAAATATACACTAAGAATCCTTTTAATATATCTCCCCCTTAGTAACTAACTAGGGCAGAGCCAGATTTAGATCTCATACACCTCTAGGCAAGGCACCCTTTCCAACTCTATATCCAATGGAGTATCTAAACTCATTACATGATGACATGATGACTCTTCCCCAAGATCCATCCACTCTTACCTGGTACTGTAATTACCCTTACCATACAAAATCCATCACAATAATGATTTTAACTAAACTGTGCAAGCAAACAGGTGCGTAAAGTGGAAAATAAATTGAGCAAATGAGTAAATTACAGTAATATCAAAAATTGCCAATTCAAAGCAGGAGTGGGTATCTGGTACAGAAGCCCTGGGTTTGCACGTATCATGCCCATAACTCAATGTGATGGGTCTGACCCTCATGCCTAAAATGCAACTCAAAATTTGACCATCTGGGCAGTTGCCCATTCTGCTTAATGGGAAATATGGTCCTCATCCAGAGTTTGCTCCAAAGTGTCTCTTTTCTATCTTTCTGTAGGCCAGAAAGCAGGCCCATGGGGCTGGACTAAACAAGTGAAATCTGAAGCTAACTTCACTGTGCCAATTCAGCATGCATAAGCGACAACTTTCATGATTCAGTGGTTTCCATTGTTGCCTAAGGAGCTGAAGCATCATCTGAATCTGAACTCAGTGGGACTCAAGGGCAAAATGAAAGGGGTGTTTCTTGTTGTCCAGAACCACACCCATGAATTCTGCTGCCCCCATCAGAGAGAATAAGAATGTTTCAGTTTGTTGTTGTTTTATTTATGCCAGAGATGGGCAAACTGCAGTCACCCAGCAGTTATTAGAATGCAGCTTCCATCATTCTCAGCCAGCCAACAGCCTGCTGGGGTTGATGGGAATTGTAGTCCAACAACTGCAGGGGGTCATCGGGTTGCACAGCCTTGGCTTTTGCATAGGTAGTTGTGATTTTGGACAGAGAATTGCACAAATCAAATTATAGGTATTATTATTGCATATTAATGAAATAATTTATTAATTTATTTATTTTGGAAACCCGATGCTTGAGATCCTGTGTGGATTTCTGAGACTTATGGAGCAATTCTGGAGAAAGCGACTGCACCTCAGCGGACATCTGAAAATTTCCACATGCATATTGATTTAAATGGGGTGCTTAGCCCTTTGTGTGCCAGAGCAATGAGTTTCATACCCCTCTGGCACACAGAGGGTTAACCCTTTGAATGCCAGAGGGGAATCCAGTACATTGCTTTCCAATACATTGGATGTGCTTCTGGCACATTCAAAATGCCGAAGAGAGACACTTGGATTTTAGGTGGTGAAGCTGGGGGTGTGGCTGGTAGGTGGGACATTACCGAGAATTACATGATCTATTGACACATCTTTATGTAACTGAATAAATGATTTAGAGCAGTGGTTCTCAAGCTTTTTTTGCTTAAGGCACACCTAACACGCAGTCTGGCATTTTTGGGGCACCCCTATTATTTTTTAACACTTGTCAAGGGTGCAATTAAGGTTACAAATACATAAATATAGAGTTATTGTTAGACTTCACAACTAAAATAAACATATTGTGCATAGTAATAACCTTAAATATACAGCTGGAAGTCTACATTCACATTTTTTTCAAAGCATTATAGATACAATGGGGCACCCAAAGTGAATGTCCGTGGCACACCAAACCACGGCACCCTGGTTGAGAAACACTGATTTAGAGCAAGTCAAAAGTGTTTTACTTGCACAGACTAATTTATAAACATATATAGGGAAGTTAATGTGAGTTTTATTACTGTGAAGCAATGTGATACACACCGAACAGTCTGTTCTACTAAAAAGTGGGACACCAGGGTGGGAAAGAGGGACAGAGGGATTTGGGCCTCAAAGAGTGACAACTGGAAGATATGCTCAAAGGGTTAAACTTTTGAATACAAGAGGGTTCTCCAATAAATTGGATGCCTTTCTTGCATTTAACTGGTTAAAAGACCCATTAGAATCAAAGGACATTTTTATTAATCCCCTAAGATTCAGTTTGTTTGAAATGGAATTGCTCCATTTCTGCATAGTACATCAGCCTCAGAGACTTACTGGACACCAGAGATAGTCAAGGTCTTGGTGATATTAACCCTTTGAGTGCCAGAGGAGTACGCAACACATTGCTTTGCAATGTGTTGCGCACCTCTCTGGCACTCAAAGGGTTAAGAGGCCGGTCCTGCTCTGCGTCCTGCCGCCGACGCAGTCACGCACTGTAGAGACTGTCCGAAAGCACAGAATGCTCCCAGCACAGAACTCCCAGCATTCTGTGCTCCCAACATTCTGTGCTCCCAACATTCTTTCTGTGCTCCCAACATTCTGTGCTCTCAGCATTCTGTGCTCCCAACATTCTTTCTGTGCTAGCAACATTCTGTGCTCTCAGCATTCTGTGCTCCCAGCATTCTGTGCATTTGGGCAGTCTCTACTGAGCATTAGGGCTTCTGACAAAAATCCTTATCGAATTATTATATAGGATTAAGGGTACAATTCATGTTTGTAGAGCTGGCACTGAAACAGTCAAATCTGTACTATGCAAGTCAGGATGATGCATACACTGAAGATTCAGAAGGAATCTGCATTAGCCGTGTTTCATCTCAGATGGACTTTACATATGTGCATGAAGGTTGGTCCCAACAGATGTGACAAAACTGTTGAGAGGTCAGAGCTAGATTTCCCATAGTAGTCAACTTCCTAGAACACTTACACCGATATTCTGGGCTAAGGGCGTGTTCCCACGTTAGTCACCAACTTCTGTTTTTTGGCATCTGGCTTATTTACCAGTTTAAATATCCCTCTTCTGGCTATTACTTAACTCCCTGGATCCTAGAGATGTGTCCAAGGGAGAAGAAAAGACCCTACACAGGCTTTTGCAGATCCAAGATACAACCATCAATCTGGTTGAATGTGCTGTTACATGAAAGGGAATGGCCTCTTTCTAAAGACAGTAGGTCACTGTCACCTTAGAATCTACTTGGCCCAAGCATGGTCAATAGAAAATAACATGTGAAAACATTCAGTTGTGGTATAGTAGTTGGAGAGCCTTACATTGCTCCCCACTGCCAAAGAAACAAATGTACTGACCCCCAAGACTTGTCCCACTGCACTGAAACTCATAGACATGGGCAAAGTGAGGCCCTACAGCTGCTGAGGGATGTAAGCGTTTTGCTTACCTGCTGAGACAGCCGCCGGGCATCTGTGGGATGGCCGGTCTCGTGTGTGCTGCCTCGCGGCTCTTTGCCGCATCTGATTCCCTGATAGCCGGCTGCCCTGGTTTCCTGGTGAGCAGCCAGCTTCCTGCTTCCTTCTGTGCTGCAGAGTGAGGGCTCGAGTCAAGGGAATCCCCTGTGATGTCACGACCCAGCTCTTAAAGTCATAGTTCCCCAATTACTCCACCTTCTGGAGGTGGAGCAATTGGTACTTAAACTGCCTGGACACCACATCAGTTGCCCTTTCGTGGTGTTCCAGTGCAGTTGTGTTTCCTGTGCTCTGTGTATTACTTGGTTTGTCTGACTACCCAATCTGTTACTGACCTGTGGCTTTGTCTGACTATCCGCTTTGTGTATGACCCTAGGCTTGTCCAACAACCATTCTGGTGTTGACCTGCAGCTCTGGCTGACTACCTGTTCCGTGTCTGACCTAGCTTGTCTGACAACCCACTCTGGTGTTGACCTGGGGCTCTGTCCACTGGGTATTCAGCATACCAATGCTTCAGTGGATATCCCATCTGGTGCAAACCTGTGGCTCCGCTCAGTGTATGACCTGGCTTGTCCAACTTTCCATTCCTTGTTAACTAGGGGTTTGTCTGGTGATTCTCTAGGATCGGACCTAGGCTCAGATATTCCTTACTACTGCTGCCTATCGATTACGTCTGATTTCCCTACAGGTGGGGTTCAGACAGTTATCCTTCCTGATTGTCTTTCCGTATAGTTTGGTATCCTCCAGGTGTGGACCTGTGGCTCTGCAGACTACGCACTCATTGCAACTACTGGGTCATACTGTTTGAGTTTCTTACGGAGGTAATTTCCTAGTCCCAAGAGGTGGCGCTAGTTCCGTTGAATACGTATTCCTCTGGTTGCCATTTACTGCTGAGACGTGCCTTACTGTTTTATTATTCGTGCTTAATAAAGTGATTGTTACCTACAAGTACCTGTCCTGTATTCATTTGTACGAACCGTTACAAGGAACTTCAACTTCCATCATTCCCTGATGCCTGACAGGGAATGATGGGAGTTTACTCTGGCAGCAGTTGGATGGCCTCACTTTGCCCACTGCTACCATAGAAACATACATATTGCAACACCAGCCTTGTAGCACTGTACTGGCATCCATATAGCCAATCACACATCCTGACCCCCAGCATTGTTGCACTAGCCATAGAACCACACACACACACATACACACTGACCCCCAAGCCTTGTCTCACTGTACTTGGTTGCCATAGAACTTTACATACTGGCCTCAGAGTCCTGGACTTGTTATTCCACTGCACTGGTAGCCATAGAATTAAAAAATACAAGACTGAACCCTGGAAGGGGTGTCTCAGGCATCTGGGGCTTAGGTGGAAACTGCAAAGTTCTCACAGGAAATATTTTTGGGTTAGCAAAAAGGCTGACACAGTGGTTTCTATGCATCATAATGTTTGTAGAAAAAGTGTCATACTGGGTTTTCCAAAAAAATTCCTGCAGGGAAAAAAAATGTTGTCCCTCCCTATATGTCCCTCCCTATAGCTAACTTTATGCATAAGGCAAAATGGAGCAATTATGGGGCAAATCAAATGTACTATAGAGTCTTAAGGACCCCTGGTGCCCTGGTGGAACTGTGAATGGAGGCCCCCATAAAAAGACAAACACTCTGGATCCTCTTAAGTTTAGTGGGAGCCACCCTTTTCCCCATCTTATTAGTGTTGGAAAGAAGCCTCATTTCAGTTTCAGTTTTGTGTACCCAGAACAGCCTCATTCTTCCACGACCATGTGATCACAGATTTAAATACATTCCTTTCCATCAACTGGCCTATTGGGAACTCACGGTGATGCTCTCTGAGACTAGAGGCCCAAGACAAACCTTGGATATTCCCATGCATTAAAATGCACCTGCCCTTATTTGGTTTAAAGGGTTAGTAATACTTCGTTTTATCTTTATTTTATTTTGTAGGCATTAAAAAAACATGAAGAACGATATAAGTCTTATCTCTCAAACCTTTATGCAAAGTATCCCCCCCGTTCAGCCAGATCAGAAGGGAGGTGCCCAGGTAGACTGCAGAGAGGGACAATCTTCAATTAAGATAAGGGAAAAAGCTGAAAAGCTTGTCAAGGGGGGAAGGGCTTTCATTGTTCTCATACAAAGAAAATTGTCCCCTTCTGTTATCTGTCTGGTCTTACAACCAGATTCACATCTGAGAAGAGATGGCTTAATATCTCTTAAACCATAAAGGTTTGAGAGATAAGACTTATATCGTTCATGTTTTTTTAATGCCTACAAAATAAAATAAAGATAAAACGAAGTATTACTATCCCTTTAAATGTGTTTTTAACCTCCTTGAAAGCTAGAAAGGTTTCCAACGCATTGTGAAGCAATGCATTAGAGTTCTCTCTAACAATGATGACCCGTATAAATCAATGGGAATTTTTAGGGTATTTTTATTTGTCCCCTATGGTGTGGTTGGTTTACCCCAGAATTGTTACACATTGCCTTGTGCTTGGGGTCCATAATACGTCTGTATATCTCTTACATGTGTGCATCCTTTTCTTTATATTTGTGACTCCTCGAGCCTCAAAAGCATCACTGTAGCATTCAGAGGGTTAATTCATGGTGTGTTCTGTTCTGTGGTATGTTTCTCATCTCCTCTGCTTATTCTCTGTAAAGATGGTTATAAAGAAAGTCAGTGAAATATGACGATTAAATAAAAACCGGAATTAGCGCTGCACCCCCAGTGAAGTCACCTGGATTGTGCAATGGCTTGGAAGGATCAAAGAACCCTAAAAGCTTGGCAAGATGTTCCGAAAGAGAGTGATAAATTAAAAAAGGAAGTTTCAGCATACGGACCTCATGAAATCTTAACCAGAATTCTATAAAATCACCCTCAATTAAAACATCCTCTCCTTTTCAATGTGCCACATAAATTTTGCAGCAGTCAGGGATTTATACACAGCTGCTTTTCTGTTTTAATCATATTTCACCTAGTGAAATGGCCACAGAATCCCAGTTGCTGCCATAAAACTCTGGTTCTCAATTGAAGCATGTTTACACACTAGCAGATGGAAGAGTTCAGCCTCCCATTACGTATAATACATACTAGCAATACTGGCATGGAGTTTCCAGTGCAGGTTAACCCTTTGAGTGCCAAAGGGGTTTCCATAGCATTGCTTCAGAATGCATTGTTTACCCTTATGGCACTGAAAGGGTAGAACAACATCAAACACACACACACACACACACATACACAAAGACAAACGTGGGCACAAAGCCCCACACCAAGACATACACACAGACTATCTCTCTCACCTGTAGACAGCACTGAGTAGTCGGAATCAGACTAACAGTGGACAGTTGTAAAACATTGCCGTGGCAGAACAGTGTAGTGGCAAGTAGGTGCAGGATGGGGTGTGACCTAGTGTATATGTGATTGAGTGAGTACTTGTGAGACAATTAAACAAAGCTGGGATGTAGGACAGTGTATGGATAGTAAGTAATTACAAATTGGATATTATAATAAGGCTGTGTTGACAGACAATGTAGGTATGTAGAAGTAAACAGTTGAAGACTGTATCTCTTTGCCTTGGCTTTTTGGCCACTTTTTATTTGTAAAAATGTTCTAGGGAATGAACCTAGAGAAGGATACGTATGACTTCTCCCACCTGTGACATATATTTTTGGCCCCCCACCCCCAAACCTTATGTGGACCTCTGTAGTCTGCAGAACGTATTGTGACCTATTCTCTGGTGCAGGCACCCAAGCAGAGCATTTTCAAGCCTATAGCATCCTGCAGGGCTTTGTTGGTGGATCCATGTATGTCACACCAATCCATGTATGTCACACCATTTCCAGTCCAGTTTCCTCTCTCTGGGAGTTTTCAGGCCACCTCATTTGTGATGGGAGCTTGACATTTTGCTGACTAGGGTCCACTGCTCTACCTGGTCTGCCGTGTAGCCTCCAAGAACAGATTGTTAGGGCTAACACACTCCTCCCTCATCCTGCCCACCTGAAGTCATTTCTGCCGACTAATCTTCATGTTCTGGGCATTTGTAGGTATGTGCATACTTGAGAGGTTTGTGTGCACTCCCATTTTGTCCCTGACTGACAGCCCGGGGAGGTCTTTCCCCTCTTTTTCATTCCCTCAGTACCTAGCTATAGAGGTGGCTCTTCCCTCATGGTCCCTTGCTCGGTGAGAGCCTGAGGACTAGTTTCTCTTCTCCTCAGAGATAAAATTACAGGTCCGCTAACAGGTCATGGCAATGTGAGAGTGGAAACAGAGTGACAATGCACGTAAGTGGCACCAAGGAGGGAGGGTGAATGATAACACAGTGAATGAGTTTGGTGATGAGAGTCATGCACACATAAAATAAGAGGTTAGGTGAGAGTTAAGGGCAATGTGATTGGGGAAAGGGAGTGATTTTGCATGTAAGTGGCAAAAGGGAGGTGCTGAGACTCGTGTGGTAATAATTAAGTGGCATGTACACTGATGAATAAACCAGCCACTACAAACCAGGCTTTAGTGTCTGGTGTTGCAGTGCGTAACTGGTGTTGCATGTGTAGTGTTGTTCTCGTGCTTATTTTGCTGATGGTTACTGAGTGACAACGTCACAGAAGTTTAATATCATCCAGCAGGTACCCTACCAATAATATATTTTAAAATGTCCTCATCATAAATTTAACCCTTTGCGTCCAGGGAGGTATCCAATGCATTTCAAACCTCTCTGGCACTTAAAGATTTAATAAACTAAGCTGCACTGCTAAGTAGCCTGCAACCCTCTAGCTTCTTGACTGTACCGCCTACCAGTACATTAACGTGGCTTCCAGCTTGAACAACTTTATCTTGCTGCTATGAGACAGAATGCAAGTTATTGTCACCTCCCCACCTTATTTATGTTTGAACTTGGGCTGTAGGAAAAGGATATATGTGTGTGTGTGTGTGTGTGTGTGTGTGTGTGTGTGTGTGTGCGCGCGCGCGCGCAGAGGAGTAAATAGAAGCCACCGGGCCGTGGTGCAAGAACTGCCATGGCCCCCCTGAAGACATTGCCCCCCTCAACCACATTGCCCCATCCACTGGCCATCTCCACTGACCACCTCCACATTGCCCCCCATCTCCACATTTCCCCCAATCTCCATATTGCCCCCCATCTCCACAGTGTCCCCCATCTCCACATTGACTCCACATTGCCCCCCATCTCCACATTGCCCCCTATCTCCACATTGCAATCTCCACATTTCCCCAATCTCCACATTGTCACCACATTGCTCCCCATCTCCACAGTGTCCCCCATCTCCACATTGGCTCCACATTGCCCCCCATCTCCACATTGCCCCCAATCTCCACATTGCAATCTCCACATTGCCCCCCATCTCTACACTGTCTCCCATCTCCACCTTGGTTCCACATTGCCCCCAATCTCCACATTACAATCTCCACATTGCCCCAATTTCCACATTGCCACCACATTGCCCCCCATCTCCACATTGCCACCACATTGCCCCCCATCTCCACATTGTCTCCACATTGCCCCCCATCTCCACAATGCCCCCAATCTCCACATTGCAATCTCCACATTGCCCCAATCTCCACATTGCCACCTTGCTGTCCCCCCATCTTCACATTGCCCATCTCCTACCTCTGTGGTGGTCCAATGGCGTGGCAGGAGTCAAGAGAGATCTGTGCATCCTTCCGCACAGACTGCTATGCAGATGGAGCTCCCGCGTGGTCCTCTCATAATGCAGAGCACTGGGAGATGATGTCATCTCCCAGCGCTCTGCATAACTAGAGTGCTGAGAGAGATCAGGGATCAGAATGTTGTGGGAGCCAGGAGGTGGGGTCGCAGGGGGTTGCCGGTGACGGGTCCGGTCGCAGGTGTGACCCCTATTGTTATGCTACTGTGTGTGTGTGTGTAGGGATGTTCATGTGTGGCCCAGTTATGTTGGTGTTCCACAATGAGAACTGGCAGTAACTAGTAAGTTTTAAGAACCCGTTATTATGTGGTTTTTGGAATGATGTAAATATATTGTTGTTGCACATATTTTTATGCAATTCTTGGGTCTTAATCCCATGATAGCATTTGAGTATGTAATGTCCTAGTGTAGTCACCACGACACGGCTGTGGCCACAGTGATGGCCACCAGAACATTGCTGTGGCCGCATTGGTAGCCACCAGTAAAATCCTTTGAGAACCACTGCTCTAGAGTCTTCAGAGCTTGTACAGGTCCAGGAAAAGCACTAAGACTGAGAGCCAATCAGCAAGCAGTGAGTTATGGCTAGTGAGCAGCCAGTCAGAAGGATGTTGTTTATTGAGGTCCTAACATTAGTTTCTGGCCTGTATCATTCCTCGCCTGCTTCAACATACAGAGACAGATGATCTGAGAAGAACTGAAGCAATAGTGGGGCAGCTGTACCATAGACGACAATAAAATTCCCATTAATTTCAATGGGTATTTTAACATCTCAAATGCTAGAGGTTTCCAATCAATTGCAAAGCACTGAAGAAGTTAAAGGCTCATCTAAAATCTATGAACTCCAGTTAAAAGAATAGTAACTTGGGGATTTTTTTTGTCCCGATTGGTCGACGTACATCAGCCTTTAGGACAGATTCCATTACAGGTGATAAAAGTTGTTACTAGTTCAGCTGACACTTGTCACTTGCAATGGAATCCAGACCTTTGTTTGGGGATTTTTCATTTGCCTTTTATGGTAAACATTTTATTGGTGGAGACTTCTCCAATACACTGCTTTGCAATGCACTGCAGATATCTCTAGCTTCCAGTGGGTTAATTTATTACTCAATCATGGGTGCCTCAGAACATTGGCTTATTAACCCTTTGAGTGCCAATGTTCGCAATGCTTTGCATACCCCTCTTGCACTCAAAGGGTTAAAACATTTTATTAGATTTATACTGCCATGTTATATGCTCGGTGGGCTTCATCTCATTATGATAGAGACATCACTAATGCATTGAGAAGCAATTCACTGGAGATGTCGCTAGTATCCTAGGGGTTCCTAGGGGTTAAAATGTTTGTATTTTTGTATCTAGGAGACTGACAGTCTATGAAACAGAACTAGATGAAACATTGAGGCAAATATCTCTAGTGGCCCAGTGATAATTGCTCTGCAGAGATTACTGAGTAACATGTGTGCTTAATTTGGTGAGAAATGTTCATTTACATTGCTCAGTCATATTTACATATCTGAGAACTCTTCTTAATGTCTTTCTTTGCTGCCTCAATGTCGTGATCTTTTCCGAATACAATTAAAAGGCCAGCACCTTTATGCTTTGGACTTTACAGAATACATTTATCAAAAAGTCATAGGTGCTGCAAGGGTCATTTTTCAACCTTGAAATACCAAAGGTTCAGTTCTGGACAGTTGTTCTTTATAGCAAGTCTCTCTAAATGATCAGTCTGTGCCCACTGGTGTGTGCGTGTCACTTACTACTGCCTCTTACAGGATAGGTCATGGCAAGCAACATTCAGCAATCCATCTGTTGATAACTACAACTCCCATCATCCCCCACCAGCCAAAGGAGTTGTAGACTCCAACTGCTGGAGAGCCACATGTTACCTCCCTCTCAGTTATACTACACCCTGCTGCACAAATATCAACAGAGAGTAACAAAGGAACCCCATTGATTTAAATGTGTTCACCCATATTCCACCTTAATCCATCTCTCCTATCTCCTAAAGTACATTTTAATCCTTTCTTGCCCCCCAGGTCAAACAAAGGGTTAATGTGCAGTCTGACATGACACTGGTTGCCCAAAAATTATTTAGCAGATTGTCTATATGTGAAGAAATTCCCCGGAAGGGACCGCAGGGTACTGCAGGGGAAGCATGTCATGGGGATGGTTGAGCCAGACAGGATGTGTTGTAATAGGGGAGGAGTTTAAGGAGAAAGGCTTAAAAGGGGGCTTTTATCAGGAAGTGGTTGTCATTTGAGGAGAAGAGAGAACAAAGGAGAAGCATGACCTTGGGAGAAGCATTGCACCACACCTTCCAGTTTGCTGTCCTCTCTCTGATGGTCTCCTGTTTTTTTGGCTGATGGTTCGGGGTTCTGGGCTTCTTTGTTCCTCCGGACCGGTTCTATGGATTTTCTGGTCAACCTTTTTCCCTCTTCCTGTGTTGTGGAGTGGGTAAGGTGCAGTGTGGCTGATGAGGGAGGGCGCCCTTCGGGAGTTTCGATTGAGTGAGGGGCAGTTGTACAGATTCACGGGGACCTGGTTCTGGCCCTCCCTCGCGGGAGCTGTGTTGTGGAGCGACTGTGGCAGGTGGCACGGTTGTGGCGGTGGAGGTGCTGCGCAGCTTTGGTGGAGTGGATTCCTGATGAAGTTACACCTGCAGATGGTCCTGGTGCCTTCCTACAGGGGCTTGTCTGGCTTTGCCGCTGGGCAGGAGCCCTTTCTGTGGTGCTGGTTAGGCCAGATGCAGGGGTGCAGTGGCTGCCCCTCCCCACCCCAACATGCAGTTCAGTGGAGTGGAAGATGCGCATGTCTGTAGGGGCTCTTCCCCCATTCTTGGGATGGTGTGTTCGGCTGGTTGTGGGGGTTGGGGGGATGCGCCCCCCCTTCCTTGTGGCTGGGCTGTCCATGACTCTTCTGAGGCCTGTAGTGTTGAGGCTCTTGCTGCTACTGATTCCGATTGGACAAGCATGATCGCGGCCTGATACGCCCTGTGGGCGGGTTGTGCATTGACTACTGCTGTGTCATCCCGTTGAGTTGGAAGAAGTCCAAGGCCTGTGCACAGGGCTGCCTGCAATCACTGCATACATGGCTGGAGCCAGTGTTGTGAGGACTGCCTTGACCCGCTGCTTTAGCATGGACGGGTGCTACTGTTTCCTGCCACAGCTTCATCTCGTATTTCCTGTTGTTGTGGGTTTGCATCTCGCCAGCTGGGGTTGCGCTTGGCATGGCAGGTTCAGCACATCCTTGGTGGGTTGGCGTTTCACCGACTCTGCACTCAGCGGTTTGCTGGAGGATCAAGGAGTATGGGATACATTTTGCGGTACAGTGAGGGTCGTGCCAGACGAGACTAGAGTTCTGGTGGATCGGCCTCTCCTACCGCAGCTGGTGAGGATGGAGGGTGTGACGCTAGGGATGCTTGCGCACATGCAGGCCTCTGCGGTGATGGACTGGGATGTTGCGGAATGTGCTAGTTTTGTCTGGCCATGCTTGGAGTCTGGACTGTTTTCTCCCAAGGATGGCCCCCCCCACACTTTCCTCTTCAGCTCAAAGCGGTCACTGTAGGTGCATAGTGTTCCAGCCTGGGGTGCATTTCGTGGGAAGTTTGTGGCGCTGTCCGATTTAGGTTGCATGGTACTGCTTTACTGCTGCCTACTCAGGTGGGGTTAGGGCGCTGGATTTCAAGGGGGCTTGGTGGGGGGTATCCCGAGTGTCAGTTTGCTAGGTCCTGCGCGCTTACAGTACATACCGGTGGGCGGCTGGCAGTGTGCTCTGCGGTAGGTTGGGCTATGGGGTTAGTTGCCGCATTCTGCTTCCTTTCCAATACTAAGTACACATTTATGATATATAGATATATATTAGTCAGGTTTAGGGTTCTGTGGGTGTTGCCGTGAGGCTAGGGTGGTCAGGATGGTTTGCGCTGGCAAGTGCTTGGATAGGCCTGTAGGGTAGAGGGTTATTGGTCCTTGTTTTTGGGACTGTAGTCTTGGCTCTTTTGGCCTGGTTATTATTCTATTCAATCACAAAACTACACCCTTCTAAGCTATTAGGTCTTGGTCTGGTCTTAGGTTGGGGGACTGGCTACTGGTTCCTTCCTTTCCCTTGCATATTTGCTTCTGTCACTGACTTCTATTCTAACACTTTCATTGGTGGGGTAGTGTGGGTCTTTTCCCTTCCAGTGTGGTATTATACGTATAGGTCTTCCATCTCTTTGGGTGTCCCACTGGTTTCCCTATGGCCTCTTGCCCTCACAACTTCCTTCTTTGGGATGTGCTTCCTTTCTGCTCTGTGTTGATTTTTTGCAGGGGTGCCTGTGTTGCAAGTCCGAATATTCGGCATTGCTGGTGTTAGCTGCAGCTGTGCATTTGCTAGGCTCGGGGAGGTGCGCCAGGGGGTATGAGTTGCTCAGGTTCGTCTATACACGGTCTACCCTATGTACCAGGGTTCAAAACATAGTGATTATGTGGGAGGCATTAACAACTCATCTCACTTACAGTGCGGTATGGCTGTGCTAATTTTCTATAATGGTTGTTAACACAAAAAAAAAAAAAAAACACGAATACTTAAATAAATACAAACACAAAAAAAAAAAAACAAAAAAACATACAAAGTAAAATGGCTGAGAGACTGTTCCATGACGGTTGAGTTAAAAAAAAAAAAAAAAAAGCTAGCCCAACTACATCTTTTTGTGCTGCTTGGTCTGTTCATTAAAAAAAGAAAAATTTGCTTCATGTATGCTTGGTGTATGGGAGACGGCCTGTGGGGTTGGGTACCCGTGGGTCTCCTGGTGGTGGTTCCTCTGCAGTGGTGATCATTCTTCCCAGCTGGAGGGTCTTCCTGACGTTCTTCGGGCCAGGTCTGGCGGGGTGTCACCTGTTTGGGCATGTGGCTGGCGCCATACCTGGGCTCTCCTTACGGCAGATGGTGTGGGCTTGGTCCGTGGGTCCATTCCTGGGTGTGATGTTGTTGATCTGCTGTCCCACTGTCCATGCTGCAGGTGGTGCTGTTCCTGGGTCTGATGCTATGTATGGGGGCTGGGTGGCCCGGTTCCTCTTGCATCAGGTGGTGTGAGTTTGTGTGGAGGTGGCATGGGGTGTTGTTTTTAGTTTGGTTGGCATCTGCATTGCAGAATGTACTTAGGGTGTACTTAGGGTGATGACTGGGATGGTGCTGTGTTGGTCCGATTGGGACTTGTTTCCAAGGGGGCTGGTTGGGTGAGGTGTGTTTTGGGACTAGCTACCCCTAGGTGGCGTCGATAATGTACTGTTTTGCTTCCCCTCTCTGTTTCACTGCTGGGCTGTTACCGGTTCTACGGCGCCTGGTGGTCAAGAATGGGCTGGTTGAATGTGGTGTGTTGGGTTGTTTGTGTTGGAGTGTTGCCTTGGTGTCTGGAGGACCAAACTCTGTTTGTGGGTGTGTTTGTTTGTCTGTTGTGTTGGCGTAAATGCTGTCTTTCTGGGTCTGTTTGGGTTTGTGTTACTTCGCTATTGCTGTGTCTCATTATGGGTATTGTTCGTGTGGATTGGTGGGTTTGCATGTCTATCGTCTGTGGTTGGTATTTGGCACGGTTGGTGTATGCCGGTGTTGGTTTTTTGGGATAACTGTGTGGTTTCTAGTTGTATGCCTGTATGTTGCCATCTGTTTGTTTGGTGGACATTGGGTTCTGTACATGTGGGTTGGTGGACCAGTATTGGTAGATGCTGGGGTGTAAGGGTGGAGGTGAGTGTCTGGTTTGGGGGATTGTGTGTGGCTTTTCTGCTGCCATTTGGTGATGGTTTCTGGGTATCAGTGTTAGTGTGGTCTTTTCATGTGCCCCCCCCGGTCCTGGGGGATAATGGGTTGTCCAGTCCTGATAGTGCGTTCTGTGGGTCGTTTCTTTCGAGTGACTCCAGGGTTCGTGGCTGAAATTTGTGGCATCTCGTTGATTGGTGATGTTTTTATCAGCACCTGTATTGTATGGCGGGTTGTTGCACTTCTGGCATTGTTCCACTGGATGTCCTGGTGTGGGTTGTGTCTCCCCCCCCCCCGGAGTGTTGTTTGGGACAGATGGATGGAGCTTGGGTAAATATACCATGGGTGGTTCGGTATGAGCTGGTGCAGGAATGTGCTTGGGTTCTGGTGGTGTCGGTTAGGTGGGTTGCTGTGAAGTTGGTCCTTGGGGTACCCGTTTTTTGTGCAGGTTTGGTTTGGGGTGTGGTACTTATTCGTGGGGAGCAGGCCATAGCTTTCATGCAGTAGGGGCCATCTGGTTACGGTGGTGAACGGCGGGCTTGGTGGTGGGAGGCCCAACTGGTCAAGGTATTGACAGTCGGGCCTTGTGGTGGATAGTCCTTGCAAGGTTGCGGGAGGTGACTTACCCATTGAAGCTAAAGTGGATGGCCAATGGGGTAATTATTTGGAAGTCAGCTGTAAGTGCTGAAGTATGGTGGAATCAGCTGTAAGTGCTGAAGAATGGTGGAGTCAGCTATAAGTGCTGAAGGATGGTGGTCAGCGGTAATTGCGGACGAATATTGGGATCAGCTGTAGTGCTGAAGAATGTGAGGATTTTAGCATGAGCCTGTACAATTTGGCCATGCTTGGTTCCAAGGAAGGCAGAGTGGCAAGGACTGTCAGTTAATGAATGATTAATGGTTAATTAATGATTGTTATGGTTTGGAATAAGTACAATAATAATAATGTGCATTAAGTGGGTAAATAAAGCTGTGGTCTGTTATCCCCAAAAATTTAGTTGTGTCTGTCTTTATTTATGGATCATACCCTCTCCTCATGACATGACATGAAAAACATGATATTAATCCTTTAACCCTTTGAGTGCCAGAGAGGTAAGTAATGTGTTGAATACCTCTATAGCGCTCAAAGGATTAAAGGTCAGAGGGCTGTGCAACGTATAGCAAAGCAATATGTTACACATCCAACTGGTCTGTAAACAAACATTTCCCTAATTATAATCACACCAGATAACTCTCCGGATCTGACCTAGAGACTCCAGTGACAGAGGTTGATTTAACTGCTTGGTGACCTCCACAGTAACCTTGCACACTTCATGCCCTGTTCTCCACACTCGCTGTCCCACTCCACTGACTTTCCTCCGATTTTCAGAGCATATCCACCCTCCCTCCTCCCATTTCTGTTCAGCCTGGTTAAATGGATAGTAATACCTGGGATAAAGAAGGTTTAATATTGTTCATATGAACACACTTTGTAAACCGTTCTAATGAAGTATTTCTTTGTAGATAACGCTATTTCAGCTCAGCTGAAGAGCCGTCCGGTAGAATGACCAGAATCTCGATCTGTCAGCTACAGAGCTGACATGAGTAAAAGGGGCGTGAGGGGGGGACTTTAAAAGCTTATAAATCTTAAAATACACATCTTTAAGCAACGGGATTTACTGCATTTCATTTATTTTTTTTATATGAACAATATTAAACCTTCTTAATTCCAGGTCTTACTATCCCTTTAAGCTCTGCTCAGCAGACACACACTCCCACAGCCCTTCCTGGTACTTCAGTGGGTTGAGGTCAAGAATGTTCCCAAGTATGGATAAAACCTTATACACAAGGCCAGTGGCACCCTAGGCAAGCTTTAGTGCTGGATGCCCTTTCGCCTCTTCAAAAAGCCCCAAAAAAGGAAACAAATTAAAAAAAAAAAAGGTTAAAGGTTTAAAATTCTACAATAGTAATATTTTTATCTAAAATAGGGGGAATACAGAGATAGGGAGTAAAAGGCATGGGGTATGTCCTAAAGAAATGGTCATCCTGCTTCACTGGGCAGATGCCTAGTTTGTCTACTGTCTGTACTGGTCCTGCCTGTACATAATACTTCTGCATCTGTACATATATATGAGTGAAGATGTGATGTGCCAATTGTGCAGAGACTGTAGGACATCTTGGTCCTTATTATAGTGGAAAATCAATAAAGCTTTCTGTAAATTGCTCCTCCCAAAGGAGTTGAACAAATGTTAGAGAGAGAGATGCCTAGCCCAGGAAATCCGGGAGCACTCCAATTAGGATAGAGCTGTATTTTAACTATATGTGAGACAACAAAAATGTGGTGGTGCTGTGTAAAGGGACTTAAAGGCTTAAAATCATCTCCTTACATTTTATAAGTAAACAGGGAAAGAACAAAGGTTTTTAGGGTATTTGAGAATGGTTGAAAAGAGATGATTGCTTAACCCTCTGATTGCCAAAGGGGGATGCCACTCATTGCAAAGCAATGTGTGGCATTCCCCTTTGGCACTCGAAGGGTCAATGAAAGGAGAACCGATTTCTGTGGAACTGTTGACAACAGGCAATTCTGTCCATTAAAGGGATAGTAATGGTTCACAAAAACAGCAGCTCCAATTAATCTTCATAGTATTTGGGCCATGGAGAGTGTTATTTCAGTACTGTCAGAGTTGTAGTTCAAGAGTAATTGAATGATAAAGTATCCCCCTCCCGCCCCTTTTACTGATGTAACACTGCTCACCTCAGAGCAGCAAGCCTGCCTGGATGGATCACAGAGTGGGACAGATTTCAGTGATCATAAGGAAAAACTTGTCAAGAAGGGCAGTTTTTCCTTATGCTCATAGTAAGAAGACTGTCTCTTGCTGTGACCTGTCTGGTCCCAGAACTAGATTCCACATCTGAGGGGAGGTGGCTTACACTAGGTAAAAGGGGAGGGAGGAGGATAATTTATCATTCAATTACTCTTGAACTACAACTCTGACAGTATTGAAATAACACTCTCCATGGCCCAAATACTATGAAGATTAAATGGAGCTGCTGTTTTGTGAACCATTACTATCCCTTTAATGGACAGAATTGCCTGTTGTCAGAAATCGCTTCTCCTTTCATTGACCCTTCCTGAACTAAAACTCTGACAGTATTGAAATAACACTCTCCATGGCCAAAATACTATGAAGATTAATTGGAGCTGCTTTTTTGTGAAACATTACTATCCCTTTAACACAGCACAGAGGGGCATATGCTCAATAGTAAAGTGGAGGAATTCTGGGGCAAATCAATTGCACAGCGTGAAAGAATTAAAAATATCCATAACGTCTGACTGATTTAAATGGTGGTTCGAATCCCTTAAATGTTAGTGACATCTACAAAGCATTGCAGTTGGAGATCTATATAACATTCAAGAGATTAAAATCCCCATTTAAATAAATTATTTCTTTTAACCCTTTGAATGCCAGAGGGGTACGCAACGCATTGCAAAGCAATGTGTTGCGTACCCCTCTGGCACTCAGTGGGTTAAAATTAACCCTATAGTTCAATTGCATTGCAGCAGAATTCCCCTGCTTTCCTTATGAACATACAACCCCATGACTGGTAGACAATGCTTCACGGCCACCAAAAATTCACAATTATCAGCTAAAAGGACTGAACCCAAGGTTTAATTAACTGGAAGAATTCTGATTAAAAGGAGAAGAATAATTTGTTAGAGCCATTAATCGTTTTTTTGTCTGAAAATATATTTTAATTGCACCTGGAAATCAAATCCAGAAAATTCCACAAGCTTGATGTAAAAACTAATTGATATGAATTGCAGGTGCTGCATTTTTGTTCAGTAATTAGAAATAATAATAAGGAGAGAAATAAGCAGGAAGTGAAAGATAATTATGAGTATAGATAGAGGGCTGACCCACAGTGTGACTGATGTACTAACAAGAGATGGAACTATTCTGGGGGTAAAGAAAGGGCTACATTTACATCTGAGGCTCAGTAGACAAGGCACTCAAGGTGCCTATAACACCGCAGCAAAAGACCTCAGTCCCACCTACTGTTGCCTGGTTCTGCCTATAACATACAAACACAAAGAAAGTTCTTAACCCTTGGCTTCTAAAGAGGTCTTTAACCCATTGGTTGACAAGCCATAAGGACCCATGACGTGCCAGGACCATCATGGATTTTAGGGCTCCCCGAGCGGCTGCACACCGTTCGGGGAGCCCTGAGCCAGATGCACAAATAAAACAAAAATCATCTGTGGTCCTTAAGTGCCGGCCACATATGCGAGAGGCCGGTCCTTAAGGGAATGGAATATGTTTATTTATATAGAGCCACAAGTGTATGCAGTGCTTTACAATTTAAGGCATTACACAATACAGGGTTACAAGTGCTTTGCAAAGTGAGGTTCCTGCCTGAAAGCTTACATTCTAAAGTGGTAATGGGAGACATACAGAGTACATAAGGGTCAAGTGCTGAATACAGTGCTAGAATTCTAGTTAGGACAGGGGACATAAATAAGTAAATAATTTAAAAAGAGCCTGAGTTATACATAGTAAGTGCCATGTAACATGTTTAAGTTTTGTTAAGGAAGTGTAGTTTCAATCGTGATTTGTAGACCATCAGAGAGGTGCATTGGCGCAGAGTGGGAGGTAGAGCATTCCATAGATAAGGAGCAATGAGAGAAAAAGTTTTGATACGAGAGAGGCCTGTAGACACAAAGGGAGCTGAAAGAAGATTGTTATTGGCTAATACTAAGTGGAGGGATGGGATATAGCGGGAGATCAGAGTGGAAATGTAGGAAGGGATAGAGGAGAGAAGAGTTTTGAATGAGAGAAGCAGAATTTTGTAAGAGATCTGAAGTTTTATAGGAAGCCACTGGAGAGATTTGAGGAGGAGGGAGGCAGGGACAAACCTAGATGACAATAGGATAATTCATGCTGCAGCATTCTGTATGGATTGAAGAGGATGAAGATGGTATGCAGGAAGGCCAGACAGAAGAAGGTTACAGTAGTCCATGCGGAAAATGATGAGTGCTTGTGTGAGAATTTAGGCTGTGGATGAACAGAGGAAGGGATGGATTTTAGCAATGTTATGCAAGTGAAAGCAGCAAGATTTATCAATGGCATTAATATGAGGAGAAAATGAGAGATATGTGTCAATTATCACCCCTAGACACTGTGCTTCTGAAACCGGATTTATGGTAGTGCTATTCACAGTCACCTGGAAGGGCACTACTGGGCCAGACCTGGGTGGGATGAGTATTAGCTCCGTTTTAGACATATTGAGCTTGAGGTGCCTATGAGCCATTCAGTCTGAGATAGCTGAGAGGCAATCTGTGACTTTAGATTGAATATCAGAAGTCAGTCAAGGTGGAGATAAATAAAGCTGGGTGTCATCTGCCTAGAGGTGATATTTGAGACCAAAAAACAGAAGCAGTCCTAGAACAGAACCTTGAGGAACACCAACAGAGAGGTGGATGGGAGAGGATGAAGAGGTAGCAGAGGAGACACTGAAGGATTGGTTAGTTAGATATGATGATAGCCAGTCCAGTGCAAAGTTACGGATTCCTAAGGAGTGAAGAATTTAGAGGAGAAATTGGAGGTGTTAACATATTGCTTCCAATGTTTCCTCAAATGTGAGCGACCAGCATTGAAAGAGTTAAAAGAGTAATTAAAACTGAGCTGAGTTGTATGGTTCATATGCTGTCCCAATGCAGACCTTTATAAAGAGTCCTTTTTCACCTGTTTAAAGGGATATAATAGTTCATATTACACATAGCTCAGAACATTGAGCATGTGTAATAGTTGAGCTCCGCGATGTACATTTGCATAACTTGTTATTTACTGTGTAATATAATTTTAAAGATGATCCCTCCCACCCCCGTCTCAGATATGAAGCCTCCTCCCCTCAGTTCTGAAGTTCGGTCACTTGAACGTACAGATCACAACAAGGGACAATCTTCCCTCATTCAGTATAAGGAAAAACCTGCCCTCCTTGATGAAGGAGGGCAGGTTTTTCATAATACATTGCTGAGCACAACTATTACACATGCTCAATGTTCTGAGCTATGTGTAATATAAACCATTACTATACCTTTAAGTGTTTTATTACTCAGTTGTGTCACCTTAGAAGGAACGCTGAATACTTTGTAATGACTTGGAGACCTCTCTATCATCCAAGAGGTTAAAGAGTATGTAACTTATTAAATTAACTGACCACCATAAACCAGTGGCACTAGGAATTATCTGGCAACACCCACAGCTCAGAATGCAGGAGTGTGCAGAACAACTGAGGCAGCCCTAAAACTTTGCTCTCCGTAAAGTAGCCTACTTTGCCTTAACGAAAATCTAGCTGCATCATAGGGGACAAATAAAAATTCATAATGATTCAAAATGAGCTTTTAACCCCTTGAATGCTATATAGGTAACCAACACATGCAATGCTTTGAAGACCTCTCTACCAATCAAGAGGTTAGAAGCCCCATTTAAATCAAATGGAATTTTGGTCATTCATAATTGAATGGTTTGCTCCAGAATTGTTCCAGTTTATGTGTATGTATGTATTTATATAAAAGAGGAGTAGTACAGTCATGGGTTAAACCAGCTACTACATAACGGACACATAAAAATTCTTGCCATTAATTTAAAGGGATAGTAATGTTTCACAAAAACAGCAGCTCCAAATCTTCATAATATTTCATAATATTTGGGACATGGAGAGTGCTATTTCAATACTGTCAGAGTTGTAGTTCAAGAGTAAATGAATGATAAAATGTCCCCCTCCGGTCTCTTTTACCTAGTGTAAGTCACTACCCCTCAGATGTGTAATCTGGTCCCTTGACCGGACAGGTCACAGCAAGGGACAATCTTCCTACAGTGAGCATAAGGAAAACTCTGCCCCCCCCCTTGACAGGAATTTCAGGTTTTCCCTTATGATCCCTGAAGATTGTCCCTCTCTAAAATCCATCCAGAAAGTCTTGCTGCTCTGAGGTGAGCAGTGTTACACTAGGTAAAATGGGCGAGAGGTGGATGTTTTATCGTTCAATTACTCTTGAACTACAACTCTGACAATATTGAAATAACACTCTCTATGGCTCAAACATTATGAAGAATATTGGAGCTGCTTTTATTGTGAAACATTACTATCCCTTTAAGCTGGACTTTAGACCTCTCTATCATTCAAGGGGTTAAACTTTCCATTTAAATCAAATATAATATTTATTTATCCACTATATTAAAGTTGGTTTGCCCCAGAATTGCACTTCATCTCTCTTATATAAAAGGCCCTATGTGTCAGGGCACTCGCTGGTGGAAAGGAGGCTGTTATCCATCACGCTTTCGCCTCTAGCTGAGCACTGAAGATCTGCTTCTTCTGCTACTACTTACTCTTCAGCAACAAGAAAGCTCACTAAACAGGGCTGTGAATTGGTTTTCATGCTTGCATTGACAGATTGGGAAAGCAGTTTGTTCTACCAAATTTAACAATGATATATCATTATCACAACTTTGGGGGAAATCTATAAAATCAATAAGTTTGTAGCCTGAACAGGATTTGTATGGCTTGCTTGCTGTGCTGGTGTCAAAGCGTGAGCATATGGATTGAGTCACAGCCTGAGATCAATGGAATTTGTGGACAGTGAGCTCAATAACAAGCCCCTCTGAAAAGAAATAGATGTAAAAAGCAAATTTACTAGAGGATAAAAAGATCCTCTTTTCCATGAGACTGTAAAGTGCTGCTTGGCTGCCGTTGGCTGCTTCTGTGAAAGCTGTCTGGGGTATGTGCCTGCAATGCAGAGTGCCCTGGTTGCTTGCTGTTGCCTAAGTCCATGCATGTGCAGTTGGGTGCTTCAATTTGTGATGCTTGTACTAGGAAACTAGCCAAGATGGAAAGGAGGGGGTTAGGATGAACCCTTTATATTGGAAAGTGAATAAAGAATAAAACCAGTCAATGTGTCTGCTGGGGAAAGACCATGGTGGCTTTATTTACTTTGTGCTGGCAGGACTTGCTAATGGAGAAAAATAAAGAGGCATAATTAAATAGTTTGATGAATTTGCAGCCCTTTTGTTTGAGTGGAGCAGGGAATGCATGTTCCATGGGGCCTCACAAAGAGCTTAGCTGGTAGTGAGTTAAAACTAGGAAATCAGTTCTTTGAAGGCATTTTTATACTTCATTATCCCAGCATGTAAAATGACTTGTACTAAATGACTGAGGATTTTTCCCCCGTACCCTCCTTCTTTTCTTTCCCTTTTTCTAAACAAAGGAGAGCATTAGGCGACTGGTGCCTAATTCCATTTGGTATCCTGGAGCCAATATATTAGCATTTTGGCCAGGTGGCCAGTGAGCGCATGCACTTATCCAGCCAATAACTGGTGGGGCAGGGAAAAAAGGCAGCACCTTAAACACACACACACACATATATATATATATATATATATATATATATATATATATATATATATATATATATATACATATATATATATATATATATATATGTATATATTATATATATACATGTATTGTGAATAGATAGATAGATAGATAGATAGATAGATAGATAGATAGATAGATATACACTGACTGCGTGTGTGTCTGTGCATCTGTGTGTATGTGTACAGGATGTGTGTGTGTAGGTATGTGTAAATGTAAGCTTGCATGTGTGTTTCTGTGTATGTGTGTGCATGTGTGTGTATATGTATGGGATATGTGTATGTGTGTTTGTGAGTGCATGGATATGTGTGTATGCTTATGTACATATGTGTGTGTTCATGTATGTGTATGGATTGTGTGCTTGCATGTGCAAGGATGTATGTGTATGCTTTTGTATGTATGTGTGTAAATGTGCCTGTGTATGTGTGTGTAGGCATGTGTGTGTATGTGTGTTTGTGAGTGCATAGATATGTGTTTGTTCATGTATGTGTGAGTGCATGGATTGTGTGTATATGTGTGCTTGTGAGTACACAAATATATGTGTATGCCTGTGTGTGTTCATCTACGTGTGTGTATGTGTGAGTGCATGGATTGTGTGTGTATGTGTGCTTGTGAGTGCACGAATATATGTGTATGCATGTGTGTGTTCATCTACATGTGTGTATGTGTGAGTGCATGGATTGTGTGTATGTGTGCTTGTGAGTGCACGAATATATGTGTATGCCTGTGTGTGTTCATCTACGTGTGTGTATGTGTGAGTGCATGGATTGTGTGTGTATGTGTGCTTGTGAGTGCACGAATATATGTGTATGCATGTGTGTGTTCATCTACATGTGTGTATGTGTGAGTGCATGGATTGTGTGTATGTGTGCTTGTGAGTGCACGAATATATGTGTATGCATGTGTGTGTTCATCTACATGTGTGTATGTGTGAGTGCATGGATTGTGTGTATGTGTGCTTGTGAGTGCACGAATATATGTGTATGCATGTGTGTGTTCATCTACATGTGTGTATGTGTGAGTGCATGGATTGTGTGTGTATGTGTGCTTGTGAGTGCACAGATGCATATGTATGTATGTGTGTGTGTGTGTGTGCTTGAGTTAAAATAAAGGTTTCCTCTTGGATGCTACAGAAATTTCAAGTGCATAGCTTCACTGGAGTCCTCATCACCATCCAAGGGGTTATAAGGTTATTTCCCCTTTCCATGTAACTACAGATCTGTACATTTACATTAACACAGCATCTTGTAGAGCTTGTGTATTTAGTTTAATCGAAACGTTTGCTTGCACATAAGATATTATAGTGTGCAAATGTCATTTCATGAGATCTGGCTTTTCACTGCATTTAGATTTTCATGTGTCTAGAAATCTGGTAGGAACTTGTCTATAGGGATTTTAATAATCCCAGTTCCTATTGTTACTCTCCCTTTCCAAGGTTGTTACAAATTTCACAAATAAGAAAATATTGAGTACAATCTATTTACCTGGTATATGATATTAAATTCTTATTTTCATGTAAGCATTTTATTTCTATCATAAGATTAAAGGGTTACTGAACAATGATTTTTATTTAGCTAACTGTTTGCAGTGGAGGTTAAATTATGCATTCCTGTAACTGAGCAATCCCAGGTGTAGTGACAATTATACCATGCATTAAGAATAACTGATCCTGGTTCCATTCATGGAAGGAGTTGATCAGAGCTTGTACTCAGGGGAATGCTATGTTCACTCTATCTCTACCTTATTGCTGAACAATAGAGAAATGCAAGTGACTGCTCTTATTGATTAGCTTGACTGCAGAGAGTTAGATGCTCACCTCTGCCATTTAAAGTGGGCAGCAAAACCAGACTGACCAATAATAAATTGTTTGAGGTTGTATGAACTGACTCTTGAGGAAACTTCTTTTAATGCTAAGGGATGTCGAGCTGTCAGGATAACCTTGCTGGGTTTAAACCAACCACCTCAGGCACTAGACACATTTCTTCAGGCCTCATATTATTCATGAACAATCTGTCTCAAAATCCTTCTTCTATAGGATGCTTGGCAGAGCATACATTAATTGGAATGCTTTTGCAAAAAAAGATAAAAATATGTATACCACAGTATTCACATTTTATGATCCATGCATGAGAAAATGAAACATAAAATGTATTAAATAACATTATGATCATAAGTACATGTTATACTTTAGATCAATGAAAGAAAACCAGAGGCCCTCCAGCTGTGGAGGACTACAAAATCTAGCATTGAAAGCTAGCAGTAGTCTAACTGGGGCTGATGGAGATTGTAGCTCTCCTGAGATAGAGGGCTTCAGGTTGCCCACACCTGGTTTAGACAGAAAATTCAAGAATAAGGCAGGTGGGAGCTTGCTGTTTTTTTTTTTTTTTTTTTTTATAACACTGAAAATAAATGTTTGTATTTCTATTGTAATATTATTCCTATTTTAGTGCAATGAATTCTGGAATTGCATAGTGGCATGCAAGAGTTTAGTCTGGGAGATATAAATGACACAGTTCACTTCACAACAGGGTGAGGCTCAATCCCAGATGAGGCAGGGCTTAATGGACCTTGTCATAAAGTGGGTGGGGGAAGCGGGCAGGAAATGGGCAGGACATGGTGGGAAGGAGGAGAAGTGGGAGAAACAGTGGAAACTAGGAGAAGTAGGCAGAGTTTCATAAGAAACTCACCACCACTCGAGAATCAGCATCTGTCCCAGGAGACCCAGTAATTTACTTCATAAACTGGAGTATACTGGGTAGATCCAGAGAGTTTTCAAGTATGGCTATACATTATATTGTTTAACCCCTTAAGGACCGGAGGTTATGGGACATTTCCGTCCCATAACGACCACATAGGGGCACTTTCACGCGCCGGTACACGTGACCTGTCACGTGTATCGGCGCGTCACTATGGGGCTTGAAAGAGATCGCTCCGATCTTGGAGCGGTCTATTTCATGCCCTATTTTTACTTACAGCGCTCCCGGTAGAGCGCTGTAAGTAAAAAGTACGTGACGTACTATGACCGTCATCGGTCCTTGAGTATACCAAGGACCGTGACGGTCCTGGAACGTCACGGGTCCTTAAGGGGTTAAAGATAAACTGTAGCCCTTCCAAGTCCTCCTCATAATGAAGCTTTAATTTTGAAAGGATTTGCATTCTTCAAATGATGTATGGACCAGAATTTGCTAAAGAGTACAAAGATCTGCACAAAACATTTGCAGCTCTTTGCTCCTCTACACATTTAGTACAGGAATAAATAGCCTATTTACTAAAAAAATAACTGATAAATTCTGCACATCAATGGGTGCAGAGAAAAATGAATGAAGCAACCAAATTTACATTGGGTGCAACACAAGGTGTTTATGCATTAAGGTGTGATGAAAAGGTGATAATGTGGAGCCTATGCACTAAGATCACTAAAGTTGGAGAAATGTTAATGCATTGGCTCCATAGAATAACATAGTAACTGGAGAATTGATATCAATGGAGAAGTCATCTCCACTTTATCAACTCTTTACCACATCTCAGTGCATCTCCCACCAGGCTTTACAGAGAATCTTTCATATGCTAAAATGTTTCCATGTCTAGGTAAGACGAGAATGTAAAAAAAAAAAAAACACAAGCGTTTTGAGTAATACATGAACATTTTTTGCATATAGCACAAAATATGACAGGAGGAAAAATATTCAATCACCTTTCCATGTGTAAAAAGCAGATTTAATCATTTTGGTCACACTGTGGGGACATTACTAGGCACTAGCCATGAGTGCTCAAGTCCCAAGTCTCATGCTAAAAGGAAAAGCAAGACATTATAATGAACTGCGGTTAAATATGCTTAAATACCCTGCATCCCATGCTAGAATCTGAAAAAATTCTGTATTTGTTTTCTGAGGCCTAAAATCTAGTCTTACATGTGTTCAATTAGAGCAGACATTCCTGCTTTTTTCCAGGGCTCCCACTGATGGTGCAGGATTATCGGTGAATTGGCTGACATAAGACAGCAGCCTTTGTGAATACAGAGAACAAGGTGCTAATCACAATCAAGTAACTGACTTTTGCTCTTATCTCAATGCAAAGAGCATGAACAATCCTATATAATAATTCACTAGGATGTTTGTCAGAAGCCGTCATGAGCAGTAGAGACTGCACACTCTGCAGTCATGCGCAGTACAGACTGCCTGAACGCGCTGCAGCTGATACGGAGCGGGGCGCTCCGAATTCAGACCGGGGTCCTCTCTGCGCACCTTCCTGGAACTGCTTGGTGAGCAGAGAGGCTCCGGGCACCAGCTGAGGCTGCTGGGTGGCACTGTGGCCCATGTGCACGGGCTTTTAAACTAGTATTAAATAAATGCACTATGAACAGGACAATGTAGACATAAGTTAAACAAGTAAGTTTAGGATTTTTTTTTAGGGATGTAACATATGAACAATTAATTTTCACATATCCTAGCTGTAAGTACATGATTTAAAGTTATATCAATCTATTTAATTTTTTTTGATGTTACTGTCCCTTTAAAGCCCTGGTTCTGGTTGCCAGCTTGGGAAATGACCTGATGTTGATGTGCAGTTGGGCTGCAAAGTGCACTAATAATTCCCTGGGACTTTGCAAAACTAACAACTCCCTTGATTTTCAGAATATCAAAAAATATGCAACATTGTATTGTACTTAAAATAAGTTATAGATGTTAGACTTACATTTACTTTAGATTTTTTTTATACATATAGTAATATTTACCACAGCAACATTTGGTAAAATGTAGCTTTTTGCATTTTAGAGAAAAAGTGGACATTTGATGAATAGAAATATTATCTTAAGAAGTGCACACAATTTCCATTGAACAATTTCCATTCAGTATACACAGGGTAGTGATAATTATAGGAAGAGATTAGGAGCAGGGGACATCACACAGCATGAGCAGAGAAAGATTCAGGATTGAGGTTACATGCTGTGCCAAGGGGGAGCTTGGAAATGCAGCCATATTTCTGATTACACCTCACATCATTCATTTCATGCTTCATATAATGCTGGGGTAAGCAATCTTTGGAAACAAAATTACCAAAATTAAGCTGTATTACAGATGAATGAACCATATACAAAACTTTTATTATGCAAAAAAACATGGACACTCAAGTGCTAAAATGCATAAAAATAATAATGAACACAGGGCATGAAAAGGATCAACTAACATGTTTTGCGCCATCCACTCCCCTCACACCATCATGCTAGCCTTAGCCCTTAACTCACCCCATTGGTGATTATTAACAATCACTATGCGTTTGTTGCCAAGCAATAGGCTTTTGTTTTTTGTAAGCAACCTTTGACTCTCCAGCTGTTGGGGACAACAACTCATTCATTAGGGTGAAGTAGGACCTATTGTTAGGGGCCAAAATATTGGTATCACACTTTTATTCCACTAATCATCACTTTTTTTCATTCTTATTTAGTGTGCAAGTGTCTTCATCAATGCAGAAATTCTGATTATGTCTGACACAAATATTGATCTTCTTTAACATGATCTTAAGTAAAACTGGTATATGTGATCCTATAAAAGCTGTTCTATATTATTGTTGTAATTATTATTTATATATTAAGAGCAACAGATGACATGGAGTGGAATGATAAGTTATATATTCACAATGTATTCAATATGACCTACGGAATATCAAAGAATAAATGAATATGTTAAAGGGACAGTAATGTCCCATAAAAAATATTTAGAGTTAGGTAGAGGTTGAAAAAAGAAACTAATTGCCACAAACCCTATCTCTCAAACCACTATGGTTTGAGAGATATAGGGATTCAAACTTCCCCACTCCCTCCCCTTCTCCTGATGTCAGTGGAAAGCTGACAGCTGGGGATTTGAGCTGTAAGACTCGAGGAGGCTCTACAGCAGAGCCGAAATCGTGCTATTGCAAAATAATTCATAAAACAGAAGCTGATCCTAGTCCAGGGGCTGGAGGAGGCTCTTCGGCACAGCCGGAATAGCAATATATAGAAAGAAATACTTAATTGGAGCGGTCTAGAACGCGTGCTTGCAAACTGTCCCAGGATCAGCTTCTGTCAGCTAGAGCGATGACGTCTCTGAAAGGGGCGTGAGAGGTGAACTTTATATGCTTCAATCACTCAAACTATAAAGGTTTGAGACATGGGACATAGTGCATTCTATTCATATTTTTAATGTGTACAAGATTAAAATGGGTTATAAAGAACCATTACTATCCCTTTAACTCCACTTTTAAAAATCTTCCCCCATGCAGAAGGCAAAGCATAAGCAATTCTCTAGTAAACCAAGGGCACAATAGGAGACAAATTACATTCATATTAACAATACTTTTAACACTATGATATAAGAGAGGTATAGAGTAAATTTCAGGCTATGCTTTGGAGACCTTTCTAATGTTATGAATTGGTAAAATGATTCACTTGGATAAATTGGAATTTTTGGGAACTTTTACTTGTCACTTATACTGTAGCTGGTTTGCTCCACATAACCTCCTCTTTTGTGAAATACTTTTTTAATTAACATCTTTTGCTTTCTGCCTAGGACCCAATGTATTCCAGATGACCTATTCATATCCAAAAGCATAAAGAAAATAATTAAATAAATCAGCAATTAGAAAAGATCAGTACACACTGAAAGGTATGAATGTGTGACATAAACAAAGTGCAGGAATTCTGTGTCAAACCAATTGTGCTATAAGAAGGAACAACAAATTCACATTGATTTACATGGGGATATTAAAATGGGTTAAAAAGAACCATTACTATCCCTTTAATTGAAACAAAGCACTGAAACTGGAGCGATGGCTCAGTTGGTTAAGGCACCGGCTGTAAAATCGGTTCAGCCTATAAGGTTGCAGGTTCTAGTCCCAGCAAGGTCAGCTCAGCCTTTATTAGGTAGATGAAAGGAGTCCAGGACATACTTGAAAATGAGAGACAATCTCAGTGTTTTCTTCCTGGTAAAATACTTTCACACAAAAAAAAATGGCTGTAAGATTGTCTCTGGTAGTTCTAAAAATATTGAGGACATATCTCCGTGTAGAACTTTTTTTTTTTTTTTTTTTAAATGAAGTAAAGAAGTTTGTAAAAAGTGGAACAGCTAATTTATAAAGAAATGTTGCTATTTATTGCTATTTAATTACAGAATTTTCACCAAATAGTTAAGCCCATGTCTCACCTGCTCTTATGTTTGCGGTCACCACATTTATAAATATACCTAAAATATGTTATAAATACCAACACCTATAATATGGAATAAGGGCATTTTAAGGATCCGTTCACGAAAACGAACAAGAATAAATGTCCTCCATAGTACCTATATTACTTGTGTACAGAAGGCATTTTACGTGATCACTTTTATTATTTTTACTTAAAGATCAGTTTTGGCATTCATTGAAGCAAGTACTCTGTCAGACTGATGTCCCCTGGGAATTTTAGGGTTAATTTATATACACTTTTATAGAATATTAGAATATTAGAAAAAAATCTACTTTAATTGTTTTTGTGCATAAAAAATAGTTGAAGGTTGTTTTTTTTTAATTACTATAATTATTTCAGCTATTCTGTTTTTAAGTATATACAATAACAATCCATAAATATGTCTAATATTCCTTAGAGAGAGGCAGGATGGTGTTTGGTGGGAAACAGTGTCCTCTGGGTAAGATCTATTAACCAAACATTACAGATCTTTAACTGGGATCAATTACTGGGGATTAATTACCGCAGTGAGTTGCTATTTCAATGAAATTAACAAGCTCTAAATTGATTTTATTAGACATTTTGCTTTGTCACAACAAAGAACACATCAGCTGTCTAGTTAACCTGAACATGTGCCAGGATGAACGCTTGCAATATAATAAAAATGAGTTCTTCTTATTGCTAACATATGTTCATCCACTGATTACTAGCCATATTGGAAAATATAAGGTGGTTAAGATTCTATAACATGATGGTTAATTAATGTTTTTTCCACTAATCTACTCATTAATCCCTTGCATGCTACTGATGCAACTAACTCATGGGTGGGGGGATATGAACCGGCACTAATGGTGCAATTTAACAAGTCAAAGAAGTGCAATTCTGGAGCAAACCAGCTACACCGTAGGGGAGAGATAAATCCTATCATTGGTTTAAATTGGGCTTTTAACTCCTTGAATGCTAGAGAGGTCTCCATAGCATTGGCATTAGAGACTTATCTGAAATGCAAAGGGTTAACCCTTTGAGTGTCAGAAGGGTACTCAATGCATTGCAGAGTAATGCCTTGCGTACCTCTGTGGCGCTCACAGGGTTAAAAGCACCCATGTATGGGAATTTTCTCCTGTTCCCATAGTACAGTTGGTTTACTCCAGAGTGGCTCCATTTCAGAAAATGTGAATTTGATTCAGCCTTTTGAGTGTAAGAAAGGTATCCATTGCAGTAATTCTCTGGCACGGAAATAGTTAATTGTTATTTGGTCCCAATGACACCGAAAATGTTCCTCTTTGCACTTCTTGTGCCAAAGGGAGGGCAGTTTGGGACTCAGATACTCCTATGTATGAAGATTTATCATGCAGCAATCCTCTGTATCTCTCCTCCTCTCAAGAAAGCAGTAAATGTCATAGATAAACAGTCAGTTAAAGGGATAATAATGTTTCACAAAAACAGCAGCTCCAGTTAGTCTTGCTAGTATTTGGGCCATAAAGAGTGTAATTTCAACACTGTCAGAGTTGTAGTTCAAGAGTAATTGAATGATAAAGTATCCCCCTTCTGCCCCTTTTATCTAGTGTTATCCACCTCCCCTCAGATGTGGGATCTGGTCCTGGTACCAGATAGCTCCCAGCAAGTGGCAATATTCTTACTGTGAGCATAAGGAAAAGCCTGCCCCCCTTGACAGGTTTTTCAGTTTTTTATGCTAATTGAAGATTGTCCTTCTCTGCGATCCATCCAGACAGTCTTGCTGCTCTGAGGTGAGATGTGTTACATCAGTAAAAGGGGAGGGAGGGGTGTACTTTATCATTCAATAACTCTTGAACTACAACTCTGACAGTATTGAAATAACACTCTCCATGGCCCAAATACTATGAAGATTAATTGGAACTGCTTTTATTGTGTAACATTACTATCCCTTTAAGGCTTGCCTATATAGCAGACACTAAGGGCCTTATTCATCTCTGTAACAAGCCAGCTGTACCATAGCATTGACTTGAAAAGTTGGCAAATTCCCAAATACTTAAGTGGGGTCAAAATGGTCTAGGTAAGTGGGAATAACAGCCCCATGTGAATCAAAGAGAATTTACATTTGCCCCTATACAGTAGTTTATTTTCTCCAGATATCGCATCTCTATAGCTTGATGAATAAGGCCCTCAGTATGTATTTCACAAATTGTATAATTTATTTCTCCTACAATCCATAGTGACGTAAAGAGCCTGATATCCCATCAGCAGATGAGCTGCTCTGCTCTCAAACGATCCGTGGCTTGGGACCAATCAAATGCATTATTAAAACATAGAAATATGGATTTTGATGGTGGAAAAGAACCATCTGGCCCGTGGGGTCTGCCAGTTTCCTATCTAATTAAAATACACACTCACACACCTCTCAGAATAGACATATCTATTCCAGGAATTTTTAGTTCCCTAACACTTTTAGTCACTACTACATCTGCTGGGACGCTGTTCCATGAGTCTATCACTCTTTTGCTAAAATAGTACTTTACACATTACTTCTGAATTTTCCACCCCCTATGTTTACATCATAACCTCTTATTCTAGTATTTCTCTTTTTCTAAAAAAAATTCTTCATGTAGCCCAATAGCATCATAGCTAGTAGAGAAAACTGTCACTGTTACATACCTGAAGCTGCCAATAAGCAGTGCCTCTTCTCATTAGGCAGAGTAGGGAATTACATACCTCCCAAGTGTCCCTCTTTAGGAGGGACAGTCCCTCTTTGAGACCCAAATCCCTCTGTCCCTCTTTCCCACCCTGGTGTCCCTCTGTTTAGGAGACAAGACTATATGGTGTGAATCACATTGCTTCACAGCAATAAAACTCACATTAATGTTGTGTAGACCTTAGTATATATGTTTATAAATTATTCTGTGTAAATAAAATAATTTGGTAATGTTCTAAATAATTTATTTAGTTACACAAAGAAGTATCAATAGATCATAAAATAATCTAAAAATTCTTGGTAATGACCTACCCACCAACCCCACCCCCCAGCAACATCACGTAAAACACGTGTCCCTCTTTGGTCGTTTGAAATGTAGGGACTTATAGAATTATTTAGGGTGACACCTTTTATTTATTTTTTTAATTTATTTATTTACAAAGTGTTTTATCTGGAAGAATACACTGAGATTGCTTTAAGTTTCAGGTATGTCCTGGTGAGCATTTGAAATACAAAGTCAATATTTACACATAAATAGAAACAAGAAAATAAAGATTACATGTTAGCATTTAAAGCGGAACTTTCAGATAATAGCAAGTTGCCATGCATTCATTAAATGCATGGCGATTAGCTTGAAAATATATGTATTACCAAAAAAAAAAAAAAATACTTGTGTCTAATGGAATCCGTCCCATTTGCAGACTGGAACTGAGGCTAGAGCGTAGACATCTTGTCTGTGCGCATGCGCCGTCAGTCCCTGTCCCCATAGAGTAGACTGCTTTGCACCATATGGTCACCGGAAGGGACTGACGGCGCAGGCGCACGGACCGCACTAACTTGCCAGTCAGTCCCGAAACGGGAAGGATTCCTCTACACACAAGTATTTTTTTATGGTAAGACATATATTTTCAAACTAGTCGCCATGCATTTAATGAATGCATGGCGACTGGCTATTATCTGAAAGTTCCGCTTTAAATACAGTTGAATTTTATTTTAATACAAAGAATCAGATATTAAACTGGCAGAATATTTGATTTTATGGGTAGGTTATTCTTTCTTGTAATGTACAATAGTATGTGAGTATGTGGAACAGAGGTTATAGAGTATATGGAGAGCTGAAGTGGGCATACTACTCAGGTAATGTGGTAACTTTCCAGAAAACTAGTTATAAAATAGGCAAGATATGTTAGCCAGTTTAGTTCTTTGAGTACCAGAAGGGAGTGTAATGCATTGCTATGCATGGTCATGGCCATGGGCGGAGCTAGGGTATCAGGGATGAGTTGCTAGAGACATATAAGATGTACATTGGAATCTATTTACATGAGCCAACAAATCATTACATAGGTGGAAATGAATACGTAAATGCTCATGCACACATCATGCAGTCCATAAAATAATGTACTTACAATCTATAAAATAAATGTGTCTTTGTAGAGCATTTATACATAAATATTTAACACAACAAATTCCAATCCTTGCATTAAGACAAACGCCAAACCTTAGACAGAACTAGCAAACAGGAAACATCTTCATGAGCACAAGGACACTTAAAGGGATAGTAATGTTTCACAGAAAAAGCAGCTCTGATTATTCTTCATAGTATTTGGGCCATGGAGAGTGTTATTTCAATACTGTCAGAGTTGTAGTTCAAGAGTAATAAATGATAAAGTACCCCCCTCTCACCCCTTTTACTAAAGTAACACTGCTCACCTCAGAGCAGCAAGACTGTTCAGATAGATCGCAGCAAGTGACAATCTTCAATGACTATAAGGAAAAACCTGAATCAAGGGGTTGCAGGGTTTTCCTCAGGCTCACAGTAAAAGATTGTCCTTTGCTGTGAGCTATCCAGTCAAGAGACCAGATTACACTAGGTAAAAGGGGCAGGAGGGGGATAATTTATCATTCAATTACTCTTGGACTACAACTCTGACAGTATTGAAATAACAATCTCCATTGCCCAAATACTATGAAGAATAATCGAAGCTGCTTTTTTTGTGTAACATTACTATCGCTTTAAGGCTGCATTCTCAAAATGGGTACAATAACATCTATTATGAAACAACATAAACATTTTTAATGCCTAATAAATAGTGAAAAACACATTTTCTCAATTTGTACAACATTTCTCTCAGAGATTATATGCAATTGTTTCAAAACGTGTTCAGAAAACTCAGACTTGGCTTACATAAATGCTGTAATTAAGGGTGGCATGTTAGTGTTGCTCATTCACTATTTATAGCGTAGTATGGATTGAACAATGATCATTGCCAAAATGTTACTGAATTCTGTGTTGGGTTTTTTTTTTGTTGTTTTATGAATTACCAAATATTTTTAGTGACTGTGTTTCATAAAGTAGGTGTGGCTAATTTGTCCACCATTTTGTTATACAAATTTTTAACTTGCTTCCAAAAAAATACATGTTTATTCATTTTTACTAACACATAAAACAGTAATAAAAAACATTACTGCACATTGTAAATTTTTATTGATAAATGTCCTTAGTAATGTAATATTTATAACTCTGACAGTTTTTTCTAACATTAATATTAATGCAAAACAGTGGTATCCAGCGCATTGCAAAACAATGAATGATGTGAGGTCTCCAGCGTACTGCAACCTCTATAGCATGCGTCTCACTAGAAAGCCCCTCTTCTACGTTGGTAATTGGGGTAAAATCACACCTTCTCCTTTGTATCTGTTTAAAGGGATAGTAATGTTTCACAATAAAAGCAGCTCCAATTAATCTTCATAGTATTTGGGCCATGGAGAGTGTTATTTCAATACTGTGTTGTAGTTCAAGAGTAATTGAATAATATATCCCCCTCCTGCCCATTTTACTGATGTAACACTGCTCCCCTCACAGCAGCAAGACTGCATGGATGGAAAATCTTCAGTGGACATAAGGAAAAAGTTGAAAAACCTGTCAAGGGGAGGGCAGAATTTTCCTTATGTTCACAGTAACAAGATTGTCCCTTGCTGGGAGCTGTCCGGTCAAAAGACCAGATTCCACATCTGAAGGGAGGTGGCTTACACTAGGTAAAAGGGGCGGGAGGGGGATACTTTATCATTCAATTACTCTTGAACCAAAACTCTGACAGTATTGAAATGACACTTTGTATGGCCCAAATACTCTGAAGATTAATTGAAGCTGCTGTTTTTGTGAAACATTACTATCCCTTTAAAGTAGAGAGGAGATAAATAAACTGAAACACCAATATACTACCACATTGCCCTCTGCTTGGTGCAAGTGTCATTGAGTGCAATGCAACAGGAATACCTGTCTGGCACTGAAAGGGTGAAGGCAGAGGCATCCAATTTTTTAATCGCAGACTACATGAACAGAAAGCCATAAGTGTGAGGGACAAGTTATTTTTTTTATTCATAACGATGCTGAATTATAGAGTGTAAGCTATATTGATAGCTTTATATATATTGATTGAGTGATTTATTGATCATCAGTGACAATAGTGATATTTAACCAATATCTGTTCTTGAACTGTACTCTACTGGGAAGCACATGATTAGGTCTTACCGGTCTACTACTTCATGTGTGTTAGTTAATTAGGTACAAAAACATATCTTCTTTTTTATTTCAGGTGGGCCGTACCCTGGAGACAGGTGAGCCACATTTGGCCCATGGGCCACAAGTTGGATGCCCCTGTGTTCAGGGGAGAATTTCCTTTGAAAGTAGCTTAGTAAATTTCAGTTAGGCAAGCATAGCACTAGAAACTGTAGCAGACCTTATTTATCAAACTAAAGAGGTGCAGTGCTGAGAAATCCAGCCGCACCATAGGGGAGATATGAAAATTCCTATTGATTTTAATGTGGATTTTAACTCTTTGAATGATAAAGAGGTCTTCAATATATTGTGAAGCAATGTACTGGAGACCTCTATATTAATCAGAGAGTTAAATGGCTAGTAATGTACTGTGTTGTAAAGGAGTTGGCGACCTCTCTAGATTATAATGAGTTACATATTCCTCTCCTTTTTTGGACCATATCTCGGGCTTTTATCAATCTTAAATTAATTATTTTAGGCATCTGGAGCCCTGTGAGGTTCTGCTGAACTTTAAAGGAGCATTGGGGTGAATGTATGGATTCACCAATGCAGACCCACTGTCATTAGCCTCTAAAGCCAATGGCTTCCCTTAATGAGATAGTAATGTTTCAAAATAAAAGCAGCTCCAATTAATCTTCATAGTATTTGGGCCACGGAGAGTGTTATTTCAATACTGTCAGAGTTGTAGTTCAAGAGTAATTGAATTATAAAGTATCCCCCTCCCTCCCCTTTTACTGACGTAACACTGCTCACCTCAGAACAGGAAGGTGGTGTCCAGGTGGAATGCAGAGAGGGACAATCTTTAGTTAACATAAGGAAAAACCTGACAAGGGGGAAAGGTTTTCCTTATGCTCACAGTAAGAAGATTGTTCCTTGCTGGGAGCTGTCTGATCTCAAGACCAGATTCCACATCTGAGGGGAGGTGTCTTACACTAGGTAAAAGGGGCGGGAGGGAGATACTTTATCATTCAATTACTCTTGAACTACAGCTCTGATAGTATTGAAATAGCATTCTCCATGGGCCAAATACTATAAAGATTAATTGGAGCTACTGTTTTTGTGAAACATTACTATCTCTTTAAATAAAATCCCCATTAAATAGCAGAATTTTCATTTCAACCCTATGGTGCAGTTGGCGTGCTCCAGATATGCCCCTATTTAGCTTGGTGAATAAGGCTACCTATTCAATAGCTTATCATCATATTACTAAGTCCTTCTAGTGTGAACTACGTTCATGATTTATAAAAGCATTTCATACATTGTACATTGCTGTTGTAGTGTTTGTGGTATTGGTAACATGGTGGTGGTTTCCAGTAGGAATCCACAAAAAATGTAGATATAGATGGAAAACAGCCTGTTATCTACTAATGTCTTCCTACTGTGATGCTCTGTGAACTAATATCTGATGTGAACATGTGTTGTTGAGTGGAAGGGGCTGTGTGCATGTGTACATGATGTCTTGCACATGTCTGAGTGATGTTGTGTGTGCAAGAGTGTATGGCTGAAAGTGAAGCCCATCAAAATCAATGGGCTTCATTTTGCATTATAGACACAATTTCCATCCCCTTCCTTTGGGAACTACTGTGGAAGTTTTGTGGAAATTCCCACAGAAAGGAAATTAAAAATTTTTCTCATCCTTAAACTGGAAAAAGTGCTTTGAGCATTTAACAAATTAGGTGTAATGGTGAAATCTGAACCCTTCCTTTGAGTTCCACTACTGAATCAAAGACCCTTCCCATTTGTATGAACAGGGACCTAGGTATAAGCAATTCTTAATGTGTTTAACAGAAAGATTTACTTAGGAAGGTGTCCCTCATACAATAGTAAGTTATGTCTATATACTTAATTTTTTAATATTTGAACTTTTTTGTAGTCTATTGCTATTGCTTTAGATTACAATTTTAATCTGACAAAGTCATTTAACCCTTACAGTCCATTCAAGACTATTGAAGTGTATTGTTTGTCAGGAGGAAGGGAAGTGTGTGCTAAAGGCAGACTTCAACAGAGCATGTATACAATAAGCTGCCTATATAATGCAAACACAAATAAATGGACTGTTGTTTGAAAGGAACCTACTTATGTCAGTCCTATTAAACATATAATGAGATAGCTATTCAAATTGCATAGTTCCCACTTTGGGCTATGTTTATGTGAATTACTTGAAAGCAGCAGCAGTAACATCAATGTTTCCACTTTGAAGCTGATCATAAAAATGACTTGCTTTATACTGCATTACACAGGCAATCCCATTGTAGGAAAGCAAGTCAAATAGCCAGAACTACATTAGGCATACATGACTGGATGATGTCCAAGTGGTAGCTTTATTAACTGGATCATTGTGATAAGCACCACAACAATATCACTGGCTGTGTATATGCTATCCATAGTAGCATTATCATGAATGTTTTCACTGCTGCAACTTCACTGCCCCCTGAATTGAGTGGAAGAAGTTTCAGCAAGCTACAATAAACTGTGCACATGATGTAATAACTGGTTGTGTGAACAGCCATATTGAGGGCAATTTGGTCTATATTTGGGTTAATAGAACAGCTTTGGAATCGTGCTAATGTTGCATGTATGAACAAGCACATATTGTATTATAAAACAGATACAGTACTTTTTCAGTGTTATTTTGGGTTTAACTTCCTGATCAATTAATGTTTTGTGAGAAAAGCCTATTAAATGAAAACTGTGTGAAAAGTCTATAAACAAAATAATAACTTCTGTTTTATAATCCTGACTCCCCAAATAAAGGTTAGGTAGATAGCTAAAATGCCATAGATAGATAGATAGATAGATAGATAGATAGATAGATAGATAGATAGATAGACAGACAGACAGAGAAAGAGATAGATAGATAGATAGATAGATAGATAGATAGATAGATAGATAGATAGATAGATAGATAGATAGATAGATATTTGTGTGTTTGGCATTTGTAGAGCAACATTTACTTTAAAACAAATATTTGCTAAGCAGAGCCAATTGATCTAAAAAATAATCAGAAATGAGAAAGGCATCACATAATTATCCACCTGGTACTCTTTGTACAATTACAATGAACTAACACTGCTAACATAATTTACATTACATATTTATATATTAGACAGAGAAATAGGTAGAGAAGGGGGTGACTAATATTCCCATTATTGTCATCATTGTATTGTGATTAATAATTGCCTCCAGTATTGCATTATAAGACAGTGGAATTCAGTATTATATCTCTCTATATTTATTCTAGAAGGGGAATTATGACGGGCAATTTTTTAGAATTATGTAGGAGGGTAAAAGGTCCCATGCAGCATTAGAAGGCAAGGCATTTATAATTACATTGTAATTTAGGCCAGTGATTTATGGTTTACACAAGGAAAAATTGGTGCTGCAGAGAGATTCGGGGAGGAAGTTTAGTGAGATACAGCTTAATGAAATAATAACAAGAAAAATGGATTGCATTAACTTAGAGCTGCCTTACACCCTATCAGGTTGTGCATGTCCTCTGTTAACTCCTTCCTTGATAGTGAGGCATGACAGGACTAATACAATCACAGGCAGAGGTAATGTTCAGGGCTGGATTTACATCTCAGGCACCCCTAGGCACAACACCCCCTGGTGCCCCTAACCCCACCAATGCCCCACCCTCTAACCACTCCCTTCACTTAGCCACACCTCTCCATTAGCCACACCCTCTTTTAGATTTAGAAAGAAAAAAAAACCTGCAGTGAAAATACGATTTTGATTTATATATGTTGAAATAATTAATTAACGTCTCAGCATAAATAAATCAAAATCCTATTTCCACACCTCTGCAGGTTTAGGAAATCCCGCCCAAAGGAATTTTGTTTCTGCATGAAAAGAGGATCTGTCCATTATATTCACTGCAAGTGACTGACAGAGGAAATACAGTACACACACAATACATTGCACTGCAAGTGAGTGTACAGATGACACGCACCAAATTGAACTGCAGTACATGTGATTATGCACAGGGCACATAGACCAACACCTCATTATACTGTCAGAGACTGAACAGAGCAGAGGGCACATATATCGCATTGCACAACTGTGTGATTGTACAGAGGGAACATAAGCCAGTAATGCCACATTACAGTGAATTTTGACTGTACAGACAACAAATATCGTACACTGCAGGAAGATTGTATAGTGGTCAGCGGACACATATGCCACACGAAAAAATAAAGGTGTTTGTACAGAGGAATTAAATATGAATGTATCATCCTCCTGGACCATAATGATGATACCATTCATATTTAATTCCTCTATACAATCACCTGTATTTTTTCATGCTGTGTATTTGTCCACTGACCACTATACAATCTTTCTGCAGTTTATGGTGTTTTGTCTGTCCAATCAAAATGTACTGTACTGTGACATTACTGGCATTATGGCATATGTTCCCTCTGATTCTATACAATCATGCCCAATCGCCCATGAACATTAGATTCAGTTCTGTTAGGGCCATGCTCACAGATGAAAACCTTTTGTAGACTGATTTATATTTTATATATAAAAAAACACAATGTTGTTTAAGCCAAATAGCCAATTTCTCACTAAAAATAAAAATAAATCACAATTGGAATAAATGATGACATTACTAAAATTAATGTCACCACATGACAATACTGTACAGATGATTACATGGAGAATGGAATATTTTTTATTATGTTGATTGAATGTATCACAAACAACTCAAATTGTGAGGCTAACTGTGCAACACATACAAGCTTGCTGCTGCATTTGTGGATGTTGGGGGGGGGGGCTACTACCGCTGTTTCCTCTGTCTGCCAATAATAATTGGTTGTGGCCTCTTGTCTTATCACATGCTTCCTTTCAAAAAAGGATGGGAACTGCATGCCCGCTCTCAGAGTAAATGTGTGACAAGGGAATGAGTTGCTCACGTACCAAATTCCGCTGCTGCCCTGGTTGGCAGCGTGCCACCACTGACCTAGAACATGCTTTGGGCCAGCTCTGGGTTCCTGTGGCTTTTATGTAGCCGTGCATGCAACCCCAAAGTGAGCGGCTGCCTCTGACTGCATGTGTGCATCGTGCAATCACAAGAGTTCCCATCCGGGCAGAGATGTGACCAATGAGCATGGAGGCAGCGGAACACAGTGGCAGGAGCAGCAGTGGGTCACATGGGGTGGCCAAGGAGGTGCTACCACAGGTACAAGGCTCTCAGAACATTTACCACTGACACTATACTTAAGTTTTGCAAGTCACAAGCTCCCAACCCCCACAGGAATACAGCCAGGGTGAGCGAACACAGCATAATTATTATCACATAAAGTGGCAGTGTGGCACAGCATAGTATTAATATTATGCACCCTGGGGCCATAAAGTGGGCAGGATGGTGAGCGTGACAGGACAATTGCCAGGCGCCCCTGAAAATCTGGCAACCTAGGCAAGTGCCTCATCAGCCTATTGGCAAATCTGGCCCTGGTAATGTTCTAAAATGAAAGGTACCAGATCATCTCATTCTGTAATGGCATGTAATAACGTATTACCCTACTGCAGAAATATAATAGTGAATTCCCTTTTTGGTTGGATGTAATGGTGTATTGACTTGCTGGTTGGATGTAATGGTATATTGCCATTCTGATATTCATATGTAATGGTGCCTTGCCCTGCTGGTATCATGTGATGGTGCACTGCTCAGCTGGTGCCATGGAATGGTTCATTTTCTCTGCTGATAACATATAATGGTGTATTGCCTTGCCAGTGCCATATAGGGCAGCATTGCCTGGCTCCTGGCATGTCATGGTCTATTGCTTTGCTGAACTCATGTAATGCTAGATAAAAAATGTTATGGATCATCAACCTTGCTGAAATTTGCCCTCGCTTATGGGTAATGGACAGCCCAAAATGTTCTGTTGTGATTAGCCCTTATGTGTGTGCTATTTATGCAGCAGAAATTATTATTGTTTTCTCTCTTTTGCTGCGCATAGCCATCTGGATGCCAGAGAAATCCAGGCGTCAGCAGAGGTCCTAATCTAAAGAGAATCTTCTATAAATAATAAACACAAAGAGTTTCTATTAGTTATGTTAACTCTCAGATAGGTCAGGTGCATTGTTTTAAATGTCAACATAACAATAAGACGCATTCCCCAGGCACGTCCTCTGATGTGACTGTGCAGATTTTCTAGACATGCAGTTACAAATAAAAGCAAGCTCTATATTTTTACCACATGCAAGATTTATATGAAAACTTCATCTAATGAGTTTTTTTTATTATGAATCTGTTCAATCCACATGTCCAGTCTCTTCATAAAAATATGATTATATGTCTTGACATTATTTAAAGAACAATTGTCCTAACCTTCACCCTTCATTGACTTACACTGTCCAATCACCCACCTGTTCTACAGTGTCATAGAGTCTTAGGCCTTCTGCAGATACACAGCACTTTAACCATTTGAATGCTGGAGAGGTATCATTCAATTCATGGCTTCCCACTACTAGATACCCCTGTGGCACTTAAAGGGATAATTGTAGATCTGTTGTAAAGGGCCTGATACTAAAAAGAAAGTGGATGCATGCAATCCATCTGTTCCATAGGGAGAAATAAACATTCACGTTGATTTAAATGAGGCTCTTAAGCACTTTTAAAATCACATTTAAATCTGAATTTTGGATTAGCCCAGAATTGCTCCACTGTTTAATAAATCACCTTCATTGTGATTAATTCATGGATAGGATATGGGCTAAAAGTCCCCTTTTTTCACTGAAAAAAACAACTTTCCACTTTTTCTGTGAATAAATACATAATATATCTGCCTTTTCCCTCCCGACAGTCTACAAGAATGTTGTCATTTTCTGTCTATGCTTTCGATGTTCATTGGAATTCCTGCAGCAATACTATAAAACCCAGAACTTCTTCATGTACTGCAAGCAAGGTTACATTGATAGAAAGAGACAGAGGTGAAATCAGAGGAGCTAGAACAGAAAAAAAACTAGTCTGGGGTAGCAGTTGTATAGTTATCAGCACCCTGTGTTGCAAGTGTCATCTGCTTCACTGTGCAGTGATTGTAGACACTTACCCATGCCCCTAGCAGTAGTGAAGAGTATTGTGGAGTTGTGTGGAATGTTTCTGTCTGTGATCTGTGTCTCTGTATCTCGTATCTATCTGTCAAGGTCACTCTTTCAGTCACAGCTCAGGTGATGGATCTCTTGCCTTGCTCTGTTACCAATCAGTGAAGAGTTTGTTTTATTTTTTTACTACCCCTGTCTGTGTCTGTCAGTCTCACTGTCTACAAATCACACTGAGTATCCTGCAAATACAAGCACTACAAGCAACTCCAGCTCCCCATCTTTGTCTGTCTTCTCTCTAAAGGACTACAAAGTTCATTTTTACAGTACAGTACAAGATAGACCTGTTAGCGTCAGAATCAGCAGCTTGTAATAAAGGATAAAGTACCCAGTAGCTGGTGCAGCACAATCACACCTTAGTATATGCGTGTCCCTCTTTTTATTCAGTATGTAGGAGTAAGTATGTGTATAGTATGCCAAGCTGTACCTGTTTGTTTGTCTTGAGTGTGAGATGTATTATGTTTGTCAGTGTAGTATTTGTCAGTGTCTCAGTAGAGTCTCAGGCTTACCAAGTTCAGGTAGGAAGGATCACCTGTCTGTCTGACTGTCATTTGTCAGTCAAAATGGATTAAATTATTTAGCTAGTTAGTTATTTAGTTATGTATGTACTTATGTATTTATTAACTCTCCATTATCCCTTCACACCCAGAGAACAGCTAACCACCACCATTGTTGCTCTCTCTCTCTCCCCCCCTCCTCTCTCTCCCACACTCCATCCCCCCCAAGCACAATCTGGACACATGCAGAAAATGATACCCCTGTTATATGTTAGCAGGTGAAAATACAGGGGGGACTCTCTCTGTTTAGGAGGCAAGTACATTATTATCATTGATTTCAATGCAATTTAAAAATGAATAAAGTGCACGTTTCCTTGGAATTCTAACAGAAGGCCTTCAATTGTGAAATACCCTATTTAACCTATATATGACTTTTCTGATCCACCATTATGGTGCAGTTAATTTACCTCAGAATTAATCCACATTTCTTTTGAACATATGGACCAAAGTGTTAAAGTTTAACTTCTGGACCTTATGTTCAATAGAAAAGTGGACTAATAATGGGCAAAACCAACTGCACCATAGGGAGAACTTAAATTTCCTAAATTTCCATAGATATACATGGGGGCTTCTAATCCACTGACTGCTGGAGAGGTCTACAAAATATTTAAAAGCATTGCATTGGAGACATCTCTGCCACAGAAGGGGTTAAAATCCCCATTTAAACCAACCTGATTGTTTTTTATTTCTCCTCAATGGTGCAGTTGGTTTGCCCCAGAACTGCTCCATTATTATATTGAACAAATGGCCCATAAGTATAAAGAAAGTGGAGCAATTCTGGGACAACCCTACTGCACCATTGGAGACAAATAAAAATTCTCCTCCAATTATATGGGACTTTTAACCCCGTGAATGGTAAAGCGTTCTCCAACATATTGTGGAGCAATGTGTTAGCTGTCGCTCTGGAATTCAAGGGGTTAAACAGTCACATTGAAATTAATGGGAATTTTGGTAACATTTGTCCCTATGAAGCACTAGAATTCAGCAATTTTATATAGTGCCCATAATGATTAATGGAATCATCATTAATTATCTTATTATATGTTTCTGTGTACATTGTTTACTAAAACCATTAGCAAAATTCTTGGCTAGAGCATAATTTATTCATGTGTCTGTTTTTATTTCATGCTTTTATTTTCCTATGTAATCCTTACATTTCTAGGGGTCCACAACATGTTGAGCTACATAGTGGTTTGTATAAAGCAATCAATATCCAGTATAGCTGGCATACATTTGTATTTGAACATTGTGTACACCTTGCATACAAAAGGGGTCTCCAAAACTTTTCAGTATCCAACAGGTTAAAATTCCTACTACAATATAATGGGGAAATCTTCTAATCAGTAAAGATGAACCTTTGAGTGCTCTGGCACTCAAAGGGTTAAAGGGAACTCTAGCTAGAGAAAGCCTCCTACTATTTTCCACAGAATGCCTGTGTCACATTTTATTCATAGTTGCTTATATTTCCAATGTTAAATTTTAGTCTGCCCTTAGTTCCCTTCTTATACAGCAGACAATAGACTTTGACAGTCTGAATGAGAAACCATAAGCATTTTTAGATAGTCAAAGGCCATTGCTGCCACTGTCCAGCTATACACTACAGCGGAGCTCCAGTGCAATAAAAAAGCATGAAGTAATGCCCAGATTATACATGAAGGACAGGTACCTGGGTAATTTCCTCTCTAAGACCCTTCTCATTATGGCTCAATTAAGGTTACAAATAGTTACTGAAATATGGATCTTAACAAAATAAATATTTATTTATTTTTATCATCAACAATATCCAAGGACGCATGTACTGAATCACAAACAATATACTCAGCAACTTTGGTTACAAAATCAGCAGACAAAAGGGGTTCAATAGTAATTATTGAGTCTAACGTTAGATTTAAGAAATATATAAGAAACTTTCTGGGCCTATCACTTATATTCCCTTGGATAGAGGCACAACAATTCATATTTGTAGTCAAATAAATTGCATTTTTACCCTAACTTCGGACATCTGGGTTATTAATTAAAATTAGATGTCTGATTCCAGAATGTCCTTGTACCGGTATTATACAGGTTACCCAAAGCACTGTACATAAGAACTCTCTCCATCAGGTAGACTAATTGGGTGCAGCAATTTATGCTTTTGTCAGTCCTGCTGTGATACAGACCTTTTTTTAGGATACATGCTTTTCTTAAAGTTTTGTCTGGGGATTTGGGGATATGAGATTAATGGCGCGATGCAAGAAATGTTCGCGTTGGATAAAGGCATTTTTGTGCGCAGATAGATTTTACTCATGTTCTAATCCAGGAAGCTAAATACCGAACGCTTCTTGTATTGCGCATAAAAATTCCATGTTACGACAACAGTACACAGACGTATAAATTAATTCGCAATAGCAGTTCTTGCATTAGGCGCATTCACTATTCCACTCACACAGATTCATTAGTCTTAGCCACGCCCACAAAAAAATATATACACAGCTGTTTGCTAATCTTGAATTTTCATGTGCAATTCAACAAAATCATGCGCAAACCTATTCCCTAGTAGTTTTCACACTGGAAATAGCAATTGTGCATGTTTCCTGCATCTCGCCATATGTACTCTTGGTTACTTTGGATAGGACCAGTTTCAACAACTTCATACCACAAAATGGGGTATTGAGGCTTTTCTAATGGTTCTGATGGACCTCAGTTGTCCCTAGAGCAATTCCTTAAGGACCTTAATGATTGCTCACCTTTTATAAAATGTACGACTTATTTTTTCTTTGAACAGTATTAATTTTCTTGATATATTGCTTTATTGTGCGGGTGATAAACTGGGGTTTTTCTTTGTACAAAAATACTTTATCATATATATTGTTTCATCATCCACATATGTTGAGATCTCTGACAAGAAGAGTTTTGTAGAGTCAAACATATTGTACTGACGGGAGGAGAAGCTCATTTGGTTAATCGACTGACTGACACCAAGACTGTTCAGCTGAAAAAATCTGTCTCAATTCCCATGTCAGCTTATTGTGACTGTAGGTAAGTCACTTGACCTTCTGGTGACTCAGAAACCAAAACTTACACTGTAAGCTCTATGGGACAGGGACTTGCTTTGCCTGAATCATTTTATGTAAAGCACGGTGCACACATGTAGCACTATATAAGAAAAACGATTTTATAAAAATACATTATTATTTGTCCTTGTATGTTCATCACTAGACTTCCAGAAATAGATAAGAAATGTGAAATAAGACATTATCCCAAAAAGTTAATAAAATGCATTGCTTGGTACCGAAATTGCAACATCAAAACTTTGAAATGGGATTCTCATGACATGTCCTATATGTATGAAGGACACCATGAGAAACAAATTACTAATATTTGAGACATAATGTGGACAGCTTATTTTATTAAATCAAAAGTATGCACACATTATGCAGCATTGACCTGGTCATACAACAAACTGTACACAGTAAGGTTCAGGAAGAGGTAGTTACCCATAAGGTCCCAAATTCCCAATGGAAGGCAGGTCCAGGAAATGTACAGGACCACAGTTGTCTGTCAGATCCAGAGAAGTTGTCCATAGTAACAGGTTCTATGTGTGGGTAGATGTTTATTCTGAGAAAAAACAAAGTAAAAATCCTGGCACCAAAGAGTATACAAATATAGACACAGAATGGTTAAAAAGAGTTTAATAAACCGCTTAAGGACCGTGTGACAGTCATAGCACATCCGGGAATGCTGTAAGTAAAAACAGGGTCTGAAATTGACCTCTCCAAGACTGGAGCTGTCTCTCTCAGACCTCAGCACGGGCCACTGTGGGCCAGCTCCTCGTATAATGTGTGGGGCAGCATCATGCATGGTAGACACACCCCAATACATATGTCAGCACTCTCACAGTCTGTTGATACATAGACCTAGTTGCCCAGGGCATCGTCATAGCATTTCACCTGCAACAGAATAAACATCTAATGAATACAAATGTAGCTCTAGCTTGTTCAAAAAATATGGATGCGATAGGTCACAATAAACATATATATGTGTATATTTAAGCTGCTAAAGGATACTTTGTAACATTAACATCCAAATGTATAAAATACCAAGAAAAAAACAATGTAAGAATCCTAGTGCCAAAAAGTATACAAATATAGACTCAAAATGGTTAAAAAGAGTTTAATTAAAATAACTAGTTATATTAACAAAACAATGTGAATATGATAGAAAGGTTAAAGGGATAGTAATACTTAATATGTAAAAAAATATATATTGTAGTGTTTATCCCCCTGAGTAAAAAAAGGGTACTCTCACCGCTGAAAGGTGTTTTATTCAAAAGTTTTTACAGCTCAAAGTTGAATTTTTTAGGTGCAATAACACAGTGGCCTGAAATTGTACAGTGGCGCTGTTGTTACACCATCCTATGGACAGCTCTGGTCTGTAGACCATATACATCCATAGGATGGTGTAGCAACAACGCCACTGTAGAATTTCAGGCCACTGTGATATTGCACCTAAAAAATTCAAGTTTGAGCTGTAATAACTTTTGAATACAACACCTTTCAGCAGTGGGATTTCCCTTGTTTTACTCAGAAGGATGAACCCTACAACATTTTTTTTTTATATTTTAAGTATTACTATCCCTTTAAATGTAGATTAAAGGAATAGACATATACCATCTATATGAAAGAGGTTACAATCAGTCACTCATAAAATATCAGCATACAAATCTATATAATGCATGCAGTACTGAAACACTGAGATTCCCAATACATCTCACACAACATACTCTTGCAACAGTGTGTCAACACTATATTGGTTCATACCATGAACCACCACCCAACAATGTTAAATGGGGTAAATCAGAACCTCCACATCAGCAGAGCCAGCTAACTATGAGTGGACAATGTCAGCAAAGAGGTCAAGAAATCTCTCAAATATGACAACTGGTACAGTTATTAACCATTAATATTAAGAACTAAATGGTGAACAGCATGTAAAAAAAATACGGCCACAAAAAGAGAAAAAAAATTAAAATAATAAATGTATAATCGTGCACAGTTAAAAAATCTGGAAAAAAATATAAAGGTCACTCAATGGCCACCTGACTGTGGCATATCACACAAATATGTTGTGAACGATCTTATTCACTTTTGTATAAGTGTATATTGGAGAGTAGGCAGGCAGAAATGTTAGTGACCTTTATTTCGTTCAGATTTATTTTTTCCTGATTTGTTTATCTGTGCATGATTATATTAGTTTTCTCTCTTTTTGTGGCCATATATCTTTTTTATATGCAGAACTGCATCAGTGAACAACACAAACCTCTATATCTCCAGAGACATTGAGCTTGGCATCCTTCTAATAGATGGGTCCTGTGTAATGACAGTATTAGCAAACCTTAGTGTTTCCCCTTCTAAGCCAATTATGTTGAAGGTGGCATCAATAATTTTACTTGATACAGCTGTAACAGAGATTTTCCGGAGTTTGTCTTGGAGCATAGTTGATATAACAAATGGGTCACATAATGCCATGTTACAAAGATGACTACCCGAAGCAGCTACGGTCCAGTGTTGTGACACAGTCCCTGGCCACAGAGTGCTTTTGTGTTCACAAACTCGGTCTGGACCTATATAGTTGCACAGTTCTGATCTGATGGCCAAAACATGGCTCATAGGAGCAATCCATCCTGGCGCATTTCATTTCCCCCCCCTCATACTTCTCAGTTGATGATATTCTTGATGTTTACATACCCTAAACATAGGGGCAGGCCATAAAAATACGTGAAAACCATATGGTTGTTCATTTTTTCAAGGGCAAATGCACTTTAAATAATCTTCACCTTATTTGCCTATTACCAAATCTTTTTTGCTATTTTTTTCAATGGCTACAAACTTTTTGCCCCTTTAAAGGGATAGTAATACTTAATTATTACTAATCCCTATATTAAAGTCATATTTAAAATAAATGTATTGCCCCCAGTGTCATCTCTCAAAACTTTATGGTTTGAAAGATAATCGCACCTAAAGTTGCCCTCTCCCTCACCCTTCCCTGTAGTCAGCGTTCTAGCTGACTGCAGGGAAGCCTGTTGTACGACTTTTAGGAGGCTCTAAAGCACAGCCAAGATCGTGTTAATAAAAAATAAATCTTTCACTGAAATGGTCTTCTACGTGTGATTGGTTTGCAAGCACACGTAGAAGACCATTTTAGTGAAAGATTTTTTTTTTATTAACGCGATTGCGGCTCTGCTGCAGAGCCATCTGATGACTGTAAGACCGGATTTCCCTTCAGTCAGCTACAATGCTGACTTCGGGGAAGGGAGAGGGAGAGGGCAACTTTAGGAGCGATTATATCTCAAACCATAAAGGTTTGAGAGATGACACTGGGGGCAATACATTTATTTTTAATATGACTTTAATATATGGATTAGTAATAATTAAGTATTACTATCCCTTTAATGATAGGCTTTTTGCATTTTCTCTATAAAAACATGACATTTACAGGAAGTGAAACACAATACAAGTAGATACTGAGAGAGGGAGATAGAGAGAGAGAGAGAGAGAGGGTGCTGGGCAGTTGTGCTGTGAGTTGTTTTGCAAAAATTGAGGCAGGAGAGGCTCATAGTAACAGCTATAACTATGTGCAACTGGAATAATAATAAAAGGAGGAGCTGAAAGGACCATTATGCATCCAGAGAGTCTGAGGAGGAGGAAGTGATCACTTTCAACATTAAAGGGGTATGGATGCCCTGATTCCCCAAAACCAGTGATGATCAGTCCCCCTACATCAACCCTATGGACTTTGGAGAAATTTGTGTTACAGGCAGAGGAAGAAGAGGGTGGCATGTGAGCAGGACATGTCAGATGCCTGTGCCTGCTGCCAGTGCTGCGCTTGCCTGGGTGTCTTGTGATTCGCAGGAGGGGGGGGGGAGGAGGTGATGTCAAGTGTGACAACAGTGGACCCTAAATCACACTAGTTACATTTACCATCACCTCCTCCAACCAGTGAGACATCTGTAATAGAGCAGCAGCAAGGAGGAACTGGTGGTAATGATGATGATGGGGGAGAAGTTTGGGTGTAGGAGACATTAATGGCCTTTTTAAGCCCAAACCAAGAAGGAATGGGGGACAAGGATGGAGCTAGGCATCACCACCACCACCAGCAGTGGGCTTTTGGAGTTTGCGGAGTTTGCTGCTGCTGTAATTCCTGCAGCTGCTTCTGAGTTCCAAAGGCAACAGGATGCTGAGGAGCAGGCTAGTGTGCCACAGACCACTGTGGACACAGTAGGAATATGGTCCAATGATGTAGGACTAGAACAGGTTCTGCTTGCCAGCAGCAATACTCCTGGTCCTAGATGCAGTGCTGATTCTTATGCAATAGCAGCAACATCATCCTCTTCCCTGGCCAGTGAAGGGGTATGTGGAGGAGAAGAAGACAGAGGTCATTCTTCTCCACCTTTCTCCTCCCCCCAGAAGTCCTGGATGTGGGACTATTATTCACATGGACAAGGCACAGTGTAGTTATTATCAATGGCACTGTGCACAATTTGTGATAGATCAGTGAAAAGGGGAAAGGAGTGAATGCACCTTGGCACAACCGCCCTGATAACACACATGAAACACAGACCCTACCATGTTAAAGCTAAACACCCACCAAAGAAATTGGGCACCACTGTTGCTGTACTCCCTGACCCTCCCCAAAGGCAACAAGAGGTGAGACAGAAATCAAAGATGAGGAAGAATAGAGAAACCCAGCCAGAGGCTGAAAGTTTGATGGAGAGTGAAACTCCTGGCTCGCCATTGTCTTTGTGCTCTAAGGTCCGGGCATGAGAAGATCATGTAACTACATCTTGTGGTGATCCACCTCATTCATCTTTACCTCTCCATCACCTGATAGCCATTCAGTAGATGTCAGGATGTGGCAGGTCATGTCTACTTATTGCACTCTGTGTGGTGCGCTGACCACACATGGAAGTGTGGTGGAGGATAATTGCAAGCAGGACATCTGAGGAGATTCCACCCCGCAGAATATGCTAAATTGGTGGCAGGGAGGGTTCATTATTATTATTATTATTATTATTATTATTATTATTAAACTTGTCCTGAGCGGATAGTGACAACAACAGCACCTGGTTTCTGGTGGGATGATTTCACATTGGGGACACTAAGCATCATGGTGTTTGGTTACAGTTATGCCAGGTGGTTGGTGTGAGTGCAGATGTGCCCATTGTTCCCAGTTCTTCCTTTATTTACCACAAACAGTTGCTGATGAGAGGCACAGTTCATGCTCTGAAGGAAAAAAAATATATTCCAACAACACACCCATGATTTTGGAGGAAGGGCAAGGTGGAGAAGCATTATCGGCCAAATTCTTTATTCTTTACCTGAAGTTGTGGAGGCTAGTTGTGGTGCTGCTACTGCCTCAGGTGTATCACTGGAGATAGTAGTGGCAAGTGGAACCCATGTTACTGTTGTTGTTGATTCAATTAACTTTCATCCAGCTGTTTAAACAACTCAGCAGCAGCAAGAACAGCAGCCCAAAATTCTGAAATTACACCAGGGATTTGACAATGGCCATTGGCCAATGGCCACCATAACATGACCTCCTGCTGGCACTAGGCCAGTAGGGAATTTATTTTACTCAGGCCTTGTTCTTTAAAAAAAAACTGAGGCCGAAAAAAAAAATGATTTGAGGGGGCTTGTTTCTACAAATCATTAATTCCTCAGGGCTTCTGATGTTAACAAGCCAAACTGATCAAAATTATCTGTGATTCCTCAGGGCTTGTGATGCTAATAAGCCAAATTAATAAAAAATATCTGTGATTCCTCATGGCTTGTAATTCTAACAAGCAAGATTGATAAAAATGATCTGTGATTCCTCAGGGCTTGTGACACTAACAAGCCAAAGTCCTACAAATCAATGTTTCCTCAGGGCTTGGTCCTAACACAAGTCTAAGTCTTTAAAATCAATATTTTCTCAGGGTTTGGGTCAAACACAAGTCTAAGTCCTACAAATCACTGTTTTCTCAGGGCTTTTGCCTCTAACAACAAGTCTAAGTCCTACTAATCATCCTCTACAAAATACTCTATCCCGTCAAGTTTCAGCCTACCCCCCAGTCACAGCTGACATCAAGGGGTCCCTGTCTCTGTCATGTTATTTGTCAATTTCTTATTTTATTTTTTCAATTTTTTTTATTTTTACTTTTTTATTATCTGTCCCCCCAATACCCATCAACAACCCCCCTTCCAAAAAACAAATTCCCTGTTCAACTGATTCCTTCCCCAGACTCTACTTACCAACACAGATACCATCTTATCCCTTTATACTATGCCTTTGTTCTGTTCAAATTCTATCTTCCCATTGATTTCAATGCAATGAGCTAGGCGAAAAATCTAAAAAACTGTACTTTTCTAGGGAAATTTCCCACCAAGAGGAAAGTGCTATTACTCTTTAATTTTGGTTTGAGGCAAAAATTTTCACCCATCCCTACCTAAACCTTAGGGGTGGGCGAAAAGTGGGAAAAGTTTCCCTTATGACTTTGTGAAAAACTGGAAATTTTTTGCTTTTTTTCGCAAAAGTTTTTCTCTAATGCAAAATGTTCCTCCTTTTTGCCTATTCCAACTAATTTTTCGCCTATTCCAAAAAAATTTCCGCATAGTCTATTCTCCTATTCAACACATTTTTATCCTATTCTATCATATTCTAACACATTTTTATCCTATTTCAACACATTTCCTATACCAACACATTTTTTCCTATGTTTAATATGGTGCAACATTTCCCAGCACAATGTTACTTTTTCTGAGGGCTGTAGTGGAGAAATAAGTAGCTGTAAGTCAAAGTTGTGAGTCCTACATCAACATATGCCTTGAAAAATGTTGTCCTTTGCCCACAACACTTAGTTCCTGCTTAAGTGACACTGGCACGTATTCATGATGATGTCAAATGATTGAAAAAAAACAAATTACAACCTACAATGTGGCAGATGTGTATGGCGGTGGCAGTGGGGCACTGGCGTAATTGTTTGGACCTTGACAAACTGATTCCACCCCGGGAGGAGAGGGATCATCATCATTTATTGCTCATGATGCAGCAACAATTACTGCAGTCAGTTTTTGTACTACCACTTTACTCCCACGTCCCTGCACAGCTCCACCTTTCCCCTTCCGCTTGTGCATTTGCTAGACATTACTCAACTACTGTGTGTTTTTACTCTCTACAGTACACAACTGATGGAGTGTGATGTCTTGCCTTGGCCCTCAACAAAATTCTCAATGTCGACTGCTGTCTATCAAGTCTGCCTCAGTCACACAGCTCCCTGTCAGCTGTCTAATATATTTATTTATTTAATTTATGTTTTTTATTTTTTACTTATTTATTTTTTTAAGTTGTCCACCATATCTTATCACAGTTAGTCCCAAAAAATATCCTATATAATAATTTGCTAGGATGTTTGTCACGATGCAGTCATGCACAGTAGAGACTGCTCGCGTTCAGGCAGTCTCTACTGCGCATGATTGAGTGAGGTGATGCAAGACTGCATCGTGTGGAGCAGTGAGGTAGCGGCCTCTTAACCCTTTGAGTGCCAGAGGGTTACGCAACACATCTGGCACTCAAAGGGTTAACATTACCTGGACCTTGGCCCATGTACACGGGCTTTTACACTAGTATATAACTAAAAAAAAACTTCTTTCCCCAGACTTCCCCAGCACAGCGACAATAAAAGTACAATCAGCAAGCAATTTGGACCCCATCTGCCTGTCTTACCAGTCAGTCACATTAAATGTTGGGGTATTTTGGGTCAACCTCCTTCCTCCCTTCTTCTCCCCAATTGTGCCTCCAGACTCCCCTACTACAGAGAACATAACTAAATGACTCTAAAACTAAGCTTCAATTCCCCATTATTTCATACCTTCTCGAGCTCAAAAACATGCTGCTCTCTCCTCTCACAAACACAGAATGGCTGCTGTGAGAGCTGTCTGGAACTATTTTGCTGGGACCTTGACAAACTGCATCCTCCCTTGGAGTAGAGGGATCATCATCATTGATTGCACACGTTGCAGCAACCATTGCTGCAGTCAGTTTTTGAACTACTACTTTACTCTCAAGTCACCCCCCCCTTGTGCGTTTGCTGGACAATATTCAACTACACTGTGTTTTTTTTTACTGTACGGTACACAACACAACTGATGGAGTTGTATGATGCCTTGCCTAAGCCCAGTCAGCTGTCTGTCACTGTCACCTAATATATTTTGTTCACTTTTTTTTTTTAAGTTGTCCACCCTGTTGTCTTATCACAGTCTATCCAAAAAAATTATAACTGAAAAACAAAATCAGAAACTTCTTTCATCAGACTTCCCCACCCAGCACAGAGACAATAACAGCAGGATCAGCAAGCAAATAGGTCCCCAGCTGCCTGTGTCTTGCCAGTCAGAATATCTGAATTTTGGGGTATTATTTGGGGTCAACCTCCTTCCTCCCTTCTCCTCCCCAGAGTGCCCCACTTAATCTCCTAATAAAGGGAACAATTGTCCTACCTAAAAGATTCCCTAATCTAAACTTCAATTCCCCTATCTTCTCTAGCTCAAACAAGGTGCTGCTCTCTCCTCTCACAAACACAGAATGGCTGCTGTGAGAGGCTGACACCCTTTTATATGGCTGTAGAAAACTTTCATGTGGTGGAGAAACATTTTTCTTCCCATTGATTTCAATGGGTGAAAACGGCAGGACAAAAAGCTGAAAAACTGCACTTTTCGCGGGAAATTATTCACCAAGCAGAAAGTGCCATTATTTGCCGATTTCAGGTTAAGGAGAAAATTTTCACCCATCTCTACTAAACGTGTCATGAATCATTCTTCAGCTGAAAACACATTGTTAAATGCCTTCACAGATAACATCCAGTCTGCCTGGTAGACAACCTTTATACTCATATAATGCTTTACCCAAGAGACCTGTAATTGTGGAACTATAATCATTTACATATCTCATACAGTCCACTGCTTGATGTGATTTAAACAGCTTTATGTCTTCTCCCTCCTGGTGTTTTAATTTCAGCTTTGAGTAGGAGAGTACAGAACAAGATAACAATTCAATGATTTGCTCTTAACATTCTAGAAGTACATTCTGTAATTGTATTCTGTTTTTTCTACCTATAACCCATTGTCTGGGGAAATAGGAAGGACTGTATGGAGACACTAGGATGCCAGAATTGTCCATTCACCCTTTCTTGTAGAATATTAGAAAGCACCTAAATACTGTGATGGTACTGTGAGAGCAGACATAGGTCCACCGATTAAGGCCTCTTTCACACGACAAAGCTGTTGCAGCCCACTGTATTTTCACTGACCTCTCTTCTGCTTTCACCAACGAATGGAATGCAGGAGAAGTGTGTCTGATGGCTGGGCCAATTAAGCAGCAGCCAATATTACTGGCTGTCAGCCATTCATTGCAGGTTACAATGTTAAAGGTCTGGTGGCAGCCCCACAGGCCATCATGCCAAACATCCTTACGGCAACTTTACTGAATTCCTGAGGGAGCCCAGTAAAGTTGATGCATGATGGTCTTTGCTGCGATGACACAAGGCAATAGCTGTCTGTGTGAAAGGGCTCCATAGTTCGCCATAGTAGACAGATTCAACACAGTATCACTGTGTTTATATTTCCTGTGTAAATGGGGCCTAGAAAGGAAAAGGACCACCACAAAATTAGACTTTGCTCTGTTTAAGCTGTTTTCAATGCAACAGCTATTTTTGGTGGTCTAGTTTTAAACATCCAACAAAGGACATATAATATAATGTCAAAGGTTACTATACATGTAGTAGTGATTTGACTCTATATTTATTAGATTGTCCAGTATCTTAAGATGCTCAAGAGAAGTGATGCTCAAGATAATTTGGTATATGCAGTTAGGTTCCAAATAACTATAGTGACCCTGCTTTTAATTTACTTTAATTATGTGCTGGTTTGTATTATACTATTATATTTTGTTTACAGGGTCTCAAGATCTGACTCAAATGTTGGCTGTCCCTTTAGAATCCATATTGCCCAGAAGTTTTCAGTTTTAGTTATGTGGATTGGATGTTTTCGTTTGTGATGTCATAGTTTGATTTGGTTCCATTTTTATTTATTTGCAGTTCATATCAGTTGTACCACTGGAATTGTTGTAAGAATCCTTGAGAAAAGAACAAGATCTTGAAATGTTTAATTGCTGGTAATTTTATTTTGAATGCCCAAGTAAAGGCTTATTTATCACGGATCTCTGACTGCTGTCCATTCAAGGAGTTAAAATCCCCATTTACATCAATGCTAATAGTTCTCTCCTATCGTACACATAGTTTGCCCCAGTATTCCTTTTCTTTTCAACGTACGGCCCTAAGAAGAATTGGTGCAATTATGGAGCAAACCATCAGCTGACAAATAACAATTCACATGGATTTAAATGAGTCTTTAAGCCCTTGAGTACAATGTGTTGTAGAGCACTGTGGCATTTAAGGTGTTAAAATTTTTATTTAAATCAATGGACATTTTGGGAGCATTTATATGTCCCCTATGGTGTAGTTGGTTAGCTCTAGAATTGCTCTAATTTGTCTTTGTACTTCACCCTCAATTTTACGTATATCGATAAGATTGGATATAACAATGAAACCTTCTGTCAGTGTCCAGTAACTTGTTTTCTGAGACGTAGAGCCTTAGTGATAATTTACTAGTCACGCTCACATACAGAACTGAAAAATATAGCTTTGGTTTACGATTAGAGGAAAAGGTCACTAGTCTACCCTGTGTAGTAGATTTATGGCGGTATCATTATTTTTTTTTTGTGCATTCCATTTTTTCCATGTCCTGGATTGGTAGACTAGTGGAAAAGGTATTATATGGTGTTATAGTTTATTCAATGGCAAAAAACTTTGTTAAAGCCATAAGTACTTTTCACTTAAATGCAAAAAGCCCAGAAATACAGGTTACGTTCTTCAAACTTATTGTCACGTCCCTACATGCTTAGCTGATGACATCAGACATGATATCACAAGTTACATTATCAATGAAATACTAATGACATCACATGCAGCTTGACAAATACAATCATCTAATACAGCTACCAAACCAGAATGGCTGATACATTTTAGCTATCATTTGAGCAGCGGTATTGCAGTGAAACCAATAAACATTACTCCAAATTATACTTCTACTGCTTCTAACACACAACACCCCTTTACCCAGCACCAAGACAGTGTCGTTATAAACAAGTATTGCTGAACTAGAAGTACAGAAAAAACATTTTAAAAAAGTCAAATTTTCCAGCTTAACAGCAACAGTGTCAAGAAGGACACACACTTTAAAAGTAATCTAGCAACACTGCAGCTTGTTATCCAATAGCAAAACTACACTAAAGAGAACTACTAATCAACAGATGGCAGCCTGCATAGTCAAAAAAAACCCTACCTATAATAACATGCTTACTACTGCACATTTGCACCAGTTATGTTATTGCAATAAATTATTGTTTTTTGAACTTTGAATGCAAATATCTCTAGTTCTGATGATCCAATTTACTAACTTAAAATAAAAAGCATGCAGTACTCAACACGACCCTTCTTCCTACCAATTGTGGTGAGACTCTATAAGCTACATTGGGCTGTAAGTCTGACTAAATTTATTGTAGTGTCAAATGGGAAAAATTTATTTTTGAAAACATGTTGGAGAGAACATGTCTTTGAAGTGCTCATTGCAGTCTGGTGTTACCATGTTAAAGTAAGATCAAGGATGGGAAACTTGCAGCCCTCAAGCTGTTATTATTATTTATTATTATTATTATTATTATTAATATTAAAGGAGAAAACTAACTCCTCTTAATAATAAATTCCCTCTTACCTTCCTAAGGCTAGAAAATTCTAACTCCCCTATGAATTTCTCCCTTGTGTCTTTTGTTCACGATATAACATTTTAACCAGTCCTGGTGGTCATGTCTATGGAGTCAGGCATCATAGTTGCCTAAGCCTACTTAATCCATTAAAGTCCAGAGAGGTATGCAACGCATTACTAAGAAATGCTTTGCACAACCCTATGGTCTTACCAATTGCAGTGAGTAGATGAGGTGTAGTACAGTGAGTTTGATGATTTGTGGCCCTGCTAGCTGCTGTCATGTGTCTGCATCCATGAACATTACATCCAGTGCTGATTGAAGGTGTTAAATCTTGAACAAAGGCACAAGAACAAAATTCAAAGTGGCCATTGTCTGGCCGTAGTAAGGTAAGTGTGTGTGTTAGGGGGGGTAAATATTAGGAGGTGTTAGTTCTCTTTTAATCTTTTTTTATTAAGTGCCAATATATTCTGCAGAGTTGTACAGAGGTATCATTTTAAAAGGTCGCACACAGAAGTGTGTGCAACCTCATGACCCATTAACCATGTAGCTATAATAAAAATGGCGACATGGGAATCTTGCACTACATGCGAGATTCTCATGTCAAGTAGTGAACGGTTGCATCTTTCTGAGCACTGCCCCAGCTCTATCTCCCCAGATTTCCTCCAACCGTCCCCGTTTGCCAGCCAGATGTGAACACAAACGGCTAAGTTCCATCATATGTTAAAGCAATTTTTTACATGCCTTACATTTATTAGTCTCTTAGTTTACATTTTCCAACAGCAATAAGCAGCCTTATGTGTAATTGCTTCCCTTCACCAGTAGGAGAAGCGGAGATAGGTTGCCTCTTACTGAGTGCTGCCACGGCAGAATTTGTCTGGGGAACAATGAAACTATTTATTAGTTTTAGCAGAGAAGCGGAGACAGAGCCAGGGCAGCGCTCAGCAACATGCGATCTATCTCCATTTATGGGGTATATAATAGGATTTTATTAGTTAGATATTAAAATTAAGTGACTTAGACATTGAATTAGAGATCTCTCTAGCATTCAAGGGGTTAAAATCCATTTAAATACATTTCTATTAGTCTTCTAGAATGCTTTTTTTTGTATATTAGGCTCAAAATAACTGTATTGAGAGAATGTTTCTTTCCTCCGTTCCCTGATAAAACAATGCTAATCTTATATTATAATTCACTAAGTATGTTTGTCAGAAGCCGTCATATGCAGTAAAGATGGCTGCGGGAGCTGCAGTCATGCACAGTTCTGACTGCCTGCGTCGCGGGCAGTCAGTATTGCGCATGACTGCAGTGCCAGTGTTGGCCCATGTACATGGGCTTTAAAACTTGTACTGTCATAAAAGTGATGTTATGCTTTTGAACATCCTGGTCTAAGAAAGTGATGTCAAAATTGACTAACCCATTCAATGCTAAAGAGGTATCCAGCGCATCGCTTTGCAATACAAGGATCTCTGGTCAAATAACCAGGGGCCACGCTTTGAGATTAGAGGAAAGGAGATTTCAGCTTCAGCAGAGGAAGGGTTTTTTTACAGTAAGGTCTGTTAAATTGTGGAATTCATTGCCCAAGGATGTGGTAATGGCAAATACAATGGATACATTTAAGAGAAGATTAGATAAATTTATTTCAAGAGGGAACATGCAGGGTTATACTGTGTATTAGTAGGCAAAACAGGAAGTTCAGATAAAGACTAACTTATTTGGAAGCAAGGAAGCTTATGTAATTCTCATTTCTCTGGGATCAACCTAAATTTAAATGAGAATTGCCAAACAGCTTTTTTTTGACCATAGGACCCTAAGAATAGTATTTATACATACAGAGGCTGATATTCTAAGAAAGAAACAGCAGTAATTCTGGGGTAAACCAATCACCACAGGGGATATTTAAAAGTTCCTTTAGATGTAAAGGGTACTTTTTAAACCCTTGCATGCTTGATGTGTCTTCACTGCATTTTTTGCAAGGAACTGGAGACCACTCCAGTATTCAATGAGTTAAAAGCATTATTTAAACAATGGTAATTTGGGGAATATTAATTAATTCCTTATAATGCTGTTGGTTTGCTGTAGAATTGCTGCAGTTCATCAGCCGCATAGACTTGTGGCTAGATAGCAGCATATTTGGGCAAAGGTTACACCAATATGAGATTCTTTCTCTGCTTCACAGGAGTGAGTGGATGATTAAGCAGTAATGTTATCTGCATCCTCTAACTGAGATTCCATTCCAGTAGAATTGAAACTCAACTGGTAAATGTGTAGGAAGAAGGCTTTTTTCAAGCCTTTTTTTCTATTTTTGTCATTACATTACATTATATGGAATTTGCCAATTCGGGATACATACGAAAATGGCACAAAATAGCATTGCAAACACCCATTCTGCTGTTACATACAAACAAAATGGTATTTGTATGTTTGTGTGTGCAGATATATAGGCCTTCCCAGATCCAGCAACTCAAGTCTGCTGAGACTAGAAAAAAGTCCTATCTGGTCTCCAAAGGCCGTGACCACCACAGTCCCTCCAATGTTCCCATGTACACCCAAGCACCCTCCTCATACTTGCACAAGTCCTCCTTAATCACTTCATTGCTAGGCAGCTTGTGGCAGGTTGATGTGCAAGGTGTTGCAAACTCGCTGGCATCAGATATGTTAATTCGCAAGAAATCACATATACACTGCCCGCCACCCCTCTAGTCAAACCGAGTATGCCATTAACTCCTGACTTTTTCTAAAATAGAATGTTCACAGGTAGGAACACATGCAGCTGAAATGAGGAGGAGGGCTGAAGACTTTGATGTAGTGGTGAAGAGTAGAGAGTGCTGTGATAGATGTTTTGTGCTGGTAATGGTAGTGTGCTGAGGGTGCTGCTATGGGTTGATGGCTCTCATAGTGGTGGTGGAAAGGTTGAGGGCTCTGATAAGTGCTTAGTTATGTCGTGTATGTGAAGGGGCTTAGGGCTAATGGGGAAGTTGAGGGTAGAAAGTTGAGTTAGGGCTCTAATGGGCTGGGTGGTCTTTTTTAAAGGGTTGAAAAGGGCTCATGGAATTGGTGGGAGAAGTTTATGTTCTCTAATGGAAAGATGAGAGATCTGCATGTGTAGAGGCTGAGGGCTCTGATGAGGCTAAGAGTTCCCAATTATGGGGGGCGACTGAGGGGTTGAGTGCTCTTATGTAAGCAAGTGTGCTGGTGATAATGGCCGATGGTTCTTATGATTGATGTGGAGGAAGAGGGCTCTTGGGGGCAGAAAGCTCCAATAATTATAGTGGTGTTTGTCGTAGTGGTAAGGTAGAGGGATATAGTAGTTGTGTAGGTAAGGCTGAGGGTTGTTATGGTGATTAGTTGAGTGGCGGGAAGATTCCGGGGGCGGTGGGAACAGAGGGCATATGTAATGGTGGTGGTGGGACAGAAGGATCTGGTGGTGGTAGAAGGGCTAAATGTACTGATCCACCACTGATACTTCTGGGTGGCTCTGTCATGACTTCTGCAAATGAAAGAATGAGCATGAAGTCAGTAGATCAGATCCATACATGAGGATACCAGCATCGCAAAGGAATGTTCACAAAGTAGCATATTAACATAGTAAATTAGGATGAAAAAAGACACAAGTCCATCAAGTTCCATCTTTGCCTCATTATAACCCATAAATAATGAAAATTCTATAATCCTTCCTGTCTCCAAAAAAATTATTACTAGTCTATTTACCAACACTTCCTGTTTTACCTAGTAATATACAGTATATCCCTGTAAAAACCTGTATATTACTTCTCTTACCTCACAATGTAGCCCTGTATCTTACCTCTCTTAAATGTATCCCTTCTATCACCATTACCATATCCTTGGACAAAGATTTTGACAATTTCACAGACCTTACTGTAAAATAAAACCTTCCTTTGCTAAAGTTGAAACCTCCTTTCCTCTAATTGTAAGGGGTGACCCCTAGTTATTTGATTCAGCCTTGGACTAAAAAGCTCACTAGAGAGCTCCTTGTATTGACGTTGTATATACTTATACAGTGTAACAAGATACCCTATTAGGCATCTTTTCTTCAGAGTAAATAAACCAAGTTTGGCTAGATGTTCTTCATACATCCTCTAATCCTTAATTAATGTTGTTGTTTTTCGCTGTACATTTCTAGAATATCCTGTTTCAGAACTGGTGCCCAAAACTGCACTGCATATTCAAGGTGAGGTCTTAACAACAATTTATGCACTAGTGCCTTACACAGAAATAAAATATCCAAAAGCATTCTAATCCTGCCAAAATAGCAGTCCAACACTAAAATGCAGGGCAATTCCTCTCAGAACAAGAGACACTGTCAACCCCAGAAGTATACTTGTTGGACCTTATCAGTGAGGTGTAGCTGATCTCTCTAGGCACTGTGAGCAAGAGGTCAATGTTTGTATTCCCCTGTTACCCTTAGAGTGAGCAAGCCCAAGGATTATTTACATATGCAAACTGGTGATCAGAAAAGAGCTCAACTAGGAATAGGCCTGCTATAGAATTTAGCAGGATCTATAGGAATGGTATTCTGACCAAGGTGCAATCTTCTTTAGTTCACTAGTGCCTTACACAGAAAGGAAATATCCTAACCTAAAGCATATCATACTTATCCTGCCAAAATAGCAGACCAACCATTCCAAGCAATTCTTCTCTGAACAAGAAACACAGCCACCCCCATATGTACATTTTGACCTTCTTGAGACTCATCATCAGTGAGATGTAGCTGATTTCTGTACGCACTCTGAGCAAGGGGTCCATGTCTGGACTCCCCTGTTACTCTTAGGTTGACCTACCCCAAGATTAATTTGCATATGGAAAAAGAAATGGTCAGAGAAGTTCATCTAGGAATGCCATAGAATTGAATTGTACAAAAAAAAGAATAGATCCATTATTAACCTATTATTTACCAAAGTGCATCTCACGGGTAGTTTTTGTACACTTTTCACCTGATTTATTTGATTCTCCAAATAAGCCAGGCACTTGCTTATAAAGCAGAACAACACAGGTGGATCCCCTTTTTAATCAAACCCTCGCACCCACAAGAAGGAGGGAACAAAAAAAACTCACAACTCACAAATATAATTGTTGTATATTTTTCAGTTGATTCCTTAAAACTCCACCTGTCTGTAAGCCACTTCTCTGTAAGCCCAAAGAGGAACACTGGTGTGGTTCTGCAACTACCAGTAGACGGTGGAACAAGTCTGGGGTGTCAGAGAGTCTGTGTATGGTTCTGTGACTATCAGTAGACAGTGGAAGAAGGCTGGGTTGTCAGAGAGTGCATGTATAGTTATGTGACTACCAATCGATGGTGGAAGAAAGCTGGTGTGTCAAAGAGTGTATGCATGGTTCTGTGACGACCAGTAGACAGTGGAACAAGGCTGGGGTGTCAGATAGAGCATGTATGGTTCTATGACTTCCAGTAGACAGTAGAACAAGGCTGGGGTGTCAGAGAGTGTATACATGTTTCTGTAACCAGCAGTAGATGGTGGAACAAGGATGAGGTGTCAGTGTATATGTCAGTGTAAATGACCGAACCTCTAATCAAATCAGGTGTGCACATGCAGGCAAAAGATTCCCAAACATATGGCCTGGCATGGCCTGACGAGAGGGATGGGAACTGTTGCTCTATATCAGAATAATATCATACAATCAAACATCCAGAAGGACAATTACATTAGGTCCAGAATCAAGCTGACTGAAGTCTAAAATATACAAACAAACTGATATTTATAATGTAAAAGTTGTGTTTTATTTAATGTTTGAATGCTCTTGGCTTTAAAGACATCTCCTAAGCATCGCAATGGAGACATTTCTAGAATACAAGGTGGTAAAGAAGCCTAGCCTAATAATACACATGCACCTTAATCTGGGCAGGGACATCTTAACAGAAACAGAATTTGATAGCAGATAAGAATCACTTGTCCCATCCAGTCGACCTATTTTCCTATCTAATTAAAGCATACAGTCTCACATAGTTCTCAGAGTAGACTGATGTCCATCTCAGGCATTTTTTTAATTCCCTATCATTATGAGTTCCTACCATTCCTTCTGGGAGGCTGTTCCATGCGTCTATAACCCTTTCTGTAAAGTAGTACTTATGCACATTATTTCTGAATTTTCCACCTTTTAACATGTCTTTTTGGTATTATATCATGCCTCTTTCTCTTTTACCCCAAGCTATACTTATTAAGGTCCAAAGATCACCATAAGTCAGTTTGGCCTGGATTGGTTCTCCAGAGATACTGGATATCATGTTTACTGACACAGGCATGATTCTATACTGAAGGACTATAGGACCATGAACTTCACTGGGGGCTTACTAATGAGACTTAAGTAGGAGGAGTTTGCGCTCCTGGAGTTCTGCAAAAAGAATCATGTCTGCTTCCACAGACATGATATCCAGTACTAGTTAATGAACTAGTGAACTAATCCACATAGAACTGATTCATAGAGGCCATTAAGATTTTCAGCACAGAAAACTCATGGATTATTATTAGTAGTGTTGAGCGAGCGTGCTCGGCCGATGCTCGGATCGGCTCGAGCATCGCTCTGCTCTGCACATGGCGGTACTCGTACGAGTACCGCCATGTGCTCGCCCGACATGCTCGGGTGAAGAGGATCTGTGCCGGAAGAGGCACAGATCCGAAGACGCTCCGCTGGACCACCAGGGAATGGAGGTACGGGGGCATTGCGGAGATGAAGGGGGCATTGCGGAGATGAAGGGGGACATTATGGAAGAGGGGCATAGACTCTATGCCCCTCTTCCACAATGTCCCCCTTCATCTCCGCTATGCCCGTCTTCCACAATGTGCCCCTTCATCTCCGCTATGCCCCTCTTCCACAATGTCCCCCTTCATCTCCTATGCCATAGAGGAGATGAAGGGGGACATTGTGGAAGAGGGGCATAGCGGAGATGAAGGGGGACATTGTGGAAGAGGGGCATAGAGTCTATGCCCCTCTTCCACAATGTCCCCCTTCATCTCCGCTATGCCCCTCTTCCACAATGTCCCCCTTCATCTCCGCTATGGCATAGGAGATGAAGGGGGACATTGTGGAAGAGGGGCATAGCGGAGATGAAGGGGGACATTGACCAGGCACCCTCCGCTCATCAGAGCAGGGGGTGCCTGGTTTAATGCTCGAGTGCTCCCATTCATTTGAATGGGGCTCGGGTGCTCGGCCGAGCACTCGAGCATCAGGGGGTGCTCGGTCAGAGCACCCGAGCACCCGAGCATCGGGGTGCTCGCTCATCTTTAATTATTAGGTGTTGTAAGTGTTCATTTAAATATTACCTTTTGTCTGTTTGCCTCTGTAAGTATACTTTTGGAACCCACTAAGAACCACTCCTTAGACAATTGTCTGTGAGTATATTACCAGGATGAAAACCTGTGAATTACAATTTTGTACTGAATGTTCAGTTCCTTGTCAGGTGTTGAAACGAGCCCATTAGGGAGAATAGACAGGTATAGTGGATATGTGGCATTGTGTAAGATCTTAGTCCTGTTACTTGCTGTATGCCCAAAACTAATAGTCTGCATCAGTCTACATATTAAGAAAAGTCATTCTGATGAGACAGTAATCAAACTGCCTTTTCGGTACTGTTGGTTGGGTGATTGAAGGAGGTTAGAACTGGGCTGATGGGGGGGGGGGGTGGAGAGGAGGAGAAGTTAAAATGGGAAATGGAGGATCCTGCTGGGCTTTGGAGTATGTCTGTAGCAGATTTTAGCAAATCATAGTCTCAGCAGTAGGTTTAGCATTTAAAAAAAAAAAAACAGATTTATAAGCCTCCAGCATCGTAACCCTTCTAATGCCAGGAAGATGTTCATAACATTGTGGAACAATGGTGCTGAGAGGTTAAAAATATGTGAATTTCTGTACAAAAATGAGAATCGAAGTAGCTTCCCGTCACTGGGCTCCCTTAATCTTTTTTTTTAGCCTTTATCACCTGCTATTTGTTCATCACTTCTTATTTCAAATCTGATCTTTTTTCCTTATTAGTGTCTTCTTTTCATATCTCGTCCTACTCAATTTCTTTCCTCCATTTTCCATTTGTTTTTATTCCATGCCACCCCCTGAAATTAGTGATTGTGGTTGTGCTCAGGAAATGAGTGTATAAAATTGTGATAAAATGTTCCTGTGAAATTGCTTTTGAATTTTCGCCTTCAATTGCAGTGAAATGAAATTGTTCGCTTTCAGAGCTGTTTTGTTTTTGACCCCTTTTTGTGAATCCTCAAAGGAAACAAACATATTCCCATCTTTTATAGTAATCAAATTTATCTGGCATCTCTCAGCCTCTTGAATTACTTATGCTACAGTTGGCCAGCTTGGGGAAGATTTTAGCTGTTATTTATTTATTGTTCCAAAGTGACGGGTTTTGACACAAGGTCCAAACATTCTCCTTGGGGATTTCAAATGAAAAAAAATAAAAAAAAAGAAGTGATCTTTCTGACATCATTTTCATATACTTGTTTTATTAAGAAGGTAAAATGTATGTGCACTTATTAGAATTAATTCTTTGTTGACAGTGAGGCTGATGTATTAAGAAATTCCATTAAAAACATTGATTGAAATTAATCTTTTAACTGTTTAGATTCCAGAAAGGTCTGCAATGCATTGCAAAAAAAAAAAAAAAAAAGAAGAAAAGAAATGCATTGGAGATCACTAGTATTTAGAGTGATAAAAATCATGTTTATATGAATGGGGCTTTTGTTTATCTCTCACCTACTGTGCAGTTGGTTTGCCTCAAAATTGCTCCCAATCATTTTACTAAATTGGGCCCCACGCAAGAAGCTCAAAGAAGTGCAATTCTGGATCATAGCAATTCCACCATAGGGGACAAAAAATACACAAAATTAGTATTGATTTAAATGGGGCTTTTAACCCTTTGTGTGCCAGAGGCGTATACAGTGCATTGAAAACCAATGCGTTGTGTGCCCCCTGGCACTCAATGTTTTGACTGTCTAAATGCTAGAAAATTGTCCACTGCTTGAGCAAGCACTCATTTCATTTGCTTTTCAATAGGGGACCAAGTAATCTGTGTGCCCTCATTGTGCACATCCGCTGCAGAATGTTTACTGCAAAATCAATCCTAACAATTATTATGGTATCTTTGTCTTCCATTAAAACATGTATACTGTGCAATAGTAATATATATTTTAAGGTACTACTTATGACATTTGTATTTATTTATTGTATACCGCCTAAAGCTGTCAGGTCATATCTTTAACCCCTTAATGACCAACCGCAGTTAAGGACCACAGAACTTTTTTATTTTGGAAATTGGTTCAGGGGTCCCCGAGTGGCATGCAGCTGTGGGGGACCCCTGAATTCCATTTCATTGGTCCTTAACGCACATCATGGCACTTCATGAGTCCTTAAGGGGTTAAAAAAGGAACACTTATGAGAAATGTTGGTGCCTGGCTGTAGTAATGTTAACTGGGCTGCAATGGTTCCCATGAAGCCTAGCAGCAATGCTTTTTTTTGTGTCCCCTTTCAAGGGATGTTCTGACAACCCTAATATCACCTACCTGGTTGTACAGAGATGTGAAGTGTGTGTTTTTCTGCTTCTTGCCATCTCTGATATGGCTTCCAACACTCAAACAGTAAGGGTCCGTATGTCCAAAAGAAAAGTGGAAGACTTCAGGGGAAAACCAATTTCACTATAGGTGAGAACTAAAAATAAAAAAATATATATTTTATTTAAATGGGGATTTTAACCCCTTGAATGTTAGAAAGATCTCCAACACATTGTGAAGCAATACATTGGCAATCTCTGTAAAATTCAAAGGTCTTAAAATCCCATTTTAATTGACTAAATTAAGCAGAACATTTTTTTCTCCACTCTGGTATATTTGGTTTGCTCCAGTTCGTCTTACTAATTCAGCTTCTTTGTGTTCTAGATTTGGTCTATTTAAAGGGATAATAATACTTCATTTATCTTTATTTTATTTTGTAGGCATTAAAAAAACATGAAGAACAATATAAGTCTTATCTCTCAAACATGAAGAACAATATAAGTCTTATCTCTCAAACCTTTATGGTTTGACAGATATTCACAAGCAAAGTTTCCCCTCCCGCCCCTTTTACCTAGTGTAAGCCATCTCTTCTCAGATGTGGAATGCAGTCCACAGACCAGACAGACAACTGCAGGGGACACTCTTCTTCCTATGAGAACAATGAAAACCCTGCCCCCCTTGACAAGCTTTTCAGCTTTTTCCCTTATCTTAATTGAAGATTGTACCTCTCTGCAGTCTACCTGGGCACCTTCCTTCTGATCTGGCTGAACAGTGTTACATCAGTAAAAGGGGCGGAAGGAGGGCACTTTGTCATTGAATTACTCTTGAACTATAACTCTGACAGAATTGAAATAACACTCTCCAAAGTCCAAAATACTATGATGATTAATTAGAGCTGCTTTTATTATGAAACATTACTATCCCTTTAATAAGTCTTTATACCTGTTATTTTCCTCTACATGCTTGATACTCAACCTGTACAGTTATTGGGAGGCCTGTAACATAGTGAAATCCTGTATGTGTTTGTAGAGTGTGTCAAGCAATATTTTACATGTTACAACACTGTCAGTTAGTCAGACACAGAGGGAGCTGAAGATCACACAATTGCTTGTGCAGCTGGGAAGCTCTCCCAGAGAGTATAAATGATGAATTAATGTAACTAACACTAAACCTTTCTCATTTAACTGTAAAAAACTAAATTCAGTGTTTTTTCTATGTGCCAAGTGCACCATATTTCTCATTTTCCCCAACACATTCAAATCTGCATTTAGTCTTTTCTGATGATTGGCATAACAATAATATCACAGAGGGGAAATCATTATTGGCATATGTCCACTGGACTAAAGTTGTCAATTGTGTTAAATTGGTAGTATGTCTGGGTCTTGTTATTGAATCGACAGCTATGTTTATTGATCGATTTGTAAATGCACAATGCAAGGATCTGTTTATTAGAAAATAAGGTGTATAGTCTGTATCGCTAAACCCTTGAGGGTGAGAAATGTGAGCAAGGCATTATAAAGCAATGCCTTGCTCACAGTCCTCCAGGGAATAGCCCTGCATTATACAAGACAGTACAATCAGTTGAAATTATATTATTTTTTTTTATCTTCGTCAGGATTATATTTTTGGATGGCATGAGTGCGTGAGCTGACAGCATTAACCCACTGAGTGCCAGAGAGGTATCCAAAGCATTGCATTGTAATGCACTGGATGTCACTCTGGCACTTGAATGGTTAACCCCTGGGATTCTAAAGCTATGCCCAGTATTATGCAACGCAATGTGTTGAAGACATTTCTAGCACACAAGTGGTACCTTTAAGAAAAAATGATGGAAAAAATTTAGAATGGGAGGGAAATAAATCCTGTTTTAAGCAGTTTTTGTTTTTTTGTTTTTTATTTTAAGGAACAGTAAGCCAAAACTGTATGGCAATGTATATGAAAACATACTTTTCCACATTTAACCATTTTGGACATGTCTCTGACCTCCAAAAAGGCAAAAAATCCACTTAACTTTTTCTTAAAAAAATAAGAGATTAGTACTTTGAATGCATTGATTTACCGATTAATTGAGCTTGGCATGTGTCGTTCATACAGCAGGTATATCTATCTATTCATCATCATCCTATATAATAATTTGCTAAATGTGTGTTTGTCAGAAGTCGTCATGCACAGTAGAGACGGCTGCGCGTCCTGCAGTCATGCGCACTACAGACTGCCTGTGCCGTGTCTGATAATGGAGCTGGGCTCCAAATTCAGACCGTAGTCCTCTCTGCTCACCAAAGGACTATGGTCTGAATTCGGAGCGCCTTGCTCCGTATCAGCCTCGGGGTGGGCAGTAAGTAGTGCGCATGACTGCAGTGCGTGCAGCCATCTCTACTTTGCATGACGACTTCTGACAAACACACATTTAGTGATACAGTGCATGACTGCACCACGGCCGTTTCTGGGTGGCACTGTGGCCGTGTACACAGGATCTTCAACTAGTGATAAATATATATTGATAATAAAACTTCCCAAAGCTTCCTCTATATAATGATCTCTTTTAAAGCCTGCCTCTAGATCATACCTTCTTACAACAAAACAATGGACTTGAATGGATTGTAAGGGTTACAAATCTTTACCATTTTGTACACTGAAACAATTAGTAGTGGACCTTGTAAAAGAAAAGTTAAAATGGGGATCAATGGATACACACAGCTTCAGATACAAAGCAAAAAAAAAATGTGTGTGTATCTACTGTATATCTAGATAACTGACTACAGGAAGAATGGCAGACATCTATGGAAATCATTATGTTTAACAAATTAAGAGCCACTTACTCTTTAAGAGGAGACAATGGCATAAAGGCAGGATGTAAAATCAAAATTTTAAATTGTGAATATGAGGGAAAGGGTAATAGAAATCATATCGACAAGTGAAAACGCCAAGATCCAGGAATAATGCAGTGAATTGAAATGAAATGACAGAATAGAAAGAAAACAAAAAAATGACAGATGTTAAAAGGGATTATACACTACTGCAATCTTTGTTCAGATTTATATTGCAATTTAGTGTGATAGGAGTAGAATTTACATGGTCTGTTGCTTTTTTCATTTTTTTTCTTCTTCAGTTTTTTAATTTTATTTTATTTTTTACATCAAGGGGAATGTACAAGTACAGCTCGGATGTTTAACCTTTTGAGTGCCAGAGGGGTATACAACGCAATCGCTGGCACTCAAAGAGTTAATCTGTGCAGTGAGCCCTTTCTAGTTGCTAGGCAGGCCCTGCCCTAACCTATAAGACTTGTATGTTCTGAAGAAATGTGGCGGAATTCTAGGGTCAACCATCTGCCCAGCAAAGGAGAAATAATGTTCCCATTGTGGTTAAATGGGAGTTTTAACCTCTGGAATGATAGGGAGGTATCCAGTTCATTATGAAGCAATGCTTTGGAAAGCTCAAGTGGTTAAAAATCTCCGTTTAAATCAATGGGGATTTTGGGATGTTGTATTTTCCGCTTATAGTGCAAATGCACCAGAATTCCTCCACTTTTATTTTGAACATACAGCCTTTCGGGTCTAATTCACCAAGAAAAGTAGAGCAATTCTGGGGTAACCCAACTGTATCAGAGGGAAAAAATGAAAATTCTCTGTGAGAGAAATTGAGCTTTTAACCCATTGAATGCTAGAGAGGGATTTAAAGCATTGCAAAGCAACGTGTTGGAGATGTATTTAACATTCAAAGGGTTAAAAGCACATTTAAATCAATGGGAATTTGGGGAATGATTATTTGTCCCCTACAGTGCATTTGGTTTGCCCCGGAAAAAGCTCTTCTGCATCTAAATGGCCACTTCCCAGAGTACGTACCAAGGGGCGGGCAGTGGGAGTATTTCTGTTAGTGCCATTCCTCTCTGTGAGTGCCATTCCTCTCTGTCATTCTTTTCTGTGAGTGCCCAGTGACAGGCATTTTAGAAACTGGAAAAAAGGTTCAAAATGTGTATGTTTTTAATGTCTCCTACAGGGATGACATATCTGTAATGCATTCGAGACCTCTGTAACATTCAATGAATTAAAAAAAAATTACATTTAAAATTATTGTAATGTTTCACAAAAAAGCAGCTCCAATTAATCTTCATAGGTTTCGGTGTGTGAAGAGCATTATTTCAATACTGTCTGAGTTCCCGACCCCTTTTACTGATGTAACACTGCTCACCTGAGAGCATCAAGACTGTCCGGATGGATCTCAGAGAGGGACAATCTTCAGTGAGCATAAGGAAATCCTGAAAAACCACTCAAGGGGGGCAGGGTTTTCCTTATATTCACAGTGAGAAGATTGTCCCTTGCTGTGAGCTGTCTGGTCCCAGGACCAGATTCCACATCTGAGGAGAGGTGGCTTACACTAGGTAAAAGGGGTAGGAGGGGGATACTTTATCATTCAGTTACTCTTGAACAACAACTCTGACAGTATTGAAGTAACACTCTTCATGGCCCAAATACTATGAAGAGTAATTGGAGCTGCTGTTCTTGTGAAACATTACTATCACTTTAAATCAATGGGGATCTTAGAAGTGTTTATGTATCACCTATGGTGCAATTGGATTACCCCAAAATTTAATTACTCCACTTTTATACATAAGGTCTATAGTGAAAGGAGCAGACACTCGTCATTTGGCATATATATATACATGCACCCTCATTCTGTACATCCTCATCAGAATCTGTACTGCAATTATTATGGCATCCTAACCTTCTCTTAAAAATCATATATTGTGATTTAGTAGTACGACACTTTTATTTGCTGTGTTATTTTATAGCAATTACCTGATTGTATAGATTGCAGGGGATGGAATTTTTACTTCTTCCTACAACCTCTGATATAGCTTCTTATGTACGGACAGTAAGGTTGACATAAAAAGCAATTCTGTAGCAAACCAGTTGCACCACAGTGGAAACTAAAACTGCCTTTGTGCACCACCCACTAGTATTTGACTTGTATTGGCTAGTATTGAGATGCGTTTTGCTTAGATTAAGCAAATGTAATACTCCATTAGGTAGTTTAAGAGTGTGCTTAGGATAAGCTCATTGAACAGATACATTTGATGATTTAAGGCTCCTCAATCTTTAAACTCTCAAAATGAGCTGTTAAATAAGCTTAGCCTAAACACACCACTGTAGATGCATGTGATGTCACTGGAAGCAGGCTGCTGTACAGTTAGACAGGAAACCATTCCCCAGCAGTGAAGATTCTAATAACAGCTCTAAAAGCAGCCAGCACCCACCATCCTGTTTTTGTGTATTTAACACGTGGCGTGCCAGAGTGGTGTCTGATGCATGTAACACCTTAAATACCACAATGTTAATTAATAAAACAGGAAAACAAATTTGGGATCATGGACAAGGCAGCACACAAAATTGACGTTTGGGAAATTATACCATAAAACAAGTAGTTCTTAAGCCTTTGTGTGCCAGAGAGGTATGCGACACATTGCATTAACAACTGTCCCTGTAGAAGATTCATTTACAATGTTTTTGTTTGCTTACATCTAATACTGCTTATATATTTTATAACAATTTATTATTGAAATGTGGTCACCTATATGGAGACCATCAAACTGGCGGCATCAGAATGTCGCTCGCATCAAAAGGGAGAGACCAGATGGTCACCTGTCTCAAAGTGTGACATTAAAATGTTGCCCAATTAAGGGTCACCCTGCCTTGTATGTGCACAGCCATGTAAGCAATCTGTGAGCTAGAATTAAGAAAATACAAAAAACCAAAACAAACTAAAGCTAAGACCTATTTAACCATCACTATTCTGACTGGAGAGTGCAGGAAAAAAAACAAACGCACCTTGCCCCTGAGTGTCAAATATAATATTGATTTACTAATTACAAAAACACGCAAGACATTAAAATCCAGACAAGTATCCCAACCCCTTACATATCAATAAAATATAATCTCAGTAACATGATAGAGCAGTGGTTCTCAACTCCGGTCCTCGGGACCCACTAACAGGCCAGGACTTAGGGATTTCTCTGCTAGAGCACAGGTGTGGTGTTCAGAGGCTCATTCACATTGATTAACTCACCTGTGATCTAACAAGGAAATCATCAAATCCTGGCCTGTTAATGGGTCCCGAGGACCGGAGTTGAGAACCACTATGGTAGAGAATAGCACAATCTTCAGCAACCCCCTCCTGCTGTTCATATAGGGAGAATATACCAAATACAAGCATAAAGCAGGGAGAGAAAAAACTTTTCAGTCGAATTAACCAAACATGACCACCATGTTTGGGACACTGACATGGAAAATCTATGCTCAGTCCCTGCAAATAAACAGTTAACTGTTGGTAACAGTTTTAGTTTTATCTTTTATAGATTTAATTGTTGTCAGTTATGTTTTATGTTTCTTTTGTCGGCCATTGAACCAAAATCGTTCGGCACCCATTACCATAAACCCACTGTAACCAACTGTTACGTGTAATGTTAAGCCCACCCCGCACAAGCCACCCGAAGGAACGCTACCAAGACCCCCTCCTACTAACCTGTGGAGTAGATGAAGGTCCAGCTCCTCCAACAAGGGATATGATAGCTAGTAGCTGGGGTGCGGCGCTAGGGCGCGATGCTAGCGGGCGGAGGTTGCCTAGAGGGTGTTGCGCTGCAGCCTAGGCTGGACTAAAGTTGCTAGCCGCAAAGCTAGATTAGCCCCCTTTGGTTGAGCCAAAGGGGACCCGCGATAACAGCCCCTAGACAAACTATACTACCCGATCCCCAGGGAGAAAAACTAAAACTCCAACAGGAACCAGTACTCACTCAGGTAGCAGGTGGAAGGCAGTGAGCTACGGGGCACGGGAACACTGGAACACGGTGTAGGCAGGAGAGACGTCAGGATCCAAGCCAGGTCATACACGGAGCAGTCAGGCACAAAACAGGAACCGCAGGCAGAAGAGGAGTCAGGAACGAACCGGTCATACACAGGAGATCTGGAGGGCACAGGACAAGACAGAACAGGAGTCAGAAGGGCTAGTCAAAGGACCCACAGACACAGGAGCATAGAGAACCCAGAGAGACTAGCCAGGACAGGGCTGCGCTGGAAGCAAAGCAAGGCAGAGCAGAGCACAGCAGAGCACAGCAGAGCAGGACACAGACAATAGCACTGAGACGCTATACAAACGCGTCTCAGTGCTGAACTCACCCCGTTAAAGAGACTGCCGACCGGAAGAGGCAAGGATGGGAAGCAGCCCACGGGTGCGAAGCGCGCATGCGCCCGAACCAAAAGGAAAGACGGCGCGTCATTCCAAGGTGCCGCACTAGAAGCGAAACCCGGAAGCAGCGGCACCCGCGGAGGTATGACATTACGTAAGGCTGGGAAAAGAAGGGTTGAGGAAATGGGAGCATTGTGTTCATTATAATAGCAGTCTTCTGTATCTAATATAAAGATACAAAATTATATTGTATTGAAGAGTTCATTGGCTATACATTCATGCCACTCATCCTCCTATCTAATAATTTGCTAAGTGTGTTTTTGTCAGAAGCCGTCATGAGCAGTAGAGACTGCTGAGCACACTGCAGTCATGCGCAGTACAGGCTGCCCACACTTCGGCTGATAGCTCCAAATTCAGACCATTTCGGTGCGCAGAGAGGACTACGGTCTGAATTCAGGGCACCCCGCTCCATATCAGCCGCGGAGCAGACAGTCTCTACCGTGCATAACTGCACGTCGGACGTCGCTGGGTGGCACTGTGGCCCATGTACACGGGCTCTTCAACTAATTCATGTATATTCTATTAATATGTTGCAACATAATTTCTCATAAATACTGTTATCTATATAAGTGTGTAAAGAAGACTCATGTCTAAACCATCAAATTGATCTTCTGTGATTATATTTTTCTACCAAATATTTTCATTTTTTTGCCAAATTCTCATTTGTGCCAAAAGCTCAAGAGAGATTCTGATGCTTTGCATCATTTTGTAACCATCGTCGTGTTGCAACATTTTGCAGGTTTGTTTGTTAAACCAAATGTTCAGTTTGTATTAATACCATTTGATACCTAACTCTTCTCCTAAATTTTGTCCTATATAATTCTACAGGTAACCTTTTTATTTTTCAGTGTATTATTTATTAGCTTTATTACAGCTGCATTAATTGACAGCAAATAGCTTGTTAAAAGAACACTATACACATACAAATCAATGGCTCTTAACGTAAAAGTAGTGAAGTAAGAGATCACCATGCAGCAGATCATTATGTTTATGGTAATTTGTATGCAATCTATCTTCAACTGTCTATATATAATGTAATTATCTTTATTTAGTCTACCTTTAGCTCACAGCTCCTCACAATAGATAATAGACTTTACTAGTCTGAGTGATAAATCCTATAGAGAAAAAACTTCATCAAGGTTTCTTTAGAGTCTATTGTCTTACTGTCTTTAAACTGAAAGTGACTAGCAATAGACTATGACAGAGACTGCAGCGAGGATTCATCAAGAAGAGAATGGGATAATACACAACAAATCAGAAGAGTTCTTTGTGCATTAGCCATTTGCCTATTCTTTATTAGCCTGATCACAGCTTGTACTTCCTTATTCATCAAGGAGTGATGGCTAGATAGATTGCAGATTTCATCCACCAGCTTCAGGCTGGCAGATCCCCCTATGTGTATCACCAGAATGAGCCATATTTTAATCATATTTCACTTCTTTGCATATGCAATGCAGGAAAACACCCAAAATTATTCATTAATGATCACTGTGAAGAGGTGGAGAAAAGCATTGTATCTCACACAATGATCTCTCCTTGATGATTTCAGCATAATTGTTAGATACCTGGCTGCTGTATGAGGGGAATCTACCTAGTTAAGTCATTCTATTAAATAAATGAAGAGCCACTTATTTCCTAGGAAGTTACCAATTAAACATTAACTATGCTGCCTCAAACTGTATTTATAACTCCTTAAGCTCAATGTATTATGCAAAAAATAAACATTTTGAAAATGATGAAAGTCTGGTTAAAAATATAAAAATAAAAAGTTTTATGTCTTTTCTCAGTTCAAAGTGAAATATCTCCATCAAATATTAGCCACCCCAACCCTGGGTGACAAACAAGCAAATACCCCTATTTACCCACAAACATACTAATACAAAATAAAAAAATTGCTATTTTACAAGTTGTTCAGATAAGATACAAAGTTACCCAGAAATAAGTAATGTTGGTTGAAGATGTGGCACCTGTTCCCATTTCTACCTTCCAATTAACTAAGAATGCTCAAAATGTGTTTCTCAATGTTTAAGTATTGACCAATGTATTGTGAGATGGATTACATTAACCTCTTACATCAATCTCTCTACTAATGATGCTTGATATTTTTGATGTATGTCTTGGTATGTCATTAATTTACCAAATGTGAGAATGTCATGACTGTAGAAATTCCCTTTGTTGTCTAACACTTCATATGTTCTATATCAAGTGTGAGAAAAATCTATCTATGACTGTCTATCTATGAATTATTAGAGTGCCATGCAGACAAATTTCCCCATTACTAGAAAGACAGTACCTAGCAATTCCCCAGTGAGGAGCACAAGCTAACTTTTAATTGTTTCTCTAACTAGGAATATTACTGGAATGTTTGTGAAATAATATAATAATTTAATTTTAAAGGAGATTCTACTAGTCATGAGCTACTAATTCCTCTGGCTGAATGATAATTATAGTTGTAAGTTAACTTTATATTACACAATTCAGTTTATAATGTTAGCCAAAAAAGGGTGCTCTTTGGAAACATTAATTCTGCGGTTATTACAAAACACATTATATTTCACATATTTTGGAGATTTATGAGCTGTTGTTTTAGTGGGACTTAATGGAGTAAGCGTACAGTAGTAAATCATGTGCAAGAACCTATGTCCAGTCCCTATGCCTGTCTATTACTGATTTACTAATCTATGTATACCACAGAGCCTCCCCTTAACACCTTGGGGATGGCAATAGGTCAGTCTGTGGGCATTTCAAAGTGTGTGTCCCCTTGTCGGCACCAAGATCTACCCAATGCATTAACATTTGCAGACAACTTGGTTGCTTTCACTTTCAGTTTCCTTGTGCATACTATGGGGCAGGAGTATGGGGCACTAAAGTCAAACAAAGGTGGGATATGTCTGCCACTATTCACTACAGTGATCATAGTTTGTAGTGCATACCTTTATGTGCAGCCGCTGACATTAGGGGCTAGATTTAAAGGTTCAAGTTAAACCAGCCACCAAGTAAAAGAGGCACATCGGCCGCAAATAACACATGACTTACGGCGGATTTAAAAGTAAGTCTACAAAAATAGCTAATGAACGTAGGCACAACAAAAACACGTAACACAAAAACATGCGTCGCACCTGTTTTTTGCATCACCGTGCGTCCCAAACACCCGTTAAAACACAACTTAAGTCAAAATGTAACATTACGGCTGACACTGGCTAGCAACCCTTATTGATGCACAAACAAAATTCAAACCTACAGCCAATCCCAAGGCCCCAAAGTAGCAAAAATTTTCAAATGCACATATATATACCTCAAAATAACGGTCACACCCTGTTTGTGTTTCGAGTTTTAGTGAGCAAGGGCACAGGACCCAGGAGTGGAGGCTAGTGTCAGTGTTGTGTAAAAACCCTCATTGTTCCGTGCCATGCTGTATTGGTGTTTTTTTGCAAGTTCTTGTCCCTGTGGTATTGCTTGTTGTTGTGTGTTAGAGTGATTTGTGGTGTCTTGCCATGTTTTTGTGTTCTTTTGGCATTGCACGGGTTAATTTTTCCATTTACATGCTTGTGCGGTAAGCATTTTGTGTGTTTTCCTATGTAAAGGGTGTGTTTTTTGCCCATTAAGTGTCTAACAGCTAAGAAAACTGTCTCTTTTGTCCGTTAAGTGTATCTTTTCTCAGCTGTTAACAGTACCGCAAACCTTTAAATTCTTGTTCCATGCGTCTCAATGCACGCAAGTGTATCGGCCATAAGGATTATCAACATACCTGGGAACTCTCCAGTTTTGTGTGAATCACCGGGTGGGCAGAGTTTAAGTAGAAACTCTGCCCAGTTCCTCCCACTCCCCGCCCTCTTACCTCCATTTTTCAGGTTTTTTTTTTTTTCGGCCCCCCGCCACGACTAGGCCCCGCCCCTTTTATGATTCAAATCGCGTCATTTTCCTCCCCATTGGGCACTGACAGGGTTACCCTCCGGATAACCCTGCCTCAAAAGTTCCCAGGTATGATTATCAAGCTGCTGTTAGCTGTTCTTTAGACTGATCTTTAAATTGCTAAATACAACTTAACGCACCGGGTAGTCCTTTTTTTTTTGCTAACGGCTACCCCTAGAGCCCTTGTAACTGCAATGGCACATTATAAGATGTGTCCCAATGTGACTTATATGGCAGATATTTTGATTTCACAAACAATATTATTTCTCAACCATATGCAAAGGTATGTACCTCAGGATAAAAGGAATAAAGAAATGCAATATAATTGAAGCAAGAAGCATGTATACAATATGTGCATGTGACAAGTGGGTACTTATGTTTCCCCTTGCAGTTTTACAGAAACATGTGGAGGATTTACTGCATTCACACAGACTCTCAGTTAGGTCCAGGTATGTCCTGGGCTGGCCACTGCTCTCTCCTCTCACTAAAAATATCTATGATGGCATATAAAAAGGGAACAAAATAAGAGGGCTGCTCATAGGTCTGTGGAATCTCAAAACAAAATACAAAAACAAAAGTCTTCACTCATACTCAGAAGTATTGGCTTAGTGCTTTGCAAAAAGTGCTGGTATTCACAATCACAGAATAATTAGACCTGTGCATGCACCTGTATGTATGTAAAGCACCTCATATGGAAATGGGCAGACAACATAGCAAGAAGACCAGACACATTTTTGGAATGGATTCCATTGATGCTTAATGCCCAAGAAGAAGACTAATGACAAGATGAGTATATGGAATTACCAAATTTGTTGGCACAGAGTGGCAACAAAAGGCACAGGATTGGAGTTGTTGGAGGCTTGCTGAGAAGGCCTTCATCCTGCAGTGGATCGACAATGACTGGAGATGATGATGATGACCCTAAGATACTCAATAAACATAATATGAATATGGTGTAGGTTTCTGCTTATATAAACCAGTATCAATAGATGTTTATAATTACCAAAATACTTTATCTTAGTCTCAACATTAGACCATATACCGGAAAAAAAACAAAACAAAGTTGGATATAGATGAGCATGTATAAAAATTGAAGCCCATAGATGGATTGCGTACTAGTGAAATGGCAGATGACCATGGGTTGATGATGTGGTGCTGAGGAGGATATCTGAAGTGACAACTTTTGCAAATTTGCCATTTTCAGTTACTTTGTCTCAGTAACTGTCATCTGCATTGTAGCGACAATAGAACATGTTCATTGAGGGAGAGCTACAAGGCCTTGGAATATAATGATGAATAATTAGGGTGACATTAATAAAATATATACAATGCATCAACTACCAATATAAGACAAATCTCTGATCAATAGGACAGTCCTACTACCAAAGAAAGGATGCCCTCTTCCCAGATATGCTTAGTGGAAAGATCCTTTTTAATTCAGGTCGGTCTAATCGAATACCCACCTTTGTCTCTATTGAAATAACTCCTCTGGTCCTCTCTGCCTTTTGCTTTGTCTTCCCTGGTTAGTCTAGAGTAGCAAAGTGGTCCTTAGTAAATCAGGATATAATAAATTAACACTATTCATGGCAAAGGGTAATGTTTACCCAGTGTGTGTTGATTTGGTGTAAACTGCTAATCTAGACTAAAGGAGGATCTGGTACAGTGCAGAGAGAACCAGGGGGGTTATTTTGATGGAGACGATAATGGGCATTGGCCCTGACTACAGGCCTGAATTAAAGAATCTCTCTATCAAACATATCTGGGAAGCGAGCATCCTTTTTTGGTGGGAGGGACTGTCCTGTATATCTGAGTTTGGCCCTACAGGGATATTTAATGCATTGTATATATTTTACTTATTTGCTGCCTATTACTGTCACCGCAATCATTCAATATTAGTTCCCTGTCAGCTAACTTACTGTGTACCCTCCATAAGACCTTATTGATTTTCCTATACTTCTATTCCTGGACCTTGTAGCTCCCCCCGTTGGAAGTTTTCCACTGTAGGTATAGTGGGTCCTGTTCTTACATCATCCTGACATTATCTGTTTTTTATTGCATTTCATATGTTTTCTCATTATTTTATAGTAATAAAACATTCTACACTTAGAGATAGTTGTGAAGTGATAATTTTTTTCTATTTTTTTACATATAACCTGAATTTCCCTGATTTTAATAAAATGATTGAGAATTGTAATGTCAACAACAACATTTTCTTAGCAATGTTATTGACCAATTTGTAATCAATTCTAGATCAACCTTTTTTGTTTCTTAATTTTTAATGTTTTCTGTGATCGAGCAAGGCTTACACATTCAACCGTATACTGTAAATATTTATGGAATTTGAGTAAAATTTTTTGATTGATTGAGTTCTCATGACAAATGCTTAATTCAATTTATTTAACTTTTTCTTTTAATTTATTTTTTTACATTTTTTACTTTGATCAGTCAATGGAACTTTGCATGCTTGATTGATTGAAGAAACTGTTTCAATTATTTTGAGTTGAGCTAATCCAGGTTTCTACTGTCCATGCACAAATCAGCACTATCTCTAGAATGTACGTGCAAACTATTATTTTTTTTTTTTTCAGTTCTAAATATCTCAGGAACAAAATCACTGATCAACAACCGGTAAGTGAAAAGACTGTCCTCAACAAGATCTATTTGCATATCAAATTTCAAATAAATCAGGTCTGCACATTTGTCTAATTTTCCATAATGGTAAATCATTATCAGTTGTAAAATGTTATTTTCCCAGTCCTCATGCCTCAGATGGTTTAACCCAAAATTTCAGGTTTTCTGGTACTTGGCAGTGATACATTTATTATCACTGTCATAAATATACATACATACATTCATATATATACACACAGATATACATGGATAAACTGAGTGGATGGGTAAAAGGGTAGCAGATGAGGTTTAAAAAAATGTATGGTTTTGCATTTGGGCTGTATAAACAAACATGCTCCATATACACTAAATGGGAAACTACTTTGGGAATCATTGTTAGAGGAATATTTAGGAGTACTCATCAACAATAGACTTCATAGAGGTGTGCAGTGTCGCTCAACTGTTGCAAGAGCAAATAGGGTACTATATAGAGTAATATCCTGCATAAAAAGGGATATAGATGCACGGGATGGGAATATAATTCTACCTCTATATAAATCCTTGGTAAGACCTCATCTACAATATGGAGTACAGTTTTGAGCACCAGTTCTTCAAAATACATTATTGACAGAGGCGTAACTAGATGTTACCAGGCCCTGGTGCAAGAATTGCCATAGCCCCCCCCCCGATGACATTGCCCCCCCTTGACTACATTGGCTCCCACCATTGACCATCTCCACTGACCACCTCTACATTTTTCCCATTCCCCACATTGCCTCCACATTGTCCCCAATCTCCACATTGCCCCCAATCTCCATATTGCCCTCCATCTCCACATACCCTTCACATTTCCCCCAATGTCCACATTGCCCCCACTCTCCACATTGCACCTATTGACCCCCCCCAGTGTCCATCTCCTACCTCCCTGGTGGTCCAGTGACATGGCAGGAGAGGTCTATGCCTCCTTCTGCACAGACCTCTATACAGCTGGAGCTCCCGCACAGTCCTCTCTTCACTAATACAGAGTGCTGGGAGATGATGTAATCTCCCAGCACTCGGCATTACTAGAGTGCTGAAGAGGGAGCTCAGCTGCTAGAGGTCTGTGCTGAAGAAGGCACAGACCTCAGCGATCAGCATGTTGCATGCACCGGGCGTGCAGGCCCCTGGAATGACGGATCCGGTTGCAGGGGCTACCCCTACGACCCCTGTTTTTACACCACTGATTATTGAACTGGAAAAAGTACAGAGGATTGCAACAAAACTGATAAAATGATTGGAGGATCTGAGTTATAAAGAGAAACTAGCCAAACTGGGCTTGTTTACATTAGAGACGCGATGTCTGAGGGGTGATATGATTACCATTTACAAATGGTAAACTGGAAACAGTGACCAATGTCAAACAGCAGTAGCAAAGGCAAACAAAATCCTGTCTTGCATAAAAAGAGGTATTGAAGCAAGAGCAGATAACATTATTTTGCCATTGTACAAATCATTGGTAAGACCTCACCTTGAGTATGCAGTGCAGTTTTGGGCACCAGTTCTGAAAAAAGATATACTAGAACTAGAGAGGGTACAGCAAAGAGCAACAAAACGACTAGACAAATGACTAGACAAACTTGGTTTATTTAGTCTAGAGAAAAGACGACTAAGAGGAGACCTTATCAAATTGTAAATGAGAGGTCAATACAAGGATCTCTGTGGTATTTTATTTATTCCAAGGCCTGATCAGGTGACCAGGTGACACCCCTTGAGATTAGAGGAAGGGAGGTTTAGACTTCAGCAGAGGAAGGTTTTCTTTTACAGTAAGGTCTGTTAAATTGTGGAATTCCTTGCCCAAGGAGGTGGTTATGGTGGATACAATGGATCCATTTAAGAGAAGATTAGATACATTTCTTTCAAATGGAAACATACAGATTTATACTGTTTATTAGCAGGCAGATTAGGAAGGTCTGATAAAGGCTAACTTATTTGGTAGTAGGAAAGCGATAAAATTATCAGTCACTGGAGTATGAGGCAAAGGTTGAACTTGATGGACTAGTGTCTTTTTTCAATCTAATTTACTATGTTACTAATACAAAGAATTTCTACATCAAACTATTTAGTCAAAGAGCGGTGGAAAAGAGACCATCCATTACCAGACTAAAGGAAAGGCTCTATCAAATAAAACAAAGGAAATGTTTTTTTCAGTAAGGGTAGTACAGTTATTGAATTCTTTGCCTTGGGTTTCTGTGCATGCAGATACTGCATTTGCAAAGAGCTGGTCACAGATGCTCAACTAGGAATAAGCCTGCTATAAAATTTAGTAAGATCTATATGAGAAGTGTTCTACCCAGGGTACAATCTCTTTTAACTCCCTAGTGCCTTTCACATAGCTGAAACATCCTAAAGCACATCATACTGATCCTGTCAAAATTACAGTCCTGCCACAAAGTGCCAGGCAACTCATCTCCGAACAAGCAATGCAATCAATGCCAGCAAACAATTTTGACCTTGGTGAGCATCATCAGGGAAGTGTAGCTGATCTCTCTAGGCACTGGGAGCAAGGGGTCCATTTTCTGGATTCCCCTGTTACCCTTACTGTGAACAATCCTAAGGTTAAATTCCATACAGAACTGGTTAGGGATGCTCATCTAGGAACGAGCCTGCTATAGAATTTAGCAGGCTCATAGAAATGTAATAGATACCGATCTATCACTGTTCTGTTGAGGATTATGACAGTTGACTTAAATGCATATAAAATGTTGAGCCAGCAAAATATCTGACTGCCATCTCGATTCAGGAAGGGATTTTATTACCCACTTGGGGTATACTTGGAAATGGCTTCAATGAGGTCGTTTTTTTTATGGTTTTCTCCGGATCAACAGGGGTAATATGGCATGGGCTGAACTTGATGGATGCATGTCTTTTTTCAGCCTCATCAACTATTTTACACTATATCTTTCTCTCTCACTCTCTCTCTCTCTCTCTCTCTCTCTCTCTCTCTCTCTCTCTCTCTCTATATATATATATATATATATATATAATTTTTTTAATTATTATTTATTTTTGTGTTTCCTCTTTTTTAAGCTTAAATTGAACCATTGTCCATTGTTCCAAAAATTTCCCTTTGACCATAGCCATACATAATAATAGTGAAGTAATGCACATTACACCAGTTTCATTACCTGCCTCATGAATGGACATTGTAGATGGAAGACAGTGATTACGCTCATAGGGCCAGAAAGCAAAATACAAGCAAATCTGTTGTAAACTTACTGCACCATAGGCAAGAATCAATAACCCCCTGCAATGGAAATTTGGGGAATTTTTACTTGCCACCTATGGTGCAGCTGGTTTTGTCTCGAATTGCTCGTCTTTTGTTTTAGGCGTAAGGCCTAAGGATTGTTATTTCATTAACTAGTTTTAACCCCAATGTTTCTTATTAAGTGGTATTTTTGTCTTTGTTTCTCTAAGGAAATGTTGCAATCAGTTTGACAGTAGACAAAGAAAAAGATAGAATATCGTCTGTATTTCACTTTCTAATAGCACATTTGATTACAGTCCTTAAAAGCTTTTATTGAATTAATTTCCTTTTTTTGTTCATGAAACTCACTAAGGGCTTTCCGGCCTGCATCCTCCCCCTCCCTTGCAGCCATAGTTTGTCCTAAATTCTCCCTCATGGGGATACACTGCAACAATAGGTAAATGATCAATTTACATGCTGAATCTATATGCCGACAACTAAGGCTTTTATTACTAGGATAGAAATCAAATCATTGTCACCCAGAGTGCTAATTATGTCTGATTAATGTGTGATATCTACTGAATGCACTGAGTGTGTCACAGTGATGCACCTCAAATTATGTATAACCAGCTGATGAACCATGGTGGCGTTTTGAGGGTAATAGGATCAATTTTTTTTCAGAAGTAGTTATAAAATTTTATTAGACAAAATACAAGGGCCCTATCCTCAGAAGAACTGCATTATAAGGGACAAATAAAAAAATTACCTCATTCTCATTCATTTAAACTGCACTTTTAACCCCTTGAACAGGATCAAAGTCTCCAATAAATTGCTACCCAAGTTAAATACCTGCCTACCCCTCAAGGTCCGGGTGATGTTAACCCTTTGAGTGCCAGAGGGGTATACAACGCATTGCTTTGCAATGCATTGCATGCCCCTCTGGCACTCAAAGGGTTAAGAGGCCGATCCTGCTCTGCGTCCTGCTGCCAACACAGTCATGCACTGTAGAGACTGCCTGAAAGCACAGAATGCTCCCAGCACAGAACTTCCAGCATTCCGAGCTCCCAGCATTCCATGCGTTCGTGCAGTCTGTACTGCACATGAAGGCTTCTGACAAACATCCTAGAGATTTATTAGATAGGATTGTTTTCCCTTGTATATACAAATAGGGAGGCAAGATAGATAAATAAAACCAACTCCCCAACCACTGTGCCTCTTCCCACAGTATGCCCTCAAAAGTATAAATAGAAAATGGTTTCCTTTTCTCTTTTTGTTTTCCCTTGTGTTCTTTAACCCCTTAATGACAGCCTGATCCAGTGTGTGTGCAGCCGTTAAGGACCAAGGAGCTTTTTTTTTTTTTCTTCTGTGAACTGAATTCTGGGATGGCAGTGTGGTGTGCAGCCACACTGTCATCCCAGAATTCTATGATGTGCCAGGACTCTAACCTGTCCTTAAGTGTTGGGACCGGTATGACGGTTCTGACACATCAAGGGTCCTTAAGGGGTAAATTCCACAATACAGTTTAAGTGTTTTGGAGCAAGAGATGTTTTTTGGAGTTGAAACGTTTAAATGGAAAATGAAGGATTAGTTAGAGTGATCACAATTATGGATGGGCAAAAAGTCAAAATCTGGAATTTTTACAGGAAAAACACAATTTTCATGAAATTCCCACAAATAGTAAATACATACATTTTCTGCCTTTTCACTTTTGCTGATGAGTTTCTCACAAGAACTTTGCTGTTTTCCCCCATGCTCTCTGTGGTCTTAAGAATTCCCACAGCAGTACTATAAAAACCTGGACCTTTCTTGGTGTGTTGTGAGGTTTAATTGATAAACAGAGATAGTGCTAAAGTGGACAGAGAGAGAGCTGCAGTGGTAAAAATAGTTTGAAGTAGTTGTAGAGTTACAACCAATACAACTGTATTGCTAATATTACCTGCTGTACTGCGAAATTAGTTGGCACCCACATTCCTGCCCTTAGTAAATTTGGCGGACATAAAGTTAGTAGTGTTGAATTTTACTGTAAAGAATACTACATATCTCTTAGTGTGTGGAGTGATGTTTTGTCAGCTGTTTGTCTGAAAATAAGTTATGATGTACATGTATGTATATGTCTCTAGTGCCTGTCAATATCACTGTCACTCTTGGATGTCATGCAACCTCTGTCACCTATCGTTCAAAAGGGTTTTTTTTTCAATTTTATTTTTGAAAGTGCCCCTATCTGTCTCTGTTAGTGTCACTGTCTTCAAATCACACACACACCCATTGCAATCTCAAGCAACTCTAGCTCCTAATCTGTGTCTGTCTGCCTCTACAACAGTAGCTAGTGTAAACCTTTCAGCAGCTTTCTCTGTCTGTCCCAAGAACGGTAGTGTCAGTACTTTACAGAATTAACAGCTTGCAATAAAGGATAAAGTGTCCAGCAGCTGGTGCAGCACCACTACATATCAGTATATCTTGTTCCACTTGTTCTTGAGGATGTAAAAATGATTGTGTGAATTCAATAAGCTAAAGAGGTGCAATTCTGGAGCAAGCGAGCTGCGTTAAAGGAGAGTAAAGTACATTTTAAAGATCCTACCCGCTACTTGAGCCCTTGTCTGGACCTCAAACTATTTATCCAAAGACTATGGACATTTATTACCGTTTGGACTCTATGCTGGGCCGTGTCGTACGAACTGTCCAGCTATTACCCAAGAGCAAAGACTTAAATTCATAGACTTTGGATCATATACTATGTTTAATGTATGTTGAATGTTTTAGTTATTGTATGTAGTATGTTCGAGGGTTTACACACTCACCGATTACCAGTCGGGGGGGACTGGCTTGGTGTGCGATCAGCGCCACCGGATTGAACGTTCGCCGGCGAGGGCAAGAGGTGAAAGCTGGGTCACTCAAAACCCTGGAGTAGGCATGCAAATATCTTCCATGGCCTAAGATGTGTATAGCAGCCACTCCAGTCATTTGACTATGTATACTATAGCTAGACCCCCTGCTGTGTGTTAATTAAGCCATTGTGAACTGCATTCAGACCCCCTACCATGTGATAATTAGTTCAAGCCCTCAAGTCTTTGTTCAATCAAACCCTTTCGTATCTGAAATGTAATCATGTCTGAGTTATTGTATCTGTTAAGACCATCTGTTGCTGGCCTTTGTCTGATGTATTATGGTTGGATCACGCCCTATTGTATCTGGTTTCCCTCTTAAAGTTCCATGTAAAGATTTGTGCATAAATATCTGTAGTTTGTGTCAATAAAGTGAGTTATGTTTGGAGTGAACAAGGAGTCCTGGAGTCTTGTATTGCTAATGGTCTAAAGTATCCACTCTGATACCCATCTGCGCTAAGTATCCTGAATCGTCGACTGCCTGCTGCTAGCTTCCTGCGACCCAACTTCGTATGCTGTCAGGCGGTGACGCGGACTCCATCTTCTCATCCTTGTGTTCCTGCGACATCTTCCAGTGATCCTTTGACTGGGAGTAGAGGTCTCCCTCTCTACTGGCCGTGTTTCCCTGCTTCCAGCGATCCTGTGACTGTTTCAGTGACCGTCCATACTTCAACCAGTGCATCCAACGGCACTTATCTGGCGTCAAGAGGGAGAGACCCAGGAACGACGGCAGAAGGCGACGCAGTCCCTTCTCAGCTTCCGTTACAGTCCCCTATGGTGCATTTGGTTTGGTCCAGACAAAAACCTTTTTAACTTATTGAATATAATTTTTTGGTCTTTATACAGAAAAGGAGTAGTTGTGGGTAAACCAACTGCACCACAGGGAAGAAGTAAAACTTCCCATTGATATAAATGGGGCTTTTAAATCTTGTAGGGGTTTCCAGTGCAGTATAAACCAACGTGTTGGAGAATCTCTAGCATTTATGGGTTAACCCTTTGAATGCCAGCCTGGTACACAATGTATTGTGAAGCAATAAGTTTTGAAAATCTCTGGCATTCTAAGTTTTAAAAGCTGAATTTAAATCAATGGACATTTTGGTTGTTTTCTTCTGAGGACCTGCAATTTGCATTGTCTCCCAGGAAGATAACTATTGCCTAATAACACCACCATCTCATGTGATCTGTATTTTTATTGTGATAACGTATGCAAGGTGATTGGCTTCTGACTTTATCCGTCCAAGCTTCTGAAGTAGCAGATAACCGCTTGGGTCCTAATAATGTCTCCAATACATTGAAAATATTTGGCGACCAAGGAGGTGAACAGGAGAATGTAATTGAAAACCAAGGTGACGTGATTCATCCTATTAGTCTATTTTCACAATATTTTACATGTTTAATATACTCTTTACCTAATTTGCTCTGGTAAATTTTTCGATTGACAGATATACTCTTCCTGTATTTACTCAAACAAATTATACTCTTTCTAATGTGTAATACTGTGTCACTGAGCCTTCTATTTATTAATGTCCTATTGGATAAAAGGCCTTATTCATCAAGCTCAAATATTCAATTCTGGTGAAAACTAACTGCGTTATGCAAGGGAAATTAAAATTCCTGTTGATTCAAATCGGGCTTTTAACCCATTGAATGCTAGAAAGGTCTCCAACGCATTGTGTTGCAATTGCATGGTACCTCTTCAGCTTGATGAAAACAGCCCAAAATACATAAACGTGTGAAGAAAGGACTATTTTGTCTGCAATTTCCTTCATTCATACAAGCCAGTTTATGTCCATGGAGAAGTGAATTCTGTTAATGTGTGCTATTGTACACATACCCCTAGGTCAGGGCTGTCCATTCATCCTCAAGGGCCACCAACAGGCCAGTATGTAAGGATTTTCCTGATTAAGTACAGGTGAGTTAATCAGTGGCTCATTCATTTTGCCTGACTCGCCTGTGTTTAATCAGGGAAATCCTTAAATCCTGGACTGTTGGTGGCACTTGAGGACTGAACTTGGACAGCCCTGCCCTAAGTAATGGACATCTGACATTTGGCCCATGGGCCAAATGTGGCCCACGTGATCCCACATTGAGGCTTATCTGAGTTTTTTTTTTTAATATATTTTTATACCTAATTATCTAGCACACCTAATCCCCTGCCTGCCAGTACCGTTCTGGTTCAAGAATAGATGTCTGTTAAATATCAGTATAATCACTAACCTGATCAACAAATAAATAAATCCATATTTTTAATAGTTGACAGGCTATAATTTACCATCATTATCAATAACAAAACAATGCAACCCTCCCACTCACGGCTTTCTATCATGAGGCCTATGATTGAAAAATGTACATGACCCTTACCTAAGTGGAGCTTCTGCTTTATTGTCAATTTTAGGATAGTGGCAGGAAAAGATGATACATTTTCATATTTTGTACTAATCTGGCTGTTCCATAACATGCAAAAGATGTTTCGCAAAATGGGTGTTTGGTGGGATATTTGTATATTGTATGTATCCAATTAGATCACAGCAAAAGAGATCACGTAATCAGTGGTTTAACTAGTTATTAGAGGGCCCAGGTGCAAAAATTATTTTGGGACACTCTAATTCAAAAATATTCTGCTAGGGACACAACTGGGGTATCCTTTTAAAAGGTCGCACTCAAAACAGCGTGCAACCACAGGGTGCATTTAGCATGTTGCCCAGGTTAAAAGGGTGACATGAGAATCTCGCACTGTAGAAAAGCACATTTCGCAGAATGAAATGTTGCCTCTTCCCTTCTTAGCTAACCTTCCCCGCGCCAGCCATCAATGTGTGAAAGAGAGAAAAAATAGTACCACAACAACATATTGCCCCGGCTCTCTCTCCCCTTCTCAGCTCCTCTTCCCCACAGTACGTCCGGTGCTGCTCTGGTTACCTCATCTGCATCTTGATGAGCATCTCTCCCCTTCTCCCCTCTGCTCCGCCCATCAAGAGAATTACACATTGGGGCAGCGCCTTCAAGTGTTACAGACTACAACTCCCATCATCCATAGCCAGCCAAAGCTCTTGAAATGGCATCTGAATCTCAAGACACGTCATGGTGGCTCTTTCCCAATCAATTAGCTGGATCCCAAACTTTTGGTATACTCTGGCAAACAGCTTTTGCAAACCAAACCACTGGAGATTAACTAATCTCTAGTGTAAGGCTGATTAATTCGCTCAGACCCCACCCCTCCATGGATATCTCAATTTCACTATTCAAATGATGGATATATACACTTTGTCCTCATGTATGACACTGTATCAATCAGGCTGAGGGCTCTATGACCTACCAGAGGAAAATCATAAAAGTTAATCAGTTAAGCAGTTTTCACTAGACAGTAGATGCAGAAGAGCCAAGAGTAACAGGGTACAGTCATTCAATGGCACTGAAAGCGAGAAATAAAGCTGCCAAATTAATTCAATAAATATAAATTCTTATAATCTTAGCAGATTGCATTCTAAACACAAAGATATTATTAATGATTTTTTTAGATAAATGTTGACAATTAAAACACTATGTTTTGTAATATTTACTAAAAATGTATTATTAGATTTTTTTATGTATTTAAACTTTGTAAAAATATTATCATAAATTACATTTCATACAGTTTTGGTTTATGTGGAGAAAATATTGGTTGTATGTGTCATCTCACACACACATACAGACGCTCACAGGAAAGCAGCACGGAAACATATTTGTGCATACATGAACACACTCATAGGCACACACACATACATACAGATACACCGATGTGCACGCTCAAGCACACATACACACACACACGCACATTATTATTATTACATACCTCCCAACATTTCAAATTGCCAAAGAGGGACAATTGTGTTTTAGGGGGTGTTGCTGGAGGTGTGGCCGTGGGCGGGGCATTAACAAGAATGTTTAGGCTGTTTCATGACCTATTGACACCGCCTTGTGTTACCTAATAAATGACTTATAACAAGACCAAAGTATTTTATTTAAGCACATTAATTTATAAACACGTATACTGACGTTTAAAGGAACAATAATGTGAGTTTTATTGCTGTGGAACAATGTGATACACTTATATACACACCACACAGTCTGATCTCCTAAAAAGAGGGACATAAGGGTGGGAAAGAGGGACAGTGGGATTTGGGTCTAAAAGAGGGACTGTCCCTCCTAAAGAGGGACACTTGGGAGGTATGTTATTATATATTTATAAAGTAATACCATATTCTGCAGCACTGTAAAATAGGGAATGGACATAGTGAGATGTATAACAGTACAGCTAGAACACAGAAAACAAAAGGATCAGAGGGCCCTGCTCATGAGTGCGAACAGCGGGGATAGTCAATTGTAGGGCCTCCAGCTGTTGGAGGAACTAGGAAATTGTAGTCCACAAGCAGCTGTTGATCTGACAATTGGCTGGATCTTGCTTACAGTCTAGAGAAGGGTAGTGGGGATATGGAAGGTATAAGTGCTACAGTGTAGAAATGCCTCCAGCCAAATGAACTACAGGTCAGTGTATAGGACACAGACGTACTGTTCAGTGCAATGTTTCAAGGCTGCAGCAGGTATGTTAGGAAGGAAACGGATCTGTGAAAGCAATGAGGTTCTGATGCAAACACGCCATGCACACACACTAACACACACACACCACACACCACACACACACACACACACTAACACACACACCACACACACACACACACTAACACACACACCACACACACACACACACACACACACACACTAACACACACACCACACACACACTCATACAGACACACACTCAAACCATGCACACATACTAAAACACACACATGCACACACACAAATACATACTCACAACATGCACACACACACATTCACAAAATGCACACATATGCTCACACACACAGACATACATGCATGCACACACACACATACACAAACACACAGGCATGCACATACACAAAACCCCTTCACGTGTTGTTAATCTACCCAAAGTTTATCACTGATAGTAGTAAAATTGTATTTCTAGTTAAATGTATATTTGTTATTAGATACTAGTGGAAATAATCACGGTTTTAACCCATTGAATACTAATGACATTTCCAACATACTGCAAAGCAATGTGAGACATTTCTAGCAATCGGTTAAAAATAAACCAATACCCAATATTAACCCCTTATATGCTAGAGATACCACAAACACATTACAAAACAATGCATTTGCAACCTCTCTAGCATGCAAGGTGTTAAACAATATAGCAGACACTAATAATTACACTTGACATATCACAATAGCTGTTTGGTTTTGGACAGGTATCATTCTCTCTCTGGGATAATTTCCAGGAGATTTAAATGGCAATGTGTTTCAGTGTAAGGCATGAAACTGCAGCAGAGAGAATCAAGTATCATCCAGCTTTAGTGATCACTGGGTTCAGCCGCAGCAGCCAGTCTGATGTGTATCTAGTTCATTTTTTCCCCTCATTGCCAGACAGTGAGTAAGGCAAACACATGTTTGTCATTCATGCTAACATGCAGTTCTCGCTACATTTAGGAATAAACAAAGGAAAATATGTTGATCAAGTGTAACTTTTGATAGGAAATTTGCAGTCATTTGTCACTGGCATGCTGCTAACAACTTTTTATTTTGCAGTTTACTCATTTCATGCCAGAAACCTTTATTCTTTCTAGCTGCATGGATGTAATTTAATTCCATCTTAGACTCATGATTCACATATAAGAAAAAAAGCTGCCCCTGTACACATGCTGCAACAGCATTTTACAATTTATACATTCCCGAGCTGGCTGGAGCAGTGTTCCACAACTTGTTATCTGACCCAAAGGGTTAAACTGGGTCACACGTAATTTTTTTCACCATAAAATACATTTCTTTGCAAATCTTACAGAATCCTATTGTTACCCAGGTGCAGTGTGTGAAATATTTTTCCAATCTACTTCTCTTCGTGCTCGCACTAGCGGTACTTGGAAGGTCAGCCGTTAGATCAGGCTCTTGCTGTCTTGCTGAGGCTGATTCCTGGTTCGTTGGTGATGGATGGCCCAGTTTGAATTCTGACATGCTGCCTTACTTGAATGACCTGCAGAGGCATATGTCATGAGCTGTTTTCATGCCTATTTGTTGTAAATGAGAAAAAAGAGAAACCTTGTATTTCTTGGTTTCTCCGTATAGGGTGTCTGTCACTATGTGTGCATATTTACAGAAATTGAACAATGTTAGTATTGCTCATATTCCTGCACTCATTTGGTGGCAGGTCCTTTGTCCCCTGAATTTGTCAGTGTAATTACTAATTGCAGAATGCCTTATGAAATGCACACATATACACACACATATCTATCTATCTATCTATTTATCTATCTATCTATCTATCTATCTGTCTATCATCTTTCACATAGATAGATAGATAGATAGATAGATAGATAGATAGATAGATAGATATGTGTGTGTATATGTGTGCATTTCATAAGGCATTCTGCATTTAGTAATTAGATAGACATATGGATAGATAGATAGATAGATAGATAGATAGATAGATAGATAGATAGATAGATAGATATGTGTGTGTATGTGTGTATTTCATAAGGCATTCTGCATTTAGTAATTAGATAGACATATAGATAGATAGATAGATAGATAGATAGATAGATAGATAGATAGATAGATAGATAGAATGCTTTCTCACATCGACCAAGCTTGATCATTGATAAACGCCCAAAGATTTCAATCAACATTCTCAGGAAACAGCAGCAGGGAGCACATGACTCATATGTACAAAACAAAAGGGGGTGATTCACTGGAAAACCAATTGCACCATAGGAGACACAAAAATCAAATTGATTTAAATTGGGCTTTTAACTCCTTGAATGCTAGAGAGTTCTCCAATGCACTTGGAAACAATACAGTGGAGATCTCTCTAGCATTCAAGGGGCCAAAATGGGTTAACAATCACATTTAAATCACTGCAAATGTTTACTTGTCCCCTGTGGTCTTTCTGTCTTGCCCCAGAATTCACCTGATATTGGTATCCCAATTGTCTCCCTGGTAGTCATTTCTGTTGAATCAAATTCCTTTAATTTTTCCCCCTTGCCAATTTTATACACATGATTGGAGAGCTAGCGGTCCACCATGAGCAGTGGAAAACAGTGTAGGAGCAGGGGAAGAAGAGTGAGAGCAGGAGTAGAGTGAGGGAGACTCTAACTGGAGGTCAGATACAGTTAATTATTGAAAACACAGAGGCTGGGATTGCCTCTACAAAATGTGAGCAACCATTCTATGAGAACATTGTGTGTATGAAGATTAAAACCTAAGAACTTATTACACTTAGGGCTGTATGTTCAAAAAGAACAGTGGAGGAGTTCTGGGGCAAACCATTTGCAGTTTAGGGGAGAACTAAAAATGTGTTTGAGTCCTTTTGAGTTTTTGCAATTACAGTTCTTGTATAATGTATAATTGTTTACATATATAACACATACAGTGGTTAAGTGCTGTGAGGATACAAGTTTATGTACTGTGTTTTTGGAGGTCCGTCAATTGACAATTCACCTTAAAGGGATAGTAATGTTTCACAAAAACAGCAGCTCCAATTAATTTTCATAGTATTTGAGCCATAGAGAGTGTTATTTCATTACTGTGAGTGTTGTAGTTCAAGAGAAATTGAATGATAAAGTTCCCCCTCCCGCCCCTTTTACCTAGTGTAATCCATCTCTTCTCAGATGTGGAATCTGGTCCATAGACCAGACAGCTCACAGCAAGGGACAATCTTCTTACTGTAAGAACAATGAAAGCCCTGCCCCCCTTGACAAGTTTTTCAGCTTTTTCCCTTATCTTAATTGAAGATTGTCCCTCTCTGCAGTCTACCTGGGCACCTCCCTTCTTCTCTGGATGAGCAGTGTTACATAAGTAAAAGGGGCGGGAGGGGGATACTTTGTCATTAAATTACTCGAACTACAACTCTGACAGAATTGAAATAACACTCTCCAAGGTCCAAATACTATGATGATTAATTAGAGCTGCTTTTATTATGAAACATTACTATCCCTTTAATAGACTATATCACAAATCTGCACACTGTTATGTGTATTACATAGTTAAATAGTGTATAAGGCTAAAAAGGATGGACAGTGTTCCAAAGCAATATTTGATTTAAGTGTTGCCACTTATTTTGGAATATATTTATTTAAGTTTGAAATCCCGGCTCAACTTCACATTCTTGGAACTGCTATGGGGACTTCAACAGCACCATCATTTACAAACCCTTTGTGTTTTTGTAGACTAGATATTCATTTTCAATTCTTCTTTTTTTCATTTCAAGTGACACCTGCTTGTGGCACTTCATAGATGATCTATAACAGTGTCTTCAGACTCTAAAGAAACCCTTATGACATTTATTGTAAGCATCAATAATATTGAAAATATATTAAATTCCTTCCTACATGGAGTCATGAAGGAATGCTTTTACAATGTTTAGGTAAAGAAAATTGGAAATTAGGTTTTTATCAAAGTTCAGAGCAAAAAAAGAAACAGAAATGTGGCAATGGTGACTCTAAACTTAGTTAATGGTTTGCCCATCTCACAGTTCCATCCATAACTAAATAGCCAAAGTAGGAAATCCAATAAAGAGGTGAAAAGTAAGATTATGACTGATTTATTTAAAGTGGACCTTTTACCTTAATTCAAGTTTGCATATTTGAAAACTGCATTAAAGGGATAGTAATACTTCATTTTATCTTTATTTTACTTTGTAGGCATTAAAAAAACATGAAAAACGATATAAGTCTTGTCTCTCAAACCTTTATGGTTTGAGAGATAGTCACAAGTAAAGGTTCTTCCACCTGCCCCTTTTACCTAGTGTAAGCCATCTCTTCTGAGATGTGGAATACAGTCCATAGACCAGACAGATAACAGAAGGGGACAATCTTCTTCCTATGAGAACAATGAAAGCCCTGCCCCCCTTGACAAGCTTTTCAGGTTTTTCCCTTATCTTAATTGAAGATTGTGCCTCTCTGCAATCTACCTGCAGACCTACCTTCTGCTCTGGCTGAGCAGTGTTACATCAGTAAAAGGGGCGGGAGGGGGATACTTTGTCATTGAATTACTCTTGAACTACAACTCTGACAGAATTGAAATAACACTCTCCAAAGTCCAAATACTATGATGATTAATTAGAGCTGCTTTTATTATGAAACATTACTATCCCTTTAAAATATCCAGCAATTGTACATTTAAGGGGATATGTATACTTGTTACCATATGCTAATGCATGCTAATTGTGGTACCGGTGTGGTACCAGTGGCATTTCATATGCTAATTACGTTTTTCAGTAATATTTTATGCTCTTGGTGCCTTTTCAATGATGTGTCATATGCTATGAAGTTCTGTGCAATACAAGGAGATTTTCAGGTCCTCTCCCAGTCTAAAATCCCTAAAAATAACCGCTCCTTTGTATCTATAAACAATATATAACTGTATATACATTTTTTTGTATGTATGGTTTATGTTTATGTGTCTGTGTGTATAATTGTTTCTATATTTTTGTAAATATGTAACTCTTTACTGTAAGAGCTTTTCTGAAAATACTTAAAAACGAGAGAAACCTCGACGTATTCTTCCTGGTAAAACATTTACCAAATAATTAAATACATTTTTTTCCCTTTTACCCTAAATAAAAGTGTGAATATTTTCTAAGCTATACCTGCTGGAATTTTGGTTAATGTGACACAGTGGCGTAACAATAGGGGTCACAGCGGTTGCACCTGCGACTGGGCCCGTCACTCCAGGGGCCCGGCCGCCCCCTGCGACCCCCTCGCCTGCAGCAGTCGCTTAGCTGATCTCCCACTTGGTGTGCCACTCTAGTAATACAGAGCGCTGGGAGATGACATCATCTCCCAGCCTCTGCATTACTAGAGCAGCACGCTGGAGCTTCAGTTCTCGAGATCTGTGTCGAAGGAGGCACAGATCTGTCAAGCCACGCCACTAGACCACCAGGGACTGGAGGTAGGGGCAATGTGGAGATAAAGGGGAAATGTGGAGATGAAGGGGCAATGTGAAGATGGGGGCATTGTGGAAGGGGAAATGTGGAGATGGGGGCATTGTGGAAGGGGCATTGTGGAGATGAAGGGGGCAATGTGGAGATGAAGGGGGCATTGCGGAGATGAAGGGGCATTATGGAGATGAAGGGGGCATTGTGGAAGGGGAAATGTGGAGATGAAGGGGGCATTGTGGAAGAGGCAATGTGGATGAGGGGGCCAATGTGGTCGGGGGGGGGGGCCATGGCAATTCTTGCACCAGGGCCCGGTGGCTTCTAGTTACGCCTCTGATGTGACACATAGGCAGTTTTGAATAAAGTTTTCAAATATATAAAGAAAATTCAAGGTGATTGGTCCACTTTAAACCTCCATCTTAAACTTAATATAGCTAAGACAGAACTGGTGGCATTCCTTCCTAACAACCCCCCAACCCCATTCTCCATCACAGTTCTGCCATGTACTCAGTAACCAAGGCATGCTGTCTTAGGGTTATACTGGATTGTACCTTGACATTCTCCCCTATATTCAAACTGTCACCAAAACATGCTGCTTCTTCCTGAAAAATATTGCCAAAATAATTATCTTCGTCTGTATATCAACCACAAAAACGCTCACTCAGGCCCTCATCCTCTCTAGGTCCTCTTCAGTCTGTTCTCAATTCAATTGCAAGAATATCTACCTTTTCTCCCATATACCTTCCCTTTCATCTGCTCCTGGAATCAATCTACTGGCTACCTAAAGGTCTCATATTTCTTACAAAAGTCTTCTCCTCTCCTTTAAGTTGCTTTCTTCTTCAGCACCCTCTTACATATCTTCTCTTATCTCCCACTACACCCCTTCCCCTCACCTGCGTTCTTCTCCAGGTTTCTTTCTGTCCTCTCTCTCCACAGTCATCACTTTTAAGCATCTCCTGAAAACCCACTTGTTCAAGGAGGCATCTCAGTAACAATATTCTCCTTGGACACACTGATAGTCAGTCACATTAGGATAATTCTGCAATTCCTTCCTTCTGCCTTGTATTTGCATTTATGATCCCTCTCCTACAGTCTCTCTCTATGTCGTCATGATTTCTAATTAGATTGTAAGTTCCTTGGGACAGGGCCCCTTTCTCAATGCATGGTTCCCTAAGCTGCACTTTCCCCCACTAATAATGCAATGATAGCACTTTAGGCTGATGCTTTTAACCCAGTCCTGTATTTTTGTATTGTACTATTATGACTTCTGTAATGAGTTGTGTACATGTATGTCATTTTATAAATAAAGCTACATACACACAAATTAAGAAGTTATGCCCAAAAGAGTTATAGCAAGTCTTGACAGTCTCAAAAGTTTCCAGCTAAAACAAATAATCAGGATGTTTAATGTAGCATTTGATGGAAAATAGGGAGAAAATAGTAACCTATATTAGACTCTGAAGCCACTTGAGGTGTATTTGTTAACCCTTTGAATACCAGAGGGGTACATTAACACACTGAAAAGCAATGTGTTGCATACCCTTCTTGCACTCAAAGGGTTAAGGAAAAATGGCATTAGTCTGGGTCAAAACAAGGAAAAAGTTTCTTTGAAAACTATGGAATTGTTTTTTTTTATACACATGCTGCAGTTTTGGTCCACAATTGCCTTTCTTTGTCTTCATAAATATGCACTAAACTGTTAATTGACAGACAGATCCCTATGATTGACAACAGACATGTCACATTTTTCAAGAGTTCACTGATCCAAGCAAATGCAGTTCCAAAAGACAAAAAATATTAGGGCCAGATATATCAGTATACTGCCAATACTAATCAGTAAATGTGGAAAACAACGATTAGCTAGTTTGTCAAGTGTATCAAACATTTTGTAACCATATGACATGTGTTAATTTGTGAGAATGTATTACAATACGTGCCTTTTATGCAACATAAAAAACAGAGGAGAACACAACGATGTGCACGTGCCAGTCCTTAAGGGGTTAAGGAATATTTCTTGATTTATGGCATAGGGAAGTATTTGGCATGAGTAAAGGAATGCCTTAAGTATGATATTTAATTTACTACTGGGAATAATGTGGGTGCAATGTGTAATCCCAGAGGGAAAGGAAGGGTGGTTGAGGTCAGGGCTAAAAAAGTGGTATAAGTTAGTGAGAGAGTGGTTAGAAGTCAATGGGGAGATTCACTAAGCTGTGATAAAGAGGTGATAAAGTGGAGATGACTTCCTCAGTTTATCACTTCTCCAATTCCTGTTATTCTATGGAACCTATGCACTAAGATTTCTTCCACTTTGGAGATCTTAGTGAATAGGCTCTATAGAATAACATAGGAACTGGAGAAGTGATAAACCTTATGACCTCTTCATCACTTCTTTATCACCGCTTAGTGAATATCCCCCATTGAGTAGGTTAACTGGTCATCAAAAGGGATTTTGCCAGTCTGAATTTGAGGAGTTTTGGCAACAGCCAATATAGATTCTGAGTTCAAAATAAAAGAACATAGGTATCACCAAGTCCGGGTATGCAGATTTTATTTGCGTCCAGTCAAGAATGCATCTTTGGTGTCTATAAAGCAGTGGTTCTCAACGCCTGCCCTCAGGACCCACTAACAGGCCAGGACATAGGGATTCCTCTGCTAGAGCACAGGAGTGGTGATCAGAGGCTCATTCACAGTGATTAATTCACCTGTGCTCTAACAAGGAAATCATCAAATCCTGGCCTGTTAGTGGGTCCTGAGGACAGGAGTTGAGAACCACTGCTATAAAGAGAGGTATGCGATCTCGTTTTTGTAAGCACCTATCACGGTGCCTGTGCTTTCTGTCAGTCTCTGTGTAATGCGCTCCTATTGGCTGAGCTATGTCTGGCCCGCCCAGTATGGCCTTTTTATACTGGGCTCTGGCTCCTGTCTGGTGCCCTTTCGTGGTGTTCCTGTACCAGTGCTGACTTGAGTTGCTGTGTTCCCGTGTACCGACTTGGCCCATTAGACTACTCTGCTTCTGGTTCCTGCTCCGTGATTCAACCCAGTCTGGCTGACGTTCCTGCTTCATGATCTGACCCGGCTTGTCTGACGTTCCTGCTCCGTGATTCCACCCGGCTTGTCTGACGTTCCTGCTCCGTGATTCCACCCGGCCTGGCTGACGTTCCTGCTCCGTGATCTGACCCGGCTCTCCTGTTCCTGCTTCGTTGTGTTGCTTGGACGACATTCTGTCTTCCGCTGTGACTGGGCCTACCTGGCAGAGTATTCTGTGTTGCCTCCGTTACTGCTACGCCAGTGTACATATTGCTGAGCCTCCATTAACTCTTGCAGAGCTTACTGTTGCCTCCGTTACGGCTACGGCAGTGTGCCATTGGCTGGGCCTCCTGTTAACTCTTGCAGAGCTTACTGTTGCCTCTGTTACCACTACAGCTGTGTGCCATTGGCTGGGCCATCCATTAACTCCTGCAGAGCTTACTGTTGCCTCCGTTACTGCTACGGCAGTGTGCCACTGGCTGGGCCTCCCGTTAACTCTCTCAGAGCTTCACTGTTGCCTCTGTTACTGCTACGGCAGTGTGCCATTGGCTGAGCCTTCCGTTAACCCTTGCAGTACTCCTTGTTGCCTCCGTTACTGCTGCGACAGTGCTCCATTGGCTGTGTTTCCGTTCAGCTCTTGCAGAGTACCTTGTTGCCTCCGTTACTGCTACGGCAGTGTGCCATTGGTTGTGTTCCGTTCAGCTCTTGCAGAGTACTGTTGCCTCCGTTACTGCTACGGCAGAGTGCCATTAGCTGTATTCCATTCAGCTCTTGCTGAGTATCATTGTTGCCTCCGTTTACTGCTACGGCAGTGGGTTTAGCCTCAGCTCTGCTCCGGCAGATTACCAGTGCTCTGTCTCCATTCTAGCACTGCAGTCTCCTACTCGCTGTTATTCCATCATACTGGGCATTACTAGAGAACTCATCACAGACTTCTCTACAACAGAGACTGATTATACCTATTGGGACTTTAACTCATGCTGTGCTGCTACTCTGGGTTTTCATCCTCTCATGCCTGACCTGTGTCAGTATATGAACTCTCTTGCTTTCTATTATACTGGGCCTGTGTAGGCATATGTATCTAAGTCCTGTATTACACCTGTATAATTCTGCTAAGATACGCTATAGCCCGTGAAGGGTATTTATCATTGTGTTTTCAATAAAACTGTGTTTTATCCTAAACCACTGTGTCTGAGTGTTGAACAAACCGTTACAGCGCCATCTTGTGAATGGAAAGCCTGCCTGACCATTTTGAACTTAGATGTTTTTGGTCAAGGGTAGCGTAACAGTGTAGTTGGGAGAGAGATTGATCTTGCATCTAGTCAGTCTCCATGCTTGTTAACCCTTGAGTGCCAGAAAGGTATTCAGTGCATTTGCTGTAATGTATTAGATACCTCTCTGGCACAAAAAGGATTAAGACATTGTAACGTGACGCCTTGTATCATAAGCTGGATACCTCCGTTACAGTTCTTTTCTCCCTCAGAGTAACACTCCAATAGTATACCGAATCTCCTATTCCCAAACATCAGCCGAGACTTGATGAAGGGAAGAACTCTCTTTTATTGACTCAAACACACAGCTTATATACACTACAGAGACTCTTATCAAGATCAGCATGCAAATGAGGACTTGGAACAGTGTTTCTATGCTTGACCAATCAGTCACCAGCACCCTTATCATGATAAGAATGCAGATTAAGACTTGAAATTATACATTCTTAACTGGCTCATCAATAACCTCCTCTGATTGGTCAAGGAAGCACAGCAGGAATCAATTAACATTCCTTAGCACAGAACTGTAGTATAGTGGAAGCCAAGCCCAACCCCCATCTCTGCATTCCAGCAATGTATTGAAATAGTCTGAAGACATGAGATCCCATATCCCTAACACACCAATATCTCCCATGGTCGCCACAGTTCTGTCACATATCTCCCCCTTGTCCACCTCCGACAGCCACAGCATGATCCACACGGGTCAGATCGCTGCTGTCCGGAGTGGACACATAATCTGGTAGTGCCATGTCCACAACAGTACTTGTCCCAAAAGTCTTGTCCCCAGCCAGCCCCTACAGTCCTGGGGTCTGGAAAGATAAAACGAGCCCCTTGTCCGGGGCCAGGAGTAAAACTGGGGTCCTTGGTCCTGGGCCAGGGAAACGTGTACCTCTTGGTCCTGGCTATCACCAAGTTGGGAGGCCTCTCCTGGGCCAGGCTCCACGCAGAGCTGGGGTCAGACCCTCCTGGGTCTGGGTCCAGTGGCTCAGGGTCCATAGCCAGTCTATAAGGTGGACCTCCTTTTGGCAACAGTGTCTCTGGGTTCCCAATGGCCTGGGGGTCACCTTGGTGGACGCTGGGGACATCTCCCCCTTTTGGTTGGGCAAGTACCCCACGGGAACAGGAGAGGATGCTGCTCTCACTCTCCTGGGCTGAGGCAACCTCCAAAGGGCTACTGGAAACGCTGGGGACTCTTTTGCTCAGGGTTGGGGCGTCCAGAGGACCGGTGAGGAGCGCACTCCCACTCACCAATCCAGGACAAACAGACTGTGGGCTGCTGGCAAAACTGGGGCAACTCCCAACTTCCTTAGGGAGCACGGTGGTCCCCCTCCCTTGGGCTGGATCAACAGTTGGCCTGGTGGGGAATGACTTCCCACCCACCAGGCTGGGGTCAAAAGATCCAGGGGCAACAAGGGTATCCCTGGTGAGGACCGTGGTCCCACTCACCAAGGCTGGGGTATCAGGACAAGGGGCAACAGGCTTGGGACTGCTGATGAGGACTGTTGTCCCACTCATCACAGCCAAGGTTTTACAGGGCCTGGTGTGCTCGCTCCCAACCACCAGGTCAGGGGTCACATAGGGGCTGGTGGGCTCGCTCCCACCCACCAGTTCACAGTCTACAGGGACAGCACAAGGGGCAGCAGCACTGCATTGTGGCAGTCTGCTGGGGTCCTCTTCTTCCAGGCAACAAACTCCAAGGCCATTCTCTGCCTTGAGGAAGACCGCAATCCCATTCCTCAGGGCCATAACATCCGTGCCCCTGGAGAGCACACATTTCTCTTTCTCCAGGGCAGTATCCAATAACAAAGGGGAAGGACAGGGGCTGCTGGTGGGGACCTGTGTCTCATCCACATCAACAGGGGTTTCCCAGGCCCTGGGGAGCTCGCTCCTACTCACCAGGCCAGGGTGGACAGGGGGGCTGGTGGGGAACGCATTCCCACCCACCAGTTCACACTCCATAGGGTCAACAAGAGGGCCAGCAGCACTGTTCTCCTTCAGTCTGCTGGGGTCCTCTTCTTCCAGGCAACAAACTCTAAGGCCATTCTCTGCCTTGAGGACGACCGCAGTCCCATTCCTCAGGGCCATAACATCTGCGCCCCTGGAGAGCACACATTTCTCTTTCTCCAGGGCAGTATCCAATAATAAAGGGGAAGGACAGGGGCTGCTGGTGGGAACCTGCGTCTCACCCACAGCAACAGGGGTTTCCCAGGCCCTGTGGAGCTCACTCCTACTCACCAGGCCAGGGTTCACAGGGGGGCTGGTGGGGAACGCATTCCCACCCACCAGTTCACAGTCCATAGGATCAACAAGAGGGCCAGCAGCACTGTTCTCCTTCAGTCTGCTGGGGTCCTTTTCTTTCAGGCCACAAACCGCAGGGCCATTCTCTGCCTTGAGGAAGACCGCAGTCCCATTCCTCAGGGACGTATCAACCGTGCCCCTGGAGAGCACACATTGCTCCTTCTCCAGGGCAGTGTCCATTAACAAAGGGAGCATCTTCTTGGGGCTGCTGGTGAGCTCTCTCTCACTCACAACAGTAGGAAAAACAGGGGAAGGGGCCAAATGTCCACCAGGGGGGATGGTTGTCCCACCCCCTGGTACAGGGGCATTCTTGGGGCTGAGGAGCAGCGAATTCCCACTCCTCAGGTCCGGGGTAACAAAGGGGCTGGTGCGTATCACTGTCTCACTCCCCCAGCATGGGGCAACCCAGGGGCTCTGGATGTCTTGAAAGTACTGTTGCTCGACCGACAGTTTAAGTTGGGCAACCGTCTCTTCCGACGGATTGGGTCCTAGGTGGGGCAGTAGATTCCTCATTCTCCACCCCACCGGGTCGCAGGACTCAAAGGACTGTTCGATTCCAAGGTCGGAGCCTCCATCCCAGGGCGGGTTGGCCAGCCAGGCCACGTCTTCCTGCGGTATAGTATATGGGGGGGCTGCCCATGGTCCCTCCCCCGTATGCCTCGCAACTTTCCGGATAAGGCCTTGGTAAGCTCGCTCCAGATGCCACTCTTGCTCCACCAGCTCCTCTGCTAGCTCAGGGATATTCTGGAACCCCATCATCTCCTCCCGGGCATCCCTGATTTCCCAAAACCTACTCTCTTCCTTGCTGCCAAAGTTGGGGTCGACACAGATGGCCTCCCATCCTACTCCTGGGACATTGTATCCATTGCCTGCAACAGAACAAGAGGGGCGGATCCTGCTGTAATACTTCTGCTCCGCTTTCCGGTACAGGGCGATATACTGATCCTGTAGCTTACTTTCCACCTTCAGAAAGCAGTCCATGCTGTCCTCCCAATCCCGCAGAGGATTGTCCCCCAGAAGCGGCCATCGCAATGCCACCAGCTTCTCAATCCATCTCCAGTTGGGCTTAACAGCGCCCATTGTTCGTAGATTTGCCATATTCCACAGGCAGGATCCCAGGTACCTCCTAATGCAGTGGATACTAGTACTCCAAGTTCCAGGATATCCAAGTTGCTTTGGCCATCCACAGGTTGGGGCCCTCTTGCACTCTGGACTCCAGCAGATCCTCCAGGGCTTCGCTAAGCCCGCCGCAACACTGCTTCCTCCGGTTCAGATGAACCAACGCTCTATCCACTGCTCGCTGCGCTGCTGAGACCGGGGTCAAGCCAGCGGCTATATCTCCCCCTGGATGCTGGTCTCAGTTTAGCTGTTGCTCCATCCACTGTTCGCTGCGCTGCTGAGACCGGGGTCAAGCCAGCGGCTATATCTCCCCCTGGATGCTGGTCTCAGTTTCAGTTCCTTGGGATAAGCCGAATCCCGCCGCTTGCCACCAGTTGTAACGTGACGCCTTGTATCATAAGCTGGATACCTCCGTTATAGTTCTTTTCTCCCTCAGAGTAACACTCCAATAGTATACCGAATCTCCTATTCCCAAACATCAGCCGAGACTTGATGAAGGGAAGAACTCTCTTTTATTGACTCAAACACACAGCTTATATACACTACAGAGACTTTTATCAAGATCAGCATGCAAATGAGGACTTGGAACAGTGTTTCTATGCTTGACCAATCAGTCACCAGCACCCTTATCATGATAAGAATGCAGATTAAGACTTGAAATTATACATTCTTAACTGGCTCATCAATAACCTCCTCTGATTGGTCAAGGAAGCACAGCAGGAATCAATTAACATTCCTTAGCACAGAACTGTAGTATAGTGGAAGCCAAGCCCAACCCCCATCTCTGCATTCCAGCAATGTATTGAAATAGTCTGAAGACATGAGATCCCATATCCCTAACACACCAATATCTCCCATGGTCGCCACAGTTCTGTCACAGACATAGTTCATCTTTTTTAAGTATGATAATTAGTAAAGGTAGGACCTGCAGGGGATATATAACAGTTTTGGGAAATTGAACATCTTAAATAAATTTATGCGGCCTACAAAAGATAAAGAAAGAGTAAGCCAGCTATGCAATACATTGGTAACCGCTCTGGTAATTGGTATAATGTTCAATACCTACAGCTGATGATAATTTTTGGGAAGGGTTATACCCAGATATTAAATAGAGATGAGTGTCCAGTGTAAGCTGTAATCTGGGAGACCTTGGGGTTTAATGTAACTGGCAGGACATAGAGCTTCAGACTTCTGTAAATTAATAGAGAAGCCAGTTATATGTAGGCTGTCCATATTTCCTTGAGACAAAAACGGGACGGGGTGTGGGACAAACGGACAGTGGGACTCCGTCACTCCGAGTCAGATCGTAGTAAGCTGCAAGCATTGAGAAGGCATTTGCTCCATCTCTTACTAGTGCTGTTCTCTCTCTCTGGCCAAAAAAGCCTGCCCCTGTAAATTGGAACTTCCTCTCTTCATCACTCACACTAGTGGTTTTACTGTGTTTACTGTATGCATTGATTACCATAGAGTCTTATGACTCGTCATCATATCACTGTCTAAGAGACTCTATGGTAATTTACCATGGACTCGAGAGTCTTAGACAGTTATGAGTCACTCGAGTCATAAGACTCTATGGTAATCTATGTGTACAGTAAAACCACCATTAAACCATTAGTGTAACAAAAGAAAGCTCTGTTTTACTTTATCTTATGAAAAATAAACAGGCCTTGTTCAGTTTTCTTACAAAAAAATGTAAAACTATTTAAAACAAAATTGACATTTATATTAAAAAGACGGGACGGTCTGGAAATATAGGGTACTGTGCCTTTTAAAACAGTACGTATGGTCAGCCTAGCTATATGGTCCAAATCCTCAATTTTGCATAGAAGGGAAGGTATAGATATATTAGGATTCATAACATAAGCGAGGATATCATCTGCAAATGCCATGATCTAAATTTCTGTTGTGGCCACCTGGATGCCCTGAAAGGAGTACATATCTGAAAGTTGTTGTAGCAAAGGGTCAAGAGCGATGTTCAAGCAGTGTGTTGCACGTCTCTCTGGTTCTCAAGGGGTTAACCCGTTGAGTGCCAGAGGGGTAGGAAACGTATTGCTTTGCTTTCTTTTTTCTGATTAAGCAATCATCACAGATATTGTAGTCTTTTACTGATATGCAAACAAAGGTACTCCCACTGCTGGTTAATTAAAATGTTATTACAGTTCAAATTGTAGCAAAGTGGCAGAGCTGTTACTATCATATTCTGCAGGGAACTGCAGCCTGAGAATAAAATAGAAAAACCATAATGACACCAGAGTCCAAACAGAAATGAAAAAACAAGCATTTTGTGCTGTAATAACTTTGCAATGAGGCATCTCTAAGCAATGGGCGTAGACTTACTTTACTCATCAGTGATAGTCCTACAATATATGTTTGTATTTTAACTGGTAAAATCTGTCTTTTTTAATGTGTTTTAGTTTGTAATTAACACACACAGAACATATTTAGCCTCATGGTCATTGAGGAGATATGAGAGAGCTATCTGCTAATGACTAAAAAGATACCCTTGACATTGACAATGACCTTACGAGCCATATGTACAAAGCGAGTGGAAAAATTCTGCATCAAACCAGTGGCACCCAAGGGGTCAAATAAACAATCATATTTATTTAAATTGGGCATTAACCCCTTGAATGGTAGGACTCCAACAAACTGCATTCAAGGGCTTAACCCTTTGAGTTCCAGAGAGGTGTCCGACGCCTCTGTCACTCAAAGGGTTATTAAAAGCCTTATTTAAATAAATGGGCATTTCTCATAAGTTTATTTGTTCCCCGTGGTACAGTTGGTTTACCCCATATGTCCCAAAATATCCAAATGGACAGAACATGGTATAATTATATTTATTGGGTGAAAGATTATTAGGACAATATTTTTCCAGTATAAATTTATAATAATTATGTCATAATCCAATGAAAAACACTTTTTTTAGGCAGTTAATTTACCAGAGGGTTGCATGGTGCCCATGGTGTGACTAGTCATTGGAGGGGCCAAGAGTGACACAAACATTTTCTACCAGGTGCATATCTATAACCTATTGGGCCCTGGGGGCAGATGTGCCCCCTACTCAGTGCATTGGTTTGCAATGAGTTACACACTCATTTGTTTGTTATAGGTTTAAAGCCAGTTGTTTTCCAATCTGGACTTGTTTTGACACATGTACATACTGTAGAAAGAATATCCCATGGACTCCAAACACATTTGCTCTAGAATAATGTCATTCTTCATTTCTATCTATTATATGTCTGTGTGACATGAATGGCTTAACTCTTTCTTAACTAGAATGACCAGCAGTGAAATGTAGATCATTGCTTTGCAGATTCTATCTGCAACAAAATTACTAAGATTCTTTCTAAATATATCTAAGGCTATGTGTCATTGAAATGAGGAAATTAGACCAGTTGTCCAAAACAGGTAGGCATTTTGTTGTTTCATCTGGACTGGCACCTTTTGTATTTAGGTAAGTGCAACAACATTATGCCTGACGGAAGAGGCAGGGGGTAGCCATTACACAAGTCAGCGTCAGACAATACAGGGAGAGAACATATGAGTTGGTTAAATATAGGGTTTAAGTACTGGTGCTTTTGGGCAAATAATTAAGCTCAAAATATAATTTGTGCTGAGCTTTTATGGTACAATTTTATTAAATAGAATACTGTGAATTTTTGTTTTTTGCCTTGACTCAATATATATAACATCTTTAGTCAGTCATGTATGTCAGTTCTATTGAGGTAGATATGAGTCTTTCTCCACAGAACCTTAAGTTCCAGTCAGCAGAGTTAGGGGTCCAAGCAAGAGTCCACCTTCATATATATAACAACCATGACTGATGTCCCTTGAACCAGGATGCAAGGAGGAATTTCATAGTGGTCATTGGCATATTTTGGCCAAATTAAGCAGGTGGTGGTTTACTATCAGGGGGTGTTATAAGTTCTTTGACCCCATAATTTGATAGAGTAACTAGAACTCATTAAATATTAAAGCAAATTGGAATATAGATGTTCTGAACATAGAATCATAGAGGTCTGTTAAAATATAGTTGAAAAGTACAACACAAAACAAATAATAATTGTACTTGAGAATAGGACATAGCATGAGTGAAACAACAGAATGGCATCATTGCCTGTCAGACAATGTTGTACATCTTCTGATTTTTTATGATTGCACAAAAATTGCATAGTCAATCAACAACCTGCCCCTAACACAATAAACAAACTACCTTCCTATCCCTTTCTCAACAAAACCCTCCCACCTAAAAGCCCACCTAACTATGAAATCCATCTCTTCCACACAGGTTACCACCCCACCATCCACTGTATATACAGTGGAATATAATAATATAATAATGATGAATTCTCAATTGCTCAGAGAATATCTACATTGCAGATGATGTCCTCATGTGATATAAGCATAAACATTTAGCACACATATCAATACTTTCCTCAAAAGCAGAAGAGATAATTTGGGCATCATACAATTGCAAATGCATTAAAACCATACATGAAACTACCAATATGAGATTAATTGAGATTCAAATACCATTCCCCCATCTCCAGTCCTCCAGGACATATCCTGTATGATCTCAAATGAGCCTTGTTCAGTTTGGCCCAGTTCTGCTCCACGCTTCTCACTACCCCCATATGTTATTATATTTATGAGGGCAGACATTTGACATATTTAATAATCATAGAAAGTAATTTTGTGCCTAAAAAATTGCATTTCTTGCTAAAATAAATATCATTGCTTACAGAAGAATGATCACTTTTGTAAAAAGAAATTAACAATGATGCTACTAAAAATTCTCATTGCTTTGATGAAAACGAAGCCATGCTAATACAATGTTTCAAGCCTCTGAAGTTCAGGGGAGGGCTAGCCTGGGAGGCAGGGGGGCAATTGCCCCCTGGGCCAGTCATATGTCTGGGCCAGTGGGCCACTGGCTCACTCAATCTCACGTTTGCTGCTTTTAATGGAGCTACACTAATGATACTACAGAGCTTGCAAATGAAATGTATCTACACAAATGATATCACAGAGATGCAATCCAAATGGAGCTGCCTAGTAGCATAACCCATTTTCCTTGTAAGCTCTATGGTATCAGTAGTGTAGCTTTACTTAAATTGTAAGCTCTGTAGGATCACTAGTGTAGCTCCATTTCAACTGTAAGCTCCGTGCTATCACTTGTGTTGCTCCATTTTCACTGTAAGCTCTGTGGTATTGCTTGCCTTACTTCACAACATTAATGCCAATTTTAATATTAACAAAACGGGGTGGGGTGGTACAAATGGGCCACTTGATTGTATTTGCCCCCTAGGCTACAAGTTGCCAGTCCTCCCCTGCTAAAGTTGCATGCAAACGTTTTCTAGATGCAATGCAATTCAGACATTTCTGTAGTTTTACAAGACATGGATGGCAAGAATTTTCATACCTTTGAGTGCCAACGGAGTATGCAGCAAATTGCAGAGCGTTGTGTTGCATACCCCTCTGGCACTCAAAGGGTTACATTTCATTCATTTTGCACTGAAACACACATCCAGTTAAGCTTATTGGTGCATCCTATAACATAAAGTGATAGAATGCGTCGCTCCCTGTGAGCGTAACCGCACATGCGCAGTAGAGTGTATGTGTGGTTTCGCACACAGGGAGCTTCACTGTGAGTCGTCTGAATCTCCCCATTAAGGATCAGCACGTTTGGCGAGAGACTCGCTGAACGTGCTGATCCGGAGCGGGGAGCTCCGGACTGCTCACCGCCTGACTTTGCTCCGGGGCAGCAGCCGGGGCTGCTGGGTGCACTTTAGCCCATGTATACGGGCTTTGATACTAGTTAAAAATAAAACAATTATTAAAGGCACTCACAGGGCTGGCTATTGGGCAGAGTAGGCAACTACTGAAAGCTCCAAGTTTTGACTAGTGCTTCACCTGTTCTGGCCCCATCCATATTCAGAGCTTCTGGTTTGGGCAGATTAGGACCAATGCTTCTACTCCAGACACCTGCTCTTGGTTTATGGGTTCCATTTATTATTTATACTTATCCTATAGAGCCTCATCACTTTGAGGGCAGGCTCGTTCCTAGTTGAGCATCTCTGACTAGCTCTTTTGCATATGCAAATTGCCCTTGGGACTAGTCACCCTAAGGGTAACAGGGTAATCCAGACGTGGACCCCTTGCTCACAGTGCCTAGAGAGATCAGCTGCACCTCACTGACGAGGCCCAACAAGGCCGAAACGTACGTCTGGGGTTGGCTGCTTCTCTTGTTCAGAGAGGAATTGCCTGGCATTTCGTGGCTGGACTGCCTTTTGGTAGGATCAGTATGATATGCTTTAGGATATTTCCTCTCTGTGTAAGGCACTAGTGAGCTAAAAGAGATTGCACCCTGGGTAGGATACTTATCCTATAGAGCCTCATCACTTTGAGGGCAGGCTTGTTCCTAGTTGAGCATCTCTGACTAGCTCTTTTGCATATGCAAATTGACCTTGGGACTAGTCACCCTAAGGGTAACAGGGTAATCCAGACGTGGACCCCTTGCTCACAGTGCCTAGAGAGATCAGCTGCACCTCACTGACGAGGCCCAACAAGGCCGAAACGTACGTCTGGGGTTGGCTGCTTCTCTTGTTCAGAGAGGAATTGCCTGGCATTTCGTGGCTGGACTGCCTTTTGGTAGGATCAGTATGATATGCTTTAGGATATTTCCTCTCTGTGAAAGGCACTAGTGAGCTAAAAGAGATTGCACCCTGGGTAGGATACTTATCCTATAAAGCCACATCAGTTTGAGGGCAGGTTCATCCCTAGTTGAGCGTCTCTGACTAGCTCTTTTCCAGTTTACATACGCCTTCACTCATCATTAATTAACAAACTGAATGCTAGCGATAATTCCAGTGTATTGCAAAGCAAGAATTGAAGGTCTCTCTACAACCTTTTTTATTTATTTATTTTGCTTCCTGGTTGCTTGTCTTAGTGCATTTGGTATTAGATTAACACATAAAACAGTTCAAACACATGGGTGGGTGAAAACAGGTCACAGCTTTATTAATTTAACACTAACACTGTTAATAAATTTCAACCACTTATTAACCTATTTTAGCCCATACCAGGTATTATTTCCATGGTGCCCGAGAATGACCATTCCCATTCCTAATTCCATGCTGGAAACGACCATTGTCTTAAAACACCACCTCATACCCCATTAGCTGGTTCTCCTGCAGCTCAATGGGTATGGTACCCAACCTGCGACCTTAGTCTGGGTAGCACTTTCTTTAGGAAGCTGGCCACCACATACTTAACTTACAGATTCTCCCCATTGATTAGAAACTATCTTTTAACTTGGGCAAGGCCCAAAAGTACAACTCAGCCCACTGCTTACCCCTAAGCCATGGGAAGAGCCCCATGTTCCCATAAAAAGCGGTGCTTGCTCCATCGTACCCAACAATTCCAAGTTAAAGAAATCTAACCCTATCTTATTAGGGTGAACCACATCGGCCCTAAACAATTCCAACCCTTCCTCCTCAAAAACTCTATGCCACACTGCTACTCCCCTATGTTGCACCACAAACTTATATGCGTCTATTACATCTTATTCTGCTCTTGTGTAGTGCTTTTGAATCCTTGTCACACCTCTAATACCATCACTGTATAATTTCTGACCTTACCAACACTGGGAATCGTGAAGCTAGGTTGACCATATCCTCCTTCATAATCTCCCCCAGCTCCCCATTTTTCTTCATCTCTTCCTCTGACAAACCTAATCTGGCCGCTTCTGTGGTGGCCCTGATGCAGAATGAATGCCTCCCAAGGTTTTTTTCCAGGTTCCCTGTTTGTCTCAGCCCTGCCTTGAAAACCATAGTAAACTGAAACTTTGTTAACGGGGTTAAATCATTATGTATCAATAAAGACCCGCCCTACCTTTGGTCTCATGGATAAAACAAGCTCAACAGCCTTACTGTGCAAAATTCCATGACTGTAATCCCAAACAACATCACCCATTTTCCTCTTCCCCATATGTCCATTTTAGACCTAGCCAATTTAAATACCAAGGAATCCCTGTCAGTCCTCAGATCTTCGACTTGAATTCCTTACTTCCACTGAATAATTCCCCACTGTGTAATGCCCCAAACAATGCTAAGATGAAGGCCGTTCAAAAAAGTACTACTTCATACTGATCCAGACAAATAGCCGTTAATGCCTCAATTAAGTCCCACAACAGCTGGACTGACACCAGTCTCTTCCTATCTTTTCTAAAAGTACCTTTTAGAACGCTTTTTAATGCCGTCCTTACCACAAACTCTTTGGTGATGTCTGTCTTACCCATTAATTTTAACCAAAATACTATTCCCGCCATTTTTCCTGTTACAGCTGCAGGGCATACATCTTTTTCCGCCCATAACCACACTATCCATAACAACCCTTCCATTCTCTCCATGTTTATCTTCCTTCCCTCAGTGATATTTTCCCAAGTTATACCTTCCTCCCATGCTGCTTTATACCATATGACCATTGTCACAGTGTTCTCTACCCATTGTGTGACTTCCCCCGTCCAAGCTCCCAGAGTGATATGGGACACTGCACCCCTTCTTCTGCTGCCCATGGGCACACTTTCCTGAAGGTTTCCATCTGAAATCAAGACAATGAATCAGATACCACCCCCCATATCGCCACTGCTACCACAATTGGGGAAAGCTCCAGAAAGACTAAATTCCTGTTTAGCCCTCTGTCCAACCACTCAGGCCAACGCCATTCAGATTTGAAAATTGCCCCAAAGCCCACCCAAACCAGATGCATCCATGTAAAGATCGAGGTGATAGTTCGTTGTGGACTATAGCTGCCATATAGCTTTCCTATTAAAGTCCTCCAAGAAACTTTCCCAAACCTCCAGATCCAGTGGTGCTGTTATTCAGATATATTGCTGAGGTCGCATCAGCCCTGCCATCACCTGCTCCAATCTCCACTTGAAACCTTACCACATAGGTATTGTGCTGCTGGAGAAATTCAGCTTCCCTAACAGGAACTGCAATTGTTTGGGCATCACCTTCTTGGTCCTCTTCACAAATCCAGCCAGTTCTGTTAAATCTACCACTGTATCCTATGGAAACCCACACTCCATGGTCACCGAATCCCTTTCTATGCCCAGGAATGAAAATCAGGTCATGGGCCCTTCTGTTTTTTTTTGGGGGGCCAAAGGCATGGCAAAATGATGTGCCACCACTGCAACATTCTTAAGAGCTTCGCACAAATGTCTTTACACTTTGGTCCTATGCACAAGAAGTCATCGACATAGTGCCTAGAAGGTACTAAAAATTTCAAACAGTGTGCATAAGATTGAACATCCCACGGTCAGGCAAAGGTCCACATAGTACCTTCCAGTGTTTATATCCCAATAAATTATGGCACTCTGGATGTACTGGCAAAAGACAAAAGATGATTCTACGTCAGCCTTTGCCATGTACCTTTGCCTTCCCTGGTGACCATTCGAATAGCCTGGTCGAATGAAGCATATGACACCTTGCACAAATCCGTTTCAGTTCCGTCATTCACTGACTCCCCACTTGAGAATGATGAATGGTGTATTAGCCTATATTTTCCTGGTTCTATTTTTGGAATGATCCCTAAGGAAGAAGTTCTCAGATTCCCCAATGGAAGCATTATAAAGGCCCCATCACCTGCTCCAGTTAAACCTCCCTTTTTAATTTCTCCTCAACACCTGTGGGAAAGTTAGGGCAGATCTTAACTTACCCGCTTCTTGCACTCCTGAAATGGAATCCGAAAACATTCCCTGATCACTGCCTCCGATACCCTTGCTGCTTGCTTATCCTTGTAAGCCTCTAGCCAGAGCCGCATCCTTTCAACCAATATTGACACCTTTCCCTTTGTCTCCCACTTCTGTACCTTTATCCCCTCCTTTTTGTTTCTTAAAACATCTAGATATCAGATGGTGACTTCCACGCCCCGAACATTTGTGTCAAAATTTACACGACTCTCCCCACTTGAAGTGTCCTACATTAAACTGCCAGCACTAACCTGTTTTCTGGTTGTGGTCAGTGCTGTGGGGAGCCCCAACCCCCCAGCTCCCATCTGAAAAGACGAAAAGCCACCCTGAAAATTGGCTGGCCTCATCATGTTGGAGAGCCATAGACCGATATCCATTTGGCCCCATGCCATTGTTGACCTCACTGCCATCCTCTGATGAAATTATTATATATCTCCACCATGACAGGCACCCATATAGCAGACACACTTTACATGTCATGTCTTGGTACCCGAACAATGACGAGCACTTTGGCCAATCTCGAAAAATGCCCTAACCAATTTCCAAACACTTTTGGTATCTTTCTATATCTTGTGGTCACCTTCTTTTCTTTTTATTCAGCATCCTTCTCTTCCTTTTTCCAGAGGGGGCACCTCAAAAGGAATCAAATAGTAGGTTTCCAGAATTTCCCTCCTCCAAATCTACTACTTAATTTCCTGTTTTAAATGTAGCCCTAGTGGCCCTGACCAGCACAGATACATTGCCCCATACTCCACATCTGGCACTCCAGTCCTGACAGCCCCGCTGCCACCTACATTCCCAACGCGGTCATGCTCCCCCCCAGTAACACCGTTGTGCTAGTGCCCATAACTATCCTTGTCCCAGTATTTATTCTTAATCTCCCATGAGGGGCTGAAATTGTCCCATTTCCCACTTGCATCCCTTTTGTTGACAACACCAGGTCTTCCCCTTTTGCTGCCAACTGCTCCCCTGCTCCTGTTGAGCTTGCTGCTTGATAGACCCCCACTGATATTCTCATAACTCCTCCCAATTCCACCTCAACCCTTGCCCCCACTCTGCCTCTGCACTCTGATTGTTGTCCAAACTGCTCCCCTTGTAGTCTCCTCCCCATAGGCCTAATCCCTTGCTGTGACTTCCCCATCCCCCACACAACAGATTCCCTCTGCTTCAACAATTGCTCCCCAAGAACCCTAACTTGCAAGACCCCCAACAGTTGTATGCTGCCCCATAAATCATAGCTACTCTACTATGTGCCTTCTACCACATGCCCTCTCCTTATCCTCACATGCGTTGCGTACCCCTCTGGCACTCAAAGGGTATTAACCCACTGAAGGCTATAAAGCAGTGTGCTGGAAACCTCTCTAGCCATCAAAGGGTTAAAAAACATAATTCCAAGGAACAGTGAACTTTCCTTTTATACACATTTTAATCAGTCTTCATAGAAAAAAGTAGCATTCTAAACTTGTGCCCACAGCATTCCTAAGTTCCACAGCACTCTTGTTTAGAAACAATGCACTATGACACTGCTGTGCATCATGTGTTATGTGTGTGCATTTTGTGTGTTTGTGTGTCTGCGTGATTTGTGCATGTGTTGTATGTGCATGTTTGTGAACTCTGGTCTCTATGTGTGTGTTTTGGGTACGTTTGTGTTCGCATGTGTTTTTTTGTCTGTGTGTATGTGTGCATGTATGGTGTGGCTATGTATGTATGTATGGTGTGAATGGGTATGTATGAAGTGTGTGTGTTTGTGTGTCCCTTAAAATGTTAAAATGTAATGGAAGGGTAGCAAGTTATTCAACTGTTTATAGAGATGTACACAAAAAGCATACTACTAATCAATCTACCACAAAGTTCCTTGCATTATTTGCATTATTTAGTAAGGTATCAGCACAATAATCTGTTCTTCATAATTAATGCTGGAAAAATTATGAGGAATCCAATGGAGCCCATACTGGAGTGTGGAGTCATGGTCAGCGTTACTATGAATAAGCTTGTCTATGTGCATAATGGATCCCTCATGGTGTTCTAGTTTGCCAGTTCTGAAAATCAGTATATGAAGAAAGCCATATCTGTAAGGAAAATAACTAGTACCCTGACATCTTAATTCAATATGCAAGGTAAGTAACACCCACTTATTTTCTGATGTATTGTCCCTTTATCTCCCTTAAACACTAAAGGCTACTTAATTTCCTTGTCGGCAGCCATCACTAATCTATGCTAACGCCATGCTGCATCACTAATGCTTTCCTTAATGACCCTATATAATTGAAGGTAACCCCTCCCAGCAGGAAAGATGACTATTTTTGACATCATTGATAGTTAACCCCTGTGGTTTAGAGACTCCTCCTAAAATACATTATGTCCAATACTACTTTACTTCAGCCGGGAAAGATGGTAATTTGTAACTTGGCTATACATTTAGCCACTACTTTTATTATTTTCCAGTTCTTTGTTTAATTACTTTTGAAATTGTTTGCTAAACAGCTTCACAATTCATTGAAAACTTCTCTAGTGTTCAGTTGGCAAAAATTGCCATCTAAATCAATGGAAAGTTTAGTTTGGCCCAAATAATGCAATGCATTTTCCTAACACTTCCTCCAGTTCTTTTTACTACATCAACCTCACTATTCCTTTAATCTTTTTGCCTGGATTTCATTGCAGTGATCAGCGCCCGTGCCACCTATAGGTGAGGTAGGCACCGGCCTAGGGCGCACATGTACTGGGGGTGCAGGCATGCAGCAGAGAAGAGCTGCGCCCAGGGCCGGTGTTGTGTATCCGTCACACCCAGGAGGCGGAACCTGTCATTGAGTTCTGTCTGCTAGGCGTGTACAGACGCGTCATGCTCTGCCCTAGCTGCTGCGCTCCCTCGTCGATGTCGGTACTTTAGTAATGCAAAGCGCACTGGGAGTCAACATGTCCCAGCGCGCTCTGCATTACTGAAGAGAAGACCACGTGGGAGCTCCAGCTACAGGTCTGTGATGGGGGGCAAGTTGGAGCTGAAGGGGCAAAATGGAGCTGATGGAGGGCAAAGTGGAGCTGGTGGGGGGCAAAGTGGAGCTGGTGGGGGCAAGTTGCAGCTGACAGGGGGCAAAGTGGAGCTAGTGGGGGGCAAGTTGGAGCTGGTGGGGCAAAGTGGAGCTGGTGGGGGCAAGTTGCAGCTGATAGGGGGCAAAGTGGAGCTAGTGGGGGCAAGTTGGAGCTGGTGGGGCAAAGTGGAGCTGGTGGGGGCAAGTTGGAGCTGATGGGGCAAGAGAAGAGGTGGGGTATAAGTAGGCGGGGTATAAAGGGGTTGGGCATAAGGGGCGGAGCCAAGGGGCAGCAAAATTAGGTTTTGCCTAGGGTGGCAAAAATCCTTGCACCAGCCCTGGCAGTGATACATGTTATCACTGGTTTTACCTCACATACTCCTATTTAAGTCTGTGGGGAAATCTATAGATAGTGATAAACTTACCACCTGTAATGAAATCCAGCCCTTTGAGTATAATATGCGCTATTCTTTTATTTATTTATTTATTGTAGAAAAGAAGGATACAAAGAGAAGATTTTGCGAAGTCCTAATAGGATACAGTAATACAAAAAGATCAAAAAGAGAATAAGGTATCCTCAGTGACTGTAAAGCTCTGGACAAATGATGTGATAGCATAAAACAGGAATTATGTTAAATTAATGTTCTGTTAGCGCAAATTCTATTAGGGGGATATAGGAATCTTCCAGTGCAGCTCATTTTGTGTGTTGACGTTAGTCTCCACTAGACTTCTGGGAATGTGCTAGAGCAAATGATCGTTTAAGTTCATAGGAGCTCAAATACCCTTCCTTCATTAAGATATTGAAGTGAGGTAGCCCTGAACAACTCCACTATAGCATATAAACAGACTAAGCTTATTCCAGCTAAGGCCGGAATTCAAAGCACATAAAATACACTGCTCTTCATCGCGATCATTGATTTCATAAATTGGCCAGTCAGGCGAAAAAAACCCACGCATACACATAAGCGAAAATGTGTATGCATGTGTTCACCCCATACATTGTAAGAAGCTGGCAAATCAAATTGGTGGATCTACCTGGCCATCGCTTATTGATGAATAAAGGATGGTCAGATACAATCCGTAAGTTGCTGAATGGGCGAATGGTTAATGCGCAAAGAAATCCTCTTATTTTCTTGTACATTAAGCCATTCATACTTTGATGAATCCTGGCCTTTTTAGGTGAGTCATTAAGTACATAGCATTCAACATGTCACATAGGATTGACATACCCTGAAAACTCCATACACTCCCATACAGCCTTCTCCTGAGCCAAGAGACACTGGGGCGTATGTCCAACAGAAAACTGGGGGAATTCTGGGGCAAACCAACTATATAGGGGAGATCTAAAAATTCCCTTTTGAGACTGTAACCCCCTACTAGAGAAGGTATACACACATTGATTCACATTTTAAATCAATGAAAATCTTCTGGAATTAAAATTTTCCCCTATGAGACAACTGGTTTGCCTCAGAATCCCTCCACTTAAGAAAGATCCCCTTAAAAGGGATTATTTTTAGTCTAAAATGGTTAGTAAATCGGCATTCGGCAAGCACAGCCTAGTCAATTGATTCCAGCACCTGTGTTAGCTCAGAATCATATTAGTGCAACCCCCTTGTACATGTCTGTGAAATGCCTAAGTGTTAGATTAACCCTTTGAGGGCCAGAGAGGTAGCCAATGCATTGAAAAGGGTTAAGCATCCTTTTGCTGAACAAGTCAGGTGGGGGCTATAGTAAAACTAAAGAAAGAGACATGGAAAAAAGATTTTTATTTAGATTTTCTATTTCTATCGACTTGTAAATTACAGTAGAAGCCTATTGTGGTCCTTTTGATAAAGCTCCCTGGTTTATCCAGCCTGTGCAGACAGAGAGATGTCATTCCAGCTGGAGACTTCATACTGTGCCCCACTCCTAAATTGGATCATGCTCTTCCCATACCGTAGTGATAGATGTGCGCCTTTGATGACACGTGAAGGCAGTTGGCTATTTATTTTCTTGCTGCAGTGGGGGTGGGGAAGAGAACAAAGAGAAGCTTGGTTGCTTATTGTTTAGTATATTTCTGAGCCTGTTTTCTAGAAATTAATAGAATCTTATTGTCTTTGTTTTGGTTTTTTTTGGAAGAAAAGGCATTTTACATGATGTTGTTGACAGCTTTGTATATATGTACCATGTCTGTATTACCATTTCAGTTATTTAACCAACAGCTAATCCTGTTTATTCAAAAGGTAAAAAAAAATCACAGAGGAAATGGAACAATTTAATGGCAAACCAGCTGCACCATTGGGAACAAATAAAATTGTCCTTTTATATAAATTGTGCTGGAAACCCCATAAATTCTAGGGAGGGGAGTTAGTGTATTGGAGATCTATCTAGCATTCTGTGGGTTAAAAAACATATTTAACGCAAAGTGAATTTGGAAAATGTTTTTCTTCCCTGTGGTGCACCAAATCTTAGTGCATAGTTCTCTCAGTATATTGATTTTTAAGTGATATGGGAAACTGATTTGTAGGCAATTAATAGGTGTTTTCCTTTCACATTGGTAACAAAAATTTAGAAGCCCCCTGCTATAGTACTGTTGTTCAAATTGTGAACACACCTTTCTCCTGCATTCCTCCGCCTGTCCCAAAATGGGGTGAGAGGCTGTTGATAGCTAGCCAACATGAGTGTCAGCTGTATATTATTAGCTGATGGCAATGTAGGTGAAACATTCATTGGAGGTTTCAATGAGCATCACAATCTTCATCATAGCTATAGAGAAGGTCTATAGGTGGATCCACATGCCAATGTGCAGATCTCCCCCATGGGTGGATTGTCCTATCAGGGGATCGGGTATCCCCCAGTGGACTGCTAGATCATGGGCTCGTTGGGGAGAGCAGGGGATCTCACCTCACCCTCCCACAATATATTGAAGGAGAGGTATGTGTTGCCACTGGCACAGGCACTCTCTGTGACAGCCCTCACGTTCCTTGTTAACATAATATGACATAATATCCTGGTGCCTGCACTCCCATGCTGCACAAGGACCACAAGGGGGCGTTGATAGGGACGTTGGTGCTGGAGGCTGCGCGGACCTCTCACTCCCCACACTGGACCACCAGGGAATGCAAGAGAGGAGGAAGAGACATAGCAAGAAGATATGTTGTGAGGCAGAGGAAAAGACAAAAAAGACTAAATGGAGAGGGAGGTGTGTAGGAGAAAGGCAGGGGACTGAGGGGGTCTGACTCAGCAATATTAGAAAAGGAGGGATAAAGCAATGGGAGAGAGTGGAGTGGGGACAGGTAAGGAGGGGATGAAATAGACTGGAGAAGAGAGGAAGCAGCAAAGGGGACTACTTTAAAAAATTGCCCAGGCTGGTATTGCCCTACAATCCGCCCCTCATCTCCCCTATTGTATCTTTGTGGAAAAGATGTATCTTGCTATGTTTCAGTGACTTCATGCAAGGTAATTATCACCATGTGAGAGGCACCATTCTGCAGCATCTTACCTCTTACCCCAGGAAACATAACCAAAGAGGCATCGCTGAGTTGGTGTCACCTGCATGAAATAGGCTTTATGGTTCATTGTAGGATCACTTTATAACATTATGTTATTTTCAACAGTGTATTTGCCGTTTCACAGAATACAGAATTACCTCACCCCTTTGAGGTCCAGAGAGATAACTAACACATTGCTTCACAAATTCCTTGAACAAAGTGAAGTAACACATGAATTATAGGGGTTAAAAATAAATACTTTTTAATGTTTCTTTCGTGCAATATATCACATCCAAAAACACAGATATGCACTGAATTTCGCCCTGATTTATTAAATAAGAAATAGGATAGGGAGCTAATGTTGGTAGTAATAAAAATTGCAACCTCAAAGTTAGCAGTTTTGGGGAGGCAGAAAATGGACCATCGTGGCTGGCAGTCTGGAACACAACTCATATGTCTGTGGAGAGCAGCCACAAATGTTGCGAGCTGCACTAGAGAGTCCATATACCCCTAGTGTCAGGCTTGAAAGCCCTTCACAAGGGTCTATAGAGGCTTCGGGCACAGACTAACAAGACTGAACTGCAAGAGTTCAAATCTCATAGTTCAGTCTCTCTTGCAGAACCAAGGGAGAGGCAGGGGATGTCTTTTCAAACTCCATTTGATTCTACAGCTGATCTGCCAGGCTCAGCCTCAGCTTCATCAGCATGTCTGCTCTGAGTTAAGAAGGCCTCCTGATAGGGCACCATCCACGTGGTAGTCGTCAACTGAAAATAAATAAATGAAATAGAGTGAGGCAATAGCTAATAATATTTATTGGAGAACAGAACACGTGAATTAATGCACTGGAGAGCTCACTAGCACACAATGGGTTAAATAAATTGTTCAGTACGGGTGGTATCTAAACTGGCTGGTTGGTAATGTGTCTTTGGGATTGCAGTTGGCCATAGCCAAAGCACAGTGGGTGTGACCAGCGCATTCAAGGTGTCATTTATATTAGGACACTCAAGTTAGCTGTCTACTTTGCCTAATGGAAAATCCAGACCTGTACATATACCAGAGAAACACTTATTTTTCTAAGCAATGCACTGGAGACCTCTCTAGCATTCAAGGGATTAAAAAATTCTATTCAAGTGCATGGGGATTTAGGAATATTTATTTGCCTCCTACCATTCAGTTGGTTTACTCCAAATAACTCCAGTTTGCTTCTATAAATATGAGCAATAGGTCCTTATTTATAAAGGCAATATGGTGCAGCTTTGGGGGCGAACCAATTGTACTACAGAGAATAAATTAAAATTCCTATTGAGTTGGGAGTTATCAGCTCATTTTTGAGTTATCATTTTACCAGGGTTTATAATTTGAAGTCCTTTGCTACTAGCCAGACCTGAAAAGTTACTCGCCACTGCAAGCCATAGCATACCCACCATGGCTGAATTTCTACTCGCCAGGGCTAAATTTTCACTCGCCATTGGCTGATTTTACCCTGAAGGAGGGTTATCTCGGTAACACATAGAGCCAAGCATATCCAGGTTGTATGTGTGGATAAACAAAGATTGAAACCTGAAGAAGGAGTGGTGTACTCTGAAATGATTAAGACCTGCCCATATCTCTGTTGATGTGTGTAATTAAACAAAAACAATTGTGACAAGCCAAATGTTACAGCAAATTTAGAAGGATCTGCTTGATGCCATTTGATATATTACTACCACAATGATTCCGAAACCAGAAAGAACACACAGACAAGTGCCAAGGCATTTGTGTTTTATGGACATCCTTTCATTTCTAGGGGTTTGGCACTTTATCAACATCACACAAAGGGATTAAACTAGAGGACTGAGATTCCAGTGAGGCCTGTAGCCTCTGATTTTGCGGGTGTAGTACATCTTACCTTTTATATTTAAGTTTACATAATATATATATTTTTTTTCTACTATTTTTACAGATTTCTGCATAATTGAGGAGTCTTATTTATTGATCCACATTGAAAGTGATGATTAGTATAAACTGAATTTGCTTGTTGCAGCTAAACAACTGTGGATACTCTTGTGCTTGTTATCACCTAAATCCCACTATGCCTGGAGTGTTCAGTGTACAGACCTGTGTACAATTTTATAGCATTATATATAATTATGAAGAAAATATAAAGAAGAAGTAAAGAAGAAGTAAAGATTTGGATTCAATAAACTAAAGAGGTGAAATTTTGGAGCATTCCAGCTGAACATATGGGAGAAATGAACATTTCCAATTATTTACAATGAGAATTTGGGGAATTTTTAATTGCTCTGTATGATTCACTCGGTTTCTCCAGAATTACAATTATTTAGTTTATTGAACAAGGTTGACAAAATTGCTTCAGCCACATATTCTGCAAAACTATGTCTCCTGGCCTCATCCAACCCCAGATGTAGTACATTTACTTACATTAAGCTCATTTAGGGCTCTTACAGTAATATATCAGCATTCTGCTACATTTTCATTGCCCTTGTTCTTCTACTCACATCTGTCTGGGTACTCCTGATTATTCTGTGACGACTGGAGAGGCATGTCTGAGGGCAAGTCACGTGACTTCAAGCCAAACATTATTTATTGATGCCCATGCAGACTGGCCATTTATTGGAGGTTGTTGTGAGCATCTCAATTTCCAATCTAGCTCATGAGGAAGTATGTAAGTGGCCCTATTGGCTGTCATGCTGATCTTCCCTGCTGTACCTCTATTATTCTCCTACATGAATGAACTAAAGAGGAAACTTGCTGGAATTGGGTGCATTTATGCTGTTCAATAGTCAACAGTGTGAAAGGCACAGTTGACCAGCTGTAGAACTTTCAGTATTGGGCAGCTTAACCAATGCTAAGTCACAGTGCTGGTGTCACCTGTGTAAAAAGGTCCTTACAACAGAAGAAACATCCTCAGGGCCAGCGCTAGCATAAGGCAGCTTAGGCAGCTGCCTTAGGGCACAGCAGTGGAGGGGCGTCGAAACGGGGGCGGGAGCTGCAAATTTTATTTTCCATTTTTTTTCTTAAGATTCATATATATATATATAGCTGTACTTTCAGCCCCTATATGGTAGACGTATAGAGATGATAAGTATACAGGCCTCTGCTGCTTCCTTTTTTTACTGATAGACTCTCTGTGATACTGGGGTCCATTGCACCTACCCTAGTTCATACTGATGGATTCTCAGTGATATTAGGGTCACTACATATTCTTCCCCTATCCCAGCTCTTGTTGATGGTCTCTGTGATATCTGGGGTATTTCTGGGGTGAGTGGACACACACCTTATATGTCGGACCTGCATATGCTGCAATACTACCTGACACTGCTGCCCTCCCTCTACCTCTCCCTGCTTACCAAAGGCCTCACTATCCTCTTGATTTGCTTGACTTTCATACCCACTGCCATCCACTCCTCCATTTTATGCTCTATGTGCCAGCAGCCATACTCCCACTCACACACACAAACATACACTCACTATCTCTCCCTTATGTTCACACAGTTACTCTCTAGCATTACCCAAAAATAAACTCTCCAAAGAGAAAAAAAAAAAAAATCAATGAGAAATAAAATGAAGGATTTGCAGGGTGTGAGCAGTGTGTGGACAGGGTGTGAGGGTGGAAAGAGTGTGGAGGTGTATAAGGTGTGGACAGTGGTGAGGTGGATGGGGTGGGCAGTGTATGGAGGTGGGCAGGTGTGGATGTGATCAGTGTGGGCAGAGCGTGGAGGTGGACAGTGTGGACGGGGCAGGGGATTGTGGCAAGGTTTGGGGGGGCAGGGAATTGTGGCCAGGACAAAGGGGGGGTGGGGGGATTGGCGGCAGGGGGGCATCAAAATGCACCTTCGCCTGTGTAGACAAATATCCTTGCACAGGCCCTGAACATCCCCCAGATAGGAATTAAGTCCATAGGTGCTAGATGCCTCCAATGTATTGTGCATCACTGCATTTGAGATTATTTTAGCAGGCAAGGGGTTAAGCCGATAAATAGTTACAGTAAATATGCATTCAATCGTTGTAACTCTTTTTCACTCCTTCACAAAACTTCTAGTTGAAAATATTTTTCCCCCATCCTTTATGTCATTTGAGGTTATATAACCTGAATATCAAAATGGTTATTTTTCCAAAAAGAGGTGGATGACAAAATGGAACAACCACTGTTCTTATTTATGTGTGTATATATGTATGTACTTATGTATTGATTTATTTAGAACATGTGTTACCAGGACACATACATTGAGATTTCTCTCGTTTTCAAGTATGTCCTAGAGAGTCAATCATCAAATATTATTTCATTGAAATTACAATGCATTACATTTTACCTTGAGATTAAGCAGCTCATTCTTTTTTTCAATGTAAAACATAGGATGTTTCTTTTTTATTGAGCCCTTCCATTGATCTGCATATAAAATACAACAAAGAACAGTCATTATTGTAATACTAACTTCTTCCTGGCTAGTGAGAACAACTCGTGATGCCTGTGATTTATTATTTTATATTAAACTTGCAATTGCATTAAAAAGATTTTTCACTAGTCTTAATAATTTTTAATTTTATTAATTGTGAGCACCAAGCATTAAAGATGCTAAATTTTTTATCCCCGAGGGCTGCTGACAAACCAGGTCTGCACATATTCCTTAGTAATAGAGAGAGCCTGACCTGTCACATTTTCTAACTCCATGGGAGCTATACACTAAAGTCTGATAAAAAGGAGCTATCAGTATTACAAGACAAATGTTGTTCTCTCGAGCCTATGTACTAAGATCTCTGCCATTTGAGAAATCTGGGTACCATAGAATAGCATAGGAACTGAAGAACTGATATCAATTGACAAGTTATTTCCATACCTGGGAACTCTCCGGATTTACCCCGGAGACTCCGGTTCTGACAGAGATTTACCGGGTCTCCGGGGCAGAGGCAGATTCCTCCGGATGTGGGGAGTTTCTATTGAAACTCTACCCACTTACACTTTCTCCCGCCGTTCCTCCGTCCCCAGCCTTCTGTGTGACATTTTTAACCCTTTGAGTGCCAGAGTGGTACGGAATGCTTTGCTTTGCAATGCATTCCGTACCACTCTGAAACGCAAAAGGTTAAGCACCCCCCCGCTCGTGTCAAGCCCCGCCCCTTTTTGACGCGATAAGCGTCATTTTTGTCACCCCCTGCTGAACAGAGGACTACCCTCCGGGTAGCCCTCAGCTGGAAGTTCCCAGGTATGGTTATTTCCATTTGATCACCTCTTTATCACACCTTAATGCATTTCACCCCTGTACTGAAGATACAGGCACACTCAGATAGATGAAAATGAGTGCCCATTTTGGTCCCCAACAGCAGGACCTTCTAACTCCAATTTGTCAGCAGTTCCCCAATTCATCTTAATCTGTCCAGAAAATCCTAATGTCCACTGTGATTCAATTTTGTTTTGATTGGTTCCCCAAACCAATCAGTAATTAGTAATGGATATGAGCACAGAGGTAGACATGATTCTCAGTTGTCTTACTCTGGACTCCTCCCACTGAATTCCTATTAGGAAGGGAGACTTCTGTGGGAGGAGTCTGGGGTCTTGGGCACCTGGAGACAGGTAGAAAAGAATCCTATCTCCTTAGAGATAAAATTCAGTATAAATTAAAGATTCACTTTCGGGAGCCAATCCACACAGAATTGAATCATAGTGTTCATTTGAATGCATTGGAGAGATTAATAACCCCATTTAATCCAATAGGAGCTATTATATATATATCTCATATCATTTAGTTTGCCTCAGAATGACTCCAGTAAAAAATGGCTTTTAATCCTCTCGAGCATTCTTATGTTAAAAAAACACATTTAATTCAGTGTGTGTGTGGGGGGGTTTATGTGTTCCCTATGGTGCAGCTGATTTGCCCCAGAGTTGCTCCAATTCTACTTAATACATAAGCCTCAGCAGATTAAATGGGAACTATACCTATAGGAATCAGTGGTCCTGAGGGCGCAGAACCCTCTAAGAGCACATCTATCTGTTGACAAATTGTAAGCCCCCCCATATGTATATGCTCACCAGATTCAGAAAGCAAATGCACATCAGAGTCAAATGATCGTCTCTCAGGGATCTCCTCCACACAAAATCAGAATTCCCAAAAGGTCTGAGGGTATATTTAAGACTATATTTATTGTTTTAAGAAATCATCCTAATAAAATGATCATATACACAATTAAAATAACGCTCAAGGTGTTATATATATATATATATATATATATATATATATATACTGTTTTTTCAAATATTTATTTTACCAATGAGAAAGTGTTACTTTTAACACGAAACACGTCGGACATTATTTTAATTGTGTGTATGATCATTTTATTTGGATGATTTCTTAAACTAATAAATGTAGTCTTAAACATACCCTCGGACCCTTTGGGAATGCTGATTTTTTTCATGGAGGAGATCCCTGAGAAAAGATCATTTGACTCTGATGTACATTTGACCTTTCTGGTTCTGATGAACATATACATATGGGGGGGCTTACAATTTGTCACCAGATAGATGTGCTTTTAGAGGATTCTGCATCCTTTCTCTTCCTTTTGTCTTTGCAGTATTATTACTCCTTCCACCAATGTTCTGGATGGGCATCGACTCCTTTTGAGCAGAGAAGAGCAAAAAGACTGTTTACATTTGCCCCCACAAGCTCCAACAAACCAAAACTTAATTTAAAGGGACAGCACATTTTGAGACAGCAGGTTTTGAGTGTTCTTATGACCTGGGACAGCACGTTTTGAGTGTTCTTATGACCTGGATTTTGGGACAGCACGTTTTGAGTGTTCTTATGACCTGGATTTTGGGAAAGCACGTTTTGAGTGTTCTTATGACCTGGATTACGATTATTTTCTGAGTTTGGACTTCTGCATTTTGCATTCTTGTTCTTATGATATGATCATTTATTTATAATTGGAGAGAATTGTGATAATCTTTAGCACCATAGCACCTGGTTTGGGTAATCATTAGCTAATAGAAAAGTCTCCACACATTACTTCACAATGTGTTGAATATTTATCTAGTATCCAAGGGAGTATCCAGTATCTAGTATCCAAACAGGAGTCCATTATAAATATTTATATATACGTTCATATTTGACGTTATAAATGTAACTTTTTTCAACAGAGTCAATAGGCACCAGCAGTCTGAATGAGATAAGCTTTAGAGAAAAGCCCCACCCATATAAGCATTTGCTTAGAGTGAAATGCTACTGTCCAGCTACAGACTACAATACAGGTCTAATGTATATATATGTATATATATATATATATATATATATATATATATATATATCACTTAACTAGGTAAGTCATTCTGTTAACCCTTTGTGTGGCACAGAGGTATCCTACACGTTGCATTGCAATGCGTTGGATACCCCCTGGCACTCAAACAAACGAGCCCTTTGCATCCTAATGATGATTCAAAAGCATTGCTTTGCAATGGAGACACTTCTTGCATCCATGGGTGTAAGATCCATATATTCTTATAATTTCCCCTTTATTTATAGCTATTGCCTCCAAACTGAACCAGTTTTGGATTCTTTGCAAAGTAATGCATTGGAAGCCACGTCTAGCATTTAAGGAGTTAATGCCAATCATCTAATGAAATTTGGTGATGAAGGTTTTTCACATGTAGAAGTTCTAACATTTCTACTTGGTGTGTTCTCTGTATGTTGTTTCTATAATAAGAACATTCCCTTGTGGAATACCGGTCTGGGCATTTTCTGTGTCCTCAGATGAATGGTAATTCAGGAGAAAATTATTACTCTTATAATTACCTATTTAGAAAGTGTCAACATTTTCTACAGTGTTGTTTAGCTGTGGAGTCATTACTATGGAAAAATAGGATGCAGATAAAAAGAAACATTGATAGAAAGTGATGGGAAGGATGCTGAGGGCCCTGACTGTGACAGTTTACAATCTCGGGGGATTAAAGGGCACCAGGGAAATACAAGATGTGAGTAGACTGCAAGAGGGGGCAGCCAGGTGTTAATTAACCTAAGCAAGACCATTTGCACAAAGAAAAAAGTGAAGCAGTTCTGGCTTTAACCCCTTGAATGCAAGAGAGGTCTCCAAGGCAAACATGCAGGAATGATGGGTCAAACCAACTATACAATAGGGAACAAATAGAAATCCTTTTTGCTTTCATCTCCATAACCCTTTGAGTGCCAGAGTGGTATGCAATGCGTACCCCTCTGGCATTCAAAGGGTTACATTTCTAGAGGCTTCCGTTGTTTTGAATCACAGTGCATTGTAGACATCTGTAGCATTCAAGGGGTTAAAAGTCCCATTTAAGTCAACAGGTATTTTGACAATGTTTATTTGTCAGAAGTACAAGCTGATTTGTCCTATAATTTCTCCTCTTTTTCTTTGTGCAGATGATGCCCAGTATTTTAAATGATTATTTTCTGCATTGTAGGGTTTGACCATTTTACTAACAAAAACGTGCACTTTTAGATATTATTTTATATTTTTTTGCCAATAACAATCTCCCCTGCTTCTCGCGGCATACAAAACCTCTCTGGTTCCTAATTTTTTTCTAAAATATTCCCTTGCTGGAAGAAAGAAAATAGCAGCATGAGGATAAAAGGCTGTGAAAATGTGTAATAAATGGTTTGGGTGTGTGCAGTCTGGCAGACATCTAATCTCTCGCTTCAGCCCAAGATGGAGGTTTACGATTCATCCAGAAAATGGCTGATTGCTCAGCTGCTTTTAACCATCTCCAGTTCTGTGCACAGCATCTCTGAGAATCTGTCAGGCAGAAGCGACAGAAGATGTGACCTTTCTCTCTAAGTCACGTGTTGAAGGGAGAGTAAGAAGGGGAATAGAATTAACATGGTATGCCAGCACAGGAGACCTTGATGTATGTAGCTCCTTTCCTTGTTAGTGATGATGTGATGCACCTCAGAAATATCAAAATCTCTCCACAAAGCGCACACACACTACTTGTTTAAATGGCAAGCAGTAACTTGGCTTCCAACCGCTTACATGAAGGTTAACTGTTTCACTGCCAATCCTCCCTTAGAGTAGCATTTTCAGCTAAACAAGACAGGGTTAACATGTAGGAAATGTGACTTCCGTAGTAGGTGTAATTTCATAAGAAACAATAAAGATTTTACTGCTTGAAAAGGACATAAATGTCACACAGGACCAGAACCAAAACAGGTTCTAGAAGTCAGTGCTCTCCTCAAGTGGGCTGTAGGGGAATGTTGTATGTGCTAGAGGAAAACCTGTTGTTGAGTGGACCTTTCTAGCACTCGTAAGGTTTAAGATTTTGTAAACCACATTTGAATATTCAGTATCTGCACACGTTTTCGAATTGTATTCAGATAGGTTTAGGTCTCAATGAGAACCTCATACATTTCATTATCTCACAATTAAATAGGCCCTAATAATAACATAGGACTAATTATGCACAACATTTTTAACCTTGACTCCAACTTGCTGAGGTAAATTGCAGTAATTTGATTCTCTGTTTATTTTCCATCATAATAGTTTAGATATTTCAGGTTAATTATGATTTTGAGAAGAACAAATAGAGCAATAAATTATGGAATTGTTAAGAAGAAGAAAACACTTTATTGAGGTGAAAAAAGGTTAAACTCTGAGAATATGAAGAATGGGGATGGCATAAGCGACAGAGACTTCATTTATTGTGTTGACGTATTATCACCAGAATAATAGGAGAGAATAGGTGGTATCACCACTGGGATACGTATGAATTGGGGGATGGTGAGAGAAATGTCACTTCAGCAGCAGGATGCACTTGTCTTAGCAATACTGGGGTCACCTGTGACCTAGATCACCCATCAGCAGTGTCAGGATGCAGAACATCTCACCACCAACTGCTGCCAAAACCACTGACAGTGTATCAATGTGCAAGAAAGAATTCAAGTTCTCATTGGCATGTTGTAATCAGTTGTAATGCAATTCTCATGTGCATAATAAAGTCTTTTAAATCAACCTATACTGTGCCTGATGGAGTTACTTAAAACAAATACTAATAGGTGTACCATGCTGTCCATTTTTTAATTTTATATACAATTTTCACTCATTTTTGTAGCAGCACAATTTAAATCAGCTGGAGATCCCAACAACTGACTATCCCTGATTTAACCCCTTGAGTGCCATAGAGTGCTTTGCAATGCCTTAGCTACCTCTCTGGCACTCAAATGATTAAATAAATAACAGGCATCACTCCGACTGTAACATTTCCTGTAGTAAAAGACAATATTTTTTTTACAAATATTATGTATCCATTTCTGTTATGACATAACCCTAACATTGTTTAACACTAGAATGAAGGCCTCTGGCATCCCGAGTGTTAATTGGCTATTTTTTTTTCTCATACATTTCTGTTTGTTTGTCTGATTTTTAAATGAGCCATAACCCTTTGAGCTCCAGAGGGGTGCCCAACACATTGTGAAGCAATGCATTGGACACTCCGCTGGCACACAGAGGGTTAATATTTAAAGACTGTTATGCTAATATACTAAGAATAAATGAAGTCATTTTGGAGCAAGAGCAACTGCATCACTGAACACACATTCGATTTATATCTGTAACCCTTTCAGTGCAAGAGGGGTACACAACGTACCCCTCTGGCACTCAAAAGGCTAATGTTTCAATAAAACATTTTAAGCTCAAAATAAAAATTCCCACACTCCAATTGATTTACATGGTGTTTTAACCCCTTCAATTCTAAAAAGGTCTCCAACTTCTTGTTTCCCAATGCCACAATGCATTGGAGACCTTGCTATCATTCAACTGGTTAACCCTTTGAATGCCAGAGAGGTAAGCAACGCATTGCAAAGCAATGCAGTGCCAGCCCATCTGGCACTTAACCAGTTATATGACCCATTTAACTCAATGGGCACTTTTACTTGTCCTCTAAGGAGCAAATGTTTTGCCCCAGAATGGATCCAGTTCTTTTTAGCACATTGGCCTTTGTGTCAGGGGTGTCAAGCTACATTCTAATAGGGCAGCGACTGTGTACATTAGTGGAATATGGCTGATTTTGCACAATCAAAGGACTAAGCTAGTAATTGCAACACAAGTAAAAAATCTGATATATCCTAAAATATGCAGTCTTGTCCCTTTAAGAATGCAGTTTGACAACCCTTCTTTATACTATTCTCTGCCACATTTTTTTGCCACAGCATTTTCTATATGTTTTCAAGGTTCCTGCCTGGAGCTGTAGTTAGTGGTGACAGGAAGAATTCTGTGTGACACTTGTGTTGTAATGTGAAGTAAGGGCAGGAAATCTCTGTTTTATTAAACCAGACTGATGACTGCAATGTAAATATTTCTGTTTGTTCATATATATATATATATACACATATATATATATATATATATATATATATATATATATATATATATATATATATCCATATATATTTATATATCAATTTTCTTATATAAATTTCACTTTTAATTAAGTACTTCAGATGCTCTATTTCTGCCATTTGTTCTCTAATTATTTTGAATCTTTACATGGAGATAAGAGAGATATGCAAGTTTGAAAAACAATAGTACTTACTCATTTCATATTATCTGCATGGAAATATTTAGAAATATAATGCAACTGAAATAACGCCATTATTTTGCAGTGCATGGTAACACTGAAATGTATAAAGAGTGTTACATTAATGAACTTGAATGTATTTAAAAATTGGTGTTGATAATAGGTTAGGAAAGACAGTTATAATAGCAATGTATATGATATACTTAATATATGTGTATAAATGTGTATAATTTATTTCCTGAAAATATTTTGAATGTAAATGTTTTATTTTAATCTCTGTTGTCTAAGACCGATTGGTCTTCATGTTTGTAAAGTATCCGTGTAATGCATTGATTAACAAGTAAACCACAGCAGGAACTGTCCCAGCTGTCAGGCTGACAGCCCAAGACTGGATTTAGCTGTATTGCTGTGGACTGCTATCTGTGTATTGTATGGAAATGATTCCATAGAAGTGAACTGACCCACTGCGTGGTAGAAGGAATGTCTGCTTTAGGTAGATCAGTGACACCTTTGTGATAAAAGACTGAAATTCTATCAGAGGCGATGAGATGCTATTGGCATAAAAGCAGAGGTACAGAAGATGATTTTAGAAAGGTGCTACTAGAGGGTGAGTGAGAGCAAATATTTGAAATGTATATAGCAGAGTAATCAATATTGTACTATTGATACTTGTTAAGAATATCTATATCAGATTTGATTTATTTAAATTAATATGGAGACATTAATTTTACTTAAAAATAAATATGGAAGACTATTATATTGAACATAGTTTTCTTTCAACTGGCTGCTGTCAAGAAACATGATTACAATTAAATATAATTTACACAAGGCCTTTCCCAAAAGTAAAGATTTATGTTTCACAATCAGTTCACCTAGGCACTGTAATTTTGTTTTGTCCTACCAAACTGTGGAAAAAATAAGATGTATTAAGATTATTCATTATAGTAAATTAGCTTATAATTAATCAGAAATTAACAATGACAGGAAACCTGTTGAATTACCTGCTCATTTGAATATTTGTTTCTATAAATCTAAAATGTTAAACAGTAAGCATTAATTGAATTGAACATTTTTGAAATAAAACTGTCTATGTCTCAATAGCAAATTTTACTGTAAGAAAATGTATTTTTGTATAGCGCATAGCAATAAAAATGTAAAGTGTTTTTATTTACATATAAATGCTTGTACCACTGTATGAAGAATGTATTTTTAGGGCATACATTTAAAACCAGTGCAAAAAAATACTTAAAAGTGGCTGTTATGATTTGTTGGGAATAAAGAAATCATTTACCCTACATGATCATTCTGAAAGATCTCCTAAGCGTTAACCATTCAGCCTGTCGGCAATTTCTACAACCCCTCCAGTCTTCTATGCCCTATGAAGGAAAATGCATAAAGGCTATTCCTCGTAGGAAAAGCTTACTAAAGCTGATGGAACCAATCTTAATATTTAATTCCAAATATAGCTCAGTTATTACCGATTTATAATATTTTAAATTTGATGGCAGCCCTTTTAGACAAAAGAAAACTCCCTTTTAATATCAGGAATAGGAAGCTGGACTTTATGTCTATAGGGACATGCGTGAAAGCCAAAATATATGGAAAAGCTCAGTAACAGATTTTTATTATGTCTTCATTTTCAGGATTAAGAATGTAATATTTGTGAAATTCTTTTTGCTTAAAATAGGTCATACTTTTTCACAAAATGTTATGTCATAATATTTAATATTTTTGCATTCATTTATTTTGCATATTTTGATTTATAATTGTTAGACAGTATAGTTCTTAATATAATTAAAACATTTCTTTAAAAATTAGTTATATAATGAAGATCTTTCAATTTAAAATACTTTATTATCATTTTCTACTTTCCTAAACTGTTTTATATTTTATGACTAATGGTTAATATTTTACTTAGTAAATATTACAAAAACCTCAAAACTTACTGACTACATAACATACATGTAACACAATATCCTGTTTTTACTGAATGCTATATTTATATTTTACACTAAATGGCAAATGTTTAACTAATTATTTTATTCATGCAATTTATTTTAAATACTTTAAGGAGTTAATGTAGTATTCATTGAAAAAATAACATGAAACTGATTAAAATATAGTACATATAAAATCTGCACTAATAGAATGCAAGCCTTAATAAAACATAAAAGTTTCATGATAATGTTCAGGTGTAATTTCTCATGTATTCCTTGGTAGACTGTGATCATGGACCACAAAAACAATTTGTATTATCACACTATAACAGATTGGATGAAATTAGAGATGTGTGTCTGACTTTTGAAAAGTAAATTCAACCCAGGCGTTTCTATTTTTCCTTTTTTGTTTTAAAAATATATCTTATTCAGAGTGGTCAACACCACATGGTGCCTTTTTATTGCATGCAGAGAAATGAAGGACAAATTGTGTGTAAGGTGTCTTAGACACATCTCATTATTTAATCCGTGCTAGTAACTGCTCCCTTCAGCCCTATTGGCAATGTTTCACTTGATATAAGCTTAAAGGGGTAGTATACAAAATAAAGACTTAATAATCAAAAGCATCTTGTCTTGATTAAAGTAGATTATAAAGGAAAGTAAAAATAAAACAGTAAGTTTGGGTGACATCACTGTCATCTTTTTTCTTCAGGTCTTCTTAGTGGTATGGTGTCTAAACAGGGACAAAATTCCTCCCCTGCCAAAACAGCAGCATTGATCTGTGTATATGCATATGCATTTTATGTGTGGTGAAACAGATGCCTTCAAATTCTCCAAGAAAGAAATTGAGAAATTACACATTATGCACCTTCATCATTGTGAGAAAAGTGTTTGAGCAGAAAGGAACTTTGTCCCTTCTCAGACCCTGTAAAGTGGAAGACAAAGAAGACCTGACATCACCCAACCCATTATGAGCATAGCAAAGAGGAATTACAAGATAAGTTCCCATTTGGAGGGAATGTTCAAATCCACCTGTGCAGAGCCTTGGCATCAGCCTCCAACTCATGTGACTGTGCTTAAGGCTATACAAGGGAGAATATGACTGCTTTAGTACATACTGGCACATACTCTTCCATCATTAAGATTTTTTTGTTAGGAAGCCCCAAACTCCTCCCCTAATGCATGTGCAGTACAATGGAGTAATAATACTTCACTCTCTTCTGCACTTTGTTAATAAAGGAAGGAATTCTGAACACTTCCGCGCTGCCCTCCCGTTTCTTCAAGCATTGTACACATGAGTACTATTTACAAATATTTTCAAGACCAATAGAAGCCACTATCTGGGGAACTCTTTACTCAAAGGGCTAAGCAAAAATACAAGGTAAGACTTGAGAAAAGGCACTTTCAACTAAAACAAAGATAGAGATTTATTATAGAAAGAGAAGTAATATTTTACAATTCTTTACCTTTGGTAAACTGCGAGCTCAATTGAGTTTGGTATTCTGTTACCTGTGCTGTGACAACCGACCACTAGCAAGAAACGCACAATGGGCACCACATTTGTGCCCACTGAAAGTAACTGAACAACGCATCCATTTTCCATTCTATTGTACACGGTTGAGCATATTTAAAAAAGCAGCTCAACACATTTCTGAACTATACTATCACGGTGCCCATGATTGCTGGCTTTTACTGTCAGTCAGGTGTGTGTACTCCATTGGCCGCCTGTCTATTGCCCGCCCAGCATTGCCTATATAGACTGGGCTGAGGCACCCTTTGCTTGCCCTTTTGTGGTGTCTCTACGTCAGTAGTCACCTGCCTTCATCCTGCATCCTTCGGCAGCGCTTCTTTGCATGCGCTGTTGCGTGTGTGTAGACTCGCGACGGCGTCATAACGTCAGGCTATTTGACGAGCGTACAGCTAGTATCCGGCACTCAGTAATTCTGCCCCTGTGGTCGGATTCGGCGGCTGTTTCCTGTTGTCCTCAACTGCTCTCTCCTTATCTCCAGCGGATCTTCTAGGGTCATCTGTACCAGCCATCTGGTCCTCAGTGTCAGGTCAGGCCTGCTTCGCTCCCTAGCTCCTGTGGTGTCTGTCTTCTGTTCCCAGCTTGGGTCCTGTCTTCCTCTCTGCAGTCCTGCTCCAGTCTCTGCCCTCTAGCATCAGTCTGCTCAGTATCCACGGGTCTTCAGTGAGCCTCTGTGTCCTTATTGACTGGGTGTCGGTGTTGATGCCTTCCGGGTATGCGGACCCGAGCGGGGAGATCCTGGATGTCCTCTTCGGCAGCGCTTCTTTGCATGCGCCATCTCCGTGTGTGTAGACGCGCAACGGCGTCATGACGTTGGGCTATTTGACGAGCGCACGGCTAGTATCCGGCGCTCAGTAATTCTGCCCCTGTGGTCGGATTCGGCGGCTGCTTCCTGTTGTCCTCAACTGCTCTCTCCTTATCTCCAGCAGATCTTCTAGGGTCATCTGTACCAGCCTTCTGGTCCTCATTGTCAGGTCAGGCCTGCTTCGCTCCCTAGCTTCTGTGGTGTCTGTCTTCTGTTCCCAGCTTGGGTCCTGTCTTCCTCTCTGCAGTCCTGCTCCAGTCTCTGCCCTCTAGCATCAGTCTGCTCAGTATCCACGGGTCTTCAGTGAGCCTCTGTGTCCTCTTCAGCTCAGCTCTCTAGTGTGCTTAGGATCTCCAGTCTACCTTACTCCACCTCCTGTTTGCCTCTCCTGGATGTTTCAGCTTCTACATCTCCCCTTTAAGTTGGTGAGTTCTTTTATCATTGTTAATTGTGGTATTTGACTCTCCCTGGGGCTGGTGGTGGTACGTTGTCCCTGTAGTGTGTTGTCCTGGGCCTTCTTCAGCTCCACTGGAGGGGGTCATCTGGCTTTGCGGCCAGCATCTTTATCCAGCTCAGGCTGCAGCAAAACACTCTGCAGGGGGACCTAAGCTCACCAGCCACGCACCCAAGCGCCAATCCCTAGCCTTCACTCCCCCAGCCCTTGTTGGAGGAGTCTCTCATTTCGCTGGGGTTCTTCATTGTTGTGATTTCCCCATTATTGTTTGTTCGCTGTCAGTCTTGCTTCTGGGTTCCATTCATAGCCACTTTACACCGGGCGAGCACTGGCATAGGCCAATCCCTTATGGGAAAATGTGAAACCTTGCACAAAGAATTTCAGGGAATTTGTGCAAACATTTTGGAGAGTATTCGAGATCCCTGGTAGAACCACCTCTGCTGCTAAACGTCTAATGGAGATTCAACAGGGCAAGCGGACTGTGGGCGAGTATGCCATAGAATTCCGTACACTAGCAGCAGAGGTAGGTTGGAACAATGAGGCGTTGCTGGCTGCCATTGCTCAAGGTCTGGGCGATTATATCAAAGATGAAGCTGCAGCTAGAGAATTGCCTAATGATCTGGACAAATATATTGATTACGCAATTCTAATTGACACTCGGATCCGTGACAGGCTTATGGCTAAGGACCGTAAGGTACGGTCAAAAAGCACTGGGCCCAGCAGTTCATTTTGCCCACTCATCCCTCCCTCGTTGCCTAATTCCAATGACCATGCACGGGAACCTGGCGAACCTATGCAATTAGGCTTTACCAGGTTAACCAAAGAGGAACGAGCACATCGCAGGAGGCAGGGGTTATGTTTATACTGTGGTAAAACTGGGCATTTGCTAAGAACCTGTCCCATACGTTCGGAAACGAATGCACCTAGGGTACCTTGGGGGACAGGCCCTAGGTGGTGTTCATCCGTCCCCAGGTTTGAGCATACAAAAACCCACCATCCAGGTGGTACTCTCGTGGGCAGATCGCTCTGTGGAGGTTCTGGCCCTGATTGATTCTGGAGCTGCCGGATATTTTATGGATAATGGCACAAGATTCCGCTGGTTAAAAGAGAATTCCCCTCTGGCTATTGAGGCTATTGACGGCAGACCACTGCAACCTGCCCAGGTTACATTTGAAACAATGCCACTTCCTATGACTATTGGGGCACTTCATAAAGAGGAACAGCAGTTTCAGATAATCAATTCTCTTCACCATGCAGTCATTCTGGGTTTCCCTTGGTTGCAATTGCATAATCCTCAGTTTGACTGGCAAAAGTATGACATTTCTGCCTGGTCCCAATATTGTATGGAGCATTGTGTGTCTCACCAGGTTAAGATTCTGTGCGCCTCCCCTTCATTGCCAGATGAGTACCAACAATTCAGTGATGTTTTCAGTAAGGGGGAGGCTGGCACCCTGCCTCAGCACAGGTCCTATGATTGTGCAATTGAGCTGCCCCCGGGGGTGGTACCCCCTAGGGGACGTACTTATCCTTTGTCTTGTGAGGAGAGCCAAGCTATGGAAGAATATATTTCAGATGCCCTCAAAAGAGGGATCATCAGGAAATCCACCTCACTAGCTGGGGCTGGGTTCTTTTTTGTGAAGAAAAAGAATGGCGAGTTAAGACCATGCATTGATTACCGTGGCTTAAACAAGTTGATGCCCAAGAATGCGTATCCGATACCACTCATCACCGAACTATTTGACAGGTTAAAAGGTTCCTCAATTTTCACAAAATTGGACCTACGTGCAGCTTATAACCTGATTCGGATCAGAGCTGGTGATGAGTGGAAGACGGCTTTTAACACTAGATCCGGGCACTATGAATATCTAGTGATGCCGTTTGGTCTCTGTAATGCACCCTCAGTGTTCCAAGAACTAATTAATGATATCCTCAGGGATATGCTGCAGTCCTGTGTGGTGGTTTACCTGGATGATATACTTATTCACAATATATCAAGGAGGTGTCAGAAGTGTTGCTACGCCTCAAAAAAAATTGTCTGTTGCCCAGAGCCACTATGAGATAGGTGACAGAGGACTACTGGCTATCATTCTCGCTCTTAAAGAAAGGCGTCATTTATTGGAAGGCACCAGAAATCCAGTATTGATTCTTACTGACCATAAAAATCTGACTTATCTATCAGAAGCTAAAAGATTGTCTTCTCGTCAGGCCAGATGGGCGTTGTTCCTTTCCCGATTCAATTTTATTGTATCTTACTTGCCGGGTTCCAAGAACGTTAGGGCTGATGCCCTGTCTAGACAAGTTGAGCCTGAGACTGACAGGGGCGAGGTCCCAGTACCTATTATACAGCCTGATCGTATATTGTCCACGTTACGTACTAGTATCACTTCGCCACTGGGGGAAGAGATTCTGGCCACTCAGGCCACGGCTCCCCCAGAAACCCTAGTGGGCAAGTGTTATGTTGATGAGCCATTCCGCACTAGATTACTTGAAACCTACCACTCCTCAAAAGCTGCTGGGCATATTGGTAGGGATCAATTAATATGGTCACTCTCACAAGTGTTCTAGTGCTGTGCTTCATTTACCAATGCCTGTGCCACCTGTGCTCATGCCAAGACCCCTAGACACCTCCCAGTGGGCCTACTCCAACCAGTACCTAATGGTGAACGTCCTTGGTCTCACGTTTCTATCAATTTTATGGGAGAGTTGCCAGTGTCTAGGAGATATTCCTTTATACTTATGGTGGTGGACAGGTTTTCTAAAATGGCTCATTTCGTACCTCTCCATGGCCTTCCCTCTGCCAAAGAATTAGCGGTGTTTTTCGCTAAGGAAGTATTCCTGTTGCACGGGGTACCTAGAGTTCTGGTGTCCGACCGGGGGAACCAGTTCGTGTCCAGATTTTGAGAGCCTTTTGTGAACAGATGGGCATCCAATTGTCCTTTTCTTCCGCATACCACCCCCAGACCAATGGGGCCACTGAGCGTACCAATCAGGGACTGGAGCAGTTCCTGCGCTGTTTTGCTACTGACCATCATGATAACTGGGCCGACCTGTTGCCGTGGGCGAGTTCGCCTGGAACTGTGCGGTTAATTCATCATCCGGGAGCTCCCCGTTTCTTATCAACTACGGGTTCCAGCCGTGCTTTCTCACGGATTAATTTCAGTCTCAACAGATTCAAGCTCTGGGTGAGCATATTGAGCAGCTCCGCTCCACATGGGCACAGGTTCAAAGGGCACTCAGTCAGTCTTTTCAGCGTCATCAGCACCATGCTAATCGTAGACGGCTGCCAGCAGTCTCTTTCCAGATTGGGGACAGGGTATGACTATCGTCCAGAAAGTTCAAGTTCCAAGTCCCGTCTAATAAATTGGCTCCCCGGTTTATTGGTCTGTACAGGGTGATCCATAAAATTAACCCTTTTTCGTATGCCTTGGATATCCCTGCGTCCATGTGCATTCACAATGTGTTCCATGTATCTCTCCTCAAACCTCTTGTATGCAACCGTTATACTACTAACCCTGTGGTGTCAGGACCTATAGAGGTAGAGGGCCAGGAGGAGTACGAAGTTCAGAGTATTATTGATTCTCGCAGATTTAGAGGAAAATTGCAGTATTTGGTACATTGGAAGGGTTATTGTCCTGAGGATCGATCCTGGGTGGATAGTAAGGACCTTCATGCTCCCAAATTACTGCAAATTTTTCATTCCAAGTACCCACAGAAACCAGGTCCCTCTTCCAGAAGGGGTGGTCTTTGAGAGGGGGGTACTATCACAGTGCCCGTGATTGCTGGCTTTTGCTGTCAGTCAGGTGTGTGTACTCTCCATTGGCCGCCTGTCTATTGCCCGCCCGGCATTGCCTATATAGACTGGGCTGAGGCACCCTTTGGTTGCCCTTTCGTGGTGTCTCTATGTCAGTAGTCACCTGCCTTTATCCTGTATCCCTGGCCTGTTCAGCTACAGTTACCAGTGTCAGAGATTCATCCAGACGCCAGTGTTACTCCTGCGTGGTTCCTGCTTCCATTCCTGATCTGGTGTTGCCGTTGTTCCTGCTCCGTTCCTAACCTAGGTTGGCTGTCCTGCTGTTCCAGTGTACTGTCCTGGCCTGTCTGTCGTTCCTGCACCTGGATCCTGACTGCCAGCCTTCCTTCGACTTGGGTCGCCTGGGTGACATTCTGATTACTGGTTTGCTCCAATTCACCTGTTGCCAGCTGCTTCCATTATTGCACCAGTTGTGCGATACTGTTGTCCAGTACGCGGTACTGGTTTACTCCAATTTCACCGGTTGCTGCTGCCACCCTTACTGCACCGATAGGGCGTTTCCGTTGTCCAGTATGGGGTACTGGTTTACTCCATTACACCTGTTGCAGCTGCCTCTTTTACAAGCACCGGTAGGACGTATTGTTGTCCAGTACGCGGTACTGGTTTACTCCATATTCACCGGGTGCTAGCTGCCTCCATTATTGCACCGGTTGGGCATTCCTGTTGTCCAGTACGCGGTACTGGTTTACTCCATTACACTGGTTGCTGCTGTCTCCATTATTGCACCGGTTGGGCAATACTGTTGTCCAGTATGCGGTACTGGTTTACTCCAATTTCACCGGTTGCTGCTGCCTCCGTTACTGCACCGGTAGGGCATTTCCGTTGTCCAGTACGGGGTACTGGTTTACTCCATTACACCGGTTGCAGCTGCCGCCTTTACAAGCACCAGTAGGGCGTAGTGTTGTCCAGTATGCGGCACTGGTTTACTCCATGTTCACCGGGTGCTAGCTGTCTCTTTTATTGCACCAGTTGGGGTTCCTGTTGTCCAGTATGCGGTACTGGTTTACTCCAGATTCACTGGGAGCTAGTTGCCTCCGTTATTGCACCGGTTGGGCTTCCCTGGTTGTCCTATACGTGATACTGGTTTGCTCCACTGTACCATCCTATGCTGAGGTTTCCAACTATACAGCATTAGTGGAGCTGTCCTTCAGTTATTTAGGCTGCCTTGCCCGGTATATTGGAAAGGCCGGTAGAGCCTCAAGCAGATTGTCGAACCATCCTCCAGGCTGCCTTGCCCGGTACATTGGCAAGGCCGGTAGAGCCTTATTCCTTCTATTGTGTCATCCATCAGACTGCCTTGCCCGGTATATTGGTAGGGCCGGTAGAGCCTTAGTCATATTGTTGTACCATACAATAGGCTGCCTTGCCCGGTACATTGGCAAGGCCGGTAGAGCCTACCATACTGTATCTTGCATAAGCTACTGTTTGAACCCATTTTGTGCATGTTATGTATGTATGTTCAGGACCCGTGAGGGTTCCTATTAAACTTTTCAATAAAGTTTGATTTTTATCTTACTCTGTGTCTGAGAGTCAAAACAAACCGTGACATATACGTTCTTTCATCAGGAGCTCTATCTAACAAACACTATTTTCTAATATCAAACACCACATTTTTTATCTGTTGCCTATGAGATGAAGCAATTACAGGTTTCCAGTGAGAAGTATACCGTAGCAGGATGGGTGATTAATCCTGCATGCAATATTGACGGCTATGGATCCATAGAGCCGGTATGAATACATAAGTAAGTGACATAAAATATGTATTATTTCTATGTATATGAATACTTTGAGGCCCCTATGCTCTCCCATTTGATTTTTGTATTTGCTGTCATTTGAGGGATTGAGAAGACAGATTCCTTGTTCGTTTTAATTAGGGAGCAGCTGAGTGGAAATATTCACTGAGTGGAGGCCGAGCGAATCCCCCACACATCCTTCTGTCCGTTATTAGTGTGAATACCTTGGTGCTAAGCTGGAGGAGTCCCTAACACGTTGTTAAAAAATAGAAAACTAGTAAAATCCCACACACCTGATCCATTGGCAATCATAGCACCCGCCAACTCCCCTATAGACTGGTGGAATTGTTTGGATAACTAATCTTTTTTGGGATGAGTTCTACTAGACATCCAGGCTATCTTCGATATCCGAATCTCGAAAGACCCCCTGTGGGTGCCTCTTCTCCTACAACCTTCAGATATCTATGTCACCCAAACTCAAATGGTCCTCTGTAGTATCCCCTCCAACTAAAATTAGCTAAGTCTCTCATTCCTCGTTTCCGGAAATCACAACAAGCTCCTTCTCAGGAGTTATGGTACATGAAAATAGATATACTGGTCTCCATAGAAAATTACCATGCTCTTAATTCTAATGGCTTAAAAATGGGCCAAGTGGCTCTGATTTTGTGCCACTTCTTCATAACACCTCTTGCACCAACCCCTCTACCTCCCCCACATGTTTTGGGGTCTAACCCATTTTTCTTACTCTCTATCCCCTCACTCACATTCTCCCCCCATAGTTGGTGGATAATAGGTTCTTGATATGCTTTATCTATAATTCACAAGTTCTTCTAGTATACTCTTTGACATCTCAGGATGGCCTATTGCATTATATATATTTTTTTTTCTCCACATCCCCTGTCTCTCCATCTCCCCCTTACTCTCCTCGATATACTACCTTTTTCCTCATACGGAAGATAAGTAACCACCCCAGATCCATAAACCCATGTACTCTTAATTGTTAGACATCTCGAGCCCTTCAACCAGTCATATGCCCCTGTTACACGGGATATGGGGTCAGTTCGATATTTCTACTCTCTTGTATGGGTTAATTTCATGCTTCTCTCCTCTCATTTGTTGTCACGTGAGAACATAGACGTTTGAGATGCATTGTACACCCCTCTAGCAGTCAGATGGTTAACCCAGGACATCCTTTTAAATGAGAGAAATCTCAATGTATTGTTCCTGGTAAAACATTTTCTAAATAAAATTAGTTCCCACACTCCCATTGGCTGGGATGTGGGTTTACGCAGGGCACGGAATATACCCTGGAGAAACCTCAACTTTCAGCCAATCAGCTTCTAGCTGGAGGGATTACACATCATCATCCCTATAGCTATTTAATGATTGGCTACCTGGAGGGATAACAATATGCGCAATCATGACCCTTATTGGCTGGGAGGTGAGGTAAATACGGGGAACATCCCATGACTAGCATAACCCCACATTCTAGACAATGGGAGCATGGTTTATAAAAGCCAGTCTCTGTTCATTTTTCAATTACACTGGCTCGGGCAATAGCCTGAGCATGACCAGAGAGGGATGCTTATTTTAATTTTATTAGGTGTGACCTTGACTGGGGAGGCAGGGTTTTTTATATGTTTCTTTTGTTTAGGGAGAAGCTACAGTTGGACCAGGGTGAAGAAGACACTACTGGACCTCTGATATCACGGTATGTGTGGGGAGTTGGCATGGGCCATGGGTTAGTTTTAGGACTAGGAGGGTATTGCATTGGTCGTGTTAGATGTAGTGGAGGGGCCTGGGGGTTGTTTTTAATATATGTGTTTGGGAGGGTAGCTGTGAAACTTGTTCATGGTTTATGTTTGACACTATGTCAAACATTGAGCATTGGCTAGTTTCATTTGATGTTCCAACTACTCATGCTATTTAGTGTGAGTTGTGGGAATCGAAAGCTACAATGAGAGATGGGCCACAACATGAGTTAATGCGACCAGCTCTCGTTGTAGAGAATGCTGGCCAAGTAATAGAATTTCAACAGTAGAATGATGTGTGTACTGGCCGGAACTCTTTTTGGCCCTAATTCAGGTTTTAATGTTCACAATTGAATCAAGCCCCGTATTGGCACATGCTGTAGTTACTGTCAAAAAAGTAAAGGATATCTTTTTTAGTTCAGAACAATACAGAATAATGACATTTGCTTTCAATGAAGATAGGATGTTGATCCAGGTTGAGAGATGTCTGCATTTTGGTCAGAAAATATATCTTACCCACTTATAGGTTAATTGGAAATTATTTGAATGTTTAAATTTTTTCTACCTTCCACTGGATGAACAGAAACAAGGGGGAAATGGTAAATGTTGAATTTGAGGGGCACATGCCTTTTTTAACCTCATCAGCAATGTTATTATTTACTACATTACACAGGACCATTTTTATCAAATTGTAGTAAATTGGTGTCAGGCACTAAGAGCATTTTGAAATAGGTTGCACAGTATATTTCAAGGCAGAATAGTGTTAGTACATCCCCAATAATTTGTTAAAGAATAAGTGTCTCTTAACTTGCTTAACAGAAGAACTTACTTAGACTGGAGTCCTTCATACAGAAGCCTAATATATCTTTATTGCCTTTATTTAAATGGAATTTAGTACTTGCCTTATCTGCAAATATCCATTACATGGTGCATATTTAGCCTCACTGTAATAAACAAAAACAGAGACAGCACTACAGTGCCTAAGAGTGATCTCTTTTGGCAGTATATTAGCTTCATTCTTTAATAGACATCCCTCCTTGTAGATGGATACTCACATACGATAGATGCTTGACCAGCCTCTGAGTTTAAATACACATCAATATCAATACCGCTCCAGTGTCCCCTGGTTGCGTTTAATCTGCAGCTCTTCAGTATTCTCATCAAACGAAATCAATAAAAATCTATAGTACCTGGGCCATTAATAAAGCCTCTATTTATTGGCAGTAAAAGCAGAATATATTAAATATATAAAAACATGTGATAATATTAAAACAGACATCCTATGCTTTCATCACCATCATGACTTCCTCAGGGGTATGTTCACAATGATCGATACACCAGTAATATACACCTTTTGTCTTATCGTCGTTTAGTCCCATTTCAACTCCCTTTCATGTGCTCTGTTTCACCAAGAATGCCATGTGTCAATTAATTTCTGGTTCCTACCTGTGTTCCTCATCCTTCATTGGGAACACCCTCTACTGAGCCTCCTAATAGAAGAAACATACATGTTTATAAAATTGAAGGGCTTGCGTGCCAGCTGCTACTATGGGGCTGTGTAACGTACATTCCAGATGAAGGATGAGGAACACAGGCAGGCACCGGAAGTTTGTTGACACATGGAGTACTTGGTGAAGCAGAGCACCCGAGACTGGAGTCAAAAGAGGCGGAAGAGTGGGACTAAACGGTAATGAGACAAAAAGTATATATAAATGTTGTATTGACCAATGTGATTATATCCCTGAGGAAGCACAACTGTGAAGAAACAAGTTGAATGTCTGTGTTAATATTATTCCATGTTTTTATATATTGAATATATTCTACTATTACTACCTATAAATAGAGGCTTTATTAATGGCCCAGGTAGTATAGTTTTTTATTGATTTAGTTTGACGAGGATACTGAAGAGCTGCAAATTGAATACAGCCAGGGGACACTGGATCAGTATTGATGTGCATTTAAACTCAGAGGCTGGTCAAGCCTCCATCTCTTATGAGTATCCATCTACAAAGGTGGACATCTATTAAGGAACAAAATTAATTTACTGCCAAAAGAGATCACTCTTAGAGGTGCTGTTGCACTGTCTCTGTTTTCTTTTCTTTTTCTTGCAGCCGATTGGCCTTTAAGGGTCACATGACCAGGTGACCAGGATACAGCTACACACAACTATAGGACCGGGGGACCCATATAGTAGAGTCAAAAGATATTGAGACTCTAGCCACAAAATTCAGAATTGTTTACTGTAGCACAAACTGGTTTTAGGGGACTGGCAAAGTACTAGTTCCCAAATTATCAATTTTTCACTGCAGTAAACTACTGACATAATACAAGGAATGAGTGATTCATAGAAAGAGACACCCCAACCACTCTTCTATACAACCATCCACTGAAATCTTCTTAGGAAGGAAGACTTTATGGCAAGGATTTTAGAGTTCTGAAGTCCAGCAACAATGAATCATGTCCACCTCTGTGGACATAAAAATATTTCATTGTGGGAAAATATCTGCCAAAATTGTCTCATAGAGGCCATTAGGATTTTCTGCCCAGATAAAAGTAAGAAAAAATGTCTTAAAACCTATGCTAAAAACCCAATAATTGCAGTCAAAACAAAAAAGCCCAGGAACAGGAGTTGCTCATAGGATTAATATGTTTCAAAGATCACACAGGGCTGGAATAAGCTCCAATTATACTCTACTCACATTTATATGTTTCCACAAAGAAATGAACATTCAGTGGCTAAATGACCATATGGGTGATATTGTAACTGCCTCACTAAACACCGTGCCTACTCCCCAGTGATTTCATCAATGGAGTATAAACAAGTATCACAGAAAAGGGGGTGTTCTGCATATACACACAATATGGAAATGAACTGTATTCACATGAAATATTCATCCCATTGATGGTGACCAGTCTAACCACAGACCCTAAAATATTTAGTAATAAAAAAACAAAAATTAACATGAAATAGCCTATTCAACACAATTCAGGACTATTAGTTCCTTTCACCAGGAAACATAGGTCATAATGAGACTGCCACCGTGATCACACCTCTCTTGTATACCCTAAGCAATGGGTTGCAGACCTCTCTATCATGCAAGGGGTTAAAATCTTCATTTAAATCAATGAGAACTTTAGGAATATTTAGTTCTCCCCTGTAGTGCAAATGGTTTGCCCCAGAACGCCTAAACTTTTCTATCCAAAATGCAGACTTAAGTGTAAGTCTGTGGCATTGCAAAGTGCCATGACACCCAGGTTGAGAAACGTTTCTATAAGGGGAATGGATCTCAGTGGAGCTTAAAAAGGATAGTAACACTTAAAGGGATAGTAATACTTCGTTTTAACTTTATTTTATTTTGTAGGCATTAAAAAAATATGAAGAATGATATAAGTCTTATCTCTCAAACCTTTATGGTTTAAGAGATATTCACAAGCAAAGTTTCCCCTCCCGCCCCTTTTACCTAGTGTAAGCCATCTCTTCTCAGATGTGAATCTGGTTGTAAGACCAGACAGATAACAGCAGGGGACAGTCTTCTTCCTATCAGAACAATGAAAGCCCTTCCCCCCTTGACAAGTTTTTCAGCTTTTTCCCTTATCTTAATTGAAGATTGTCCCTCTCTGCAGTCTACCTGGGCACCTCCCTTCTGAACTGGCTGAACAGGGGGGGATACTTTGTTTGTGAATATCTCTTAAACCATGAAGGTTTGAGAGATAAGACTTATATTGTTCTTCATGTTTTTTTAATGCCTACAAAATAAAATAAAGATAAAACAAAGTATTACTATCCCTTTAAATTTTAGTCATCTCCATTTTTTAGGCGTTAAAAAAAATAAATAAAATGACCCCAGCGGCATCTCACAAACGTTTATGGTTTGAGAGATTTCTGCTTTCAAAGTTCCACCTCCCCTGACATCACTGCTCTAGCTGACTGCAGGGGAATTCAGTCCTGTGACTAGTCAGCGGCTCTTCAGCAGAGCCAAGATCACATTAATGAAAAAGAAATCCTTCACTGAAAAGGTCTTCTATGTGTGCCTGCAAACCAAGAAGACCTCTCGGCTCTGCTCATGAGCCTCCGCCGGTCCTGGGACCGGATTACCTGCAGTCAGATAGAACTACATAGTCAAATAGTTTTCATGAATAGATAAGTATATTTACTAGTATGCACTAATTAGAACATGCATATTCTGGAATACTATATCATTGGCCAGTGATAATCATAAGGCTTTTCGTATTGTAGCCCACAGGCCTCCTTTGACCAAATAGAAGAAAAGAGGTCACACTCTCACTCCCCCTATCGTTTGTATACTTTCCAACACCAGCACAAAAGTTGTAAAGCATTTATCTCTCTCCTTCTCACTTGCTTTCTCTCTCTCTCTCTCTCTCTAAAATCCTCTATTTCTCTCTCTCTATGTAAAAACAGATGCAGAATATGTTGCCAATTTATAAGTAAAATATAGTAATATTGATTAGATATATTTGACTTTCTCTTGGTGGGCCACATCCTATTAGAACCATTTGTTATATAATTCAAGTTACAGAGTTCACAGGCAGGTAGTGGGCCTCAAAACCCTGTTTAGAGCAATTCTACTCCAGGAACCTGAATGAGAGGTAAAACATGTGGAGGAAAAAACTCATGTAAGTTAAACAATGGAGGAAGAATCTCTAAAGTAGAGTAGAATGTACTTTTAGGCAGGGTTAAAGGGGAACCATACCTTGGTGCCTTTCATGCAGCATTCTGGTATATCCTTCTATTTATTTTTCCATTATTTCTGCATTTTTTTATAAAGTGATCTCTATTGAAGCCTGCTCCTAGGTCATTCCTCCTGTCAGCAAACAAAAGGCATCAGACTGAACCCTTATTTGTTTAACACAAGTAGGGGAATGTACAAATGTGATTCTGCACTAAAATAGGCACAGGAAGCAATTTTTGTTTACAGTGTCTACCTAATTCCTATGTACTAAAAGCATCTTGAGTCAATTGGAAGGACATGGAGGAATGTATGGGCGTTTCAGAGAGTTGTGTTGCTTTTTTTGCCATGCTTCTTGTAATGCACTAAAAAGAAACAGAGGAAATTGGCATTCAGCTCTTCCATTTCCCTGCATATGGTGTTCAAGTATTAGCACTGGGCAAGTGTGATTTTTAAGATAACATATAAGATCAGAAAGGCAGGTATTGTGGCAGATTCATACCTTCCCTTCAGTGACTTACCAAAGTAGGTGCCCTTCATAAAGCACTCAGGTATATATATCTAGTTTTTTGCGTGGGTAGTTTGTGAAATTAAAGTCCACTCATCAGCTCCAGACTACAACAAGATGAATCATTTTCTGCTTTCTTGCCCCCCCCCCCATGTTGTTGGGTTTTTTTTTGACAGTTGATAACTGTATATTGTAAGATTCTATGAATAAAATACAGACTTACAGCTTTGTTTCCTTCCATGATAAACACAACTAAAACCTTTGAGAAGCAGAGGGGCATGTAAAGCATTGCTTCTCAATGTGTTGTGTATCCCTCAGGTGCTTAATGGTTAATTAGAACTGTACAGATTCTTTAACTGGTTGTGAGTCCTAAAACCTTTGCAGGATAATTGTTTTGTTATAAAAGCTTGAAATATGTGTCTCATGGGAATAACGGGATTGTTCACAATTAGTGTTGAGCGAGCATGCTCGGCCGATGCTCGGATCGGCTCGAGCATCTCTCTGCTCGGCACATGGCGGTACTCGTACGAGTACCGCATGTGCTCGCCCGCCATGTTCGGGTCTCCTCCCCGCACGTTTTGCGGCTGCTGCGCAGCCAATAAACGTGCAGGGAGGCTCTGACATCGGTGTAATGCCAGCAGCCATGTTGGCTGCTGGCATTACACTGATTGGCTGGCCAGAACCCGTGGTCGGGTGCTGTATAGCACCTGACCATCGAGTTCGGCTCAGTCTGAGCCAGGGAGAGCTGAGGATAGGAAGGGAAAGGCAGTGTAGGGAGGAAAAAAAAAAATTGTGACAAAAAAGAACCAAAAGTCCTTTTTGGGACTACTGTGTGTGGGGGCAGCAGGTTATTTTGTGTGGGGGGAAAAAAACAAAAAAAAAAAAAAAAAAAATATTCTGTTTAGTGTGAAAAGTTGCAGATTAGAGCACATTCTGTTTAGTGTGCACAGTTGCAGATTAGAGCACATTCTGTTTAGTGTGCAAAGTTGCAGATTAGAGCACATTCTGTTTAGTGTGCAAAGTTGCAGATTAGAGCACATTCTGTTTAGTGTGCAAAGTTGCAGATTAGAGCACATTCTGTTAAGTCTTCAAACTAAAATATCAAAGTCACGTATTCCATTCAGTGTGCGTCGCCGCAGTTTAGCAGCACATTCTGAGTACTGTGCAGAGTTGCAGAATAGGAAGAAATACTGTTAAGTCTTCAAACTAAAATATCAAAGTCACATATTCCATTCAGTGTGCTTCGCCGCAGTTTAGCAGCACATTCTGTGTACTGTGCAGAGTTGCAGAATAGGAAGAAATACTGTTAAGTCTTCAAACTAAAATATCAAAGTCACATATTCCATTCAGTGTGCTTCGCCGCAGTTTAGCAGCACATTCTGTGTACTGTGCAGAGTTGCAGAATAGGAAGAAATACTGTTAAGTCTTCAAACTAAAATATCAAAGTCACATATTCCATTCAGTGTGTTTCACCGCCGTTTAGCAGCCTATTCTGTGTACTGTGCAGAGTTGCAGAATAATAAGAAATACTGTTAAGTTTTCAAACTCAAATATTAAAGTCACATATTCCATTCAGTGTGTTTCACCGCAGTTTAGCAGCCTATTCTGTGTACTCTGTACAGTTGCAGAATAATAAGAAATACTGTTAAGTTTTCAAACTCAAATATTAAAGTCACATATTCCATTCAGTGTGTTTCACCGCCGTTTAGCAGCCTATTCTGTGTACTCTGTACAGTTGCAGAATAATAAGAAATACTGTTAAGTTTTCAAACTCAAATATTAAAGTCACATATTCCATTCAGTGTGTTTCACCGCCGTTTAGCAGCCTATTCTGTGTACTCTGCAGAGTTGCAGAATAATAAGAAATACTGTTAAGTTTTCAAACTCAAATATTAAAGTCACATATTCCATTCAGTGTGTTTCACCGTCGTTTAGCAGCCTATTCTGTGTACTCTGCAGAGTTGCAGAATAATAAGAAATACTGTTAAGTTTTCAAACTCAAATATTAAAGTCACATATTCCATTCAGTGTGTTTCACCGCCGTTTAGCAGCCTATTCTGTGTACTCTGCAGAGTTGCAGAATAATAAGAAATACTGTTAAGTTTTCAAACTCAAATATTAAAGTCACATATTCCATTCAGTGTGTTTCACCGCAGTTTAGCAGCCTATTCTGTGTACTCTGTACAGTTGCAGAATAATAAGAAATACTGTTAAGTTTTCAAACTAAAATATCAAAGTCACATATTCCATTCAGTGTGTTTCACCGCCGTTTAGCAGCCTATTCTGTGTACTCTGCAGAGTTGCAGAATAATAAGAAATACTGTTAAGTTTTCAAACTCAAATATTAAAGTCACATATTCCATTCAGTGTGTTTCACCGCAGTTTAGCAGCCTATTCTGTGTACTCTGTACAGTTGCAGAATAATAAGAAATACTGTTAAGTTTTCAAACTCAAATATTAAAGTCACATATTCCATTCAGTGTGTTTCACCGCCGTTTAGCAGCCTATTCTGTGTACTCTGCAGAGTTGCAGAATAATAAGAAATACTGTTAAGTTTTCAAACTCAAATATTAAAGTCACATATTCCATTCAGTGTGTTTCACCGCCGTTTAGCAGCCTATTCTGTGTACTCTGCAGAGTTGCAGAATAATAAGAAATACTGTTAAGTTTTCAAACTCAAATATTAAAGTCACATATTCCATTCAGTGTGTTTCACCGCCGTTTAGCAGCCTATTCTGTGTACTCTGCAGAGTTGCAGAATAATAAGAAATACTGTTAAGTTTTCAAACTCAAATATTAAAGTCACATATTCCATTCAGTGTGTTTCACCGCAGTTTAGCAGCCTATTCTGTGTACTCTGTACAGTTGCAGAATAATAAGAAATACTGTTAAGTTTTCAAACTAAAATATCAAAGTCACATATTCCATTCAGTGTGTTTCACCGCCGTTTAGCAGCCTATTCTGTGTACTCTGCAGAGTTGCAGAATAATAAGAAATACTGTTAAGTTTTCAAACTCAAATATTTAAGTCACATATTCCATTCAGTGTGTTTCACCGCAGTTTAGCAGCCTATTCTGTGTACTCTGTACAGTTGCAGAATAATAAGAAATACTGTTAAGTTTTCAAACTCAAATATTAAAGTCACATATTCCATTCAGTGTGTTTCACCGCCGTTTAGCAGCCTATTCTGTGTACTCTGCAGAGTTGCAGAATAATAAGAAATACTGTTAAGTTTTCAAACTCAAATATTAAAGTCACATATTCCATTCAGTGTGTTTCACCGCAGTTTAGCAGCCTATTCTGTGTACTCTGTACAGTTGCAGAATAATAAGAAATACTGTTAAGTTTTCAAACTAAAATATCAAAGTCACATATTCCATTCAGTGTGTTTCACCGCCGTTTAGCAGCCTATTCTGTGTACTCTGCAGAGTTGCAGAATAATAAGAAATACTGTTAAGTTTTCAAACTCAAATATTAAAGTCACATATTCCATTCAGTGTGTTTCACCGCAGTTTAGCAGCCTATTCTGTGTACTCTGTACAGTTGCAGAATAATAAGAAATACTGTTAAGTTTTCAAACTCAAATACTAAAGTCACATATTCCATTCAGTGTGTTTCACCGCCGTTTAGCAGCCTATTCTGTGTACTCTGCAGAGTTGCAGAATAATAAGAAATACTGTTAAGTTTTCAAACTCAAATATTAAAGTCACATATTCCATTCAGTGTGTTTCACCGCAGTTTAGCAGCCTATTCTGTGTACTCTGTACAGTTGCAGAATAATAAGAAATACTGTTAAGTTTTCAAACTCAAATATTAAAGTCACATATTCCATTCAGTGTGTTTCACCGCCGTTTAGCAGCCTATTCTGTGTACTCTGCAGAGTTGCAGAATAATAAGAAATACTGTTAAGTTTTCAAACTCAAATATTAAAGTCACATATTCCATTCAGTGTGTTTCACCGCAGTTTAGCAGCCTATTCTGTGTACTCTGTACAGTTGCAGAATAATAAGAAATACTGTTAAGTTTTCAAACTCAAATATTAAAGTCACATATTCCATTCAGTGTGTTTCACCGCAGTTTAGCAGCCTATTCTGTGTACTCTGTACAGTTGCAGAATAATAAGAAATACTGTTAAGTTTTCAAACTCAAATATTAAAGTCACATATTCTGTGTAAGATGAAGAAGGCGGGTAAAAAGGGACGGGGAAGTGGACGTGATCCTGAAAGTTCAGGGCGCGGGTCAGGACGCGGAGAAACTGTGCCTGGTGCCAGAGCACAAGAAAGAAAGACATCCACCATACCTAGCTTCATGTGTAATTTTACAGGGCGTCGCAGGACATCACTCTCGAGGTCCGACCACTGCGAACAGGTGGTCGGTTGGATGACAGCTGATACTGCTTCCAGTCGGTTAAGCACCACCCTGTCTTCCACCAAGTCCACTCTCAGTAGCCAAGAGTCTGGTCAACATAATCCTCACTCTGATCATCCTTCCTCCCACCATACACGGTCTGGTCAAAGAAGTGATCCCACACTGGGATATAGTGAGGAGCTCGTCTCATCACCAATCCTTCATTTGACCCTCTCTCCAAGCACGCTTGCAGAGGAACATGACATCTTGTGCCCTGATTCACAACCTCTAGAGGCTACCCAATCACAAGAAGATGACAGATGTGAACGGCATTTAAGGTCAAAGGAAGTAGTGGATGATGATGATGATGATGAGACACAGTTGCCATTAAATCAACCACTATTTCCGTCTCAAGACCTTGTTGAGGAGAATGTTATACAGTTGTCAATGACTGAGTATGTGGTGGGATCAAGACTTGAGGAGGATGATCAGAGTGAGGAAGTGGAGGAGGACTTGGTGGACGATGAGGTGACTGACCCCACCTGGGAAGGTGTAGAGCCGAGCGATGACAGCAGTCCTGAGGGTGAGCCATCTGCAGCACCGCAACAGGCTGGAAGAGGCAGTGGTGTGGCTACAGAAAGAAGGCGGACCGCACCAAACCGGCCCGCAAATGTTCCACGGAGCACCCCCTTGCGTAAATCTACCTTGCCAAGGGGTAGGTGTTCCGCGGTATGGCGTTTTTTTAAGGAAAGTGCGGACGACAAAAGAATTGTAGTTTGCAACCTGTGCCACACCAGAATGAGCCGAGGCATGAACACTAGAAACCTCACCACCACCAGCATGATCCGACACATGGCATCCAAGCACCGTAGTAAGTGGGAGGAACGCCTGGATCGCCCATCTGTGTCTGCAGGCCACACCACTGCCTCCTCTTCCCCTGTTTTCGGTGCCGGCCAATCGCCTGTCGAAGGCGCAGGCCCGCATACCTCCCGCCCTGCACCTGTAGCATCTGAAGCACCATCAGCGACCACATCCACTTCCCTGTCCCAGCACAGCGTCCAAATGTCGTTACCCCAGGCATTTGAGCGCAAGAGAAAGTACCCAGCCACCCACCCACAGGCCATAGCACTAACCTCACACCTTTCAAAATTACTGGCCATCGAAATGCTGCCATTTAGGCTTGTGGACACTGAGTCCTTCCGCAGCCTGATGGCAGCAGCTGTCCCTCGGTACGCGGTCCCCAGCCGCCACTACTTTTCCCGGTGTGCCATCCCCGCATTACACCACCATGTGTCCCGTAACATCACCCGTGCCCTGACCAACGCAGTTACTGGGAAGGTCCACTTAACGACTGACACATGGACAAGTGCTTGTGGCCAGGGACGCTACATTTCCCTGACGGCACACTGGGTGAATGTCGTGGAGGCTGGGAGCGACTCGGACCCTGGGATGGCACGGGTGCTACCCACGCCGAGGATTGCGGGCCCTACCTCCATCAGGGTTTCCGCCAGCACCTACGTTATTGGCTCCTCCTCCTCCGTTTCCACCTCCGAATTCTCTACACGCAGCGCCACTCCCCCATCAGCCAGTAGCTGGAAGCAGTGTAGCACTGCAGTGGGGAAGCGTCAACAGGCCGTGCTGAAGCTGATCTGCCTTGGGGACAAACAGCACACGGCCTCAGAGCTGTTGCAGGGGATTAGTCACCAGACCGAGCAGTGGCTCTCGCCACTCAACCTGCAACCAGGCATGGTTGTGTGTGATAATGGGCGTAACTTGGTGGCGGCTTTGGAGCTCGGCAAGCTCACACACGTACCATGCCTAGCGCATGTATTTAATTTAGTGGTGCAGCGATTTCTAAAAACCTACCCCAATGTGCATGATCTCTTGACCAAGGTGCGCCGCGTGTGTGCACATTTCCGTAAGTCATCAACAGCTTCAGCCGGCCTGTTGAAGCTGCAGCAGCGCTTACAATTGCCAGCTCACCGGCTGCTGTGTGACGTGAGCACGCGCTGGAACTCCACCTTCCACATGTTGGCCCGGCTTTGTGAGCAGCAGAGGGCAGTAGTGGAGTACCAGCTGTTACACGGTCGTCGCCTCTCCGTTCAACTTCTTGTAATCAGAAGTGAGGAGTGGGAATGGATGTCAGACCTCTGCGAGGTTTTACGCAATTTTGAGGAATCGACACAGATGGTGAGCGGCGATAACGCTATTATCAGTGTAACCATCCCACTTCTGTGTCTACTGAAACGCTCGCTGCTCACAATTAAAACCGACGCTTTGCATGTGGAAGAGGTGGAAATGGGGGAGGAAGAGCTTACACAAGGTGATAGCCAGAGCACCCTCACTTCGTCTTCTCAGCGACAATTGGAGGAGGCGGAGGAGGAGGAGGAGGAGGAAGACACGGTTGCCTCCGCTACAGAGGGTAGCCATGGAACTTTAGTTCCATCTCTTCAGCGTGGGTGGGCAGAAGAGGAGGAAGAGGATGAGGATATTGAGAGTCATCCTCCTGGTGAGGACAGCGAAATCTTGACTGTTGGTACTCTGGCACACATGGCTGACTTTATGTTAGGCTGCCTTTCCCGTGACCCACGCGTTGTACGCATTTTAGACAACACGGATTACTGGGTGTTCACCCTTCTGGACCCCCGCTACAAAGAGAATTTCTCATCTCTCATTCCTCCGGTGGAGAGGACAAGCAAAATGTTGCAATACCAGAAGGTTCTTGTCGAAAAATTGCTCCAAAATTTTCCATCTGACAACGCTGGCGGCAGAGTACGTGCTACCTTGGCCAACCGAGAAGGGGAGAAAAGGGGAGCACACAGCAGTTCCGAGAAAGGCAGGGCAACACTCTCCAAGGCGTGGGACACCTTCATGACACCCCGCCAGCACCCTCACCCTGATGCGCAGCCTAGTGTCACAAGGAGGGAAAAGTTTTGGAAGATGGTGAAGGAGTACGTAGCAGACCGTGTCAGCGTCCTCAACGATCCCTCTGTGCCTTACAACTACTGGGTGTCCAAGCTGGACACGTGGTATGAACTGGCACTCTACGCCTTGGAGGTGCTGGCCTGCCCTGCCGCCAGCGTTCTGTCTGAGCGGGTATTTAGTGCTCCTGGTGGCATCATAACAGATAAGCGTATCCGCCTTTCCACCGACAATGCTGATAGGTTGACACTTATAAAAATGAACAAGGCCTGGATTTCCCCTGACTTCTCCACTCCACTGGAGGAAAGCCCCGGGGGAACATAAACTCACTTTATATATGTTATTTACAATGATGGGAATACTCTGTATTCCCATTCACCCCTTCCACCCAAAAAACGGGTATATGGTTGACTCTTAATCTTCTCATCCTCCTCCTCCTCTTCCATATGCCCTGTGCTATAATTTTTATATAGGGCCAGCTCACCAGCGGGCCCTGTGATATAATTTTTATATAGGGCCAGCTCACCAGCGGGCCCTGTTTGCCAATTTTTATATAGGTCAGCTCACCAGCGGGCCTTCTCATATAATGTTTTATTGGGTCAGCTCTCTAGCGGGCCCTCTCATATAATGTTTTATAGCGTCAGCTCACTAGCGGGCCTTCGCATATAATGTTTAGGATGGTCAGCTCTGCAGCAGACCCTCACCCATAATGTTTTAGATGGTCGGCTCAGCGCACGTTTCCCTCTTAATCATGGCCTCAGTTCAATAAAATCAAGGAAATTTTTGGGAGAATTTGCCTCTGTGCACGTTTCCCTCTTAATCATGGCCTCAGTTCTGAAAATCAAGGAAATTTTTGGGAGAATTTGCCTCTGTGCACGTTTCCCTCTTAATCATGGCCTCAGTTCTGAAAATCAAGGAAATTTTTGGGAGAATTTGCCTCTGCGCACGTTTCCCTCTTAATCATGGCCTCACTTCCGAAAATCAAGGAAATTTTTGGGATAATTTGCAGATGATATACAAGTAAATATACAGCAAATATTGTTTGGTAACAATTTTTCGCCTAAAGTCGTTTTTATTTTCCTTTTTGTGTGTTTTATGGTCAGTCTGTAAAAATGGCGTACTACGGGCGAAAGATCGTTCCCAGCAGCGATGTTGGAGTCCAAGATGCATCCAGACATCCTCCCTATGCTGTCCCTGAACCATTTCTGTGGTGTTTCCATCATTTTCTGCCCTTTTCCTATGGACCAGGCACCCTCCCCTCATCAGAGCAGGGGGTGCCTGGTGTAATGCTCGAGTCCTCCCATTGACTTCAATGGGGCTCGGGTGTTCGGCCGAGCACTCGAGCCTCAGGGGGTGCTCGGTCAGAGCACCCGAACACCCGAGCATTGGGGTGCTCGCTCATCACTATTCACAATCAGAAAAAAAATAGATTTTTTTCCAGTGTGATAAAACTAGGTATCAATAAGTCAATAACTTGATATTGATTGTATCACTAATTGCAAACTTGCATACATAAAGAGAAGCAAACATTTGCTTCCAGCTCAGGAGCATGATTTTCCAATCATTCACAAGAAATACTTATTTAAATCTAGACTTAATTGTGGATGCGGCCAGGGTAATCTCAATGTCCCCACACCAGCTTCTGCACAAAAGCATATATAACTGCTACTTGAGAGCAGGGCCGGCCCACCTATAGGCAAGGTAGGCACCGGCCTAGGGCGCACATCTACAGAGGGTGCAGAGCAGAGCCTTATGCACCTTGGCGGCTGCTGCGTGACAGTCAAAGGCGTAGCAGAGCACTGACCTCAGGGGCCCATAAAGTTTTGACTCATACTGGAGGCCCCTGCCAGACAGGACTGAAGACCGGGGTGATGTGATGCTAAGCAGCCGCATGTGCTACATCACCCACGTAGCTAGCGCGGGCTGCTTTTATATCTTCAGACACCAGCTATGCACTTCCATTTTCAGTGCATAGCTGGTGTGTGTGTTACTCCCCAGAGGCTGCATTTATATGCCATTGTCGTATTCCTCTCTACTGTTGCTGCCAACCCCAGGGACAGACAAGAAAGGAAAAGGTACCATTACCTTTATATCAGAAATCCCAAAGATAAGGAAGATAAAAAAAACAACACACACACACACAAGACTTACACGGTAAACTACTAACAAAGAGAAACTAAAGGAGAGATATATATGCATACAATATGTTGTATATATACACACATATATCTAGGTACTCCCTGTGCACGTCTATATCCTAAAAGGCAAAGGGCCAAATGTTCAGAATGTATAATGATATATTAATTTAGTAGAAATATGGAACAAACTCAATATTTGTATGCTAAAAAATGTGAAATATAAAACCTACAATACAGAAGCTGAATGCTGCATATGGAAGTTGTCTGTAATGTGGGATAAGGCTGTAGGGAGGACAGAGTCTTCAAAGCTACTTGTAAAACAAATGTAAAATCACACAACGTCTCTCAGGTACAGAGGACAGAGGGTGTGTGATTTTACATTTGTTTCACATGGAACTTTGAAGACTTTTTCCACCCTACAGCCTTATTCCACATTACAGCCAACTTCCATATGCAGCATACAGCTTTTATATTTCTTTCTTTTTTTTACCATGTGCTTGCGTTTATTCCATATGTTTTCATATTACTAGTAAATTAATATATCATTATACATTTGGTCCTTTGCTTCATTGCCTTTTAGGATACAGTTATACAGACGTGCACAGAGAGTACCTAGTATTACGGTGCACGTGCTGCTCGCGTGCACACACACACACACATACACACAGAGCAAAGTGAGGGTGCCAGCCCACTATGCCTAATGTGAAAATTAACCCATTGAATGCTAGCAGCCAAAGAGAGGTACAAAACGCATTGCTTTACATTTCATTGCAAAGCAGTGAGCTGTGTACGTTTCTCTGAAATTCATAGGGTTCATTTTCAGTTTAGACTCAATTAGTTATTTAGTTAGTTAATTTGTGACAAAATACATTTGTTAATTAGCGCATAAAAGGCGCTATGGTAACAATCATTAAAAGAGGTGGGGTATAAGTGAGCGGGGCATAAAGGAATGGGAGACAAGGGGTGGAGCCAATAGGGTGGCAAAATTAAGTTTTCCCTAGGGTGGCAAAAATCCTTGCACCAGCCCTGCTTGAGAGTATTTTGTCTCAAAAAAAGCATGTCATACGTGGCACTTCCTGTCTTTTGTGGGGATTCCTTTAAAAATGCTGTTTTTCTGTTTTGTTCATCGCATCGAAATCAATGATAATAATGTAAGCCCCCTCCACACACACACACACACTTGGAAAGCTTTCCCCATTACTGTGCTAATGTATTAATGGGGTTGTCAGTTTCCTGCATTTTGTCAGTCTGTGAGAGAGAGAAAGAGAGAATTGTATTGTTGATGTTATTCAGAGGAAGTGTTATTGTGTTGTTCACCTGTTGGTTGTACTGAATGATCCAGAAGGTTCTGTTTAAATCAAAAATATTTATTACAGTTCTAAGCCATGGCTGCTTAGCTGCTTTACTCTGTACTCTGCTCTGACCCTCTGCCTTCTGGCACTTCCTAGGGCAAGAGCTCACTTCCTGTTATCTGATGCTTATGCATATACATTACAGGCTCAGCTCATCTTTCCTTTTCTAAACAAAAACAATCAACAATAAAAACATTCATAATTAACAATAGAGCAATTGTTGCAAAAACAAGATGTCTACACTTTGTGACATGACAATCAACATAGAACACATAACTGAGTATAACACAAAATGCACTAGAACTGAGTTTAGTGTAAGTCTGAAGTTAACATTCTTCAATGAGTCTTTGCAGCCTTTTGACAGAGCTGCCACTTGATGTATGTTGGTAACCCTGTGAAGACTGTTGTAGAGTTCCTCCTGGGTAAGGTACTGGGGTAGGAATATCCTCGGCATTTTCAGTATCCTCAAATGATGACTCACCATCAGGTTCATTTAAAGAGGAACTAACACCCCTACAAGATGTAGCCTCATTTAGAGGGCTACAATCCGTGATAACTCGCTGTGTAATTATTTTTTTTAAAAAGCATGTTATTAAAGAGTAATCCGGTAATTCCAAAAAGTACCTGGTGACATCTTCCCCCTGGAAAAGCACATTGCGCATGTCAGCACGGAGCCGGCTCTCTTGTAACTCCCCCTGGCTACACGAAAACACCTACATCATCAGCTTTAGATTCTCGGACCAGCAGGAGAATCTACAGCTGATGATGTAGGTGTTTTCCTGTAGCCAGAAGGAGTTACAAGTGAGCCGATCGGCTCCGTGCTGACATGCGCAATGCGCTTTTCCGGGGAGAAGACGTCACCAGGTACTTTTTGGAATTAACGGATTACTCTTTAATAACACATTTTTAAAAAAAAAATAATTACACAGCGAGTTATCACGGATTGTAGCCCTCTAATTGAGGCTACATCTTGCAGGGGTGTTAGTTCCGCTTTAATTGAAATGGATCATGATCAATTACATTCTGGTCATGTTGCATTTCAGGCCAATCCTTTTCTGAATCCTCAGCATTGCTTAACATATCCATGTCCAGTGACTCTGATTGTCCAGAGCATGAACTGGTATCTTTAATAAATGTTTCCGATTATGTCTCAAAACCACTCCATTCTTTGTCTTTACTTCAAAAGATCTTTCTGAGACATTACGCAGCACTACAGCTTCATTCATCCAGCGTTGACCTGTCCAGATCTTTACGGTGTCCCCAATGTGCAGCATTTGTACATTCTTTGTACTTTTGTCATAGTTCCTTTTCTGACGTTCCCTTATTCCTTCCTTCTTTTCTATGTAGGAAGTATGCAAGTTTCTGTTATAATGATACTGTGTCAAATTCAATTGTGGTAGCTTTGTCTTTATCTGATGGCCAAAAAACAATTCTGCAGGAGATTTGCCCCCCCTCCAAAGGTGTTGCTCGATAATTAAGCAAAGCTACTAGTGGTTCTTCAATGGAGTGACTAGCCTTTTTAAGTAGTCTCTTAATGACTTTGACTCCGAATTCAGCTAATCCATTCCCTTGAGGATATTTGGGACTTGATATTTTCTGAAGAAATCCAAACTCTTCAGAAAATGTCTACAGTACCTGCAGGAGCACTGAGGTCCGTTGTCTGTTTTAATAATTGTAGTGATGCCAAACCGTGAAAATATAGCTCGTAATTTCCTGCATACATGCTCTGATGACATATTCCTGAGTTTGGCAACCTCTGGGTACGATGAGTAAAAGTCCAGTATTGCTAGGTAATCCTGTCCATTGAGTGAAAATAAATCCACCCACACTGTATGCCACGGAATCTTCACCATATCTTCCTGTAGCAGAGGTTCTTTTGGACTGGCTGGCTGAAATGACTGACAAGTGGGACATAAAGAGACTAGGGCTGCTATATCACTCATCACTGAAGGCCAGAAAAGAACTTCCCTCGCTCTCCTCTTGCATTTTTGTATCCCTAAATGTCCTTCATGTATTTTTTGTAGTATTTCTCATCTGAGAGAAACTGGAATTAACAACCTCCTTCCTTTCAAGAGTACATTGTCAAGCACTGATAGTTCATCCCTGTGTGCTAGGTATTGTTTTGGCACGTATATCTTCTTATTTGTCGAAAGTATGGCTTGTATCAAATTTTGAAGTGTTTCATCCTCTGCAGTTGCCTGTTGCAGTTTTTTCTACATGACTGGTGAAATCACTCCAGACATCACAATGTTGTTAATATGCACATCCACATCAGCATCAATTGCATCATCAGGAGACCTGGTCCATTCAGACCAAATTCTTGACAAGGTATCTGCGATTAAAAGATGTCTGCCAGGAGAGAACTCCAATATATAATCATATTTTTGCATCTTGAGCAGCAATCTCTGAATTCTCGTGGAGCTTTCCATAATTCTTTGTGAGCCAAATACTATTCCAATTGTCTCTTTTTCTACCTGGGCGTACTTGTATTCCGTTTCTGTAAAAGCCCTAGCAGAGTATGCAATAGGCCTCCATCCCAGTCATCATGTTGTAGCAGGACTGCACCAAGTCCATCCTGTGGAAATTTTTTTTTTTACATGAAGCATCAAAAAACTGTAGTGTAGGAGCTGTCATTAACAATTCCTTTAGTAATACAAATTCAGCCCCATGCTCCTTTCCCCAATGCCACTCAACAGCCTTTACCATTAAACCTCTCACCTGCTTAGTTTTGTCTGATAGATTGGCAAAGAACTTGCCCAAGTAGGTTACCATCCCCAGGAATCTTTGTAAATCTTTCTTGTTTACAGGACTTGACATGTTTTCAATAGCCTTGACCTTGGTACAGTCAGGCTTCACTCCAGAATTTGAGATGATCTCTCCCAGGTAAAGAATTTCTGACTGAAGAAACCTACACTTTGTTTGGTTTAACTTTAATCCCTTTTCATGTGCAATCTGTAATACTTTCTCAAGTCACTCGTTATGCTCAGCTTCATTAGCACCCAATATCAGAATGTCATCTATATACACTTTTGACACCTTCTACCCCATCAAACAGTTGCTGTATGGTTCAGTGGAATATTTTGGGAGCTGAACACAGACCAAACGGAAGATGTTTGAAACAGTACCTTCCAAAGGGTGCATTGAAAGTACATATGCGCCTGCTTCCCTTCTCCAGAGGTACCTGCCAAAATCCATTAGAGGCATCGAGAACTGTAAACAGCTGGGAGCCTGCCATCTCCCCTAGGATTTCATTTCATGTTGGTATTTGGTAGTGCTCCCTTTTAATACTGGCATTTAACTCTTTGGGGTCCAGACACAACCTTAAGGAACCATCCTTTTTTGCTACAATAAACAAAGAATGAACCCATTCTGTTGGTTCATGTACCTGTTCTAGGACATCCAACTTTATCAAGTGCTGTAGCTCTTTTTTAAGTTTGTCTCGTAGGGCTATTGGTACTTTGCGAGGAGCATGGATCACAGGCATTGCTCCAGGCTTTAAGGCAATTTTATATTTAATGGGTTTTCCAAGTCCATTGAAAACATCCTTATACTTTTGAAGTAAGGTAGCGATGCTTCAGTTCTGTAATCTCAAAGAGCTTGGTGACCAGTCCTAGCCGTCGTATAGATTGTAATCCAATTAAAGGAACCTTTTCTCCAGGAACCACAACAAATGGGTGTTTTGTGACTGTGGAGTTATGCTTTAGGGTCAGTATGCATTGACCCACAGTTGGAATGTCAAGCCCATTATATGCTTTCAGTACTTTAGTTTGTTTCTGAAGTTTAGGTCTAGGTTGTAGTTTTTTCCATAGAGCCTTTGGAATAACATTGGGATCTGCTTAAGTATCTACTTTAGTATCAGTGCGCCATGTACTTCCACCTCTACAATCCATTCTTCAGCTGGCATAGGCACTTATTTGACCATGTCCACAAAAAGATCATCATCACTAGAGCCAGAGGTATATGTTTTAAAGGCATGTAGTTGTGTAGCTTGTTTACGCTGCGAGGCAAAGTAATTATATTTTTTGCAGATCCTACATTTCTGTCCATATGTTGAACATCTGGGAAACTCATGATTTTTCCCACATTTCCCACATGACATGTCTCTGTCCTTTGCATCTTGTATGTTGACTTTATTTTTCTTTCTCCTCTATGACAGGAATGGACTGTCCTCTTGAACATGCAGGTCTGTGTGTTCTTACACCATTAACCACGTTCTCACTCTCGTGCTTATACAAGACACCTAATTGTTTTCTGGTCTGCAGACTGACAAATGGACACAGCCTTTTGCAGAGTTAAATCACAATCCCTTAGTAACCGCTCACGTGTTTTATTGCTGTTGCAGCCTATCGCAAGCCTATCTCTGATTAAAGATTCTTGCAGAGGGCCATAGTTACAAGACCTGCTTTTTAATCTGAGGTCAGTGACAAACTCCTCCACTGTCTTATGTGGTAGCTGCACCCTGGAGTTAAACACAAAACATTCATATGTCTCTTTTTTCTTTGGTGTACAATATGCAGCAAATCTTTCCATAACCATCTCATAGTTCTCACCATCAGTTTCAGATAATTGAAAACTGTTATATATATCCAAAGCTTCTGCACCAGCAACAGTTAAAAGCAATGCTAATTTCTGATCCCTTGGCAAAGTGCTTGTGTTTGTTGCTTTCATAAACAGGCTAAATCTTTGCTTGAATGATCTCCACACTTCCTCCAGATTACCCATAAACCTGATTTCAGGAGGTGGCTTCAGACTATCTGTTCTCACGGGTAAGCTCTGTGAGGTTTGCTGGCCATGAGGTGTGAGACTCATTTCTGCTTCTTGTTGCAGATCCATGCTTCTTTATGTGCTTGTTGCTGTTACAACTGGAGAAACATCCACTTCTGATACCATGTGTTGTTCACCTGTTGGTTGTACTGAATGATCCACAAGGTTCTGTTTAAATCAAAAATATTTATTACAGTTCTAAGCCATGGCTACTTAGCTGCTTTACTCTGTACTCTGCTCTGACCCTCTGCCTGCTTGCACTTCCTGGGGCATGAGCTCACTTCCTGTCATCTGACCCTTATGCATATACAATACAGGCTCAGCTTAGCACAGTTATATCTACAGTAAGTGACAATCAGCTTTTAAGATACTACCCTCATAACCTCCTCTCACTCACAACTACAAGGCCATGTTTACTTGGAAGATTCTGCTATGCTGCATTGGTGATGTCACTCATTGTGAAAGGTACAATGCTGGATTATGGTACCTTTCCTCATTATTGCCTCACATAAACAAACCAGTTACAGCAAGCTCTATCTTTACTACATTCATGCTGGAATACAGTAAAGATGTGAACGGTGCCGTCACTACCATTTGTTTCAATCAGTTTCTGTATGTCATTGTGTGTTCTACTATACCCCATTTTGTACAGCATTGCAGAATATGTTAGGGTTCAATAAATAAAGGATAATTATAATAACGATAATAAATTAAGATTAAATGAAAAATATCACTCACCCAAGCAGCCAAACCACAAAATTCCTAACATTTCTCTTTACCTACACCTGCTTGTACAAAGGGTTTTATTTTTTTATTTATTTACTTTTTGGGTGGAAGGATTAGTTTGAGGTCCTGAACTGAGAATCTGAAATGGGAGTCTCTATTATTAATTTGTAACTCTGAATTTGTTTACATAGCCCTCTAAGCCAGACTTTCTCAGTGAAGAGACAGTTACAGATCTAGGGCTGGTCCTGGTTGTGCCAAAATTCTTCATGTAACCTGAGTGTCTTGTCAGGAACTAATGTCCCTCATTGGCTTCATTACTGACAGATTACATCAGTTCAGGATATCATGTGATGGAGGTAGACATCAATAGTACATGAACCTTTTCAACATATTTACAACCAGAGGGGTGTGCAACACATTGCAAAGAAATGCACTGGCCATTCATCTATTCCTTAAAGTATTAACCCTTTGATTGCCATAGAGGTAGCCAGTGCAATTCATTGCAATGATTTGGATATTTCTGTGAGCACTCAAGGGTTAAGATTACCATGAACAGTTGGTAGGGTTTGTGTCCTGTGGCAGGTGTTATGTCCATCTCCATGGACATAACATCCAGGGTTGATTGAAGATGTTATCACATGAACAATGCAACAATTTCAAAGTTAACCCTTTGAGTGCCAGAGGGATACACATCGCATAGCAAAACAATGCGTTGAGTACCCCTCTAGCGCTCAAAGGGTTAATAGGGGCCATTAGGATTTTTTGTGATAATAAGTTAAAGGGACAGTAATGTCCCAAAAAATAATAAGTCCAGTTTAGTAGAGGTTAAAATATTAATCAATATGCTCCAAACCCTATCTCTCAAACTGCTATGGTTTGAGAGATATAGGGATTCAAAGTTCCCCCCTGACAGCTGACAGCAGGAGAATTGAGTCGTATGACTCGAGGAGGCTCTGCAGCAGAGCCGAAATCATGTTATTGATAAAGAATTCATTCATTGGAAAGGTCTACAACGTGTGCTTGCAAACCAGGCACACCTTTTAGACCTTTCCAGTGAATGAATTCTTTAGCAGTTACGCAATGTCGGCTCTACTGCATAGCTGCCTGCTGGTCCCTGGACCGGGATCTCCTCCTGTCAGCTAGACGCTGACATCAGGAGAAGGGGAGGGAGGGGGAACTTTGAATCCCTATATCTCTCAAACCATAGTGGTTTGAGAGACAGGGTTTGGAGCATATTAATTAATCATAAAAGGCCAGAAAGTTTGTCACGATGCAGTCATGAGTGGTGGAGACTGCCCGCGTTCGGCCACTCTCTACTGCGCATGATTGCATCGCATGAGTGTGGTGGCACAATCGTGTGGAGCAGTGAGGTAACGGCAGTATGCAGAACAGATCCGGGTAATGTTAACCGTTTGAGTGCTAGAGGGTACGCAATGCATTGCTTTGCAATGCATTGCATACCCCTCTGGCACTCAAAGGGTTAAGAGGCCAGTCCAGCTCTGCATACTGATGTTACCTCACTGCTCCACGGCCCGTGCACACTAGGGTGACCACATTTCCAATCTGCCACTCCAGGACATGTGGTCACCCCAACTCAGTCTCACTTGCCTGGAGAAGATGAGTCTGTTTGTGCTGCCAGTCTGCCACTGCTGCTGTGTCAAGCGCCTGTTCCGTTCCATATCTCACCTCTGCACGGACGGACACTCACTCTCACATTCACTCCCAAAAACTTAAAGCATACGCCACCAGCATACATATGTGTCACGCACACTGCACGCACCAGCCAGCCAATGAGGAGAGGTCTATTGAAATACTCTCCTTTTTCATTGGCTGGTGGTGGTGCATACAGCTTTGCTGGAAGTAAGTAAGCTGTGATGTGAATGAGTTGACTGGCGCTGGCAGGCAGAATAGCCCAGCTGAGTAGGCTAAGTGGAAAGATTGGGTCGGGACTGGGGTGGCTTTGCTAATTGCTGCCTTCATTCCGGGACTCTTTATTGTCCCAGTGGGGGATGATTCGGGACGCGGGACACAGGAGAGACTTAAGGGACAGTCCCGGGCATTCCGGGACATGTGGTCACCCTAGTGCACACGGGCTTTTACACTAGTTCATTAATATTTTAACCTCTACAAAGCTGGAATTTTTTTGGGGGGGGCATTACTGTCCCTTTAAGTTGCTGTTAGGAGATATTACATGTCCTTTAATCCCCTGCACACTAGAAAGGTCACCAAGGCACTGAAGAGCAATGTATTGGAGAGAGCTATAGCATTCCAAGGGTTAAAAGACCCACTTACATCAATGGGAGTTTGGGAACTATTATTTGTATACGTTTCTGTTTCATTTGGATGGCGGCATATCTTAGTACATGAACTTCAGCGAGACCAAAATAGCAGTGTAAAGATTAGGCCTCACTAATGTCCACGTGAAACTGCCATTCATTGGAGGCTGTGATGAGCTTCATGGGCTGTGATGCAGATCAGGCCAGAAAGAAATATCCCTGAGTTCTGCACTGAATGCAGAGAAGTAAATGAAGAGAAGGTTAACCCTTTGAGTGCCAGGGAGGTATCCAATGCATTGTGTTGCAATGCGTTGGATATCTCCCTGGCACACAAAGGGTGCAAGGCAAAATACCCCAATATACTAAACTATAGATTAAGATTAAAAGAAATGTTTAACGTCTCTATTATTTTATGTCTGTAGCAGAAGCATGCTGATTTGTATAAGTAAAGTTAGTAATAAATGCATTGTGAGGGAGCTGGGAGGAGCCATGTCTTATTTTTTTGCTTGATTGAGTTTGTTTACTACCAGATTGCTCTCTAATCATTAGGCAAACGCACCATCAAAGGGACAAAGGGATAAACGATCTTACCGATTATCCAACATTTTACAAGCAATTGCATCACAAATAGACTTAGTGATTTATTAGTCACTTGTGAAAACAGCCTAGTGATTATCCCTCCCACATATTATTCATGCATTTCTGAAAACCAAATAGTTTCCCTATAGCATCCTCTTCTAAAGATAAAGCAGCACATTATAGACCTTATTCATCAAGCTAAAGTGCAATTCTGGAGCAAACCAATTGCATCACAGGGGACAAATAAAAACTGGCATTGATTTAAAGAGATTTTACCTCATTGAATGCAACCCATGTAGATCAATCTGTTGGAGACCTTTCTGGCATTGAAGGGGTCAAAATCCCCATTAAATAAATAGCAAAATGCAGAATATTAATTTAAATTATTTAGTACAGTTTGTTTGCTCCAGAATTGCACTTTAGTTTGATAAATAAGATCCTTCTTTTCTATTTTACAAAATAATATTTATAGAAAAGAATACCAAACCTTTGTTAATGAATCCTTATTTATTTAGGAACTAGTGTAAAAGCCCGTGTACACGGGCCAAGGTCCGGGCGAAGTTAACCCTTTGAGAGCCAGAGGGGTATGCAACGCTCAAAGGGTTCAGAGGCCGGTCCTGCTCTGCTTCCTGCCGCCGACGCAGTCATGCACTGTAGAGACTGCCCGAAAGCACAGAATGCTCCCAGCACAGAACTCCCAGCATTCCGTGCTCTCTGCATTCTGTGAATTCAGTCAGTCTCTACTGCTCATGACGGCTTCTGACAAACATTCTAGCGAATTATTATATAGGATATGCTTTCCTTTTATGCATGCAGACAGTGTGGGCAGTGTACTAGTTCTGCAATTAGATTTCATTTTACATCAGCCCTTTAAGGACCAGAATGGTGTTTGATGGTTGCAAACCCTTTAAAAGGTTTACCTTTTTTCTTCTTTTTTCCTGGCATTTACTAAATAAGGTGCATTATATAGTACAAATTGCATTAGTGAGCAAATATTATGCCATCGCTTACAAAGTTATGTGAGGTTATAGGCTAGGTGTATTTGGATTTGATAATTCCTATCATCAATATAAAATGAGACGCACTCAATCATTTAAAGTCCCCTAGTATATTTATATGCCTGCAGCACACATGGGGCAGTAGTTCAGTGTTCTGACAGAAAGCGCTCAATGCATTACCCGAATCTTACACTGTATATACCAGCACTGTGTCTCTTTACTAATCTACTTATTTTGTTTAGTATTTACTTGTTTAATATTTTGTCATTTGGTAAAAATTACATTTATATGATGCTATATTGGATTTTAGTCCAAAAATCATCAGGATAACTTTAATCCCTAGAGTATTCCCTGTGGGTAATGTGGCCAGATTGCCTTTTTAATGTGGGACTCTTATGAAAATATGATTCTGCCTGACTGCACAAGATCCAATGCAACCCTGCAGCGTGTGTTTTTGATGTGTGCCTCATTAAAATAATCATCTGGTCACATTACCCATGGTCTCCTGTAATGGCTTTTGGATACACAATTGCACAGAAGAAGATGGATAGTGATAAATCATTGTACATAGTGTGCGTCTGTATTATTAAATGAAATCCCATTGTTATCCAACACACACTGTGCTAACTTTAACACAGTCTGATATTTTCCAGAAAGTGAAGCAATTCTGATCCAAACCAATGGCATCATAATGAATACATACACATTCCCACTGATTTATATAAGGTTTTTAATGTTAGAGAGGTCTCACTGCCCCATTTATTAATATATTATAAATGACGAAAATATTCCTTGGCTCTATACAAACAGAAGGAATATACAAACAAACAAGATGATATACATGTATAGACAGAAACCAGTGGAGAGAGTTCCCTGCTCCTGAGAGCTTACAATCTAGCAGGAGTAGGTGGTAAGAAAACACAAGGTGAACATAGGTGACAGTGTAACTGTCACGGTTCCCAGAGAAGTTCAGGAGTCAGTACGGTATAGTTAAATGCAATTTATTAATAGTAATGGTAGGCAAATATATACAATAAGAAGTAGGTAAAGAAGAGGGTTACAAGCCAGCGAGCACAGTTATCAGCAATAATAGACTGCCAAGCTTAACCACAATGCTAGAGACTAGGCCTCAGCCACTAGTAGGAATCAGGAACAGAACAGGAGCAGGAACTGGGTCAGGAACAGGAACATAGGATCTTGATCCGAAGTAGGAGATGTACCGATGCACGCCTGCTGTCAATAAGGAGAGGACTCTGACTCAGTCTGCAGTCAGAGAGGGAGTAGATAATTGACTCAATCCTGCAGTCAGTATCATAGCTGGTCTACCAGAGCCCCAGGTCCTCACTAGGTTGGGTGTCTGCTAGGTAAAGGGAGCAAACGTAAGAGTAGTCAGACAGAGCCACAAGTCAGCACCAGAGGGGGTAGTCAGACAAGCCAGGTCATGCACAGTTCAGGTAGTCAGCCAGAGCCACAGGTCTGCACCAGGCTGGGTGTCCACTAATAGGAATACACAAAAAAAATAGACAGAGCCACAGGTCAGCACCAGGTTGGATGGAAGATTAGCCAGGTCATACACAGAGCCCAAGGTAAGAGAACTGCTAAGCACAACAACACAAGGGCAACTGAGTCAGGATTCAGTCTGCCTTTTAAACCCCTCCACAGGAAGTAGGTAGGAGGAGCAGCTCAGAGGGAAGAAGTAGGTAGGAGGAAGTAGGTAGGAGAAGACTACAGGAAGCAAACACAAAAAACAGAGGCCTGCTGCATGCTTGAAGCCTCGCGCCTGTAGATGACTCTGAAACTAAAGTAAGCTGTAACAGTAACACAGTAGAAAAAAATAGGCTAACTGTAAGGATGGTCAAATAGTAGATATGGGTGCACAGGAGAGAATATTTGTTGGGGAAGAGTTGAGAAAGAGATAGCTAGACAGAGTAAAAAATATATTATGTGGTATGGTAGGTTTTTCTAAACAGATGAGTCTTTTGAGAGCACTAGAGGGCTGAGAAGCTGGGTGTCTGTCTGCGAGAGCAGGGCAGTGAGTTGCCGACTCCAAGACAGGGTGCAGCTCTTGAAGTCTTGGAGGTAGATATAAGGGAGGAAGACACAAGAAGATCATTAGCAAAGTATAAAGCCCAATTCTTTGATTACTTGGAAGTAAGACTGGATATGCAGAGTGGAACAAGTTTCTGAAGTGCTTGGTAAGCTAGAGTTAGTATTTTATGTTTCATCCTAGAAGTTATGAGGAGCCAGTGTGGGGCTTGGCAGAGCTAGGCAGCAGAAGCAGCATGGTTAATAAGATGAATGAGCTTGGTAGCAGCATTTAGGTCACATTGAAGTGGTGCCAGTCTCTGGAGGGGATGACAAGTTAGTAAGGCATTGCAGTAGGGGGATACTGCAGTTACAGTATTCAATGTGCCATATGATGAGGGGGATTTAGGAATCTTTTCTATGATGAGAGGAATTTGGGGATCTTAATTTGTCCCCTAAGGTGCATTTACTCCATTGCTTTCACAACCTTGGACTGTTCCACCCCTTATCCGGTAGATGGCTGAGTTCCAGTGGTCTTTGAGAGATGGTTTTCATGTTGCTGTAAAAATGCTCCTGTAATGAGAAGGTAACAATCAGTGAAAGTTATATCTTCTGGAGAAGGGCATCTGTACTTGTTTACTACGAATGTCACCATGTCAAGAGGTTATAAATATCTGTAACATAGAAAATGAGGATCAGGGAGTCATCTGAGTATTTTACTATCAGGAAATACATGAATTATAAATCACCTATTGGATATCTGATACAAAACAATTTTTTTATATGTTTTTACAAAACCAAATATTCTTGTTTAGTTGCACCCTGATCATTAAGTTCAGAAAGAACATGTATAGATAAGATGGAGAAAGGTCCTCAGTGCTGACCTCAGTTCTTGGTTAGGTCCATTTTGTGTAAAAGATACATAGTGAATTCACTGCTTAATGCTGTTACTTGAGAATGCAGCATTTAAAGAAATTAGGCTCCTGTCTGCAAGATGAGAATATAGAGTAATGCACCCGGGAAACAGGAGAAACTGAGCTGGGGAATGTTATATGAATAATATTTTTGACAAAATGAAGAGTGTCTTTGAAAGTAGCTTTAAGTTGCAGAAACAGTCAAGACTGGAGTTGGATACCAAACACTAGAACACTGGGTCTGGACATCCCTATTTTATTCCATCGGTTTAACTCTTGTGGAAAGCTAATTCATGCATGGATTACCTTGAAGTTGACAAAGGTTTCATTTACAATTTTTTCCATAGTTTTAAATGAGAATTTGTTTGAATACAATAAACAATATTTATTAATTCCAATGTAATTTAGGCCTCAACTGGGGAAAATGCATTTCGTTCAACCTATACATTTTCTTTTGTGACTGTATTGTTTGTAAAGTCATAAGATGGCAAATTGTCAAATGCCCGTTTTTGTTTTGGGGAAAAATAAATAATACTTGTCATATTCAAGGAATTTTGAAACTTAGAGAATCTGATTTACTAAGAAAAGACATGAATAATTTTCAGGCAAGCCAAATTCCCCACAGGTAACAAATAAAACCTGAATAAATTCCCATTTATTTAAATGAGGTTTGCCATCCCTTTGAAGCAAACAGAGATAAGGTGAACATCTTAGGAGCAAATACTTCAGTCAATTTGAATTACCCAGGCATAGAGCTAGAAAATTGATAGTAGAGTGCTATTTCGTGAGGAATCGTATTTTTACATTTACCCCTCTGTATATTGTGTTGTTTCCCATGGTGCAGTTGGCCCAGAACTGCTCCACTTTTAACTTTTAGAGTCTGGTGCAGTGAGTCCTTCATGGTTTGGTTGGATGTTAAGAAGTAAATATTGAAGCTCATTCTCCCAGCTTTCTGAGCTCAGCCCTGGAGTGACCCTGCATTCATTACTAGTGGATTTCACAGCAGTGAATTTGTTCAAATCAAAATATTGCTTTTACAAGTTGATTGAGGTGGATTGTTGTTGGTCCTTCATAATTTTTTTAACTGACTCAATTATATGTCCATTTTACTGAAGTCTTTCTGATGGAGACTGTGAGGTCCTTTATGGCACTTTCAGAGTTGTAAAATATGAATAGTGTCTTCATTTTTTAGCATTTCTAACATCTAACATTTCTACAGCAAATGTACTTTATGAATTATACAGTATATACTTAAAGGAATACTATCCATTAAAACTGAACTGCTGTTATATACACAAGTACCCTGTTCTACAGGCTAGCATCTGTAATATTATCTTCTGAGGCCTCAAATCTAGTCTTATATATGTTCACTGAGAACTGTCATTTCTGCCTTTTCTAGGAGTCCCTGACTCCTATTACCATAAGCTTCTCAGTTCTATATGCCATGCAAATGGTCTGATATAAGACTGTAACCTTTCTGAAAAGAAGAGTAGTAGGCAATATTCTCAATAAGAACAGAAACAAAATTAACCAAATGGTGTCTACATAGGATAGCCCACACATGCATTAAAAAGCTTAGGAATAGATTTTTGGGGATTCAACATTATACATTTTACAGATGCTAGCTGGAAATACATGATATTTAGAATGACATCACCCAATTACACAGGTAGGTATAAGTGTTCCTTTAACCTATCACAACAAGGTTAGGGTAGTACACCCTCCGCTGTAGTAGATTTGCACAGTTTGAATCCATTACAACACAACAACGATAGTTGCTCTCAGTAGAGGCATAACTAGAAGCCTCCGGGCCCTGGTGCAAGAAGTGCCAGGGGCCCCCCAACCAGCATCGCCACAATGGCCCCCCTCGACCACACTGTCCCCCTCTACAATGCCCCTCAATCTTCACAATGCCCCCATCTCCTACCTCCCGGGAGCTACCGTGCTGTCCTCTCATAATGCAGAGCGCTGGGAGATGATGTCATCTCCCAGCGCTCACTCTGCATTACTAGAGCGCTGGAGGGAGATTGCGGGTGCCAGGCGGAGGGGTCGCAGGGGGTGGCCGGGCCCCTGGAGTGACGGGCCCAGTTGCAGGTGTGACCCTTGCGACCCCTATAGTTGCGTCACTGGCCCTCAGGTAGATCTAATACTTTAGAGGCTATGTCCACTAAGCTGGCTTATCTCTGGTTTTAAGAATTTATTACCCTTTTTTTTTCAACAAAAGGCAACTATACCTATAAGATGTTTTGTTTTGTTTGCGTCATTTACTTAAGTAGCAGTTTTACATACAGCTAACAGATGTATTTGTTCATATATGTTTTATATTGCATCTGCACTTGTCTGTGCCTGTACTTACTGATTCCCATTTAAGTCAGTATTTAAGTTATTCTTCCCCACAATTAGCAATAGATTGTTTCAGCCGGAATGGGAATAGCCATAAAGACATAGCCCCTCCTATGGTCCTTTATCATGAAGAAAACCAGGGTTAGACAATGGCTGTACCTTCAACTGTTGGGAACTACAATTCCCATCATCCCAAACCAGCTGTTGGTTGGTTGCAGATAATAGCAGATGTAGTCCATCTGAACAGCTGGTGGTCAAACAACCCCGTGATGTAAATGTTCTCAAGATTGTCAAATGTCTTTGTCCATCACACTACATCAAATGTCACGTACAAAAAACAGCCCATAGATATATTTAAGTGCTATGTGAATGACATATAACTAATTAAGTATTTCCGTAAAAGAGGACCCATCACCTAAGATGATTTAGTTCTATTAATTTGAATTAAAAGCATACTCAATGTTGTATAAGCTATTTGTTAGTAATATAAATTGATTTTGAGATATTATCCTTTATTTGTGGGTGGCACAGTGAGGCATTGTATGCTAATTAGTTTATCTGCTGGGCTAATGTTATACTACACACTGTGCTAAGAACAAATCTAGGCAAAGCCCACAAACTGAGAGCATTTTAATAGTGAACTAAGCAGTAATTTTGGCCTCAAACAGAACTAATTAGCATACTGTGCAGGAAGCCGGCATAGAGTGGCATACTGGGCTACCAAAATAAAAAAATAAATGCGACAGAAAAATGGCTTCTTCAACATACAGGCAGATTTTGATTATTTCTAAAGCAAACTAATTTTCTCTTACTGTAGACTAAAAAGCCACCTATTCCAAGGATTATGTGACCAGATCGCCATTGATCACCAGTTCTACTCAATAATGAAAATATTAGTGTCTTGTATTAAAATGGATATGTGGGCAGTTTCCCTTTAGCCTGGGAGTTCTGTTATATCAGTTGCATCACTGAACAACAGTGCACACTGCATCTCTTGACATAATTAAGAATGGCAAGATACCAGTGTAAGTAATTGGCACATTTAACATCGTTTACAGTTGCATTGCATCACTAGATTGCTGGGTCAATATGCAAATCGAATGTACACTGACAATTGGTTCTCTTTTACCTCATTTAAATGCCCCATCTGTGCTATATTTGAGTCCAAATGCTTGCTACATTAATGCGACAGATATGCAATATTGAGCTAAAAGAATGGCAAAGGAAGTGCTGATTTTGTGCCTGTAAAAAATATGCAATAAAAGAAAGTTGTAACAAGGGCCCATATTTATAAAAGCAAACTGGAGTTATACTGGAATAAACCAACTGTGCCATATGGGATAAATAAAAATTCCTAAATTCCCATGCATGTTGAGCTTTTTAACCCCTTGAATGCCAGAGAGCCAAGAGTTGCAGTTCTAGGGCAAAGCAATTGTAGCTGAGATTAGATAACCGTCATTCTGAGTATAACAGCAGTGGGCACTAATCACAATCAATTATCAGACTAGCACTTATCAGTCAATACAATCAGAACACACAACATTAAATAAATGCTCTCTGAGTAGGACAATTTACATTTGCTTTTAAAAGCTAGTTTAGGAATGCAACATGTGAATAATTAATGTATTCATATGCCAGCTGCAACCTATTTTATTTTTGGTGATACTATTCCTGTAACTCGATAGATGCTATAGACAGCTCCATTAAATTGCTTCACAACTTGATCGAGACGTCTCTAATATACATGGGATTAACATGCTCTTATCCCTAAAGGTTCATTTGGAATAGTAGAAAAGGCTAAAATAAATTGCAAGCAAATATGTTGTTTTAGGTATAAATTCCAACTAGAACAATTTCAGGGCAAATTGAGTGCATCACAGGGGACATTTAAGCATTGCCATTGATTTATTTTGGATTTTAACTCATTGAAGGCTAGAGAGTTATAAAGTGCATTCATTTGCAATGCATTGGAGAGCTTAAAGGAACAGTAATGGTCCCCCCCCCCAAAAAAAAAAAGTCCCGTTTTGTGTGTTTGGTTTTCTATAGAATTTAGTTCACTTTTTCTTAACCCTTTGAGTGCCAGAGGGGTACGCAATGCATTGTTCTGCAATGCAAATCTGACCAACATTCCGCACTTCTCTACATTACCAACTGCCACTTCCTACTAAGAAATACTAGCTCTGCTACATTAACTAATGCCTAAAACTAAATACATTGGCTACCTCTGTGGCACTGAAAGGGTTAATATACAAGCCCTTATTTCTCTAGAATATACACAAATTCTTGGTAAGCTCAAGCTCGCTTATAAGTAGCACAAAAATAATTACATAGGAGAGTAGACAGAAGACCAGAGAAAACTACATCTTAGCTGCATATACAAAGCAAACAAAAAGAATGTCTGTGCATCAAATCTTAACCTTTACTAATAAACAATCAGTGACTTCCTATAGATAATAAACAGTGGGGTTTAGTTACATGTTTCTGGCAAAAACCACGATAAGCTTGCCTGTCCCGTTAGTTGCTCCAGATTAGGCATGTCTCTATCTGCCTCAAATACATGTGTAGTTAGTATAAACCCTTGTGAGGACTGTAAGGGAGGTATTCATACCTTCCCTAATTGAACTTGCACCTGAATACAGGGACCCATATCTCCCAAGTGTTCCTCTTTAGTAGGGTCAATTCCACTTTTAGACCCAAATCTCTCTGTCCCTCTTTCCCACCCTGGTGTCCCTCTTTTTAGGAGATCAGACCATGTAGTGTGTATATAAGTGTATAACATGGCTCCACAGCAACAAGTCTCACAATAATTCTGTTTACACTTTACTACATGTGTTTATAAATTAGTTTGTGTGAATAAAATAATTTGGTATTGTTCTAAACCGTTTGTTCAGTTACACAAAGAGGTGTCAATAGGTCATGAAATAACCTAATCATTCTCAGTAATGCCCCGCCCACCAGCCATGCCCCCAGCAATGCCTCCTAAAACTAAAGTGTCCCACTTTGGTCATTTGAAATGTTGGAAGATATGGGGACCTACCAGTCAATAGACGGAGGAGCCAAAACCTCCCAAAATACATACAAAAAATATACAGGTTCCTGACGAGCTCAAGCTAGTTTAATAATAGTGTTCAAATTGATACATATATGTGTAATCAGGAGGAGGTCAGAAAAAACAATATCTTGGTTACATATTCAAAAGAAAAGAAAAAAGTCTGCACATCAAATCCTGACCTTTCCCAATAAATAACCTGTGACTTACTACAGATAATACATCATACATTCATATTTCTTTAGAAAGCAAATGGTTTGGGCTTAAATTGACTTCAGCCCTAGAATGGTATGCAATTCTGAGGTAAACAAACAGCACTGCAGGGGACAAATAACATTTCCTAAAAGTCCATTTGATTTAAAAGGGGCTTTTAACCCATTGAATGCTAGGGAGGTCTGTGATGCATTGTGAAGCAGTCTTTTTGGAACCTCTCATTCAGGAGCTTAAAGCCCCATTTAAACTAATGGGGATTTTTATGTCTACCCTATAGTGCAGCTGGTTATGTCCAGATTGCGCCATTGGGCCTTGATACATGCATAAGGTCCACTGTAATGTTTTCAGCTGTTAACCCAAAGTCACTTTATTACCTCAGTCAGAGTAAGGGAAATGTACAAATCTGATTTGGGGCATAAAAATGCACAATTAACATTTTTTGTGCTTTGTGCCTGTCCGGTGACTAATTACAAAGCTAGATGCACCCTTAAAGGGATAGTAATACTTCGTTTTATCTTTATTTTATTTTGTAGGCATTAAAAAAACATGAAGAACAATATAAGTCTTATCTCTCAAACCTTTATGGTTTGAGACATATTCACAAGCAAAGTTTCCCCTCACTGACCAAAACGGTCAAGTCTGCCACCTAGCTGTCAGATTTGGAATCCAGTCCACAGATCAACCGGTGGCTCTTCAGCAGAGCCGATATCGCAAGATATAAAAATATCTATTTCATTGGAAGGGTCTAAAAAGTGTGCTGCAAACCAGGCACACTTTGTAGACTATTCAAATTAAGTAGTTCTTCTTATATCTCGCAATCTCAGCTCTGCTGTAGAGCCATGGCTTGTCCACAGACCGGATTCCAAATCTGACAGCTAGATGGCAGACTTGACCGTTTTGGTCAGTGAGGGGAAACTTTGCTTGTGAATATCTCTCAAACCATAAAGGTTTGAGAGATAAGACTCATATCGTTCTTCTTGTTTTTTTTAATGCCTACATAATAAAATAAAGATAAAATGAAGTATTACTATCACTTTAAAGGAGAACTAATATCCCCTAATAATTACTCCCCACTTGCCTTACTATGGCCTGAATATCCTAATGGCCCCTATGAATTTTGCTCTTGTGACTTTGTGCAAAATATAGCATCTTCACTCAGTACCGGATGTTATGTCTGTGGAGGAGGACATAATACTTGCTAGCAGGACACAGGACATCAATCACGGACCACTGTATATGTTAATCTTAACAGTTTAAGGAACAGAAATGTGGGCAATGCATTACTTTGCAATGCAATGAGTGCCACTCTGACTTTTAACCCCGTAAGGACCCATGACGTGCCAGGACCATCACATCAGTTCCTGCACTTAAGGATTGGTGACGATCCTGGCAAGTCATGGAATTCTGGGATGACAGTGTGGCTGAACTCCACTCTGCAATCCCAGAATTCAATTTGAAAAAAAAAATCCTTCTTGGTCCGTAACAGTCGCCCATCCCCCAGGACTGACTGGATATGCATAGGGGCCATAAGTAGTTTCTGGCAATATTAAGGTAAGTGGGAGTTAGTATTAGGAGGTGTTAGTTCTCCTTTAAATAGTTAGTTTGAGCATCTTGCTCTAAGGGGTTGGTAGTGTGAAAATGGATGGACATTTTGGTGCAGGCCGTTCCTCTGCACACTCATACCTTGTACTAAGAACGTTCCATGGAAACCTGTGCAGAATTCTTCCTTTCCCTTATGCCTGCTATGGGGTAGTGTTAAGGCCTTTTTATGCACTGAGATGTACATAAGTTTGTACCAATGTATCTGTACAAAAGCACAGGTATAATCTCTTGATCAGTGAACCTATATATAAGTAAAACTCAGGCACTGCACTTGTGGCTTAGAAAAGAAAGGCTGTTTTTTATCTCAGCTCATTTACTGACAGCGCTGGACAATACCTTGAAATTGCTTTTGTACTGGGAAGAATGGCTGCTCCGCATGAACATAAGTAAGACTAGATTTTAGGCCACAGAAAACAGTGGATTTTTAAAGATACTAGCCTGAAGTGAGTGTTATTTAAGTGTATATTAACAACCCCAGTTCATGTGTAGGTCTTACTGTTCCTTTAAATGGGGTTTCTATCCTTTTGAGTGCTATATATTGAAGACTTCTCTAGCATTCCAGAGGTTAAAAGTACATTTTAACCCTTTGAGTGCCGGAGGGGTACGCAATGCATTGCAAAGCAATGTTTTGCGTACCCCTCCGGCACTCGAAGGTTTAATGTAATTTATATTTTCCCCCTGGTGCAGGTGGCTTGCCCCAGAATTGTGCCACTTTTGACTTGGCTCATATAGCCCATTTAGAAACTCTGCTTCACAAAAAAAGGAACAATCATTAAGAAGATAAGGGGGGGACATTCACTAAGCAATGATAAATAGGTGATAAAGCAGAGATGACTTCTCACAGTTTATCACATTTACAGTTCCTATGTTATTCTATGCACCCTATGCACTAAGATTTCTTTAGCTTTGGAGATCTTAATAAATAGGCTCTATAGAATAACATAGGAACTGGAGGAGTGATAAACTGGAGAATTCACCTCCACTTTATCACCGCTTAGTGAATATCCTCCAAGGTCTTTCTAGTCAATGATTGCCACTTTAACCTTTTACTGCTAGGGTAAACAGAAATGCATTTTTGTTAAAAGAATCAACTATTTCCAGTCAGTTCAGATAAAATATGCTTTACTAGTGTATTAAATGCGCCATTATTGTGTAATCACGATTAGATAAGCTATTGTCAACTTCCTTTTCTTTTAGTTTTTCTAAAATCCCCATATTGTATAAGATCGGAGAATCCCATTTGTTTTGTAGCATTTTTGTCTGACGGGATTGGGCTATCTTTATTAAAATTCCATTTTAGCTGAAAAAGTGTCTGAGAATACAGATATGGTCAGCGTATTCGACTTAATTCTAGAATCTTATCTCTTGCTATGGTGGTCATGGCTCAGCTGTGCTGAACTACCTCGCGTAATAGCTGCCGAGCTGAGAGTGGGTTCTGAAATAGCTCTCCGACCAGCGAATACAATGAGGAGATGCTTGTACGAGTCCTGCAGTAAATTCAGATGGTAATTAAATATTCTCAGAAATGTACTGAAAGGATAGCTAATACTTAAAAATCCATGCAGAGTTCTTTCAAGCTGCAGTTCTTCAGGATGAGAATTTGTCTGCATTGGGTTAATATTGGATGCTTCAATACGTTTCTGACATATTTGGTAATAGTAAGATTCAGGGATATTGCTAGGTACAGGGTGAGGGGGCTAAAGTCTCAGGTTTCATGTGTAACCCTTTGATTGCCAGAGAGCACTACAATGTGTTGGACACCCCTCTAGCATTCACAGAGTTAAAGCCCCGGGTCTTGTTGCCAGCTTGGTGCATGTAATGGTACTAATCTTCCTGTTAGTAATGGTGCATTTGGCCTGCACAGAGCACTAATAATAAATTAGGCTGGCCTGATCCCGGAATCTTTTGGGAACGTACAAACTTCCCTGATTATAAAAATAATAATTATTATAATTATAATCATTATAATAAGTATTTCATTAGTATACAAGAGATGCACTTGTGATTTTTCTTCAGCTTTTGTCAGTCTTAGAGACACTGGGACACATGCATGAATTAAAATTGGAGCCATTCAGGAAGAAACCAACTGTACCATGGTGGAACAGAACAAAATCCAAGTTAGTTAACCCACTGAGTGCCAGAAAGGTATCCAATGCTTTGAGCTGCAATGCGTCAAATAGCTCTCTGGCACTCAAAGGGTTAAATGGGGATTTTAACCACCTTGAACACTAGACAATGTGTTGGAGACCTCTGCAGCATTTAAATAAATCTGAATTTAGTTTACTCCCTATGGTGCCTTTTGTTTTCCTCAGAATTACTTTACTTTTCCTTTCTGCATATGGTCAATCCTATGGCCACTAACCCATCCTGTATAGATAAAGTGGCACAATTTTTTTCCCGCTTGCACATGGGAATTAACCCCTTGCCTGCTAGAAGTCTCCAATGCTGAAGAACTCTCTAGCTTCCAAAGGGTTAAACTTTGGGGTTTTTTTTCTGTGCATATTTTCTATATTGTTATCGTTGTTATTATTATTATTATTTACTTATACAGCTGAGATGTGTTTGACAGTTAAGTGAAAGTGACATGCAAATTAATTGGCTTTATTGGTGCCTAAATGTCGTCAGATTATTTACTAAATTGTGGAAAAGAGAGACCACATATCTCATATCTAGGAAAATCTTTATGAAGGCATAATGGATATTTCATTTTAAGCTTAATTGTTTTTGACAGCTCAGCTGTTGTTAATTATATGAATATAAATGTGTTTATTCACTAATCCTGTTCATAGAATGCAATTGCCTAATTCCTTCTGATGAACTTGTATCAATTAGGTACCATGGCACAATTTATTAGATATATTGCGAATCTATTTATCCTGTGCTCTTCTGCTAAAAATCATAGTCACTTCAACGCACATGATAGTGAGACTGATGTACTATGAGAGCAATTCTGGGGCAAACCAACACAATAGAGGACAAATAATAGTCCCCCAAATCTATTGATTTAACTAGGGCTTTTAACTCCCTTTACTACATGCAAATTTTTATTTTTGCCCTATAGCGCAGTTGGTTTATTTCAGAATTGCTCCACTATTCTTTAGAGCCTTACTAATTTTTTACCATAAATGTTTTTTAATTTTTCCTGAAATTTTGCTGATAATAAATGTTAAAAAGGGCTTTAGCTTTTTGTGTTTTTCAAAACGAAACATATCATTTTATTCAGCATGCGTTCCTCTCTTCAGTTTCCCTGTCACTCACAACTACAATTCCCCCCAGTATCCTCACTTGTGACACACACCACAACGAAATCCAGCCAACTGAGCAAAACCAAACATGTGACTATTGTCCAGGGAGGATTTTTTTAACAATGAAAGCTAAATACAGTATTAAAAAATTCTAATTTGACACGGTTCTTTCTGTTACTAATTTATTCATTGTGTTGTTAGGTTATCGTCAGATGATTAATCATTTGTTTTATTTACAAATCAATTTGTTAGTCTTTGGACTGAAGGAGCCTAGAGCATGCAAGAATCAGGCTTTTCATCTAACTCTGAGAAAAGGCAATTGTTCCTTTTATTTATTGAACACTGGCTGTGTGGCCGGAGATCATTTGAGTCACAAACTTGCTGTGTGATGTGCAATGTTACTTGAATATTATGATGACCAAAATAGTCTTTTAAATGAGCTTATAAAATATAACTAAAATAATTATGTGTTTCACCATAATATTTGCAAACAGGAACATATGTTCAAGCATGGCTCATTATCAGTATATTTTATCACAATACCTCAATGAAATTTAGATTTTTCTTCTCTGGCATTGTCCTGTATTACAATGTAGATTTCAGCATTACATCTTTAAAATAAAATTTAGAGTTTATTTTGATATTTAAAAAATAGAATTTTTTATGCTAATTTAAAAAAGCTGTTCAAAATACAAATGCTGACCAAAATCTTTTGTATTTTTAATCATATTTCATGCCTTGTAAGATAATTAATTTATGATTATATAAATTGTATAACTAACTGTGTGACTACTGCAACAATCTGATGAACAATGTGATATATATATATATATATATATATATCTTCATATTCAATATTGCATTTTAGATATTATTTTAATGGACCTTTTCTGTGCCACAAGTAAGTCTTTTTTGACATGATATAAATGTTTTAACATAAACAATGAATTGAAAGCATCAGTAAAAAACATTTTAATCTTAATTATTCATAAAAAGCCAGGTTAAGTTCATTTTCACGTATTGTGATTTGACCAAAAGAAATGCTTACTTTACATGAGAAAAGGACTGCTGAAGGAAAGCACATTATAAATGTATATTTTACTCAAAACGAATTTTGCAAATCAGAATCAGCCATCTATTAGAAAAGTGCATTATCTAGACAGACAATGTCAGAAGAAAAGGAAGAGCAGCTTTATGAATGTTTTAACTCTTTGTTGAACCAAGCAAATATGTGTTTGAAGAGAAATATGAAAATGTAGTTTAATTTTTTTTCAAAAAAGCCTTTTGTATAATCTCCTGCGGGATTCTGTTCAGTCACTAGATCATCTTCCTGGTTTTACTTCTGTTTACAATCCACCCTCACCAGATAGGACCACACCTAAAAAAAATCTGTATTTAGAACTATTCTACAGACAACGAAAGCATGAATGAATATGCAACTTGGACACAATTATTGACCTTATCTAGGGTACCTATGAATCTTTGGGGAGTTATAAAGAAAGTGTCTGTAAAAGTGTCTCAAAGCGACATAAGGATCTGTATAAATGTTTAGCAACATTTTTGGAAAGTGCTAACTCCAGTTAGTTGACCTTTTTTTAAAGTGGAGTAGAAATGGTCTTGGCCAAATAAGAATTGTGTCCCAGTGTATTTATAAAGAAATTCACTAATCGCGCCAAAAATAAAGGCATTTTTTGTGATAAAATCTTAACTCTAGGTATAACCTGTTCTTATTGGAAATATATAATACCGCTATGTGTGCGAAAATATATTCGCAGGTGCGAATTTTCTCAGACTATTCTCAGATAGACATATTTACAAACATACTTTACTCCTTTATAAATATGACCAGACGTTGTGAATTTTATCGACAATTCTTAAGTATACACTAAGAAGGCTTTTTATACATCCTCCATTTTGTTCTCTGACACTTTGCGCAATAGTGAATACAAATGTCTGACCGACTATAGCAATTGTGCTAGTATTCTTTTTTTTCCCTCCTTCTTCAATCATTGTCTCTATAGAGTGAAAGCTGTGGCATTATGTATTGAAGCCAATTGTTTCTTTCTACTCCTTATCCTAGTGTTACAGGACACAAACAATGCTGTGAGGTAAATGTATCAACATTGCACTGTTTAATGCTGTAATTAATCAGAAGGAGTTTCTGTAAACACAGTAAATATATTATAACAATGTGCAATTCCTTCCTACTTATTTTCATATATACCCCACGATCTCTAGATCAGAAGTTCTCAGCAGGCATGCCACCACATATTTATGTGTTGTGGCACCAAGTTTAATATGGCACATCTTCACAAAATATATGAATTGGATTATATTGTTTTTACTCTAGGCAAGTGTCACAGGAATATTATTTTTCCAGCTGTTATGACATAATGTGTTGGATACCTCTCAAAATTGGGCCATATGTTCAAACGAAAAGTGGAGGAGTTCTGGGGCAAACCATTTGCACTACAGGGATGGACTAAAAATAACAAAATTACCCATTGATTTAAATTAGGATTTTAACCCCTTGAATGCTAGAGAGGTCTCCAATGCATTGCTTAGTAATGTGTTGGAGACCTTCCTAGCATTCAAAGGGTTAAAATCCCCATTTCAATCAATGGGAATTTTTAGTTCTCCCCGATAGTGCAAAATGGTTTGCCCCAGAACACCTCAATTTTTCATTTGAACATATGGCCTTAAGGGTAAAAACACAGATGTGCCATGACTTAAAAAAACAATTGGGAGCTATTGCTTTAGACTGGGCAGGGACACCATTACCTCTTGTACTTGTCTGTCACAATAATTGTTATCAGTGTTACTGAGGCCAATTTACTAAGAAGAACTGGAATAATTCTCAGACAAACCAGCTGCATCGCAGGAAATAAATAACCATTCCCACCGACTGAGGAGAAGTCTCCTATGTATTGCTTCATAGTCAGTCTAATGGAGAACTCTCTGTAGCATACAGCTTAAAAGCCCCATTTCATTCAATGAGAATTTGGGAGATTTTAATTTGTCCTCTGGTGTATTTAGTTTGACACAAAATTGCCCCAGTTCTGCTTGGTACATCCTCCTCACTGTCTATATTGCATGTTACCCCACTACACAGAGCTGTGGAATATGCTGGTGATCAGTAATTAGATGATGATGATGATGATATAATAATAATTATAATGTATCTAAACCAATTGCACCTAGGGGACAACTACAATTTCCCTTTGATTTTAAGGGGGATTTAAACACCTTAAATGTGCTGGAGATCTAGTTAACCCTTTGAGTGCCACTCAAATGGTTAAATCAATGGGATTTATTATTAATTACCAATGGTTCAGTTGGTTCTTCTTAGCATCAGCCTCAAGGTGTCTTTCATCATATTGTATTCTATATGATCTATTGTAATGCACTTCATAAAATCAGAATACAGTAATGTATCCTACAAATGAAAAAGATAGATGTTTAATCAAATTGCTAGTAAACCAACCAATTTAAGTTGACAGTTCCACACAGAGGGGAAAAAAATGCATAAAGAAAATACATTTCTAATGTTATTCTTTTGATTCTCTCTGATAACATCATGTTCTGGTTGTTAGACTTGCAAAGTATTTATAAGTATGCTGTTTGCTGCTGCTTTTCATACATGCCATTGTGAGGAGAGCACAGGGCAAGACTCTCTATGCCGTGTGATACATGACATTAGCAGCAGCCTCTGATTCCCAGAAATCTGCTTTTTTCTTTAAACCATAAATTGAGACAATCAAGTGATTTGACAGGAAGCAAAGTTTTAGGATGAAGTGTGCCTCTAGCAGCTTGCTTCCGTACTCACCATATGTTTATATACACGTTTCATTGACAAGTCTAATTTCAGCATCCATAATTCATGGCTTTGAAACCAATTTGTTATTGTAATAAAAAATTTTTTTTTGAGAAATGCATGAAGGGGCTAGAGAGGAGGATGTTAAATTATACATGCACCGTGGCCAAGTGAATTCATTTGGCTCAGTAGGCAGGTGAATCTCCCAGTGACCTTGGTACTCATAGGGTAGAAGGGAATAACAATCAGAGCCAGCACAAGAAATCTAACCATTTCCAAATATTAACAACTTCCTTCAAAGCAAAAGCTGAATTCAGCATTTATGCTAATGTGAACATCAGTATCTGTTTCCGAGAACCACAAAAAAAGAAAAGAAGCCACCGTTTTAATAAGATTAAAAGCATTGCTTTTCTTTTTTTTGTATTTCAGAATGCTAATTTGTTTTCTACATCTCGTGTGCTTGTCAGGTTTGCCTGCTCAGTGCAGTCACATGCGGAAAGGACCACACTGCGTCAGACGTGGGAGATGCAGTGTTCACAGAATATTTATTATTTTCACATTTTGATTCATTGTTAACCAAGAATATGATTTTACCCAAAGAGTGGAAAAATGTCTCTTATATTGAGTGGTAAACTCTCTGAGGGGGATGTGCAAAACCTTTTCAGATTAACATTGTTTTTTTCTGCTCTGAATGGTCCTGTGCTTACTTAAAGGGATAGTAATGTTTCATAATAAAAGCAGCTCTAATTAATCATCATAGTATTTGGACTTTGGAGAGTGTTATTTCAATTCTGTCAGAGTTGTAGTTCCAGAGTAATTCAATGACAAAGTGTCCCCCTCCCGCCCCTTTTACTGATGTCACACTGTTCAGCCAGAGCAGAAGGGAGGTACCCAGGTAGACTGCAGAGAGGGACAATCTTCAATTAAGATAAGGGAAAAAGCTGAAAAGCTTGTCAAGGGGGGCAGGGCTTTCATTGTTTTCATAGGAATAAGAGTGTCCCCTGCTGTTATCTGTCTGGTCTATGGACTGCATTCCACATCTGAGAAGAGAAGGCTTACACTAGGTAAAAGGGGCAGCAGGGGAAACTTTGCTTGTGAATATCTCATAAACCATAAAGGTTTGAGAGATAAGACTTATATCATTCGTCGTGTTTTTTTAATGCCTACAAAATAAAATAAAGTTAGAACGAAGTATTACTTTACTTTACTTTATTATTACTATCCCCCATATTGTAGGTTTTTGTAAAAGAATGTAATAGCCTACAGGTTCATCTCTCAGACCTATATGATTTGAGAGATAACCGTACGCAGAGTTCCCCCTCCCTCCCCCTTCCCTGAAGTCAGTGTTGTGCTGACTGCAGGGATATCCGGTCTGACTTTCCTCATGCGGCTCTGCAGCAGAGCCGAGATCCTGTTAGTGAAAAATAATTATTTCACTGAAAAGGTCTGCATGTGCTTGGTTTGCAATCACACGTAGAAGACCGTTTCAGTGAAATAATTGTTTTTCACTAAGGCGATCTCGGCTCTGCTGCAGAGCCGCATGAGGAAAGTCAGACCGGATATCCCTGCAGTCAGCACAACGCTGACTTCAGGGAAGGGGGAGGGAGGGGGGAACTTTGTCTTCTGTTATCTCTCAAACCATAAAGGTTTGAGAGCTGAACCTGGGGGCTATTAAATTATTTTGCAAATATGTACAATATGAGGGATAGTAATAATGAAGTATTACTATCCATTTAAAGGAAAACTGACACCTCATAACAATATTTCCCCACACATATATTACTATGGTCAGAAAATTCTAATGCCCCCTATGAATTTTCCCCTGGTGTCTTTGGCATGCTGGAAGTTTTTCCAAACTGAAGTAGGCAGAGTGTATGAATCTACTTATAGTTTGCAGGACCAAAAGGGCCGGGCACTGCCTTGCTTTGTGTGTATATATGTATATTTTTATTTATATAGCACCAACAATTTTCAAAGCTTTGCACACCCCTCTAGTTCTTAAGTTGTTAAAGGGATAGTAATGTTTCACAATAAAAGCAGCAGTGTTATTTCAATATTGTCAGAGTTGTAATTCAAGAGTAATTGAATGATAAAGTATCCCACTCCTGCCCCTTTTACTGATGTAACACTGCTCACCTCAGAGCAGCAAAGTGTTGTCCAGGATCGCAGACAAGGACAATCTTCAGTGAGCATAAGGGAAAAACCTGTCAAGGGGGACAGGGTTTTCATTGTTCTCCCTTGCAGAGATCTGTCCGGTCCCAGGACCAGATTCCACATCTGCGGGGAGGTGGCTTACACTAGGTAAAAGGGATGGGAGGGGGATACTTTATCATTCCATTACTCTTGAATTACATCTCTGACTCTATTGAAATAACACTTTCCATGGCCTAAATACTATGAAGATTAATTGGAGCTGCTGTTTTTGTGAACCATTACTATCCCTTTAAGTACATGTGCAGAGAGCAAAGTTAGAGATCCTGTGAGCCTGCTAGAAACTCTTCCTCCTTTTCCATGACATCCAGGAAATGACTGGGATCAATTCTTCAAAGCTCTCCAGTGATATCACTTTTGTGTAACAAAACAGCTGCTTTTCACCACATGCATCAAGGATTTGATAGTGTAGGAGTGCTTAGGAGTTCCTAGGCATATCATTCCACAGCACCCAGGGACAGGCTATGCACAAGCTGATCACAGAATAAATGTGAGGACTGTTGATGTTGTGTGCTGAAATGTAACAAGGAAAGGGTACATAAGAATGGGCGCACATGTAGGTTCAGCAAAAATATATGCAGCAAAGGCGTAACTAGAACCCTCCGGGCCCTGGTGCAAGAAGTGCCATGGTACCGCCACCCCCCGACCACATTAGCCCCCGGGCCCTCCACAATGCCCACATCTCCTACCTCCCAATCCGTGGTGGTCCAGTGGAGAGACAGGGAAGTACGTTGTGCTCCTGTGCGGTCCTCTTCTGTAATGCAGAGCACCGGAAGATGATGTCATCTCCCAGCGTTCTGCATTACTAGAGCGCTGGAGGGAGATTGCGGGTGCCAGGTGGAGGGGTCGCAGGGGGCAGCTGGGCCCCTGGAGTGATGGTCCCGGTCGCGGGTGCGACCCCTGCTACTCCTATAGTTACGCCACTGATATGCAGGTAAAGATCTAGAGCTGTACCTATTTTTCATGCTTTTCCTTCTAACTCTTTGGAGGTTATGCACTAAGGAGTGATACAGAGGTGATAAAGAGGAGATGACTTCTTCAGCCTATGCACTAAGATCACCAAAGTTGAAGTGCATTTCCTCCATAGAATAACATGAGAACTGAAGAAGGGATATCAGTGGAGAAGTTATCTCAGCTTTATCACACCTTAGTGCATCTCCACCTTTTAGTGCCGGAAGAAGATGGGGGATATGCACTAAAGTGTGATAAGAAGGTGATAAAGTGGAGATAACCTCTCTAATGAGGTAATGTCTTTAATTCCTATGTTATGCTTTGGAGACTATGCACTTAGATTTCTCCAACTCTGGAGATCTTAGTGTATAGTCTCTGTAGAATAACATAGGAACTGGAGAAGTCATCTGCACTTTATCACCTCTTTATCACATTTTAGTGCATAACCCCCAAAGCTTTGAACATCTCAGGTGTAGGATATATAGGAACAGAATTCATCTAACCTGAACTAGCATGATCTGTTACAGTATTACAGATATGTGTGTGAATGTGCAGTAATAAACATTTTAAATGACACCTAGCAACAGTCTCACCTTTGTCATTTAATCCTTTAAGGACCAGAAAGATATGCAATGCATTGTGAAGCTGCTATGCACCATAGGACCATCAGTTATAGTGAAGAACTGTAGGAGCAGACTCTGGCTTTAGAGACTAACACTGGTGGGACTGGACTGGTGAATTTGTTAATTTGCCCGATTATGTTTTATGAAAATTTTTGATGAAAGGGATAGTAATACTTCGTTTCATCTTTATTTTATTTTGTAGGCATTAAAAAAACATGAAGAACGATATAAGTCTTATCTCTCAAACCTTTATGGTTTGAGAGATATTCACAGGCAAAGTTTCCCCTCCTGCCCCTTTTACCTAGTGTAAGCCATCTCTTCTCAGATGTGGAATCCAGTCCATAGACCAGACAGATAACAGCAAGGGACAATCTTTTTCCTATGAGAACAATGAAAGCCCTGCCCCCCGTGACAAGTTTTTCAGGTTATTCCCTTATCTTAATTGAAGATTGTCCCTCTCTGCAGTCTACCTGGGCACCTCTCTTCAGCTCTGGCTGAACACTGTTACATCAGTAAAAGGGGCGGGAGAGGGATAATTTGTCATTGAATTACTCTTGAACTACAACTCTGACAGAATTGAAATAACACTCTCCAAAGTCCAAATACTATGATGATTAATTAGAGCTGCTTTTATTATGAAACATTACTATCCCTTTAACCTGTTGGATACATATCTGGCATGCAAAGGGTTACATTTAGATCAGAGTTTCTAAGTAAAAATTGTATTAACATAGTTCTCTTCAGGAAGTATTAACACAATAAAAAGCAATGCATTGACACAGTTAACTGCAACCTTTTATGAATTCTTAGCACTAATATAGAGAACATTTCCATCTATATGCACTGAAAGGAAACAAATGAGCAACATAAGCATACATATGCTTTGCAGATTGACCCAAGCTATGCATCTATGAAGCACAATCGAATTGGATCTAATATTGTTAATTCCTGGCAATTAGTAAATGGTGTGAATTAAGTGCTTGACGCTGTATTCAGACATTCTAGGCGCTATCATGGGAATGCCTCAGGTGGCCTTGAGGGAGCTTTAGCACTATTTGTAACATAGTTAGTGTTAATGGCATCTCATTCCAGATGCATAAGTGCTTTGCAACTATTACTGAATGAGCATCTGCTTCACCAGTCCCTTATTCTACGTGATACTGTGGGGTATACTTAATAACATTGCACCTGAATATCATAGGGCCAATAGCTAAGCACTCAACTCATTAATGCATTTAGCACCAGCTAAGTTTTTGTTGATGAGCTAAAAAAAATTGCATTACATCTTTAAAAATTTGTCTAGAAATACATGCAACTGTAGATATTTGAAACATTTTACTGGCATTGCTAACTTTTCTTAAAAGCAATGAGAATTAGTATTAGCAGAAATGCAGATTGTTATTACCTTTTTTGCAATAGTGTGATTTTTTATTACCAATGTTAAGTTTTCTTACAAAAAATGTGAATTTGTATTATTAGTATTGCTAATTATTTAAGTACTACTAAATGTATTACCAGTGTAAATGTTTCTATAAGTTAATGTGAATTATTTTTAGGTACAAAATTGCAAGGGGTAAAAACTTTCTCCTGAAGAGAACCATGCAAAAAAACAACACTTTTTGCCTTCTTAGGAAATTCCCATGAACTCCAGTTTTTCTGCTTTTTCAGTGCATTGAACTTAATAATAATAATAATGTAATTCCTTCTCCCATGTATAGTTTTTCTCCATGTATTACCATGCAGTCACACATACTGGCCCCCAGCCTTGTCCTATTGCACTGGTAGCCATAGAACCACACATTCTGATCCTCTTGCTTTTCTCTACTGTCTTGGTAGCCATTAAATCACATAAAATGATCTGCAGCGTTGTCCCACTGCACAGGTAGACATAAAACTACACATGCTGATTCCCCAAGCCTGGTCCCATTACAATGGTAGCCACAGTACCATACATTGTGACCAGCCTTGTCCCATGGCACTGGTAACCACAGAACCACACATACCGATCTCCTAGCCTTGTCTTACTAGTAGCCATAGAACCACACATCCTGCCCCTCTCAGCCTTATCCCACTGTACTGGAAACCATGGAACTACACATATTGACCCCCATGCCTTGTCCCTCTGGTTGTCATAGAGCCACAAATACTGAACCCTCCAGCTTTGTCTTACTGCACTGGCAGACATAGAACCACACATACTAACCCCCCCAATCTTGTCCCTCTGCACTGGTCACCATAGAACCACACATACTTACCCCCACCAAATCTTATCCATCTGCACTCGTAGCCATAGAACAACACATACTGACCCATCAGTTTTTTTCCACTGCACTTGTAGCCATAGAACCACATATATTGACTCAGACGTCCCACCACTGGTAGCCATAGAACACACATACTGACACCCATCCGTATCCTGCTGCATTAGTAACTATAGAACCACACATACTGAGACTGATCCTCCTAGCATTGTGGAGGGAATCTCAGGCTGTAGAAAGAGAAAAGATACAATCTCATATCAAATTTATAAGTGTTAGTGTAAAGTCAGAAAATAAATGGAAGAAGTGGCAAACTGGGTTTTCTATGAAAATTTCTGAGGGAATAAAATGAGCCTATTTGCCCATTCCTAATGTTAATCACAATTATAATTGTTATTTGTTTTTCTCTGTGTTTATAAACAGCAAATGTATTATCTAAATCACTATGATATAACACGGCATAGGCTTGTTTTGCAACACTTTACTCCACTTAATTTTTCAATGCGTTGGATACCCCTCTGGTACTGAAAGGGTTAAATAATGTGGTATTTATCATCCATTTTAAGAACCATCTAATTATTCCAGGACTAGTGTCTGGGTGATGTTAACCGTTTGAGTGCCAGGGGGTATGCAACGCATTGCTTAAGAGGCCAGTCCTGCTCTGCGTCCTGCCGCCGATGCAGTCATGCACTGCAGAGACTGCCCTAAAACACAGAATGCTCCCAGCACAGAATTCCCAGCATTCTGTGCATTCGGACAGTCTTTACTGTGCATGACGGCTTCTGACAAACATCCTAGCAAATTATTATATCGGATGACTGGGGTTACTGCTACATTTGTGGAGCAGATTAGGGACATTTGAGGAGCAATGTATGAAGTGACATTATCTGGATGATGCATTCACTAAGGTGCAATTAAGAACAATTTTTGATTATAAAAATGATAAAAGAATATTTGTATCATCTCCGATAAGGCCAGTAATCATACATGCACCTAACAGTGTCTACTTTAGACCAAAGCTCACAGGTAAATAAAGGCCACTTCAAAAATATAGTTTACTTAGTGTTAGGTATATTTTGTGTACATGCCATTCTTACAGTAATTTATGCTCTCTATTTGTAAGGAATGGAAGGTAACATAGCACTCAATTTGGGAACATTTGAATCCATCTCATTTTAAAGTCAATCTGACTCTCTCCTCCTTTAAATTGAATCTATGACAAACACATTTTTTGGGAGAGGGTAAGTGAAGCCAGATTGTATTAGTCAAATTTACACCAGATCTATCAAGGATAATACACCTTGTGGTCAATTGCTTACTTGTTGCTCTATTCTTCCATCCCTGGTATGATGAATTCATTTATAGGCTTTGGTGAAAAGTAACCCAGGATCATAGCTGTGATAGCTAGTGAAGGGGTGCCTGTCAAGCAGGAGGGTTGAGGAGGGTTGATCGAAGGGAGAGGCGGAATAGGAAGGTCACGTGGGTGGAAGTAGTGCAGCTGCCATCTTATTTTTGCAGTAGAGAGAGGTGTAACTGTGCAGCATCTCACCCTCCCACTCTATGTTTATGGTTATTTGGGTTCATTTGTTTGTCACAACTAGAGGTTATGTCCTTGTCTGACTGTAAAGTTGTTAAGAAATGTAAGAGTTACATGGTTAAAATCCAGTTTTACTGGCCAACGGTCTAATGTGGTATTACTCTGGGCTTCGGCCATGGTTAATGTGTGGCCTACCCATTAGACTTTGTTTAGGGCCTGTCGATGGAGTATTTACAGTGTTAGAAGAGCTTCGGGTTTGGACTGAAATGTTTATAAATCTACTGCATTATAATTAACAATAAATGGCAATGACTGTGTATATTATTATTATGTAATAAAGAGGTGGCCTTTTTACCCCACATTGGTTTAGTGTGTTTTTATCAGTGAGGGGATCATGCATGGGACAAGTTTAATTTTCTGCCTGTGGAAATTTCCACTGAATAGAAGAGATGGTTATCCTTTCTGCAGAAGTTCCTTTGGAAAGGAAGTCACCAGAGAAAACCTGAATGTTTCTGTGTGGGAAACAACATTTTTTTGTCCATTCTTTTTCACATTGGGCCATATTTAGGAAGCAAAATAAGAGCAATCTGGAGCAAAACCAACTGCACCATATAGAGATAAAGTAAAAATTCCCAGTAATCTAAATCTCTCTAACAGCCATGGAGTTAAATGCCCCATTTAAATTAATAGGAACTTGAAGAATTTCTATTTGTCCTCTGTGGTGCAGTTGGTTTGATCTAGAAATCAAGCTTCCTGCACATGGCTTGTTGTGTTGGCTTCTGTAAGAAGTTGATATCAAGGAGTTGAGTTTTCAGAAGTAGTCATCTTTTTATCTCTCTTATTCTCCTGATTTATCTTGTACCCAGAGTTTACTGTAGGCCTCATTGCCCTCTATAAACCTTTTTCATATTATTTTTAGTGACATTTGCTTAATTTTTTTCTATGACATGAAAACGCAAGCCTCAATATCTTGATACAATATGAAACAAAGTCAAAATGAGCTAACAATGCTGGAAATTCCACAGTGATAGATAGATAGATAGATAGATAGATAGATAGATAGATAGATAGATAGATAGATAGATATGCAATTTATTTATACCTTTGAGGAGCATTTTCAAAACCAACACTTGTGATCTTACACTTGCTACTTTTTTATTCAACTACATTCCATTTATAACACTAACCATTTTACAAGCAAGGATGGGCAGTCTTAATCCTCCTATGCCAAAGTTTAATTGGTAAGGTCACATAAAGAGGTAGGCCATGAAATATTGATTAGACTTATGAGACGATGGGTAAGCTACTGAAGGAAATGCACCAAAGTGAATAATGAGGCTGATGTATAAAACAGAGCTGGAGTCACTCTGGACCAAGTCAGCTTCACCATACGAGACAAATACGTAATTCCCCAAATCCCCTCTGATTACTATAGCGTTTATAGTCCCTTGAATGCTACAGAGGGCTATAATGCATTGGAAATTATTATTATTATTCTTTATTTATATAACACCAACTTATTCCGCAACACTGTACAATAGGTAATAGACATACAGAGATATTAAATAGTACAAATCAAATGTGGAGAACAGAAGGATCATAGAGCCCTGCTCATTTGATCTTACAGCCTAGAGAAAGGTAGGTTGGACACAAAAGGAGTAAGTGCTATGACGTATAAGTGCCTCCTGCCACATGAACTGCCGGTCAGTGGGTGGGAGAGAGAAGTGCTGTTGCGTTTAATGGTCCAGGGAAGGGGTGGTAGTTGATAGGCTTTCCTGGAGTGGTGAGTTTTCAGGGAGTGTCCGAAGATCTGAAGACTGGGGAGAGTCTGATGGGACGGGGGAGGGAATTCCATAGCTCAGGTGCATGTTTCCAGTCTCCAACTCCCATCATTCCCTTCCAGCTAATGGCTCACATTGCCCACCCCTGTATTCCATGATTCCTTGCTATAATATGTGCCGGAAATGGTTTCCTAACGTTACACCAATCTAACACCAATTTTCTGATCTATTCAGCTAAAACAATACACCACTTGCCACTTCAGCCAAGTGAGGATAGTGTGGGAGTGTATGCAGGTTTTACAATGTTCCTTTCCTCTGTGCCTTAGTACATAATGTACAAAACAAGGCAAAGAGGGAATGGCATAACTTCACTCCATTCCCATGGGTGTGCTATGGTGAAGGTGCATGAGGCTTGCTGGCATTAAAGTCTTACCAACAGCAGGGTGTGTATGCTGTATGCACTGATGTGTTCATGCTATTCTAGTGCATTCCCCAAAGTGCAGACACAGGTTTTGGAGGCTGAAGCCAATGTAGCTTGCTGGCAGATTCTTACATACCCCTTGTTATTTTTAGAAACACCTCTTTGTCCTAAAATGCAACTATCACCCAGATAGTGGCCTATTAGTAGACTGGGAGCTTCCAATGGCCTCCATGCCAACACTTAGGGTTTCTGCAGACTGCTTGCAAAACCTGAGAGCCACAATCTTCCTGGTTACAATCCAGCCCAATACCAACTGGGGGTATGTTTAATGACAGGAGCCATTTTGCAGCTGCATAGTGCTTTTCAAAGCTACTTACTAAATCTGCTGTTAAAACCAGATAAATATCAAACAATACAACTGTGTAATTGGACTTTGTAGATCTCCTTTTATTCTGTCCCATTTTACATTTCAAAGAAGTATTTTATGGGAAAACATGGTTCATTTGGCATTATGGCTTTATAATTGAGCAAAAGAGGTGTGAAACATGGGGTCCCTCTGCAAAGCATGTAATCACAATCCATGAATTAATACAGTGTAAATTTAATTACCAATAATAGGGTTATTCCTCCTGCTAATTGTTGATGTAAATGAAGCACACTGTGTGAATATATGGCTAGAATTCTGTGCTAGGATAAGCTCAGATAACTGTTTCTGCAGGGCTTAACTGCCATATATACAGCAGGTACAAAGCACCAGGACCTAATCAACTTTAGGGGTCCTTTAAATCCTGGAAATAGAAAATAATTAGGATTTTTCAGTATTTTGCAGTTATTTGGGGGCCCAAAAATATTGTGCACCTGGGCCCTAATTCATAGGGTCTGCCATTTTGTTTCTGTACTCAGAATTGTCTGGTAACTGCTCAATGCCTATGTACAAAACACTGGCTGCTTTGTGCCTCATGTTCCAAAGGGTGGGCAGTGTGGGACTGTATGGTTGTTTCATGGTGTGGCATTGCCCTTCGCTATGCAGAAAGCAAAGATTACCACTTCCTAAGCAAAACAATTTTACCATTGGGATAAATAAACATTCTCGCTGATTTAAATCAAACCTTTATTCTCTTAAATGCTACAAAATTCCCTAACACATCGTTTGGATACCTCTCCAGTTTTCAAGGAGTTAAAAGCACCATTTAAATCCCCCATAAACTACGGTTAGCATGCTTCCCTAGAGCTCATGTTTTGCTTTCTGCATACAGAAAGGCATGGAATAAGTGCAGAGGAATTAAGAGTTGTTGCTTCAAATGAAAGCTAGACTTATTTATCAATTGAACACTCCGCACCCTATGGGACTCAATTATGAGTTACAATTGGGATAATTTCTATGACTTTGTTACATTAATGGAGTATGTGTGATGCCCTACTACTATCCTTAGGTTGGGTTTGGCATATATCGAAGGTGGACCTCCTGCAGATATTCCACAAGGCTCTACACCCAGCTGCCGTACCACCATGGAGCTAGCTCTTTGTTCTTGCCACGAGCCATTTCAGAGCACTGGGAGATTTTGCCATTTAGATCAACTCTGGATCATATTTTAAGCTGACATGCTACAACATCCTTAGTTTGTGATGGATTGTCTTTCTTTTTCCTACTTGGTACTGAATATTATTCAACTTTTGTCCTTTTACTGGGCCCTGAAAAAGCGCTGTGGCGCGCTTGTACAGCGTTTAATAAACATTGTTTAACACACATTGTTGCTACTTTAAACATTGTCCAATGCTTTATTAATCATGGTTCTTCAGCTTCACAACCTGTTGGTTGTGATTGTTCCTGGATTTGACAGCCATATAGCCCTCATAGAATGTCTAAAGCTTGTTACAACGTGCTGGGGTACTGTTACTCTAGAATCTCCATTTACTTTACCCTATGTCCCTAGGACACATTAAGTTCACTTTCTGATACATTGGACACTGTGATCCATTGCCCTGTTCACCAATGGAGTTATTTATTTAGATGAGTTTATGCCGTTGCACTGAGATGTGGTAGAGTACTGCTTGCCTTGGCAATACAAGCGTGTTTTAACTAGATGCAAGGAGATGATGGATCTAATGGGCACCATTTTATAGACTGTAATTATGAGCTCCTTGGGGCAGAGACCTCTCTCCTATTGCTTCTATGACTGTGACACTTATTTTATACCCTTTTATTTATTGTAACATACTTCTATTGTGAGGTGCTGAGTACACTGTGTGGCACCATGTGAATAAAGATATTAATACACACATGGACATTCCACAGTTAATGGCTGACTGGATTCATTATCGATACCTTCAGCCTGTCTCAAACATTTCAGCACCTTACCTTGTGTTTCTCACCTTGTACTGGAACAAATATGTATTGTTGTGCTTTTTGGCTTGTTTTCTATTTTTTTATTTGTTTCCTTTAGTTTTAGTTTTCCTTCTCTTTCTTTTTATGGTGATTTTGGAAATCTCTTATTCTCGTAGAGGTGGTCCTCCGGGGATGCTCACTGGTCCGTGCCCTTGTGTAATGTCACATGCCCGTTGCCTGTGTAGGTTGCACACATGGGTGACGGTGTGGCTAATTCCTTGGACATTGGAGGTTGTCTGGATATCCATTAGTCATGTATTTAAACTATCATGTGTTCACATGATATATATATATATATATATATATATACACACACACATATATACAGGGCTTAGAATTTGAAGTCCTTTGCTACCAGCCAGACCTGAAAAGTTACTCGCCACTGCAAGCCAAAACATACCCACCAGGGCTGAATTTCTACTAGCCAGGCTGAATTTTCACTCGCCATTGGCTAGAAATTTTGAGCCCTGATATATATATATATATATATATATATATATATATATATATATATATATATACCATAGATATATTCTTCACACTCTAATGAGCTCAACCCTAGTTTTATACTAAATCCTAATTCATCACATTTTGTATTGTTTTGGACGTATCTTATCCTAGCCTTATGTACAAAGGAAACTCCACCACAGGGTACAAATAAAACATAAATTGGTTTAAATTGGATTTTTAAGTTATTGACTATTGGATAGGTCTATAATGTTCAATAGGTTAAATGTCCCTTTTAAATCGGGATTTTGGGGGATTTTTACTTGTCTCCTGTGGTGGAGTTGGCTGCTCCTCTTCTCTTTCTGCATAATGCCCTTTATATCCTACAAGAAATATTGAGCAAATCATAATTTAAGAAATTGCAACACACCACCATCATTCACTGCTAATGGTTATTATTAATATTATTTTAGTTTGCAATCGTTCTTTAAATTTCAATTCAACTGTGACTTTTAAAGTGCCTTCTTCTTCCAAGCTGTGTATTTCACTGTAATATATTCTGATGTGTTTTTAGCTAGCTCTACATATTATTTTTGATGGCATTAGCAAGTTCCTTATACAAAGAAAACAACAATGCTCATTTATTTATCTCTTAATATTCTGCTTTTGGAATGGAAAAGAATTGAAAGGTTTTGTTCTGTCAAGAAGGAAATACATTTTTCTCCTATATTGCTCATTATCCTGAAAATTCTGAATTATTACTGCTCTGGACTCACTGAGGGGAATATATGAATCAGCCAACACAGCTCATTTACTGCACTTACCTATATTCTTTCAAATCCAGCTCCTGTACCTTTGCTTATGTGAAAATGCATTCCGATGGGCACAGATCTGCCAATGCAAGACTATATTGTGAGCAAATCCATTATGCCACACCTATAGCCATATCAAAATAAGCTGACCCTGAGATCCAATAAAGTTCTCTGAAAAACAAATTCTGGGGGATATGTCACTGCTTGCTGTAATCCAGGGGTGTGACCGTCAGTCCTTAAGGAATCATTAATATCTAACAACATCACGAAACTTGAGCACACAGACACAAGACAAACAGGACTTCACTCTCTGCCCCTCTGTTAGAAATGATAGCACCAATGTAGGGGCCAAATCAACAGTTAATTGGTACAGACCCTAGACTAGGAGACACTGGACTTTCTCATGCTGAGAATTGGGCCGATCACCTGTTACCCTGAGATCTGGGTTAAACCCAGAGATTTTAAAGGTATGCCTATAGCACACATGTGCCCTGTGAGTACACAGCTATAATAAGGCACAGAGGAATTGCATGCCCTGAACCACCCATACACTCCGACACAGCCCATGTCTTGGTGTAACTGGCACAAAAGAGCCAATTTTGGAATAAATAGTTTAGTACATAGCCATTAAGATGTATACCGGCAGGCTGTTGTGCTAATTTAAGCTTGAATTCATACATACCCATACCTGGGAACTTTCTTTTCTGGAGTCCCCTCTGGAGACTCCTCTGGTACAGCTGGGGGATATAATTGCCGCTAATCACGGCATAAAATGGCAGGGTATACCCATGAGTGGGGGCAGGTATTTCCGGGGGCATCATAGACGTGGGCGGGAAGTGGGATGAACTGGGTGGGGAAGGAGGAAAAGTGGGTGGAACAGGATGGGAAGGAGCAGAAGTGGGCAGAGTATTAAAGGAAGCTCCCCACATCCGGAGAATCAATCTCTGTCCCGGAGACCTGGTAATGCACTCTCTAAACCAGACTCTCTGGGGGTCCCAGATATATACATACCTTTTAGTGATACTTATGTACTAGGAAGAACTGGAGTGAACCAACTGCATCAATAAAATTCTCTAGGATTTAAGTGGATTTTAAACCACTTGAATGCTTAATAATTGGGTTGGAGGCCTCTCTAGCATTCAATGGAACAAAAGCCCCATTTAACGCTATAGGAATTTGGGGGATTTCTGTTTGTTGCTATGGTGCTCCAGTGCAATGTGCTCAGTGGACTGACACACTGCAAAGAACTGGAGCAATTATACAGTAAACCAACTGCATCAGAGAGAACCAAAAAATCTCATTGACTTAAATGGGGCTTTTATTCCCTTATTCCACTGAATGCCAGTGAGATCTCTAATGCATTTGTTTTGTAATACAAGGAGTTAAAAGCAACATTTAAGTAAATGAGAATCGATATGTATCTCCTAACATGCAGATGGTTTCTCCCAGAGTTGCTTAAAGGGGAACTATAGCTTAAGAATGAGGATCTCTTAATTTGTTTATGAGTAGGACGTACTTAGGTTGGTGTCCTTCAAACAGCAGTCAGTTATCTCCATTTACTCTTTTTGTTTGCATTCAATCTCTGTTTTTAATCTACAGATAGATGTTTACATTTTAAACTGAAAGTAACTTGTGTCCCTTACAAGGCATTCAAGTATGTTGAAGTCCTTTGTTCATTGGGATGAAGTGTGACCTAGTGATAGACTTCAACAGAGATCACTATTCACAGGAAACTGCAGATAATGAGAATAAATATAAATCTGACTGCTGTATAAAAGACACTAAATTAATGTTCACATATTCATAGGGTAAAGATCCCCTTTAAAGGGGAATTGTACTCTAGGATTGAGTGGCACTTAAATTGTTTAACAGAATGTATTGCCTAGCTAGACATCCTTCAAACCACAGCCATCATTTTATCTACGTACTATTTTAGCTGGGTTTGATCTCTCCTTTATTTCACTATTTGTTTCACTTACCTAGGTAAGTCATTGTGTTAAATTAAGAGCCACTTAATCCATGGTTTTTATTTCTCCTTTAAAGAGATAGTAATGTTTCATAATAAAAGCAGCAAGGGACAATCTTCAATTAAGATAAGGGAAAAACCTGAAAAACTTGGCATGGTTTTCATTGTTTTCATAGAAAGAAGATTGTCCCCTGCTGTTATCTGTCTGGTCTATGGACTGCATTCCACATAGGAGAAGAGATGGCTTACACTAGGTAAAAGGGGCGGGAGGGGAAACTTTTGGTTGTGAATATCTCTCAAACCATAAAGGTTTGAGAAATAAGACTTATATTGTTCTTCATGTTTTTTTAATGTCTACAAAATAAAATAAAGATAAAATGAAGTATTACTATCCCTTTAATTTCTTCTTAGTACATCCACCTCAGTCGGTGGTCTTGAAGTAGAATACATAGCACACATGGCTTATCAGTATTAACGGGATATTAATTAAAATAATGTAAAAATGATAAATTCTAGAGTTTATCTTAATGAGTAAAACAAGGGTACTCCCACTGCTGAGGGGTGTTTTATTCAGTAGTTATAGCAGCCCAAAACTGATTTTTTTTTAGGTGCAATATCTGAATGGCCTGAAATGTTATAGTGGCACTGTTAATATACCATCTTATAGCGGTTTATGGTATTAGCCCCCTAACCCTGAGGGAGCTGGGAGCCACTGGTGGTTTATAAATATTAACCATGAGGCTGCTTGGTACCATTTTGTGCAGCGGTGAAGCCTCCGGGGGAATAGGAATTCTTAAAGTGTTGTTTCGTTTCCTGACCTCCCTCCCCCTTTCTTGTTTATGTTTAGTCACAGCACTTGATGTTTTCGTGGGTAGCAGGGGTGGGTCCTCACCAACTGTTGGTAATTTGCCCTCTTGGGTTTAGGGAGTTTACCTTACTCTAGTGGGCTTACGGCTCAAGTTGGAGCGGAGATTCATTGGAATTTTGTTGTAAATTAAGCCCCCCGGCATATTGATGATTGTTATGTTAATAAATGCTCCGGCCTTTTTCTTCCCAAAGAGTAATACGTGTCTCTTTCTTGGGTGGGAAGAAGAAGCCTATCCCTCTTGAACCTCTTATGCAGTCAAGGGAACATGTGGGTAGGAACATTTTGTTAGTAAATGAAAGAAATCCCTTCTACATTCTCACACAGTTTGCTTCAGACTAAGGGGACATCAGCTGAAACCTACAGACCAGTGGTTCTGAACCAGGGTGCAGTGACACTTTGGGGAGCTATGGATACCAGGTCAGGGTGCCCATATTTTTCCATGAAAACTTGTAAAAAATGTTAAAATTGAGTTTCCAATGTATAGTCATAGAAATTATTATTCACATTACGCTTTTTGTTGTTATTCTGACTATGAGACCTAAGGATAGCTATAAAATATTAGTGTTGTCCTGATAATTCCAGATTGCATGTTAAGGGTGGCTTGAATGAAAAAAGATAGGGAACCACTGTTGCAGAGTAACAGTTCCCAGACAAACCAACAGCACGATAAGGGACAAATAAAAGAATACCCAATTTCTCATTCATTTAAAGCGGAACTACCATGTCACAAAATGTTTAGCTTAACTAAATCCCCTTCTGGCGACTAGCTGCTTAGTAGTGCTAGTCACCAGAATTATTACCTGATTTAGTAGACATATGCTTTATTCCCCAGCTGTCAGTAGCACGCAGCGCGGACATCTTGCCAGAATGACGTCGGCCGGGTCTAGGAGGCGTTGCTAGGAGCCGGGCGGCTCTGGCTGGGACTGACAGCGCAGGTGTGCGGACTTCATTCTGGCAAGATGTCCGCACTCCGTGCTACTGACAGCTGGGGAATCAAGCATATATCTATTAAATCAGGTAATAATTCTGGTGACTAGCTGCTTAGTAAGGGGACTTAGTTAAGCTAAACATTTTGTGACATGGTAGTTCCGCTTTAAAAGGGAATTTTAATCCTTTAAATGCTAGAGAGGCCTACAACGCATTGCAATGCACTGGATGCCTCTCTTCATTCAAGTGGTTAAAAGCTTAATTTCAATAACTGGGAATTTTTCTTTGTTCCCTATGGTGTAGTTGGTTTGCTCCAAAACAGCTTCTCATTGCGATACGAATCCTCCAGAGCAATTTAATGTCATTGTTTATACATTATGACAGAAGTCATAGGCCTGCACTTCAAGTTAGGCAAGGATTAGTGAAACAACAGCGCACACTCTGCCATTGGTAAGACTGCATTTTAAGCAAGTTCTGCATGGTAGCATATAAAGAAAAAAGTAAGAATTTTCACTGATTTCCTGTGATCCTTGTTAGTGTATGGCATTAAACAAGGCACAGAAGGACATGATGCCCCAAATCCCCCATTCTCTCTTACACTGCCATATCATAAGGCATACACAGGAACCTTTTTGGTGTAGGGAGCTTAGAATAGGCAAATGGAGCATCGAAAAACCAGTTCCAGCTCTTCATTTACAGTGAAATTCAATGGTATATCCACACTTCTGAGACTGATATAATAAGAACTGGATCAGTTCTAGAGCAAATCACGTGCAGGAGTGCAGATGTCACTATGGAAAGATGTCTGCACTCCGTCCTGCCGGTCAGCCCAGGAACAATGGATAATTCTCTTTATTGTGGTAATAATTCTGGCGACTAGCGCTACTGAGCAGCTAGTCACCATATGGGGAATTATTGGGGGGCAAGTTTTTTAGTGGTGGTAATTCGGCTTTAAATAAATAGAAATTTTAAATGTTTTTATTTGTCCCCTATGATGCAGTTGGTTTACTCCAGAATTGCTCCATTTTTCTTAATAAATCCTCCTCTATAGCTTTCTGCATAGGACGAATAGTGTACTGTGGGCATTGGGGATTCTTGTATATTTACATGCCATCCTGCAGATGTGTTGGGAATTTGTATCCATTGAAACAAAGCATATAACCATTATTTCCCACAGCAGCCTTTGGCAAAGCAGCTGGCATTTTTGGGGCGGATTTTCACCTCCTTTTTCAGGAATGCAGGGGATGTAGTGAGAAGTATCACTTAACATATGAGTATTTCCATGAGAGTCTTGCTGGCACGTTTTGGATTATACACTAATAAATTGCAAGGGCTTCCCTGCAGCCCCTTAATTGAACACCCACACTGCATATTTGTCTGAGTATGTTCCAATTTAATTTTACAACTGTTTTCTTTTGTCTTCACTTTGTGACCATTTGTGTGGCACTTCATTGTGTGTGGCACCCACCCCTCCATGTAAATGTGTGTGTGTCCCGAGTTGCTTTAGGATTACTCTTTTTTTTTTTTGCAGCCGTTTCCTGAGGTCAAACAAGTGAGATGAGCCAGGAAGAGTTTCCATCATTAGAGTCAATGGTAAAGTCTTGCAAAACTGAATTCTATAAACATTATAACTGAGAAGCAGATTTAAATGATTCATTAAAACACAGAGAATAAAAAAATTATATTTTCACAAGACGAAAACATTGAAGTTGATGTACAACACAGAATTTGAGCAATTCTGGAGGAAACCAATTGCCACATAGGGGTAAATAAAATTCCTCAACTTTTTCTACTGAGTTAAATGCTATTTGTAAACTGAATCTCTTTCCTACACAGATTTTAGGCTTACTAAATTCACTATATCTATTCAAACTGTCTGTCCCTTATGCTTTTTGTTATTCAACCGGTGTAATGATTTTACAAATTTTTGGTTTAGTAGTTAGGGAGTTTAGTTTCAGCAGAGCTATGTTTTATGGCATATCTGATAAAGTGGCATAATTAAGTACCTATATGTCTAGACAATCACCTCTCTCCACCTTCTTAACCTGACAGAACCTCTCAGTTTCCATGAGAGTGACGGAATTAATTAATAGGGAGGAATAATCAGGCAAATCCTTTCAAAATGCAAGCTCCCTCATAGGGGAGGATTTGCAGAAGTTACAGGTCCTCTTTAACCCCTTGAATACAAAAGAGATCTCCAACACATTACTTTGTAATGCATTTGAGACCTTTCTTTTAGTCAACAGGTTAAAAACCTTATTTAATTAAATGTAAATGTTTAAATTTAACCCATGATATAGTTGATTTGCCTCAGAATTGCTCCAGTTGTTCACAGTACATCAGCCCCATAGTCCCAGTATGTGTCCAGCTCTAGGTACTGGACAGTACTAACCATATATTTTGATGTTGAACATAGAGTACTATAGACAAAGATAAAAATGACACAATTCTGGGACAAACCAGCCGCTCCATAGACGAGTAAACTTTTCCATTGGTTTAAAAGAGAATTTTAATCCCATGAATGTTAGGTCTCCAATTCAATTCATTAAACTAATAAAGAGCCACATACAGATATTGGTATGTTATCTCCTGATGAAGAGGTATCATAGCAAGAGGTGTTTTGAGGTTTTTGTGGGGTCTATATAACCACTGATACATTTTTAACATAGCGCATACGGGATATGTATATACATTTTTATCATGAAAGTGTTATTTTATAAATTAGCCTGCTACAAACATTTTTTCTTTTCTCTTGTTTTTGTTTTATTATTCCCCCACCTCCCATTATTCCATTTTTTATTCATTCAGCCAAGATTTGCATGATTAGGATCGGGCATATAATTGTTCCTGCTGCATGTACCATTGTAACTGATAATAAGTATGCCAGGGAGGATTCTGGGTAAGACTGCGTCCTATACAACTCTTCAAATTTAACATGTTGAACACTCCTTGATCCGGTTTCTTTTTCTTGGTTCACATGCAGATATTGTTCCCTTCTTTGTGTAGATGGTATTTTCACGAAGAATTTCAAGATAACAGAATAGAAACAAAATGCACAAAAAGAACTTGCCTTGTTTGTTGTTAATGTTTCTCTTGGAAGAATCCACTTTACTGGAAAGAAGACTTTTGTACTGGGATACAGGTTTTGGAAGTCTTGTTTGGGTACCATTTGTTTCAATCAATTTCTTTATGCTGTTGCACATTCTCACCCCTATTTTAAACAGCTCTGCAGAATATGCTGGCACTCAATAAATAAAGGATATTAATAATAAAGATAATAATAACTGGAGTGTGGTAACTACAATTCAGTGCCAAAAAGCACATAATAAGTCACATAATCCTGAACACATGAAGGTAGAATATTGTGTTCATATTGTTATAATATCAAATAGGGATAGGGACTCAGAAGGATAAGACTGCATTACTAGATAGGTGGCCAAGTGCCAGACATTGTAGGAAGTCCAGGCCTAACACTGTCACTCACTTTATTTTCCTGGACCTGATGCTGTAGCAGCAGTGTGCTGCCATTTGCTAGGTCTCATAGGGACACGTATGAGTGGCTGACATTGGAGGCAGCTGGAAAACTGCTATAATACCATAGCAATCTGCAGTTGTTCAGATGTCTCCTGTTGATGTAGCACTGGACAGGATATTGAGGCTGATGTACTAAGAAGAACTGAAGTTATAAAGAAAAAAACTAGTTTCCAATAGGGGACAAGTAAAAGGTCCCATTCATCAACACCTGGAATACAATGATCATTTTTCTTTATTCCCTGAGGTGCAATTGGTGTGTCCCAGAATTGCTCTACTTCATCTTACTTTAACAACATCCAGAACACACACCCAGGAGCACATATTTACAAGCACACACACACAAACTCACATACACACACAGTAGCACATATTTACAAGCATATGCACAAAAGCATTAACATATGAAACAGACATTCATATAGGCTCACAAACAAATATCACAGTCCTACCCCTTATCCTTTGTTGATCTAGTCTTTGCTCAGGTGTGTGTGTGTACATGCGTTTGTGTGTGTATACGTGCAGGCGCGAGGGCATGCGTGTGTGTGCAACCTTTTAATTGCAATAATGTCATTACTTCCCTATTTTACAAATTTAAATTCCAAATTCAAAGAAAACTTTTTTTTTTTTTTTTTTACATAATTTGTGAAAGGGGTGAGCTGCCAAGGCAGCAAAACTTATGAGCCATCTGAACAATCATAGAAAGACAAGAGTGGATTAGTTATGGTGCAAAATGACAGCAAGCATTTATAAAACGAACCCCTGGTTGTAAAGATGAGTAAAATGTAATATGTGTGATATATATTATAAATGTTTCATGTGAAGTGAAGTCCATTATTGGGGTGGATGCCTGCTTTAACCATGATTTGGGCGTGTGGAAGTGATGCTTTGTTCAATTGTGTGGTATTTGAGCCATGTATATAGAGGCTTGAGAGTAGTTTGAATGTGGCTGTGTATCTATGGGGACTCCTGATGGTAACCATGGTGGCACTGTAGCCTGTGTCCCACGGTACGCTGCATGTGTCATGTTATATTGTGCTTATTGAAGTGTGCATGTGCATATAGCTATGCACAGACCAACGTACAGTAAAGATAAGCATTATGATGACTTTTACAATTTTGTTTGGGTTCTTGGGGTCACATGACTGGTGCTCTTAGTGCAGACTGGGCATGGCTAGAGTGCCATGAGACTCCGGGTTTGACAATGAATTTGACAATGAATTACTGGGTCTATGGGGCAGAGTCAGATTCTCCAGATGTGGGGAAACCCTGCCCACTTGTGCTCAATCCCACCATGTTCCTCCCACTCTGCACCCTCTTCTACCCCTTCCCCAGTGTATTCTATTTTTTTATGTTTAGTAGTCCCGCCCCCTCATGATTAAGCCCCTCCCCTTTTTAATGACGCTAATCTCATAATTTCTCTACCCTCATCAGCACTAGAGAGCTGTCCTCTGGGCAGACACAAGTAAGAAGTTCCCAAGTATGGCCATGACTTCCCCTAGCAACTGTTGAGACTGTAAAAACAATGCTTTTATTGGCTTGACCACAACTTACCTCCCCCCATATCATTTGCATCAAAGATGGTGTCATGTTATACTTTGGGCTGATCGGATTGTATGGGTCCAGGGCATTCTGTAAAAATGCTCACTGAAAGCAGCAGAATACAGCCTATAATTGTTACTTTTGAACAGGGAAAGTCAAAAAGTCCTGTTTTTTTCACAGGGCCGGATTTATAATAAGGCAGAGTAGGCATCTGCCTACAGGTGCCCCCCATAGAGGGGCGCCTGTCATTGGTATAATTTTTTTTTTTTTTGCTTTCTGTGAGTGACAGAAGCGCTGCAGCCCTCTGCCCATGAGAATAACACAGCCACAGTCCACAGAGGAGCTCAGCTGTCTGTACAGAAGAAGCTACACGGACGGTTATTTTAACCCCTAAACCTTGGCGGCCTCTTGACTCAAAGTTAGCCAGTGCCGTATGAGACACCCTGCTCCCAGGCCCTGTTACTAAGGGTTCTGGGTTTACTTTGAAAGGCGACCTAACCATATTTAAGTTATGAGCCAAGGGAAATTAACACATTTAGCTCGCTGGGTGAGCAATACATCACAAGCTTCTTTGGGGCTAAAACCAGGGCCAGGAAAACGATAGCCCAGGACAGATAACCTGTTATCATGTACCAGTGCAAATGCCATAGCTGCTTGCCTGGGAGCTCATATCATGTTGGTAACGAGGACAGACACATGTCGCATGAATTCAGAGCATAGCACAGTATAGCAAGTTTAACCTACTGAGTGCCAAATTATGTCTATAGGAGGATGAACCTGTTCAGTGCTAGAGGTGAGCAGCGCATTGATCACAACTCTGGCACTTTGAAAAGTTTTAACTCTTTGAGTCCCAGAGAGGTACGTAACATTTTGCAATGCGTTGTGTACCCCTCTGGAACTCAAAGGGTTAATGGTAAGAGATTTCCTGATGACATTACTACTTGGCCAGGTTTCCCTTTCATGTTAACCCTCTGAGCATGCTTTACAATGAATTGCACAGCCATCTGGCACTGAAAGAGTTAAGTATCTTGACTGCTAGTAGACAGGCCTGGAAAAGATGCTGTAAAACAATCAATAAACACAGAGGTGAACACAAAATATAAAGACGTGTGATACCAACCAGAATTGTTATAAGATGGGTAGTGTTTCACACAGTTAGCGGCGCATTTAGCTGTATGTCATCTGCTGTGTGTGTGTAAGTGAAATAAACAAGGGTCCTGTGGGGCTCTGCATCCTGTGAGTCAGTGATGGAGGGGGAGAAGCATGTGTCGTAGGGAAGGACTGAGGTGAACTGAGGAAATGAGCGGGTTGTCTCTTTAAGAAAGTTTCGATGTGTCTGTGAAGTTCAAGTTGGGGTCACCCGAGGTTCCTGTCCTGGATTTTATCTTGTAGTTATATAGCTCCATATCACGTGGGGCGTTAACAGCCTCAGTGCACATAGAAACTCCTTTATGTCCCTGTGATTTTACCCCATCCACTCTCTGTACTGGAAAAGAATACCTTTATAGTTTTATTTATTATTGAAATGGATTCTGCATGCCTTTCCCAGTGGCTATTAACCTGCTGCCCCTTTCAGCAGTTCAAATAATTACAATTTACATTCAAGCAGCGGCTCCAGAGAATTCCCTAGTTCTACTCAGGACAGATTTAGACTTCCCACCAAGAAAGTCAAGATGAGAACAGTGATTGGCCAGCAGCTGTGAGATATATAACATACCCCACAAATGGCTGCTACCAAGAGCCCGGAGAGCTGCTTGTCTCTGACAGCTGCAGAGGAACAGTAAGTTAAAAAAAAAATGTTGTGGGAAATGAAACTCGGGTCAACGTTGGGGGGGGGGGCTTCAGATTTCTGTGCCCACAGGCTCCTGAGATGCAAATCCGGCCCTTTTTTTTCGTGTGACTTTTCCCACAAAAAAATGAATTTTCTGCTTTGTCGGCGTGTATCCCGACAGAGAAAATATATAAAATGTCAATTTCTTTACTTCTGCCAATGAATTCCAGGCAAAAACGTTGCCATTTCCAACCTATGCTTACTATGGCCATGATAATTTCCATTGCATTTCCATTCCATTGGGGCCAGACAGTATGTGTGGTTCTATGGATACCAGTAGGAAAAGGCTTGGGGATTAGTATGTGTTGTTCTATGGTTACCAGTGGGATAAGGGTATGGGATCATTATATGTGTTCTAGGATTAGCAGTACAATAAGACTGGGTGGATCAGTATGTATTGTTCTGTGGCTACCAATGGGACAAGTCTAGGGTGTCGGCATGGGTGGTTCTATGGCTATCAGTGGGACAAGTCTTGGTGAGTCAATATGTGTGGTTCTATGGCAACCAGTTAATTGGGAAAAAGCTGAGGTAGTTCGTTTGCATGGTCTGTTTCTATCAGTGGGCTAGGTTTTGACTGTCAGCATATGTGTGTGGTTCTATAGCTACCAGTAGGATAAGGCTGTAGGGACAGTATGTGTGGTTCTATGGATACCAGTGGGACAAGGGTGGGTGTTAAGTATCTGTGGTTCTTTGGCTACCAGTTGGACAAGTCTGGTGTGTCTGTGCTTTCGGCAGCTTTCTCTCGCGTTCAATACTTAGCACAATTTTTATGACCATAAAAAGTGAGTTTTGTTATCAGCAGTCAGAGCTTTTGATCAGTGATGAGGCCTTACTCTTACATTGCTTACTGACAAATTTGCCTCTGACAACGGGCATTATTTTCTGAAGCAGCAGGGTGGAAAGAGCACAGACAATATAAGGAAATGTGATAGATTCATAAAATAACTTCATAGTAATTTTATAAACGTTAAAGCAATAAGTAAATCCTGAAATCTTTAGTAGAGGGAAGAAGTAAGATAGTATATGAAAAAAGAATATTTGAAACTTGGAAGCCAGTTCAAATTGTGTGCAATATGTTGGTGTTGTGGTTCTCAAAAAGGGTACTGTGGCACTTTGGAGTGTAGGGGCCATCAATGTAGTGTGCCAAATTTTTGTTGTATGAAGTCTAAGACAAAAATGTGAATGTTGTGTTTTAGATATATTTTACTTACCTTTGTATGCATTTTATGCACTTGTATGCACTTTATTCTCATTCAGACATAAAATAAGTAGCTACGGGTATATATATGCTTTTCTCCATCAATATACCCTGGAAAATTGAATACAAGAAATTAGTTGTTCCTTGAAAATGCTGGACTGTGTTCTAGGGGTGCCTTGAGTAAACAAAGATTGATAACTACCAAGTTGGTGCTTAACATTCTCTTTCTGAGTATTTTAGCATATTCTGTGTCCTCTTTGTGAAGTCATATGTTCCCAGGTATGATAACTTGTTAGATAACCTGGTGAAGATGTGACCAGTCCATCTTTTGTCTTTAATCTGTCAGCACAGCTCATATTCTGCACTTGGACAAAGGCATAGGAATCATGTGCCTGCTCTACTAGGTATGTACCACAGACTAGGATTGTTTTGCTGAGCACACACACACACACACTACACCAGCATTAATAATTTATTGTAAGGAAGCCCTGAACACATGTCCTGTACCACTGCAGGATAATGGTTTAGTCAGTTCATATATGCCTTGTTAATACTTGGAGTTAAACATGGCATAGAGGAATGGCACCCCTGAAACACTCATACACTTACCCACCACACTCCTTTTGGTGCAAATAGGCAAAGTTTATGCATAAATAACATACAGTATAGGCACTGGACTCATCCAACACAAATGTAAAGTGCTAGTGCCTACTTTAGCTTGAAATACTATTTATACATCTACCCCATTAAGGCTGCTGTACTAAAAAGAACTGGAGTCTTTTTGGAGAAAGCCAACTGCACCACAGGGGGCAAATAAATACTCACATTTATTTAAAAGGGGGTTTTAATCCCCTAAATGCTAGAATGATCTCCACCACATTCCTAACCAATGCATTAGAGACCTCTCTAGCATTCAGGGGGGTTAAACACAATATTTAAGTTAATGGATATTTGTGGAGTCATTTGCCCCATGGTGCATCTGAGTTGCTTGAATTGTTCCAGTTCTCCTTAGTATATCAGAATTACTATCATATATAATATATAATAATTCACTAGGATGTTTGTCAGAAGCTGTCATGCTCAGTAGAGACTGCCCGAATGCACAGAATGCTGGGAGGTGTAGGAATGCTGGGAGGAGTAGCAATGCTGGGAGTTCTGTGCTGGGAGCATTCTGTGCTTTCGGCCAGTCTCTACGGTGCATGACTGCGTCGGCGGCAGGACGCAGAGCAGGACTGGCCTCTTAACCCTTTGAGTGCCAGAGGGGTATACAACGCATTGCAAAGCAATATGTTGTGTACCCCTCTGGCACTCAAAGAGTTAACATAACCCTAACTTTGGCCTTTTACACTGGTATTATTATGTTTGAATTAGGAAAGGAAAATGCACCCCAGTGATTTCACTAAAAGATTAAGTTTTCTTCATCAAATGTGTTTTTTCATGAGGTCGCTGCTTATGATTTGTCATACTGTTTATTCTGGGCATCCCACTTCACATTTTACACACACACCTGGGATGAACATTATAACATTAAACAATTAAATCCTGATTGCAGCTTTCCACAGTGTGCACTGATCAATAATACACAAGGGCTGGTGCCCAACCCTGAAGTGGAAATTGATTTTGGTATTTTGATATTATTAGGTTTTTGTGTTTAAAGGCAACATGCCGCTTCTACAAAGTACTTCTTAGAGAGAGGATGTGGCCCTGTGGATTTTCTATACCCCACGCTTTGTAGAGAAATCTTCCAGACGGTGCCTTGGTTCATTTGGACTCTGTACTTGTTGCTTGATGGCTGCAGCTTTGAATTTTTCATTGACTTTTTTTCTATCTGCTATGAAAAGGAGACATACATAGTGCTCTCATCCAAGGCTACAAAAAGCAAACCTCCAGAATAGACACTTGGGAAAAGGAAGGATTACACTGCACACCAGTGCTAAATCTTTGGCAAACACAGGATTTATAATATTAAAAGAAGTATTCAATAATGACAATTAGATTTGTTTGTAATCATTCTGTATGCAAAAGCCATTACAGAATCATGAGTATAGACCAAATGACCAATAGTGGCAAACAATTCTCAATATTGGGGTGATTAAGTTATGTGTTTCTCCAATTTCATGAGGCAAAATAGTATGGGGGTTGGATCTAGACAACAGGAAACACCCTCTTGTTTTGCCCCTGAAATCCTCAAAGCGAGAGGTACGATAAATTCCCGGAGGATGCCACCAAGGCCCCAATGATGCTAAATAAATTCCATTGCACTTTAAGGGGTTCTATCATCTCTATACATGTTGGTCTAAATAGTTAGTTTATGTAGTGAGTAGATGTTATAACATTTTCTTTTTTTTAATAAAATTAATATTTTGCTGAAATTAAAGAAATAAATAAAACTGAGGTTACCAGCTCTGTACCGCAGTCTGTCACTCTGCCTCTGCTCCCCTCCCTTGATCTAGCCTCCTCCGATGATGGATGTAAGCATGTAAGCTGGAGCGCTCTCTGGCCATAACATCTAATCGCTACATAAACTATTCAGACCAACGTGTATAGGGGTGATAGATCCCCTTTAAGGTCTTCTCAGCATCCCAGATCAACTAGGAGCCCACCCCCTACTTTAAACAAAAAAAATATACCCTGGGAATGTATAGTATCCCCCTTCCTTTTTCATGTGTTTTTTTTATTTATTTATTTGTATTATTGTTTTAACGGTTGACTCAGCACCACCAATAATTTTCAGGGAAGGGATACCTCAATGTACAAAAGTTTGTAGCGCGATATTAATAATGTTTGTCTTTCATATAAGACTGACTGCAGTCTTCCTTCACCTCCAAATTGCTTGAATATAAAGAATTGCTTTTCTTACCAAAAAATCAAAGTCCTCTATAGAGGATGTAGCCTGTGAGCCTTTCCCTTCACCAGGCCTGTTGCTGAGAAGCTTTTACTGAGCAGTTGTTAACATGAAATGTTTATGAGTAAATGTTATTCTCATTTACAGGACATCTGCTTTGTTTCTCTGTCTGAGAGTGTCATGTTACAGCAAGTGGATGAGACCGAGGCAGATAGGCACCTGAATAAATTAACATCGTGTCCACTAACTTATATATATAAATATGCCCCTGGAGAAGTTGGAAGTTGCTCCATGAAAGTGCATTAGGGCTTTCTTCCACTTACATTTGTTACAGTCAACCCCATATTTGCCATGAGATTTCTCTCCCCTGTTCAGACCTGAGAGACTATAGAACAGATTATTGTTTGATAGAGCTCTACTAGTTGGCCCATGGCCATCATATAGCCCAGACAAGGATATTAATGGGCCAAAAACGATAGGAGAAATGTCCTTATGCTCATTCTTTCTAAATAGGCCCAGAAATTTTTCATCCATGGGAATAAACATCAGTTTTCAAATGATCTCTTCTTTGCACTAATGCAACACTTGCAAAACAAAACCATTGTTTGGATGGGTGTATTAAGATATATGAAGAGAGCTGTACCCTGGGAGATTGATATAGAAATCAGTGGGTAAATTAATGATATAGATCAGGGGCATCCAAAGTTTTTACAAATATGGGCCTCATAAACATTTGGTCAACAGGCAGCAAGTTGTACACACACATGACATAGATGTACTGAGGTGTATGTATTGGTAGATGGCTGTGGGTGGAAAGACTGATATATATTTAAAGAGGTATGTGTAAACAGTTAGTTAGTTAGTTAGTTAGTTAGTTAGTTAGTTAGTTAGTTAGTAAATCAGTCAGTCAGTGTGTGTGTGTGTGTGTGTGTGTGTGTGTGTATGTGTGTGTGTGTGTTTGTCTGTGTAATGCATAAGTGTGTGCTTAAAACTTAAATTTGCCCAACAAACACTCATTGGGCCATATGTTCAAAGAAGTTGCGAAATATCTTTTGTCGTTTGTGTCGACTTTTCAAAGTACAGTGTTGTTGGGATCATTAATATTTTCAGAGAGTGTCGGTTGTGATTGGAAATATGTCGTTTGTCCTGACTGAAATTGTCGTATGGAACAACAAAAAAATGTCTTAACTAAAGACACAAATGTCTTAAAAAATGTCTTAACAGCAAAAATGTCTTTAAAAATGTCTTAACTAACGACAAAAATGTCTTAACGAAAGACACAAATTCTCACATTCAGAACTTCACATTCCCACCACTTTTTTCTTAACGTGCAAATTTTGTGTTTTGGAAGAAATTTTTTTGTCGTTAGTTATGACAAATTTTCCTTTCCTCTATACAACACTGGAGAATAGTTTAGCCACGCCTTAGCCACGCCCCTTTGCCCGTCAATTCTGGAGTTGTGTTGTACACAACGGACATTAGTAGTTTTTTGTCGTATATTCTATAGAAAATATGTCGTTCATGCATTCAAGGGCTTATTTTTGTCTTTCATACGACAATTTTATGTCATTATCCCTTTGAACATACGGCCCATAGTCTGCATTCTTACTGATTAAATACAAATGTTATCATGTTCATTTAGTCTGATGGGAATGAACTTTAATCTTTCTATTATAGTTTTTTCCTCATATGAACAAAAATTTCAGAGAAACATGATAATAGAAACAGCAAAACAAATTAAAACTTTGTTTAATTAAAGTCAGATATTTTATAGTATCTAAACACACAGAAAGAATGAATTACACTACACTATAATAATTCTGATTTCTAACGTTTAATAATATAATGCATTAGAAACATGTGAATGTTTCCATTGGTAATTCCTGGAGATTAATCTGGGGCTTTCTTTTGTGACATGGTAGACATGGTACCATAGATAAAGATACCAGTAAAGAAAAATGTCAACTGGAGTCGTGTAATTTTTATTATCAGTTAATGAAATCAAAACTAGTTTTCAACATATCCAAAAAGAACATATCCTTGTCACAGAGCATAAGACTGATTGGAGATAGCAACACTGAACTAATTAAAATGTACCATATAAAAGATAACAGTTGAATATAGAGAATCTCTTTTATAAATAGTATACATGGCCATTAAAGGAGAACTAACACCTCCTATTACTAAACCCCCCAAACACATTTACCTTTCTGTGGCCAGAATATCTTAAAGGCCTTTATGATTTTTTTTCCTTGTGCCTTTGTTCAAGGCTCTTCAATTAGTCCTGATTGACATCTCCTTGGGGGAGGACATGACAGTTGCTAGCGGGATCACAGGACCTCAAACTTCACTCACTGCTCATTGCAATATTAACCTATAAGGATCAGAGGGGCATGCAATGCATTGCAATGTCCGCTTCAGTTTGAAAAAGCTGCCAGAAACTGTTATGTCTGCTTCCATGGAAATAAAATGCAGGTTTGTTTGAAGATGTTATCTATTGACCAAAGGAGCTAGGGCAAAATTCATAGGGGTCATTAGGACTTTCTGTCAATAGTATAGGAAGTGGGGTTAGTTCTTTAACAAAGGTTTAATTGTTTTATCATGTTTCTATTACCATCTACAAATTTTTATTCTTATTCTTATTAACACACTAACACAGTTGATGCAGTCGTGTCCATCACATTCAGCTTTTGCCATATCACCCCTGTTTTTGTTGATCTAGAGGAAACCAAAAAAGTCCCCATTAAAGCTATTTCCAGTGATGTATCCAGTAGGTAAAAACAGTTCCTTCCTGTCTCCATAAAGCAGTCAGATATTTCCGTAATTTGACATTCTATCATCACTGAAATTAGCCTAATGATCTATATCATTCTGTGCTAAAAAGGTATAAAGGACTTTTTTAAAGGGATAGTAATGTTTCATAATAAATCAGCTCTAATTAATCATCATAGTATTTGGACTTTGGAGAGTGTTATGTCAATTCTGTCAGAGTTGTAGTTCAAGAGTAATTCAATGACAAAGTGTCCCCCTCCCCCCCCCCTTTTACTGATGTAACACTGTTCAGCCAGAGCAGAAAGGAGGCGCCTAGGTAGACTGCAGAGAGGGACAATCTTCAATTAAGATAAGGGAAAAAGCTGAAAAGCTTGTCAAGTGGGGCAGGGCTTTCATTGTTCTGATAGGAAAAATATTGTCCCTTGCTGTTATCTGTCTGGTCTATAGACTGCATTCCACATCTGAGAAGAGATGGCTTACATTAGGTAAAACTTGGCTTGTGAATATCTCTCAAACCATAAAGATTTGAGAGATAAGACTTATATCGTTCTTCAAGTTTTTTTAATGCCTACAAAATAAAATAAAGATAAAACAAAGTGTTACTATCCCTTTAACTTAACTCCATTCTCTTCCAACACAGCTTCCTGAGGCTAGGAGTTCCATATCCTTACTGTCCTTAGTGTAAAAAAATCCCTATCATTGTTTAGTCAAAAACACGTTTCCTGTAGCCCTTTTTTCTGTATAGGTAAAAAGGTGGTACTGTGTTAGCAGTAGAAAAAGCAGGAGACTAGTAGAGTTAAAGTGATACTTTATTTAACTGAATAGCATTAGAATGCAAGCTTTCAAGACAACGTAGATATTCTTTTTGCTCAGGTATTTGAATAAAGAGTTCCATAGACAGTTTCTTGCGTTGGTCTTGAATATATTTTTAAGTAGCAATCGTATCACTCATTTTATCTAATGTAAACAAACCCTGTTCAGCTACATTGAATCCCGTTATCAATTTTGTTGCATGTGTCTATACTTTTTCCTTTCTAATAATGAATAGATGTCCAAATCTGCCTCCATATTGTAGATGAGGTCTTACCAAGGAATTATAAAGAGATAGAATTATTTTCCCATCCTGTGCACCTATAACCCTTTTTATACTTAATAGTACCATATTTGCTCTTGCAGTATCTGAGTGACACGACACACTGTTTTTTTAGAAAATATTACAAATGAAAGTAATTTCTATTCAGTGCACATGTAGCATTTTTGTTTATGTAACCTAATTCATAAACTTACCTTTATCTGTATTAAACCTCATCTGACATTTTCTACCAATTCACAGTTTCTGCAAATAAAAAGTATCCTACTCTGTGTACATTTCCTTACATTGTTTTAGAATAATCAACAAAAGATTTGAAAACCTACTTCAAGTTTATTAATAAAGAAATTTTAATAAACATAAATATTAATAAACACATAAATAGCATTGGATCCAGGACTGAACCCTTAGACACTCTACTTGCAGCTACAGACCAATTTGAAAAGGTTTTATTTATGACAGTTCTCTGCATTATATCATTAAACTACTTTCAAATCCTTTAACACATATTGTCTGCTACAGTATCAAAGACCTTAGGAAAATCCATGTATACTACATGCAAGGCTATACTCCTGTCTGAGTCACCACTTAACCTTTCATAGAATGCAAGTAAATTAGTCTGGCATTATCTAGCCTTCAAAAAATTATGATGATTCTTACCAATGGTATTGTTGGTAATCACATCATCCTGAATATTATCCTTTAGTAACTCTTCTAGTATCTTACCCAATATGGAAGTAAAACTCACAAACCTATAATGTACATGTTTGTATTTCACCCCTTTTTAAATAATATGACTAAATCTGTTTACTCCAATCACAGGGCAATGATGGTTCATAAGTATTAAATATAATGGCCTTTCTATTACTGAACTAAGTACCCTAAGTATCCTTTGAGGAATGTAATCATGTTCTGGTGCTTTACTCACCATAAACTTTTCAAGTCTCTATTGGTTAACCATGTGCATAATGGAGAAAATGCCATGCATTGTTTCTTTTGTATATTCCGAAGAAAGGAAATTGTTTAAAGTGTCAACCATCATCTTATCCTGACTAATTTTCCTGTCCCAGTTTTAACGGGATAGTATTACTTCAAAATTACTATCCCTCATATTGTAGTCCTTAATAAACTGAGTTAAATGACACCAGCGGCATCACTCAAACCTTTATGGTTTAAGAGATAGCCGCTTTCAAAGTTTCCTCTCCCCTGCTGCCAGCAGGAGAATCCGGTCTCTGAATGGTTTAAGAGATAGCCGCTTTCAAAGTTTCCTCTTCCCTGCTGTCAGTGTTCTGCTGCCAGCAGGGGAATCCGGTCCCGGGACAGGTGGAGGCTCTTAAACAGAGCCAATATCTCGTTATGGAAGGAAAAATGATTCATTGAAACAGTCTTCTATGTGTGCTTGGTTACCAACAACACGTTGAAGACTGTTTCAATTAATCATTTTTCCTTCCATAACGAGATATCGGCTCTGCTGGAGAGCCTCCTCTTGATTCAGAGACCAGATTCTCTTGCTGGCAGCAGAACGCTGACAGCAGAGGAGAGGAAACTTTGAAAGCGGCTATCTCTTAAACCATAAAGGTTTGAGAGATGCCACTGGTGTCATTTAACTCAGTTTATTAAGGGCTACAATATGAGGGATAGTAATTTTGAAGTAATACTATCCCTTTAAGTGGTCCAATATCGTCCTTCTTCTTTTTGCTATGTATATACTTGTGACCATAATTAGGATTTGTCTTGCTTTCTTCTGCAATTCTTTTCATATTTTCATTTTTTTTTCTAACACAGTTGCTTGTTTGCAGAGTTTGTTGAATTCTTCATATTTTAAATTATGTGCCTGACCAATTTGCCTCCTTTCTCCCCATTTCCCGATGAATCTCATTGTTAAACCACATTGGTCTTAATTTGCTTCTCTTGTAGTTATTACCCAAAGGTATATATTGATGAGTATATTTATCCAAAAGCCTTTTCAATAAATTCCATCTTTCTTCTGCATTTTTGTAATTGAAAATAACATCCAATTGAATGCTCTCTAACATTGCTTTTTGCATAGTAAAAAAGCATTTTTGAAGTTGAATGTTCCAGTTATGCTCTTAGTATTTATATTTTTCATAAACATAAAGCCATTTGATTTTCAAAATCTTAAATCAACTATATACTGAGCTTGTAGACTGACCTTCTGCCCATCTATCCACCGCCACGTGCAATTTAGTTGGTTTATATTTGAACTGACATGCTGTCACTCTTTGTCCATCCTCAATCACTATTTGTTCAGATCTGCTTAGATATGGCCCTTTATTTGTCATTTCATGAATATCTGATCCTTGTCTGGGAACAGAATTTGCAAAATGCCATGGGCAAATAGTCATTAAGACTCTCCTTAAAATCCTCTCTTCTCCCTGCTGCTCACCTATTACTCCCTGAAAATGTTTGGCGCAGACAAAAGGTTTGTGATTTAACATATTTTAATTGAGCTTCTATTACTTCAGTGCAGAACAGGGTTGAGCAGAACTGATTTCAATTAGTATTTACAAGTTAACCCCAACATTATCAGTGTAACTGCTTGGAAGGTAGGGAGGTCTACAGCGCATTGTACAGCAATGAACTGGATCAATTCTCTCTGGTTCAGTGATTTATTAAAGGGAAATGTGACCTAAGAATAAGTGAATCTTAATTTGTAGAGCAGTCAGGTATACCTGTATTAGAATTATCAAAGTGGATTTGTAAAGAGCCTGAACAATTCATATTTTTGGGATATCCCAGATTTTGCACTGGTGTTATAATAAAATGGACTGAGATAATAGTAATAAGGGCAAAATCAGGGAAATTCTAAACTCTGCATTGGCTTGGACCTTTAAGAATGCAGTCTGACACCCCTGCTCTATATATTTGTAGATATAGAGTATATTGTGAATCCTGCCTCTGGGTCACACCTCCTCACAACAAACAATGGGATTCAGTAGACCTGAATGACTCATCAGGGACATTAGTCTTTATCAGATTGTACCCTGAAACAGCCAGCAGTGGCATACAAGAGAGATCAAATACAAATCAAACAGAATATCTGCATAACTGACTGCTGTTTGAAAGATACCAACTGCAGTGAACTTCGACACCCTAAGATACATTTAGTGCCTTTTAACGGGAAGTAAAAACTGCCTGTATGATATGCTAGCCATATGTTTGTGATATAAATCGTTACTGAGAGATGAACCTTTATTTGTGGGTGAGTGACAGAGTGTGGCACTTGATGCTAAATACTTTTGTACAGGGCAATCATTACAACTCACTGTGCTAAGACTGAATGCAAGCAGAGATCACACACTGGGGGCATTTCTAATTGCACAATAAGCAGTAAGTGTGGCCTAACAAGTAATTAGCATATTATGCAGGGAATTGTCATTAAGGGATCACCGTAACCATAGCAGAGGGAAAACATGCAGAAGGGGAGGGTCTGGGAGAAGTGTGGCAGTTTTTATGGGTGGAGACCCCCATTCTCCCCCTTTGGGAGGACTTATAGTGGAATGGGAAGCTGATATTGTACCCCAGGGCGGGAAGAGAGGGTTGGAAGCACCTCCTTGGGGTGTTTGGTTGATCAGGTCAAGCTGGGTGTTTTTCTTGCCTTGCATGGGGGTTCGGTTTAAGTTTTAACACAAATAATTGATAATGGTTCTTTTGGGAGAAAACGCCTTGTGGAGATATGCCCCAGGCTTATCCTGCAGATGATGACGTTACCCATTGGAGTTGGCAGGGTCTGGCACAATTGGGGTAATTGGTTTAACTTTGTTTTAAACTTGATAATTGATATAGGCTTAGCATGAGCCCCGTTTGCTTTAGCCATGCATGGGGTCTTTTGGGGATATAAAGGGAGTTGGTGCAGGATGTTGATATTGTTGATATTTGTGCTGTATAAAATGGGACAAGTTAAACAAAGGTCTTACCCTTACCCAGTAAGGGTAGAGATTCACCAAGATGTGATAATGCTGAGATGACGTCTCCAGTTTATCACTTCTCTAGTTCCTATGTTATTCTATGGAGCCTAGTCACTATGATCTCCAAAGCTGAAGAAATCTTAGTGCATAGGCTCCATCAGGCACGTGCACACATAGACACCAAGGGGGGCTTGAGCACTTGCCCTTTTTGTCCAAAGTGCCCTCGTGCCCTTTTAACAAAAAAAAAAAATTTAATCAGTCCGGTTTTATCGAGAAGTGCCCTTTTTTTCATTGGAGCCCCTGCCCCCCAAAATGTCTGTGCACGTCCCTGGGCTCCATAGAATAACACAGGAATTGGAGAAGTGATAAACTGGAGAAGTCATCTCCACTTTATCAACACTTTATCACAGCTTAGTGAATCTTCCCCTCTGGTGTTGTGTGTTTTCTTGCTCATTCCCTATGCCTTTTGAAAGTGCTACACAGTCACCAAATCAGTAAGATTACTATCTTATAAACTATTTATTTTACAATAACGTGGATAGCACAATATATAGAAAGATTGTAGCTCTCTCTAAAACAAATCTAAACTTGCCTTAAGGTGACAGGTTCACTTTAAACCTGTGATTAGTGGAGAGGTCTCTAAACAGTGCTTTGAAATGCTTTGGAGATCTCTTAATTTAGCATTCAATTTGTTTAGAGCCATTTAATCCTATAGGAATAGTTCCCCTTTAATGCAGACGTTACAATGTCTGTTGTAAAGTGGTAGAGCACCCTTACCATGGATGACAGTGAGAATAAGAGCAAAGTAAAAGAACAACTATCTTTCTAAAATGAACTGGGAGACTGAGACATCCAGCCAAGCCTATATTAATGTATCAGTTCCGCAAGCTCTCAGTAATACTCCAAAGGTTCCCAGAGAAACAATAATGTTTCTCATTAATGTGTCAGCATTGGGTAGTCACACAAGTCTGGGGTCACAATGGCAGGCTGTCCAGCCTATTCCTGAATCAAACAGATGGTGAAGGTTAAGTGACTGCTCTGTGACTAGCTGCTTGGAAGTAATTGGAGATCATTTGTATTTCAAGTCACAACTTTGAACACAGGCAGGCCTAAGAAGGGTTAATATGTAAACACTTTTGTATTTGCCCCTCATTCTGGGGTTTTCTATGCCCTAGGATACTACGTCTTCTAATCCTTGCTCTAGGCTATGGGGAAGAGCGTCTTGCAGAGTGGAATGATTCATTTTAGGCTGCAGTCCATCTAAAAGCCAGCAACATCTTATTAAAGCCTGTGATAATCTCCTCTACTAATGCATTGTTTCTTTTTATGGGCTCCAATTAAGGCTGAAGATCTCAAAACCAGATCCAAGGAAGCAAGGCACACTTTCTATTTGCAACACTTTGCAAACAATCACACAGTCTGCTCCTCAGGTTCCTAACTCTAATACCAATTGACTTTTTCAAGTAACGTAGTGTGCATTTAACAACAGCGGTTACTGTTGTATCCAAACTTGTCAGTGAGTATTGACTTTTCCTGTGCTCCACTTTCCCTACTGACTGCTTCATTCTTTGTTTGTTTTCTTAGTGTTAATATTGGAAATAAAACACATGTTTCCTCTCCTCCTCCTCATGTCTCTGTGTTATCTTCAGCTAATGTTACAGAAAATCAACGATTGTGGAGAGGTTAAAACATAGGAACATTTGTAAATCCAATCACTTGAAGCATATATTTTATATATAAAGATATATTGGTGGGGGCTGTACGAATCTGCCAGCTCATCTCAACTCAAATTAGCCTACAACTCCAGTGGCTATACTTCAGGGTATGCACTAGATAATGAATGGCCAAATGCAGTGTGCCTGGACCCAGAGTGGGCCTGGCTGATATTTTTAACATGTTTTTTGCACCTAATTAACTAGCCCATGTGATCTAGGAGTCTAGTGTCCATCTGCTGCCACTAATGTACAGTTCTTGAGAATAGCTGCCTGTTAACCCTTTTTTAGGGACAGAAGGGTGTAAAATAAATTGTGTAACAATGGATTACTCACCCCTCTGGTCCTTAAAGGGATAAATACCAGTTTCACCAATTACTTAAAGGGATAGTAACACTTAGTATTTAGTAAAAATTATATTGTAAGGTTTATCCTCCTAAATACAACAAGGTTTCTACCACTGCTGAGAGGCATTTTATTCAAACGTTATAGTAGCTAAAACTGCTAAAGCTTGCATTTTTTAAGTGCAGTATCATAGTGGTGTGACAGAGGGATAAATCTAGTGCTACACTAGCGCTAGGTGTGGGTTCATCCTCTTGTCCCAGAGAAAGTTATGAGATATAATGATTCCCTATCCTAAATATGGGTGCATAATATCTCAAAGTTATTTGTGTAGACTGGCCTTATACAAGTAATATAAGGACAATGAAAAGGATTACAGAGTCTATTGATATATATCATGCGAATGTTTATTGGCTAGCTAAAAGATATCAAGCAAATAAGAAAACTTAGCAATAACACAATAAAAACAAGTTACATTACATTACATCCAACTAGCAGAGTGTGAGATAATTATAAAATATTGCTTGCCATAAAAGAGAAATCACATATCAGTCAGTCTTGGTCACTTAGAGTGTCAGGTAACCTGATCTGTCCGCTACTGACTTATAGGGGTCCTGGCACTCAATATATACCTTTTCTCTTAGCATGAGCCAAGGAGGTGAGGAACATGCATTTGGCTTGTGCACGGAAAGACCATATTTGGGGATGGATATAGCAGCTGGTTATTGGACCTGTTGCTAAGGGTCTTAGGTAGAAGCAGCCAACGGTATACTTCTGCTTTCTAGAGGCCCAGGGGTAAAAAGGACAACTGTATAACCATCTACTTCCCCTTTCTAGGAGCTATAGGGAATGTGTGGCAATTATCAATTAGGGCAGACGGTTGTGTTACAACAAGTCTGTCCAGATAAAGTAAGAATATGTTCTAGCAGTCTCTGCCATGGCTAGAAAATAAATGTATATAGTAACCCTTTGTGTCCCAAACAACAGTGGCCTGAAATTGTACAGTGGTGCTGTTGCAACACCATCCTATGCAGATTTATGGTCAACTGACCAGAGCTGTCCATAGGATGGTGTAGCAACAGCACCACTGTACAATTTCAGGATATTGAGATATTGCATCTAAAATACAAGTTTGAGCTGCAATAACTCTTGAATAAAACACCTATCAGCACAATGAGTATCCTTGTTTTATTCAGGAAGATAAACCTTACAACATAAATTTTACTTTATATTAAGTGTTTCTATCCCTTTAAACAATATTGATAAATTACTACAACTAGGCTTATAACTGAATAAAAAAGATTAAACATTTTTGTACTATTTTTCTATTAATACTAATGAGGTTTTATATTAATACTAATGAAGTATTGTATTAATACTAATAAGGGTTTGTTTCAGAACCAACCTTCCACATTTCAATGCATGTTAGCATCCATATTGTCGAAATACAACCATAGACAGATGTTTGGAATGGTGGGTTCAAAGAATGTTTGGGAGCAGCACAGGCTACTCTGTGCACGTTTGGTGGGGAGTCTATATATATAAAATGGCTTGTAGAAAAGGCAAAAAAGTATTATATATATATATATATATATATATATATATATATATATTACTCAATATAATGTTAAAATAAAATACAAATACTAAAAGGATTCATGTAACGAGGGGATATCATGGTTTGGTGTTAACCAAAAGGGGAGGTCACGTGAAAAGGTTTGGGACTGCTGCTTTAGTGCTTATCAGCACACACCAGTGTCATTAAAGCTTTAATGTTAGCAGGTCTCAAACATCTCCCCTGTAGCATGTACCTGTAAATGAAGTATAACTTGCATACTTGGGATCTTTCCAGATCTGTCCTGGACCCTCTGGGTTTTAGAGTTAGTTACCAGGTCTCCGGGGACAGAGGCCAATTCTCCAGCTTTGGTGAGTTTCCTGGGTAACTCCTCCTACTTCTTATCATTCTGCCTGCTTCTCACCCTGTTGCGCACACTTACTGCCCACAATCCTGTTTAAGCCCCACCTGCCTGATTAAGACCTGCCCACCTTATGACAAGATTCGAGTCATTAAACATGCCTAGTCACAGCCCATGAGCTCTCTCCAGGAGTTTAATAGAAGAAAGTCCATGTACGATAATTAGGACAATTTTCTCTGCTCTTATTAGTCCATCACATAAAATAGGCACAGAGGCAAAGGACACCTAGAGACACCCATTCACTTATCCTTTCCTATCCATTTAGTGTAGGTGGCCTTAAAATGAACCTGCCACCTTAAAATAAGTTTAGTTTGTTTTACAGAGAATTACAATTTAAAATGTAAAATTAAAATGTCTGCATTGATGCTGTACAAACATTTTTCTTTAAAATAAAGAGTTTTTAAGACATTAAAGCGGAACTACCACCACAAAACAATTTTAGCTTAAATAACTCCCCATCTGGTGACTAGCTTCTTAGTAGTGTTAGTCGCCAGAATTATTACCTTATTCAATAGATTTATCCTTTCTTCCACAGCTGACAGGCATGACAGACAGCCGACATCTTACCATAGTGAAGTCAGCACGCCTGCTCTGTCAGTCCCTTCCGGAGCCGAATGGCTCCTAGAAACGCCTACTAGAGCCGGCTGGGACTGACAAATCAGGTGCGCAGATGTTACTATGGCAAGATATCCGCGATCCGTCCTGCCTGTCAGCCATGGAAGAAAGGATAAATCTACTGAATAAGGTATTAATTCTGGAGACTAGCGCTACTAAGCAGCTAGTTGCCAGATGGGGAATTATTTAAGCTAAAGTTGTTTTGCAGTGATAGCTCCGCTTTAAAGAGGACTTATCACCATTCCAAATACTCCCCTCAGTGGGCTCTTCCATCTTGAAAAGATTTGCATGAATATTCCTCCTTATCAATTTATTCCACCCATTTGGGGAAAACGGATAGGTTTTAGCAGCCTAAATAAATGGAGACAGGTGATTTTCTGGACATATGAGTAACTAATAATGTGGCTTTATCTAAACCAAAGCAGGGAACAAAGCTGTGATGAGCTTAGATTCCCAAACGACTAAATCAAAATCTCAGAAACTATTAACCCTATGAGTGCCAGAGGGACATCCACGCTACCCCACTGGCACTCCAGGAGTTAACCTGTTTATTCTAGAGACACAAGGTATAAGCAGCTTAAACAGATACATTTAATGAAACTAAAAGCTGTGTATGTAACAGGTGCACTTTAAATTCTCAAAAACTATTTTGATAACAAACCAGTGGCTAGCACAACATATAGGCAGCTTTTAATTGTCTTTAAAATTAGCTAAACCTATCTTATGGTGACAGGTTCAGTTTAAGAGGAGGCTTTTTGATGTAAGTATCTTAGTAAATTGGCAATATTAAGGCACAGGCCTAAGAAATCAGTTTCAGTGCAGTTGGCTTGCCCCAGATTGATTCTATTTACCTTAGTACATCATCCTCTGTGTTGTTCAAATGTTATTCTATACTGAACGGGAAAATTCAGGAGCAATTCTGTAGCAAACCAATCACACCAGAGGGGACAAAAATCCAATTAATTTAAAAAGGGCTTCCAAACTGTTGAATACTAGAGAAGTTTTCCTCCCATGATGGAGTCGATTACCTCAGAATGCCCCATCTTTAGCTTCCTGAATACAACCCTAACACTTCCTGGTCTCATTGAAGACCTAGGCAGGGATGGAGGCAGATGCCAGAATAGAAAGGAGGTTAGGGCAGGGATGAAGTGCTTTTTATATTAGATTGAAGTGTTGTTTGTCAAAAGAGTGCAGAAGGGCAATATGTCATTGTATTCGAAAGCATAGTGTTTATTATACATTTCTCAAACTTAAAGAAGGGAGATGAGATTGCCTTGTTATTTCTACCTTGTTCTTAACCAGGCAAAGTAAAGTAATGGTTGCAAAACCTTTAGAAGCATTCAAGTACCTCAGTGACTTTCATCAGATGCTATGTGTACAAGAAACAGGGAAAAAAATCCTTCTATCTTTTTATTTTTACTTTGCTTTAATCTTATTTGATGATGTCTCAACAGGCTGGGACATGCTTTCTTGGATGGCAATTTCACTGCACCATATGTGTCTCGCACAAGATAGCCGAGCGAAATGAGTCTTGGCAGGAAGGGGACTAAACACATTGACAAAGAGAATGAAAAAAACTCTCGTTATTTAACCCCCTGTTGTCTGTGTGCACATCCCCCTGGTCTTGTGCTACGTGGAAGGACACAGGCCTTGCAGGATTTGATTTAGAATGAGAGTGAGATATGTTGGGCTTCACATATAAAGAAAAAGTGGAGCAATTCTGGGGAAATCAAATGCACCATAATGGACAAATCAAAATTATTTCCATTTATTTAAAAGGAGCTTTTAGACCGCTCTAGAATTCAAGTAGTTAAAATCCCTCATTATATCAAGAGGAATTCGGGGAATATTTAGTTGTTGCCTTTGGTGCAGTTGACCTTTGTTACTACAAGGTCAGTATTTTCATAAGAAATGTGGAAGATTTCTAGGGAAAGCCATTTGAACTCTAGGGGAGAACTAAAAATTCCCCTTGATTTAAATGGAAGATTTAACCTCTTGAATGCAAGAGAGGTCTCCAATGCATTGTGAAGCATTCAAGGGGTTAAAATCCTAATTTACATCAAGGAGAATTTTTGGAGTTTTTAGTACTCCCCTATAGTGCAAATGGTTTGCCCCAGAACTCTTCCCCTTATCTTTTGATTGTGCTCATTTTGGCAATACAAGCTATTAACCCTTTGTGAACCCCATTGTGCTGGACACTCCTCTGGCACTCAGAGGGAGAAATATAAAAATCCACCAGTGCAACTCATTTGGCACTAACAGGGTATGTACTATCAAATAAGCTTTAATGCGTTCACACACTCCTCTGTTGCTAAGACTTTAATATGAGCAATCTCGATACTCTAGCCCTCTATTGGTTACCTATTAAGTAAAGTATTGTATTGTATTGTATTTCTTACAACATTCTCCTCCTCTCCTTGAAGTCTCTTTGTTCTTCAGCACCCTCTTACATTTCTGCTCTTATCTCCCACTACACTCCTTCCTGTCACTTGGGTTCTTCTCAAGGGTTCTTCCTGTCCTCTTCCTACACAACTCAAGCTATCCCTCAACTACAGTCTTGTTCACTGGCTGCCCCTTGACTTTGGAACACCCTCCATATCACCATTCACCAATCAGGGCCGGACTGGGAATAAAAACCAGTCCTGGAAAAAATTGCTTACTAGCCATCATTATACCAGCCCCATAACATAATGACATTTTTTTCCTTGTTCATAAAAGGGGAAACCTTGCATTTTAAAACACATTCGAATGCCACCACCAGAGCAATAAAGTTATATTCCACCACCAGAGCAATAAAGTTATATGTCACCACCAGAGCAATACAGTTATATGTCACCATAAGACAATACAGAGTTATATGCCACTACCAGAGCAATAAAGAGTTACATATATATATATATATAGAGAGAGAGAGAGAGAGAGAGAGAGAGAGAGAGAGAGAGAGAGAGTGGAGATTGTAGCCGTATTAGTCCAGTGATGCAGATGTAAAATAAGAAACAAAATAAGTATCTTGTAACACCTTTTTTATTGGACTAACAGAATTTTGGATTGACAAGCTTTCGGGAGAACCTCCCTTTCTCAAGTCTAAATGCTTTAGACTTGAGAAAGGGAGGTTCTCCCGAAAGCTAATTTGCAAAAAGTATTCAACTTTCAGAAGGACATAAGCACTCTCAGGACTTCACTGAAGAATGTGAAATAAAACTGATTTTATTTAATCAATGTTTCGGCTGTATCTTCTTGTCAGCCATCCTCAGGATGAGGAAGGCTGACAAGATACAGCCGAAACGTTGATCAAATAAAATCAGTTTTATTTCACATTCTATCTTCAATGAAGTCCTGAGAGTGCTTATGTCCTTCTGAAACTTATATATATATGTATATATATTACCAACACCAGAGCAATATATATATATCACCTCTTGACTCTTGATTCACTCCTTTTGCCTCTTTTTCCCCCTCTTGCCTCTCTCTTCCCTTCCTGATTCCCCAGTTTTGCCTCTTTCTCCCCCTCTTGATCCCCCTCCTTTTGCCTTTTTTCCTCTCCCCCATTTTCCCCTCTCTTTATCCCCCCTTTGCCTCTCTCTTCCCCTCCCTATACCCTCATTGACTCTTGATCCCCCCCTTACTTTTGCCTCTCTCTCCGCTTCTTGACCCCACCCTTTGTCTCTTTCTCCCCCTCCTGATCCCCCCTTCTTTTGCCTCTTTTTTTCTCCCTTTTGTCTAATTTTCTCCCTCTTGACCCCCCTCTGCCTCTTTCACCCACTCTTGGTGATGCCCCCTCTTGCCTTTCTTGATGCCCCTTTGCCTTTCTCCCCCTCTTGAATGATCTCCCCTTTTTGCTTGTTACAGTTTCCACAATTCCCCCTCTGTCTTTTTTTCACTCTTGATGGCCCTCTGCCTTTCACCTGCTCTTGATGATGCCCCCTCTTGCCTCTCTTAATGCCCCTTTGCCTTTCTCCCCCTCTTGAGTCAGCTTCCCTTTTTGCCTGTTACAATTTCCCCAATTCCTCCTCTGTCTTTTTCTCCCTCTTGACCCCCTTCTCTCTGCCTCTTTCACCTGACCTGCTCTTGATGCCCCCTTTTGCCTCTCTTGATCCCCCTTTGCCCCCTCTTGATGAACTCATTCTCTCCCCTTTTGCCTGTTAGGCCGCTGTTACAGTTTCCCCATTCCCCAATTCCCTTCCCCTCTTGCCTGATGTCACATGTGTAGGCCGGTAGGCCATTATGGCCCTGTCTCCAGTCATCCATTCTTATCACTTTCAAGCATCTCCTGAAAATCCACCAGCTTAAGGAGGCATATCATTAAAAATATTCTCCTTGTGCACACTGACACTCACATCAGAACCATTCTGCACTTCCTTTACTGAAGCCTTGTACTTGCACTTCTAATCCCCCTCCTACTCTCTCTGTATGTCATCATAATTACTAAATACATTGTAAGCTCCTTGGGGTAGGGTCCCTTTCCTAGTGTATGATTCCATTTGCTGCACTCCCCCCCCCCCCAAAAATAATGCAATGATTGATCTTTAGCCTAATGCTCTTCACCCACTTCTGTATTTTTGTACTGTACTACTACAACTTCTGTAAAGTGCTGTGTACATGTATGTGTTATATAACTAAGGGTACATTCATACTTACATACCTGTATAGTAGGGTGTACGAAATGTAGTAAACAAATTGAGTAATGTTATGGCGACATCCTCTGCTCTTCCTAGAGGAATAGAACACAATAAAACACGCATACACTCGCACACTGCACTCCCCTTGGTGAAAGCAGCGTAAGGAGGATCATTTTCAGTTTTTGTTACATTAATTGTATCGGTTTAAACTGCTTATACCTTGTGTTTTTTGTTTTCCAAACAGATTAATGGTGTGAGAGAATTTTGATTTAGTAGTTGGGGAATCTAATCTAATCTTGTCCAGATAAAGCTGTATACTGTGCTACTTACATCTCCAGAAATATCACCTCTCCTTTCATAGGCTGCCAGGTCCTATCAGTTTCTACCAGAGAGGTGGAATAAATTGATAATAAGGAATAATCATGCAAATCCTTTCAAGATGGACACCCAATGAGACTAGGATTTATAAAGGTAAAACTATCTCTTTAAAAAATAAAGCGAACTGTCCACCTTAGAAAAAATGAAAGCATTTTGTAAAGTAAACTTTTTGTTTTTAATTAATAGGCAAAACTGTTTTTAAAGTGATAGGCCCCCTTTAATAAACATTAGGCAGGCTCAGCACACATTTTAGGAGCCTATTTTAGAGTGGAATCTTATTAATGGCCCTTAAGGGTTTATATAACTTTCAGAAACTAATCTACATGAAAAGAAAAGTATTTTCAAAATATCCATCATCACATAATTAAGAAATGGATTAGTTCTGGAACAAAACCAAACCCTATCATAGGAGGCAAATAAAAATTCCCATTGATCAGAATGGAGATTGTAACCCCTTGAATTCTAGAGATATCTACAACACATTGCATTGCATTGGAGAGCCCACTTCCTGCTTTCACAGGGATAAAAAAAAACTCTTAAATCACTGCAAAGTGTTGGGAGATTCCCTTACTTAGCCCCTTTACTCTAAATTTACTCCAGTTGGGAGATTCACTAAGCGGAGATAAAGAGGTGATAAAGTGGAGATGACTTCTCCAGTTTATCACTTCTCCAATCCATGTGTTATTCTATGGAATAGCTTTGGAAATCGTAGTGCATAGGCTCCATAGAATAACATAGGAACTGGAGAAGTGATAAACTGGATAAGTCATCTCCACTTTATCACCTCTTATCACCAGTTAGTTCTTAGTACATCAGCCACACTGTTGATTATATCCCTGTTTGCAACATCTAATTCACAAACACCTGAAAAAGCATTAGTTACATCTCTGCTTTGAAATGCGTTACATACCCCCTTGGCACTAAAAGGTTTAATTTCTTCCCATCTAGCACAAAGAAGTCCATGGAGATCATTCTCAATATATAAAGAGATATATAACTTACTGGAAAAATAATTTACCATTGGCTGCAAAAGGGAGAGGAATCCTGAGCAGGGAAGGTTCATAGACAGACCCACACATTGTGCATTTATCCTGCTTTAATCAGGTTCAGCTCTATTGATTGATATTGTTTGAAAGATTCCCCTACATACAAGGAATTAATACCATTATCCGTCATTACAGGAACAAGGTTTCAAAGCCTGATCTTCTCAAGACACCATTAACAGATTGTAGGCAAATTTGACTACAACAGCCATCCTTTTTGCCAAAATATTTTAACCCTTTAATGACCAGTGGGGTGTGAATCAGATAGTCAACAAAGTTCTTCCACGACACAACCTTTAATACCAAAATGGCGCTCAATTTTTATGATTACTGTTATTATTATTTCTTGATATGTAGCACACCCATCTGCGATTTAAAGGGTTAAAGGTTTTGTCTTGGAAGACTATCTGATTGCACCTTCTTTCTTATTTCCTGAATTTTGGGGGTGTTTGTATCATATAACAACCAATTGCCGGGACCCTGATAATAGTCAGTATATTACACACTCCAGACAAACCCAGGCCATTTATTAGAATATGCAATGGCATTTACAGGAAGATATAATCTGATAAATAAACTGGTCACAATTTGCTAGGATCAGGTGACTCCTGTAGCTTTATTGAGATTACGCTAGTCATACTCACAACTTGGTGGGTATGGGTAGCATTTCTTTCTCTATATCTGTTTATCTCTCGATGTCTGTCTCAGTATGAGAATGATGGGAGTGGGAGTCAGTGAATGTCACCCATTGCTTTAGACTTTGTGTATTATATTTACAATTGTTTTTCTTGACAAAGGCCATGTGGAATCTACTGATACATTATATTGTAACATAGTTCTGTGAATAGAGTCAAGTGGTAGAAAGTCTTTTCAATTGTGTTAGGACTTGTAGTTTTATGTGTAGCAGTTGTAATGAAATAGAGCACTGCCCAATAATGAAGAACTGCAGATCCCAGTATGCATTAGTCTAATCAGTTCCCACCCGTGTGAGTCCATCATGGACACAGAACCCATCATGTGACTTTTCAGCTCTCCCCCAGGGGCACAGCTGAGGCCCCTCCAGCCCCCAGCAAGGTATGGTGGCAAAGAGGCCCCTTATATCTAAGAAGATTTGGACGAACCCATGGGGATATAACCTGTTTTTGCTCTATCTTGGCCAGTTTTAGACACAATGGGTGGTGAGTAGTACAAAACAACTGACTGAGAGCCGGCATCCTTCTGATGAAAGCCTAGATCCTGCTATCATGTGACTCTGCATCAAACTGATGTTTCATTTCATCTGTAAGAGGAAGAGGGCTGAGGGCTGTAAATAAAAAGCCCAGTGGGTCTAAGAGCTTCAAACAGATTCTCCTGATGGACCTAAGGGCTGCAAAAAGATTCTCCTGTTGGACCTAAGGGCTGCAAATAGATTTTCCTGTTGCACCCAATTGCTTGAGAGCTCTGCTGGCAAAATGCAGGCTGCAGCTGTGGCCAGGCTCAGCTTCCCAGGGACCATGTCAGCACTGAATCCTCCCCACTGCTCACAATTCAACTGTTTTGATCTGTTTACAAACAAGTAGCGGTACAGCTGCTCCCCCACTAACATTCTGCATGTTTTTATGGGTTCATGAAGCTGTTTGCTATTTTCATCCCTCTTTCTCTTAGGAGTGACATGTCACATGACAGCGGGATTAGAGCTGTCATCAGAAGCTGTCAGCCGGCAATCAGTTGCTTTGTACTACTCACCACCCATTGTGCATGGATATAGTGGGCACCTGGGACAATGACTTTGCTTTGCTTTAACACACAACCCTGCATTTCCTGGTTGTTAATGAGGTTAATGAGTTTACTCAAGCCTTTAAGGAGCAGAGTGGTTAAGGGTTAATATTCATGCTCTTTCTGCCTCCATTTCCGCACTTCATACTATCCTTCCCATTCTTTCTCCCTTTTCCCCTCACTCATCTTGTCTCTTTTATATTCTCCCTCCGTCCATGTTGATTTTGTCTTCCACCCTTTCATCCTGTCCCCCACTTTTATCCACTACTCTCACTTTAATCCTTCTTCCCTTTTCATACCCCCACTCTCCCATCTTTTATTCCCTTTCCTCACCCTTTGATCTTTCTACCTCCAACACACTTTCATCCATACTCTTTCTTTACTTCCGCCTCCTCACCTTTGTTCACCCCTCATTCAACCTACTCTCTCGTCTCTCCCTATTTTTCCTCCTCCTTTCATTATCCTTTCCCTTTTATCCCTTTTCCCTTCATATTATCTCCTTACCTGCTTTCATCCTCTTCCCTCCTTTTATTCAGTGCACTCTATTATAATCTACCCACCTTCCATCTTGCCCCCATTTCATTTTCATTTCATTGTTTTATATCTTCCTTCCACTTTTCATCCTTCTTCCCATTTCATAAACTACCTTTAGCCCATGAAATGCACTGGCACATTAGTACATTTCCAGAGTGTGACTTGAGTTTTTCATATGTGTGTTTGTATTTTGCACATTAACACGGGGGCGGGGAGTTAATTAAAATGTAAAATTTAAGACTATATATCCACTCCTCTATCCCTCCATTTTCATCCTCTAGCTCACTGTCTTCTTCCTTCCTCTTCCACCCTCCATCTTCTCCCTCCCTCTTCTTTTTCCAAGGGGGGGCAAAGCCATAATATGACCCCCAGGCCAGACCATCCAGCCCCTTTGTTTATATGGAGGGGGTAATTGTAGGGGGGGCAAGTGCCCCCCCTTGCCCCCCCGGACGCCCATGCTCCTTCCCCGCATCTCCCTCCCTCTTCTTCCTCCTTCCATCTCCTTCATTACTGCCTTCCTATCTACTTTCTCACTCCATCTTATTTGTTTATCACCCTCCTTCCCTCTGTTTTCTTCCTCAAGTCTTCCATCTTCCTTCTTTTTCCATTTGTCCCTCTTCTTCCTCTCTCCCTCCAGCGTTTTTTGTCCACTTCTCTGAGTCCAGGATCTGTAGGGGGTACCATACTACTACTTTCCATTTCATGTGAATATTTGGCTGGTCTGCTATAAATGAAAGCCTCATGAAGGAGTTTTATGCACACTGCTGTGCAGTGCTTCGGGCATATGTTTTAATGCTGTAATCTATGGAGTGCTGATCTATTTTAGTACAGGACTACGGGCGCTGTGTAATGCTAATGAATATGTTTAAATATATCAGGCTATGTGGTGTTAAAAAAATATCTGTTTTATATTAAAGAACAGTGTGGTTCTACTAAATGCTTTCTTACAGTCACTGTGTGGTATTGTGGAATGAGTTTTATTATAATTATTATTATTATGATTGTGTGGAAGGCTGTAAAGGTGGGGAAAAGCGTAACTACAGGAGAAGGCGTATAGCAGCACCCCTTAATAGAGTTTGCAGGGGGGGCAGCATTTTGTGCTGTCACTGGATCTCTCTTTGTCTCTCTCTCTCCTATCTTATAGTTTCATTATAACATAAAAAATGTAAACAATATCAAAAACACAACATTTTTATAGGTTTTCCTGTGTTTTTTTTTTTTTTGCTCAGTGCATTTTTTACAAATTTTATTGAGTCAAAAGTAATAAGATGTGAGTTACAGAAAGTAAAAATTCTTACAGTGAAGCTAGGGTATTGTTTGCAAAAACAGTCATAGAGTGAGATTTGCATGCAGGGAAAGTGTGAGTCAGAGTTTTATTGGCCATCCCAATTGCCACTCTGTAGTGCCCGGTGTATTTCCTCTGCAGCCAAACCTCCCCAAGGAAATAACAGAAAGTTATAAACAAACTATGATAAACTAACAAACCTAAGTTGAACTAAAAGGAGAATAATTAGTTCATTTTTAACAGATACGGTTTATACCACCCTTTTTTGGGATTAATGTCCCTATGAGGCAAAAATCCCCATGCCTATCTTTCCCTTCCTGGAGCTCAGACTTTGTGGTTTGTATATAAGTGTGTTACATTGCTCTGCAGTAATAAAACTAGCATGAATGTTTGTTTACAATTAAATATATGTGTTTAGAATTAGTCTGTCTAAGTGAAATGCTTTGGTTTTGCTCTAAATCATTTATTTAGTAACACAAAGTGGTGGTAATAGGTGATCAGGTGACCTACCCCTAGTCCTGCCCCAGCACCACTAGCTTAAATAAAACTACCACCCTCTTTGGCCATTTTAATGATTTGTAGCTATGTTCTCTGCTTCTCCTTTCCTCACAATCACAGTGATGAAGAGAGGGGCAGTGTACAGTGACAAAATTAATGTTTATATACATTACCTTTGTCATGTGGCGCCAGTTGAACATGTGATTGCTGTAACATCGATCACATGTTCCGTGGCTGAAATGGACAGCTCCCTTCCAGGAGTGGTCAGTTACAGCCTCCCGGCAATGACTGCAGCACACCCTGAGGCTCTTTGAGATCTTTAAACTATGATGTGCCAGGACCATCATTGGTCCTTAAAGGACCAAATTATGTGACGGTCCTGGCACATCATTGGTTCATAAGAGTTTAAAGGGTTAGGATTTGTGTTTTCATGTCTTTTTCCTGTCTATCTCTCTCTATCTCACCAAGTGTTGAGGGTAGCCTCAGGACAGGATTGCTGGACACACCCACATTCTGAGTTGTAGGCATGGACAGAATAATCACAATGGTCCGGTTTTATTGTGGACAGTTTATTTACCAGTTTTTATACCTTTTTACTGGACATTATTTAACCACTAGGATATTAGATGGGTCTCTAATGAATTGGGAAGTAGTGCCCTGGACACCTCTCTAGAAGTCAAAAGTTTTTTGTGCTTTTATCTTATAGCCTGAGTATTTTCCATATGAGGCTACAGCGGAAATTGTAAGGTGTGGAGTCCAGTGAGAATTGGAATGTGACCATAGGTGGGACTTTGGTGTCTTTGCCTGGGGCACCTGGGTTATAAATATGGCACTTGGTGTGCACTGGAGTACATATGCTCAGGAGCTCATTTGGAAGGTTTAACAGAACCATCGTTTTCTCATACGTGCCAATGCATTGAGCACCTCTCTGGCACTCAAATGCCTAAAATTAAAATGTTACCCCATTGTCATTATGATCATATAAGTTTCAAAATGTTAATGTATCTCATTTATATGATTCCACACAGGGTTCTCTCTTACAGATTTACGCTACCAGAACTCAAGGGAAACTGTTGTTGCATTTATTTAATAACACCAAGTAGCGCCAGCACTTTTGACTTCTCCCAATCATACACTTTGCTGATATGTCATATGAAGATGCAGGGAGAAATTCTCTCTGAATCTTCTCAATCGTATAAGACTTGTACAGTTTCTGCTTATGGCTCCTGCAGCCAAACAGTGCAGTTGCCCTATATGCTCTATATATGCCACTATACAGGTCTGACAGCAAGAACATGTATGGAGAATATCTCCATATATCTCCTTGTGAAATATCTAAAAAGCAAATAAATGGGGAAGGTTAAACATGCTGGAACAACTGGGTTTTATTAAAATGATAGTAATACTTAAAATGTAATGAAAATTGCATGTAGGGGTTTTCCCCTAAGTGAAACAAGGGTACTCCCACTGCTGAGAGATATTTTATTCAAAAGTTATTGCAGCTCAAACTTTAATTTTTTATGTGCTCTATAACAATGGCCTGAAATTGTACAGTGGCGCTGTTGCTACTCCATCCTATGGACAGCTCTGGTCAGCTGACCATAAATCTGCATAGGATGGTGTAACAACAGTGCCACCATGCAATATCAGGCCACTGTGATATTGTACCTAAAATTAAATTCTGAGTTATAATAACTTTTGAATACAACACTTCTCAGCAGTGAGAGTGCCCTTGTTTTACTCGGGGGGAGAATCCCTACAACATCTATTTTTTTACATTTTAAAGGGACAGAAATTTTTCACAAAAACAGCAGCTCCAATTAATCTTCATAGTATTTGAGCCATGGAGAGTGTTATTTCAATACTGTCAGAGTTGTAATTCAAGAGTAATTGAATGATAAAGTATCCCCCTCCCACCCCTTTTACTGATGTAACACTGCTCACTTCAGATGTGGAATCTGGTTGCTAGACCAGACAGATAACAGCAGGGGACAATCTTCTTCCTATGAGAACAATGAAAGCCCTGCCTCCCCTTGACAAGTTTTTCAGGTTTTTCCCTTATCTTAATTGAAGATTGTCCCTCTCTGCAATCTACCTGGGTACCTCCCTTCTGATCTGGATGAACAGTGCTACATCAGTAAAAGGGGCGGGAGGGGGATACTTTGTCATTGAATTACTCTTGAACTACAACTCTGACAGAAATGAAATAACACTCTACAAAGTCCAAATACTATGATGATTAATTGGAGCTGCTTTTATTATGAAACATTACTATCTGTTTAAGTATTACTACCCTTTAAATAAAGTGCAGCAACAGCTTGCACTGTGATGGTACAGATCTATTAAAAACACCCTATTGTGTTTAGGTGTGGCAAAGTATATTATTCTATAAAAGTGTGGCGCTTGTATGAAATTTTCTGTTGGCATCAAGCTACACGGTTCTATGAACCAATAGTGACACTCTACCATGTAAGTGATCAAGGAAAAATGTCCCTGGATATGTTTTAAAAATGTTGGCAAGTGTTGTGGTTTCTTACACAGACTTTCTGTATTTTAACCTCACAGATACTATACAACTCTACCTCACTGCGTTAGAGATATCTCTACCATCTATGGGGTTAACAGTCACCAGCCATTAATAGTGTTAATGAATTACAGACTTTGATGCAGCATTCAGAATCAAAATCTTTGCCGGTATTAATATGGAATCAACTACTTTCAATTATTTCCTCCCTCCGGATTTTTTTACCTTTCCACATCAAATAGCGGCTGCCAGTGACTTTTTTTTAATGCACTCCTAGTGGGTTTTGAAACTTCTTTGAAACTCAGCAGGACATTGAACTAGCGATTTTTCTTTTTTTACATTACTCTACTCCTGAATTGTCTGAAAGCTTATATCTAACATCTGTTTTTGTTATGAATTAGTATTGGGGAAGCATAAAATGATATGTCTAAAAACGTCAAGCCACAATTATTATGTAAATGTGGACTGTTTTCCCCTTTTTACAGACATATGGTTCATAATTACTGATGAACTACATAGCTTGCATTACCATAAGGCTGATTAACCCCTAAATCCAAGCAATGTGTTAGAAATTGATGTAGCTTACAATGGTTAAAATTACCACTTATGATTCGATAAACTCAGGTTTACCTCCCTTGATATGTGTAGTACTATTAAAGCTAAAACATTTTGGGGGAGATTCACTAAGCGGTGATGACTTCTCCAGTGATATCACTTCTCCAGTTCCTATGTTATTCTATGGATCCTGTGCGCTAAGATATCTTCAGCTTTGGAGATCTTAGTGCATAGGGTGTATAGAATAGCTTATGAACTGGAGAAGAGATAAACTGGAGAAGTCCTCTCTACTTTATCTCTGCTTTATCACCGCTTAGTAAATCTCCCCCTTTATAGTTAAACTGCAATTTTCTCTTGCAGTCACCAGGTGGTGCTTTTCCAATCTCATATTATGGAGAGTAGTTGTCACTGACTCACAGAATGCATTGTATTAAAAAAAGCCTAAAAAAGATAACTCTAAGGTGTAATAATAACGTTTGAACATAAAACCTATATTTTGTCATGAAAAAATTTTTCTGCTTCTTTAACCCACTGGAAGATAGAGAGGTCTTCAACTTATTGCTTTGCAATGCACTGGAGACCTCTTTAGCATCCAGTGGAGTTAATTTGCTTCTCTTGATTGGATAAAAGCTGTTTTTTGATATAAAATTTATTGTAAGGCATGTGCCAATATATTGTATGTACCGTATGTATGTTTGTATGTAGATCTTTATTTATATGGCGCCATACAATGTACGCAGCACCTTACAATAAATAAGAGGGGATAAAATAAGTGTCACATTCATAGAAACAATAGGAGAGAGTTCCCTGCCCCAAGGAGCTTACAGTCTAAACATTAACACATTATTTGCCAGAAATGCACTATAGAATTTAACCCTTTAAGGACCAGTGGGGTGTGAATGCCCTGTACCTTCCTCCAGTCCTTAAAGGGTTAAGTGGGAACAATAATTGTTTTATACATTTTAATTTCTTGAGAGGAAAACAACCATTTTCAGACCTCAGATTCCTTTAGAATTTTTGTAAGCAGCTGCACAGTGACCTGATCAAACATAATGTGTAAGGGAATTAAAAAAAGGGGAAAAAGCAGCGTATGGAAACAAGAGTATGGTAAAATGAGGGCTATTCTTTCCTTTCACTGATCAAAAGGGTTTGCAGCTGTTTTCACATCTGTGGCCCTTCTTAATATATTTAATAGTGATCTTTGTACCTCTGTACATAAGTGAACCGGGCTTCCACATATTCTAGGCATTTTTCTCATTACAATGCTTATGACTTGCAGATGGCTTGGAATTAGTTTAGGGTATCCCCCCCCTCTTCAATCGAGTGTGTTTAACCCATCATGTTCCAGAAAGGTCCCTCCACCACCACCACATAGCAGTGCATGTAGAGTAATATTCTGGAAACTAAAGAGGTGCAATTCTGGAGCAAGCCACGGGAGACAATAAAAAATCCCAGAAATTCCTATTGAGTGAAATGGGGCTTTTAAGGAAGAAGAGTTTGTGTACTTGTGCAAATGTGCCTGTGTGTGTGTGTGTGTGTGTGTGCGTGTGTGTGTGTGCGCACGCAAAGGGTTATTAACGAGTGCGTGCTTGCATGCGTGCGCATATGTGTGTTTCTGTGTTTAACCCTTTGAATGCCTGAAAGGTATGCAATGCATTGTTCTTTCCTTGGAACTCAAAAGATTAAAACGTTATCAGTTAAGATGTGCATGTGTGTGCATGTGCATGTGTGTGTCTGTGTGTGTGTCTGTGTGTGTGTGTGTATGTGTGTGTGTGCGTGTGTGTGTGTAAATGGTTACTAGGTTTCAGAGGTGGAAGGGAATACAAGTGCAGATAAGTATTTGGGAAGGAGGATAATGTCATGTGTGTGTGGGTAGATGTGAGTGTTTGTGTGTGTGTATGTGAGTGTATTTGTGTTTGTACTTCTATTTGTGTGCCTGTGTGTGCATATGTGTCTATGTATATATGTACTAGTGTGTGCGTTTGTGTGTATGCTTGTGTGTGTTTGAATTTGTATTGTGTATGTATGTACATGGACATGTGTATGTTGTGTATGTGTGTGTTTATGTGTGTGAATGTGTGTGTGTGTGCGTGAATGTGTGCATGTGTATTTGTAAGTGTGCCTGGGTGTGTTTGTGTGTATGTTTGTGCATGTGTATGTTTGTGTGGGTTTGTATCTGTGTATGTGCATGGGTGCATGTTTATGTGTATATGTATGTGTTTCTGTAAAGGGTTCCTAGGCTAAAGAAGTGGATGGGAATATAAGTGTAGATAAGAGTTTGGGAAATAGGATTGTATATGTTGCATGTGTGTTTGTGTGTCTGTCTGTTGTATGAGTGTGTATGTGTGTCTGTGATTGTGAATGTGTGCTTGTGTTCATGCTTATGCATGTTTCTCTGCCTCTGTGTGTGTTTGTACGAGTTTCTATACCTCTGTCTGTGCATGTGTATGTGTTTGTGTCGCTCTGTGTGCATGTGTGCGTGTGTGAGGAAAATGTGAAGCTGGTCTTTCAGTCTCTGCTTATACTGTCCCCTTGGTAAAGCGTGGCCACGTTAGCCATAGAAAATGAAGGGGACTTATAGATTAAAAAATATAACTTTCTAACATTCCTGTTATTTTAAAAGGGACTTTTGCCCCCTTGAATTACAGACTTCGCTTCCCAGAGTGTTGGGAACTCAAGTGGTTATACATGGTGTAAAATCAATAAGAATTTTCATTTGTCCCATACTGAACAGAATTTCTCCACTTTAGCTTCCTAAACACAGCCCGGAGAGTATAATATTACCTCATTTTGATATTTTCTAATGTGGGATTAGTTCATTCTCAAGGGAAATGAGCACTATATTGAAAAAAATATAACACCAGCTTTTAGCTACTCAAAAATGTGCACTGTCAGACATGATGCATCTTGACTGTGGGGAAATATGAGAAAGCAGATGCTGCTGATGACTTGTCTAACAGCAGATACACATTCAAATTTGCTTAAATCGAAGATATAACGGTGAGTAACATTGTATGTTCGGAAACCTCAATCAGTTGGAACAAAGCCCTTTCATTCATTTTCTATTGCCTGGGTATTTGGGTTTTTTTCTTTTTTTTTTAGGGAGCTGTTGAGTAGAGGGGGCACATGTGTCCTCCTCTCCTCTCCTTTCCACTCCTCCCACCTCCTTTACCATTTCTGTTCCTAGAGGAAAAAAAAATCACACAAATGAAACGCCTCTCAAAAAAAAATGCCATTAAAATATATATTAGATACTGTGCTGAATCTATTTTGGAGTTGTGCAGGCTCTTTAGAAATCCTGTTTGATCTCTCCTACTGGAACACGGGGCAGAGGAGTTCTTACTGCCTGGTGTCTTGAAGAAAAGCGAGAGAAATAAACAGACTTACATAGAGAATGAATCCTTCTTGTGGGAGGCAGCATGGTGCTTCTTTAGAACCACCCTCAACCTTTTGTTGTTCCAAACACTCTGACCAAACAATGAAAATTCAGGTTTATGGTCTAAACAAACCTCATTACTCTTTCTTTCATAGTTGGCAAATGCCCTGTAGAATAATAAAAACGCACCGTGAAATTGGGAGCATTGCTATTTAAAATAAATAGTTACTTTAACATGAAAGCATTGTGGGTTTTTTTTCTCCATTTAATCACTTATACAGAGTGATTCTGGGAGCTGTAAGGTTTCATCAGAAAAGCTGTTTGTCTTTCTTTACATTATTCAACTCATTGAGAGGTCTCCAAAGCATTGCAAAGACATATTTAGGATGCTACAATTGCTCTATAGAGGACAAATACAACTTTAAAAAAAATTCCTATTGATTCGAATGGGCTTTTAACCCCTTGAATGCTAGAGAGGTCTCCAAGGCATTGGAAAGGCATTCAAGGGGTTACACGTTCCATTAAATGAATAGAAATTTTAATTTGTCTCCTACAGTGCAAGTGGTTTGCTCCTGAATTGTGCCTCTTCAGCTCATTTTAATTTGCTGTAATGTGGAATCAGTTAGTTCTCAAGAAAAAATAACCATTATACTGAAAAAATGTAACAAAAGCTTTTAGCTACTCAAAAAAGAAAACGTGAATGACCTCTGTAGCATCCAAAGGGTTAAAAAAACAGTTGTTATGTGATGTCAATGAGCCAAAAAAATAGGCTACACTGCAGAGGTCAAGCCATCCCAGGCACTTCGAGTATCAGGCAGTGTCCACATAACAGGTCTAAGGCCAAGGCCCATTCTGTAGTCTCTAGTTTATCGTCCACTCCATCAAAGAGTCTAATGGTCAGCAAAGGAGGCACAATCTGTCCCCCGTGGCCTGACATTAACAGACTCCACTTGTTTAAGTGTTACCGAGGATGTCTAAGGATGATCTGGACGCCAATACCCGTTTCCTTCAATGAGCCCTCATTCAGATCACAACTCAATACAGCTCTGCAGTGACACGTCGAAGCTGTAAAATGATCCCAGGGGGCCTGCCCTCACCTCTGAGTCCAAAAGAGAGAAGGACTGATCAATGCCCTATGACAACAAGTGAAACAATCACCTCTCTGCCCCGTCCATGAAATAATAATAGAGATAAATGGCGGAATGGCGGAGCTGGGACAGTGCAGATGCTCATGAATGTGTTAAGAAAATGACGAGCTTCATGATAGGAAAAATATGACCAATGGTGCCAATTGCTTCTGGAAAAGAAACAAAGGGCTGTATACACAGAGAAGGGGTGACTAAATTCTGGGGCAAACCAACTGAGCCATACGATGTCAAAGAAAAATCCCCAATTGATTTAAATGTGCCATTTAATTATTTCAGTGCTAGCGATATCTCCAAAGCATTGCAAAGCAATGCATTGGAGAACTCTCTGGCATTGAAGTGGTTAAATATCTTATTTAAATCAGTGGGGATTTTTATTAATATCCATTTGTCCCCTATGGTGCAGCTGGTTTTGTCACAGAATTGCTCTACATGTAGTCCTAGGCGTTTCTGGAATCCCGTAGAATGTTCCTTAACCCTAATAAGACCAGAGGAGTGTGTAATGCACTGCGCACACCTATTTTCCTCTAGCAGTAAACCTCTTTGATGGAGTTGTCTGTCCTGAGTTCCATGTTGTATATCTGTTAATACAGATTACTTGTTCTGTTAAACACTAACTGTAATTTCGGGAATACTGAATCCATTTTACAACAATGCAGAGATAGTTTTGTGATTTAAAAATCAAGGTTAATAAAAAAAAAAAAAAAAAAATCGGAGATAATAATAATAAATGCAATGAAAAACTCATTTAATTTAACCCATTTTACCTAGTTCATAGAATTTTCCATTTGTAATGTTGTTGTTTTTTTTGTTTAAAAGCTTTATTGTGACTAATCATTCAATACAGAAACAGAAAACAGTACCATAGTATACATTATAGGGCATATTGAACATTCAATTGAAGCATTCTTGCTTTTAACAGTCAAGCAGGTGAGATACATATGCTACAGTACAGCAAACATTAACTGTAGGGAAGGAGTAAACAGGCAAACATTATGTGTTATATCAGCAATCCCGTCACAGAAATAGGTGTTTTGTTGCATATTTTTGTGTTTTCAAAACTAAATTAATTTTCAAAATAAAATTAAACAATCTCTACTGTATGTTCATAGAGAACTCATATGAGCTTGCAAATAACTAAATCAAAAATGATAATTCACGAATTAAGCAACAATATTGTATTATATAATGTGCATTCTGAATCTAGGTACTGTTAAAGTGAAGCTGCAATAGTCAGCACAGGAGCAATTTCAGTGAATGCACCTGCTTTTGTAGTAGACATTTCTACAGCTGAAGGGATTGTGAATAATTTTGAAGGACATTTTGAAGGGCATTTAACCCATTGAGTAACACGAGGGTGGGGGCTCCCCCCTCTCCTTGGCCACTCAAAGGGTTAAAGTGGAATCATCACTATTTTAACAAATGTGACATTCTACCTTATTCTTTTGAACTCATTCCATTTCCATTATACAGAGAAGGTACCTGCCATAGAAAACATTCCCCTTCTTTACTGTTCTGGTTTTGTACTGTGTACTGGTGTATTTTTTTGTAACAAAAGGATGAAGTGTATTCACTTAATTCTTCAGCCTTAATAGCAGATTACCAACTTCCTCTCTGGAAGCACAAATATTTATTGTACTACCACGCTTAAATAAAAAAAGAGAAAGCCTTTGGTAAGTCAAAAGTCAGGCTTAACAAATGGAAATGTGCTGAAATGAAATCAGGAATGAGAGCAAGGGAGCAGGGCTTATTCTGCCTGCCCGAAATCGGGCGTGCTTGCAGACTAAAGACTCAAAAATGTGCATTTATTTTCATAATCAACTTATCTATTTATATATTCTGTATGGTCGTATTTCTTTTTCCATGGCATGTGTTTTGCTGCCCTGTATACAATTAGATAAAAATATATTTTCTAGTACAAAATAGGGAACCTTTTGAGAATATATCTACTGCTAAAAAATAATATCTATGTTTTTTTTTTGTTTTCCTGTATTAATTATGGCATGACCTAGTGAGAGAAACTGCAGATTTTACACTCAGCAAATTGTAAATATATAGCTATATCTTTCTATAGACATATCTGTGTGTATATATGACAATGCATCAAGTATAAAAATTATCTGTAAGCATATTTTTGTATATATAGTACCAGGTGTTTGTGTGTATGCGAGCGTGTGTGTTTAAATGTATATTTTATGTACATTCATCTGTATACCTATCAAGATATCTATGCACATATCTATGTTTGTATATAAATTATGTAACTGTATCTATACAAATATCTTCATATCTAGGTATATATCTATGTGTGTGGTTTGTACATTTCCTGGTAATTTTAATGACAGATATTACATATCAGCAAAATGTATTCCTAATAGAGATGATATCTTTCTAATTCTGTTTATTTTTATATCATTTTACACAGGGAATTAAATTATAGATATGTATACACTTCAGAACTGGAAAGGTCTTTATTAAGTATCAATGCATATGCAATGTATGAATCAAGTGGAAAATTGAGACTTTTAACATACTTCTCTAATCTAGCATATGCTTCAAATTGCTAACAAAAAATATAATGAAGACTGAATTGATTACGTACATTATTACATGTGTAAATGTAAAATGCAATGATGTTTGATTTTTAACCCTTGGAATGCCAGATGATACATTACAACATCCCTATGGCATTCAAATGTTTATATGTCCTCATTTCGAGCTGCTCCCTTGTAGTGGATTTGTAGTCAATATTATGAACGTTAATGTCTGTATAGTGTAGAATCCGTCAATGGTGAGTTAACGTAAGCTGCGGACGGAACGCGATTGGCCTTCCCCTGTCACTAAAATATAAAAAGAGAATAGGTCAGTGGCTAGTCATGGTAGGCACAGAGGATTTTTTTTATATTTTATAAAGAAAATAGGCAATCCACAAAAAAACATCATCATTCCACGTTATAAAATGTGCTAAAATCACCCATGGGATATAATAGGTGCTCTTCCCTTATTGGATATTTTTGCTGGTATGCATTTTGGTAATCAGGGTGAGTCAGTCAAACATGATCACAAAGATAGACAGACAGACGTGTTCTTGTGTGTGTGAATTGATATTACAGTATGGTTTGAAAACGGAAAGAAAAATAAAGAACAAAAAGGCGACAAACAGGAGCATCCTCTTAAGGGAGCCTTTGGGGACGATTTCACAGAATCATGCTCCATACGGATTAAATATCTGCGCACTTTCAGTTTGGCTTCATTTAAATAGCAGGATCTTTTCTATCGTTTTAATATTTTTACAAATGGAGACGCGTGTGGAAGGCAGGCTAGGAAGCTAAAGAGATGAAATTTCCGAAGCAAAGCAAATGCATCTTAGGGTAGAAATAAAAATTCCCTATTATTTGAATTTGACTTTGAACCACCTAAATGCTAGAGAGGGAGACCTCTCAAGCATTCAAGGGGTTCAAATCCCCATTTAAATCAAAGGAGATTATTATTTTTCCCCTGTGGTGCAGTTGCTTTGCCTCAGAATTGCTCCAAATATTCTTAATACATCCGTCTCTGTATGTACAGGAGATCAGCGTCTACACTGTGTTTTTTTTTTTACTGTCATCCTGAAACAATGGGGACAGGATTACATGGGAGAGAAAGAAGGAAGAGGGGGCAAGAGTGGATGGCCAAGGTCTGATCTGACAGAAAAGGCAGATCGGACAAACAATAGAATGACCCTGACTTTGAAAGCATAAATAAAACATGCAAATAGCTGTCCCTGTTGGCTGCCTTATCCCCCCACCCCCAACTGTGATTACATTTGCTGTGGTCATTTTCCAAATGTCTACCCGATGAAAAAAGCACCCAGAGCCTTTTCTCACACCATTGCTTAAAGCAAAGCCCCTTCCTGCAGCTAGCAATCTGCAGGCCTGCCAATCACACACACTTCTAGCGCCAGGCACTCTGCTTTCATTAGGCCAGAATGCATCACATCTGATTACCACACAACCCCAAAAACACCAAGTAACAATAAGAAGCAGAAGTGTGACTCTACCCCGCTAATAAGCAGCACAGCTTCTTCCAGCAAGCTGCAGCCCCAGCCCCGTGCTCTGGACCTTACTAAAGAGAATGCTTTAATAAGGCTGTGAGCTAACGCTTCTCGCTCTGCAGAGCTCTCTTAAGAGACACAAAAAGGAGGTGAGAATGTGAGGAAGTAGGTAGGGGGAGACCAATATCTACAGAGATAATGACAACTGTCTTAATATCCGGTATTTCTAGTGTCCCATAAGCACACTTGGTTTTTCTATTGGCGCAATTTCTAATTAAAGATTTTAATCTGGTTTCACATTGAGTTAATAAGCCCTTTGATTGATTGGGATTCATAAAATTGTCATTTCCAACTGCTGAGGCTGCTGGATGCTTCTGGGATTGGTGTAAGGCACTACCATTGTTCAGATGCCCCCCACCCAGGGCTATATGCACAATGGAAAAATGAAGCAATTCCTGGGCAATCCAGCAGCATTATAGGAGACAAATACAATTTACCAATGATAGAAATTGATCTTTTAACCCCTTAAGGACCCATGACATGCCAGGACTATCACACCGGTTCTGCAATTAAGGACCAGTAACAGTCTTGGCACATTCTGGAATTCAAGGGACCCAACCCTGAATCCAAATTGCTAGAAAAAAAAAATGCTGCACTGTCCTTTTCTGTCGTTAATGGGTTAACCCACTCAGTGCTGCAAATTTTTATATATTTAGCCTGGTTTCTTTATTTTGTTGTAAATTTGTTCACTTTGTCAAGTAGGCGCCCTCTACCTGCCATCAATATAAAAGTGTCTGTGACTCAACTGTAATTGCTAAAGGTCATCAAAGCTCAGTCTTAAATTAAAACATAAAATCCCCATTAATTTAAACAGTGCTTTTAATACCTTGAATGCTAGATGCCTTCCATGCATTGCTTTACAGTACATATGAGATGTCGCGAGCATTCAAAGGGCTAAAATTATCATTTAATTCAAAGGAAATTTGGGACATTTTTGTGTTCCCTATGCTGCAGCTTGTTTGCCCCTGAATTTTTCTATTGTTTTTTTGGTGTGCAAATGGCCTACAATCTTAAAGCAACAACTTTCCAAAAATACCTCAGAAATACCATATAATTCTGGGGCGGACAACATTTGACCATGTAATACCATATAATACCTCAGAAATACCGTATCATTCTGGGGTGGGCAACATGTGGCCCTCCAGCTGCTGCTGGACTTCAATTCCCACTGGCTGGCTGAGGATGATGGGAGATGAAGTCCAGTAGCAGCTAGAGAACCAATTTTTGGTAGAGTTAGTAATAAAAGTCTTAATGCTGTGGCAACTAGATTTGTCTATGTCAGAGAAAGTGTGCTATTGTTCTGGAAGCCTTTTCTCGAAACACCTGCTGAGATTTCCACCCTGTTGTTCTGTTGAAGAAAAAAAACAGTGGAACTGTGGGACGCATCTATAGAAAAACAATCTCCTTCTTATTCACCGCAGAGATCAACATGTCCACTAATGTGCATTTCTACTTCTCGTTATATCATGTTGGCCTTGCATGTAGCACTTTATTAAGTAGGATGTGAGAATTATCTGTGACATCACAGCAACTGCAGGTGTAGGACGAATGTATCCAATGACAAGTAAATGAACTAGTTTGGCTCGTATACAAATAAAATAATAGGAATATGTATCAAGGCAAAATCTTAATACGTCTGGAGAGAAACTGCTTAACCATTTCTACCAAAATAATGGCCAGGGACAGTATTCAGAAATTAATTTTGGACCAAATCAAATGCACTAAAGGGGACATAAACATTCACGGATTTCACCATGAGTTAAATGGGGCTTTTAAACCCTTGAATGAAATGCTTTCTTGACCTCTCTTGCATTCAAAGGGTTAAAAGACTCATTTGAATAAGGGAAGATTTTGCTGAGTCCCTCAGTGGTGCACTTGGTTTGCTCCAAAATTTCTACACTTTTGTTTTCTGTCTAAGGCCCCAAAAGTAAAGATATTCTGGAGCAAACAAACTTTACCATAGGGAACAAATACAAATTTACTATGATTAAATGGACCTTTGACCATTGCTAGACAGGTCTCAACACTCTGAGACCTCTTAATATTCAAGTTGCCAAAAGCGACCATTTAACCCTTTGAGTGCCACAAAGGTGCCCCAAAAAAAGCATTGCTTTGCAATGCATTGGACACCCTTCTAGCACTCAAAGGGTTAAAACAATAGGATTTTTTTTACATTTGTATTTGTCCCGTGTGGTGCAGTTGGTTTAACCCAGAATTGCTCCTATTTCCTCATGCATATGGCCTTAATAATCCCATTGACATCAGTGGGGATTTGACTTTGATACATGCAGTGATGTTGTTTAGCTTCTCATTTACTAAGTATTTGGTTTGATAAAGATGCTCCATATGGGGAGATATCTAAAAAATGGTCTGAGGCCAAAGCAATAACAGTTTCTGGTGTGCCTGTATGCTAGATGATATGTATATAGATGTTTCTTTGAGTTTTGTACTAGCCTAATAAGCTCAATAAAAAGTTTTAATTGTGACTTTTCTGAAACATTTTTCTAGTATTGAGTAACTAATAGTATTGAGATTACTCCAAGGAGACAGTGGCAGACAAATTAGGGGCAAAATGATTTTAAAGTAACAGTAATGTCCCAATAAAAAAATATTTTGTAGAGTTTAAAAAAAGATATTATGTGGCACAAATCCTATCTCTCAAACCTGGTTTGAGAGATATTCATATTTAACTTTCCCCCTCTACTGATGTCAGCGTTATTTAAAAAGAACTACTTCAATGGAACGGTCTACAAAGTGTGTTTCCAAACCAGGCACATGTTGTAGACCTTTCCAAATAAGTAATTATTTTCCAGTAATGAGATTTCGGCTCTGCTGAAGAGCCGCCCGCTGGTCCCTGGACCAGGATCTCCTGCTGTCAGCAGAGCACTGACGTCAGGAGAAGGGGAGGGAGGGGGGAACTTTACAGGCGAATATCTCTCAAACAGTAAAGGTTTGAGAGATAGGATTTGAGACACATAATTTATTTTTTATAATCTACAAAACAAGAAAAACATTTTATGGGACATTAGTTTCCCTTTAAAACTGTCACAAAATTGATATTTTACTGAGACAAAATCCTGACTTTAGTCACACGCATAAATTAAATCGTACATTTTGTCTAGTGCACCAGGCACAGAGAAGTGATTTTTATGTGCAAATATCTTTGCACATATGTGCAGTCAATTTATGTAGACAAATATACGCAGAAACATGTTTGTGCCACCTTTATACATCTTCCCCATAGTGTCTGCTGTTTATTTTCCATTCTGAATATTTTTGGCTGATATGTATTATTTATTACTGGTTTATGTAGCAGATTCCCATTGACATATATTTAATAAATACGTGTTACAGATGCTAGATTAGCGTATATGTTATCTACATGATTATAACCACAATTCTTTTTTAACTATTAGTGTTCCATTAACCCTTGGAGTGTCAGAGGGTACGCGTACCATTCTGGCTCTCAAAGGGTTACTTTGCATTCATGTAAGATAACTATTCTACAAGTAACTAACTCTCACACTATGGCTTAAATTACATTGCAGTCAATAAGTGTTTTCACTGTTTTTTTATGCACATAAAACTCTTGACAAAGTTAGCTGCAATGTAATCCAGGCCTATGTTTGCTGCTTGTGAATAAAATTGCCACTTGGTTGTGTTTTTTCTGTTGATTCAGTTATAATAAAGAAAGCCTGTTGTATCCATTCCCTCTGGCCAATAACCTTGTTTGTGTGTAAGTGATACCCTACATTCCATTGCAGTTCTCTATGGTGTTGGTAAAATCTACATGAAAACTTTTCTGCCAGGGCTGATTCACAAATTCCCCATTCATGAAATCATATTGGCATGAAGATTTAATTATGGAATAACATGAATTAAAACGCCTTAATGATTTATACACTTACAGTATCTATGAAGGCCCATCTGTTATTTTTGTCTGAGTGATGGAACAATGGACCTTATTCAAGAAGTAAAATGGTGGTACTTCTGGAGCAGACCAACTGCACCATAGGGGACAAATGAAAATTCCAAATAACTTAACCATTTAAGTACTTTGAAATGCCTTGCACACCCCTCTGGTACTTAAGGGGTTTTTGACCCCTTGAATATTAAAGGGGTCTCCAACATTTACACTTATGAAGCAATGCAATGGAGTCACATTCAAATGAATCGAAATTTGGGGATTATTTATTTGTTCACTATGGTGTAATTGGATGCACTAGAATTGTTCCTATATAGCATCCTGAATAACATCCCAACCCCAACAGGCTGTAACTTTATTGTGAAAGATATCCTACTCTGTAGAATGAGTGGGAGGGTGAGAGGAGAAGCCGTGATAATGTCACAACCTTTAAACTGGTTGAATTCAGTGAATTTGAGTGACAAGTTTCCTTGTAACCTCAGGGAGATCCTTTATATCTCTGCAGTTCAGGCTCCAGCATTAGATTGTAGGCTCTACGGTATGATGACTTGTGACGGAAGACAGCTGTCATTGCTAATTATGGAACAATATTATATTTTATATAAACAGAACGAGACTGATGTACTAAGAACTTTCTGTAGCAAGCCATCTGCTCCACATAAAATACCCAGTGACTTCACTTGGGCATTAATCCCGTTGAATGTTAATGAGTTCTCCAAAACATCTTATATAATAATTTGCTAGGATGTTTGTCACGATGCAGTCATGCGCAGTAGAGACTGCCCGCATTCAGGCAGTTATGAACAGTACAGACTGCCCGCGTTCGGGCAGTCATGAACAGTAGAGACTGCCCGCATTCAGGCAGTCATGCGCAGTAGAGACTGCCCGCGTTCGGGAAGTCTCTACTGTGCATGATTGCATCGTGTGAGTGAGGCGACGCAAGACTGCATTGCGTGGAACAGTGAGGTAGCAGCCTCTTAACCCTTTGAGTGCCAGAGGGGTACACAACGCATTGCAAAGCGTACCCTCTGGCACTCAAAGGGTTAACATTTCCCAGACCATGGCCCATGTACACAGGCTATTACACTAGTTGCTTCATCATGCATTGGAAAGCTCGCTGTCATTCAATGGGTATTTAAAAAAAACTGAAGAACCTAGTGAGCTCTACCTTGCCTATCAAGCATGTTCGGATAGTTATTTACGTGTTTGTCGCTTGGAAAAGAACAAGGACTATATTTTTAGACTACATATACAGAGAGTAAACAAAAGAAAAAATAAGTGCATCAGATTTCGACTTTTACCAATACAGATAATAAATAGGTTTAGAAACATGTTTGCGGCCAAAAGCATGCGTAGCTTGGAAGCCATGTCAAGACATGTGAGAGTGGTCAAGTCTCTATCTGCCTCAAATCTGCAGTGAACTAGTATTTAGCATAATACAATTAGAAAGCAGTGATACTGTCTTACCGTTGCTGTGAGCAAAACCCCAGTGAGGAGAATAAAGGAGACGTTTCTACTTTCACTAACTGCAAAAGTTCCTGTGTGCAGAGAGCTGCTTACAAAGGAGGTGGGAGGAGCCAAATCATCCCTATATATATGCAGAAATATATACAAAAATTTGGGGAGTTCTACCTTATTCATCAATAGTCTTCAAATAATTACATATATATGTATAGTTAGGAGAGCAGCAAATACTATATTTTGACTGCATGTGCAGAGAGTATATGTGTATATTTAGGAGACTAGCAAAGACTATATTTTAAGTACATGTACTGGCACATGCAGGAGCTCTGTGAGTAATAACGGGGACTGAAGTTGATCGCTCCAAGACCGGAGTGATCTCTACCAGTCCCCAGTTCAGTGTGCCGGCACGCGTGATCAGTCACGTGGATGGGCATGTCAGAATTCTCTATCTGGTCCTTAAAGGACCACACACCCTGGGACCACTGATCCTTAAGGGGTTAACAATAAATAAATAACCAGTGATTCACTGCAGATAATGAAAAGTGAAATTTAGAAACTTGTTTGTGACCTAAGAATGTATAACTTACCCTCCACATCAAGGCACCTCTGACTGGGCAATTCCGTTAGTAGCAAGGGGCATTTTAATGCATGGGCATACCTGAGAATTCACTGGGGACCTCCAGTATAAAGGGGCCTTTCTTTGTGTTCCCAACATCCCAATTTTACAGAAAAGGACCAATTGAATCCTTTGTTAAGATGGCCATTGAGGAGTGAGGAAGTTCTGGGAGCACAACGTGTAAGTGTGGACACTTTTCCCACAAACACGAAGAAAGGAAGAGGATGATTACTACTAAACTTAACCCGTTAAGGACTACGTGGTCCAGGGGTGGCACAGTCTAAAGGACCACAGCACTTTTCTTTTCACCACTGCATTCTGGGATCACAGAGTGGCGTGCAGCCGGGAATTCATGACGTGCCAAGACCATCACTGTTCCTTAATGCCCGAACAGCCGTGATGGTCCTGGCATGTCATCAGGCTTTAAGGGGTTAATGACCCCTGTATTTAAGTGGATCATCCTTTCTCAGTTCACCCCGGGAGCCTCAGGAGTTCTTAAAACTGCACTGGGTGGTAGTTAAGCTACACATGATTTTGGCCATTTAGATAAATGGAAATCTGTATTTGTCCCTTAAGGATCAGTTGTTGAGGTCTTTTTTTGAACACCAGTCTGAATATAGATGAAAATAACAGCTGGCTGTGCAGACATCTACCCTATTACATTTCTTTGCTCGTTTGTATAATACATTTGTAAAAATGTGAGCTGTATTCAAAACACAGCATTATAAAATATACCATGTCTGCCTAAACTAATGATATTAACTCTGTAACTCTCTGAGTGCCAGAGGGGTCTGCATCACATTGCAAAACAATGTGTTACACACCCCTCTGGCATTCAGGGACCAGAGGGTGTACTGCTCACCCCCTCTGTTACTTAAGTAGTTAAAGGGATAGCAACCCTCTATTTTGATATTACATATTCTGCAAGTGCATAATATTTACAATCAAATTGCCTATACTTTCATTTAGTTATTCATTTCTGTTTCTTTATTTTTGCTTGTTTTTTAGATCGTTTTGTCTGTGATGCTATGCTCACTGAATTTCTGTTTTCTGGGAGTTTCCTGGTCAGTGGTCATCAGAGCAGGAAAATTATACAATGTAACTGTATATGTTTTTTTTTTACATTGTATCTTTTACAGTCCCTGACAGAAAACTCTCTGGAAACAGATCCAGGAGGCTCAAATGGACACAAAAAGTAGGTGAAGATAAGAAAATAATAATAAAAAGTAAGGCAATTTGGCTTTACATATTAATTTTCAGTATATGTAAAGTCAAAAAATAAAGGGTAATTATCCCTATAATAATGTATATGCAACAGGATAGTGTGCAACAGGATAGTAGTCTGAGATTGAAAGGGGGACTAACTAATGCAATTCTGTGCTAAAATAGGAGCAAGAATGTTTTTGTGTGATGTACTTGCCTAATGCATATGTACTCCATTATCGTTTTTCTGGAACATTCTCTTCCTTGTGTCAAGGGGAGGCCAGTGTGAGAATCTATGGGCCATATTTATAAAAGCATACTGGAGTTATTCTGGAGTAAACCAACTGCGCCTTAAGGGACTAATCAAAATTCCTGTAAATTAAATTGAGGTTTTAACCCCCTGAATGCCAGTACGGTCACCAAGGCATTGCATTGTAGGTGTCAAAAATCTCTGTTCAAGTCCAGGGGAATTTAGGAATTTTATATGCTTTTATAAATATGAGCCTTTGTTCCTCAGAATCTAGTTTATCTCTGCATACCAATAAGGCAAAAATGAAGTCAAGATAACATTTCTTGGGTGCATTGGATACCTCTCTGGTACTTGAAGGGTTAAAGCAATGGGAATTTGGGGATATGTATTGGTACCCTTAGGTACAGTTTTTCCCCAGAACGGCACCACCTTAGGCCATATGAGCCCCTGCACTTATGATAGTGTTTAATTGACTGTAAATGGGCTGGGATAATGTACCAGGCATTCTGAACAGAAGAACTGTGAGCGCTAACCTCAATACATTAACAGTATAATCCCTGCACAACCAATTAAGCAAATGGTGTCTATATAGGATAGGCTACACATGCATTCAAATGCATGTTTAAGATTCGATTTTAGGAGTCTAACATTAAATAAGTAATATTTATAGATGTTAGCTAAAAGTTCATTTAAAATCATATAGACTGATTTCATTAGTAGGTGTTAATGTCCCTTTAAATCAAAAAGATGTTTAATTTGTGCCCCAAAAAATGCAGATTAAATGTTCCAGAATTGCTCCTATTTTGTTGTTGTGTAAGGCTCATTAACCCTTTCCGTGCCAGAGGGGCACGCAATGCATTGCAAAGCAGTTGTCCTCTGGCACTGAAAGGGTTAATACTGGCTACTGAGCTTTATACACAAAATAAAAAAGAGGAGCAATTCTAGTGCACCCTATGGAGCAAAAAATGTCCATTGATTTAAATTTGTTGGATTCCTCTTAGGCAGTAAATGGGATGAAAGCCACATTTACATCAATAGGAACTTTTAAACGATTCTCTTCTCCCTGATACTTTACGGACAATACTGCAGTATCACTTCAGAGGATTATATCAGATTGCATATGCTAATGAAGTACTGCACAAGGCATGCATTGATGGATACCTCTACAAGGCATATTTAAGACTACATTTCAGCCCTCAGATACCAACAGAGTAGTGTAAAAGCCCATGTACACGGGCCAAGGTCCTGGTAATGTGAACCCTTTGCTGTGCAATACGTTACGTACCCCACTGGCACTCAAAGGGTTAAGCGGCTGCTACCTCACTGCTCCACTTGATGCAGTCTTGCCTCACTCACAAGATGCAATCATGCTCAGTAGAGACTGCCCGAACGCGCGCAGTCTCTAAGGAAGCATGATGGCTTCTGACGAACATCCTAGCGAATTATTATATTGGATGCTAGGTTGGCATATGGATATTTAACTGTACTGACCCGCATTTTATAGTTTTCATTTGAGACACATTTTAATATCCAATTTTTGTCACAAGGGAAGGGAAGAGTGACTCCTGAAATGTGTTTAACCCCTTGTATGCTAGAGAGGCTTTTGACCTTTGCAGTGTAGTTTATTTCCCTTTCTGTGACACTGTGAGGCAATGAGTCAGAAACCTTTCAAGCATTCAAGGAGTTAACCCTTTGAGTGCTTGAGAAGTATGGGGTTAAAAGTCCCAATCAATTTGATTTTGGGGACTATTTATTTATTCCCATGGTGCAGTTGGTTCACTGTAGATTTTCCCCCCTTTTCTTTTATTCATAGGCCACTGTTTACTGTATTTTGTTTGAAGCAAAGGACACAATAAACTGAAGCAGCAATCAGTTTTTCTTTCATCTTTTTTTTTTCCTTTTTTGTTTTGTAGTCAAGAATTTATCTGAATACATTTCTAATATGGCTTGAACTAAACAGATCTCCTGCTCAGGTTTGGTTCAAAATGATCAGGGGTCTATTAAATGATGTGGCTTTTACCCCTGCAACCTTGAAACAGTCCCTTTAATTACCTGCATGGCAGTGGCGGCCTCTTCTCCTTTGTGTTCCATCTCCTCTTCTCCTATTGTTCTCACTTGTGCCTATTATCTTACTCTGTAGGAGATGGCTCAGGGAAATGGGCAGGCAACGTGAGAGGGAGGGGGCCTTTCTACCTATTCATTCACAGGGAGCTGGTTTGGGGTTGAGGAAGGAAGGAATAAGAGATGATATAGGTAGAAATAAAAGAAAGAAATCTGGGCCTGTGAGGTCAAGTCTAGAGCACAGCTTTAGTGAAGACACTTCTCCAAAGCGCACAGACAGGCATATCTCCACTTAACTCTCACAGCAGCCAGACTGCACACACTTCAGCTTCTTTCTTTCTGCCTAACTCTTTCATTGTGTTAATTACCTATGACTCAAAAATAGCACACCAGGGCCTTCCAGCACCCAGGGAGATCTGCTGGGTCCTGACAATACAGCAAAGCGCAGGAGACTGCAATACAATCTCAGAAATATTAGCAATAGATGGATAAGCAGAAAGCTGGCCTGGAGAGAGATAATGGGGAAGGAGAATGCTGGGCAGAGACACACATCATTTATGATTCAAAGCACTCCATTAAATAGCACAAGCTATTGTTACTTTTAGACTGTGTGTGGACCGCTTGTATCTCCCCATTAAATACTGAACTAACTACAGTCAACAATATATGCAAAGGTGCTAGAATGGACATTCACCCAGAGGAAAAAATCGTGTTATTCCCCAACACACACACCCACACATACACTTTCTCTCTCTCATACACGTATACACACTCACACACACTTTCTTTCTCTCATACACATTTATACACACACTCTCTCTCTAGCACACGCACACTTTCTTTCTCTCATACACATGCACTCTTTCTCTCACACACACATTCACACTCTCTGTCTCACATACACATTCTCCCCCGCACACACACCCACACTCACTCTCTCTCACACACATACACGCTCTCCCCCACACATACTCTCTTACACACATGCACACATACACAATTACTCTCTTACACAACCACACTCTCTTTCACACACACACTCTCACTCATACACAACACACTCTCTTGTACATTCATTCTCTCTCACATGCACACACATACAAACACTCTCTCATGCACACACACATACTCTCCCACAAATACACACTCTCCCACTTCACACACACACTATCTCTCATTATCACACACATACAAGGTAGAATGTACAAACCCTCTAGTGCATTCTCCACTTAACCCTTTGAATGCCAGAGGGTTATGCAACACATTGCAGAGCAATCCATTACACATCTCTCTGAGACTCAAATGATTAATGGCGCTGGTGCCAAGGGAAGGGCAGAGGGGAAATGTATGGGAATTTTGGGGTGTTCTGTTCTTCTATGCCCTGTTTAATGCTATGTACTAAACAAGGATGAGAGGAGATTAGAGTGACTTTGGGGCCAGCTCACAATAAGTTCTTAAAGGAGAACTAACAACTCCTAATAATAGTCCTGCACTTCCCTTACTATGGCAAGAAAATCCAAATGGCTTTTATGAATTTTGCCCTTGCTTCTTGGTTCAAGAGATAACAGCTTCTACCAGTCATGGATGTCCATACCTGGGAACTTTTCCTTTTGATCTCCCTGGAGGTGGACTCCTTTGGTGCTGCTGTGGGAGATATATGACGCGATTTGCATAAAAAAGGGTGTGGGGCTTAATTGTGAGTGGGGGCGAATACGCTGGGGAAGGAGAAGAAATGGGAGAGAAGGAGAAGAAATGGAAGAAACAGAAAGGGAAGGAGCAGATGTGGGTAGAGTTTCAAAAGAGAATCCCCACATCCGGAGAATCAGCCTCTGCCAGAGAGTTTCCAGCTATGTGGATGTCGTGTCCATGGAGGCAGACATGACAGTTCCTAGCAGAAGGCCTCAGGACCTCAAACTCTGCACCTCATATGGCAAGCTCAACCTTTAAGGATCAGAGTTGTGCAATGCTTTTCTTCACAATACATTGCAGGTCCCTCTGTTTAGTAAAGGGTTAATTAGGCTCACGTACTCTGCATAGTTCAGTTTGTAAACAACTCTGATTCTTAAAGGTTGAGCTTGCCATATGAGGTGCAGAGTTTGAGGTCCTGAGGCCTTCTGCTAGGAACTGTCATGTCCAACTTCATGGGCATGATATCCAGATCTGAATGATGTTATCTATTGCACAATGGCATAAAGGTGTCTATTTTATAGATTTGCACTATTACAGCACAATGTAAACTGTTGTTGAGTGCTGTTTAATATAATTCAGTAGTTCCGGCCCTTTTAACTTCCCCCACACATTCACTTTGCAGATATTTCATATGAAGATGCATGGAGAATGTCTCTGTGTATCTTCTAGCTGTCAGACCTGTACAGTGGCTGTTTCCAGCTTTTGCAGCCAAGTATTGTGTTGTTTCCCTCATGTTCAGATGAAGCAATGCTATGCTTAGCTGCAGGTGCCGGAAGCAGCCACTGTACAGGCCTTACGACAAGAAGATGCACAGAGATGTCTCATATGAAAAGTCAGCAAAGTGTATGTATTGTAGAAGTTAAAATGGCTTGCTTCTACAGGGTTTTATTAACCCTTGAGTGGCAGACAGATATCCACTGCCTACCCACCTGGCACTCAAAGGGTTAAATACAGAGCAACAGTTTGTTGCTTGTACTACACTTTTAAAGCACAAAACCTATTAAATTGACCCAACCGAAGCTATTAGAATATTCTGGCCATATTACAACAACAGGGTGGTTATTATTAAGAAGAATATGATCCAACTTCATGCTCTGAACTGCAGCAGAGGCTATCATCTTAGTGCACAAAATGAGCTGCACTGGCAAGTTTGTGCAATAAACGCAAACACACAAACACTTTCACTCTCTCTCTCCCATACACATATACTCACAAATACATACAAAACACTTTTTCTCTCTCTCATACACACACACTTTCTCACTCATGCACACACACACACACACACACTTTCTCTCTCTCAATCATACACACATTCACTTTCTCTCTCCCACACACAAACACACTATCACTCTCCCATACACACAAAGACACATTCTTTGTCTCCCACACACACGCACACCCCCACACACTTTCTTGCTCTCTGTTCTATCTCACACCCATAAACACACACTCGTTCTTTCTCCCATACACACAGAAACACACACACACACACACATTTTCTCTCTCTCTCCTATACACACATGTTCTCTCTCACCCACACACATACACACACAAACACACTTTCTCTCTCTTCCACATACCTCCCAACATTACAAATGGCCAAAGAGGGACACTTTGTTGGTGGCCAGTAGGTGGGGATTTTTTTTTATGAGCTATTGACAGCTCTTTGTGTAACTGAAAAAATTATTTATAGCAAAGGCCAAAGTATTTTATTTACAGAGATTAATTTATAAACAGGTAATGAAGTTTAAACAGACCTTAATGTGAGTCTTATTGCTCTGGAGCAGTGTGATAATCTATTACACACCACACAGTCTGATCTCCTTGGAAGGTATTGTGACACATTAATTCACCCACTTGTAAGTTATGTGCTCTCCCCAAGTTATTCACCCCTGGTCACCCACTTCTCCTTCCACTATTCAGCCCCATTCATCAACTTCTCCCTCACACCTGATGAACCATTCTTGGCAGCTCTGTTTACACAACCTCTCCCTCTGTACTCGACTCGGCTCAACGCCTTCCTTCTTGTAGCCGGTACTGAGTACAAATCTCCTCTTCCACTGTGAGGTACAGACCCGCTCAGCTCATTAACCCTCTGAGTGCCAGAGGAGTATCCAATGTATTGCTTGCAATACATTGGATACCCCTCTGGCACTCAAAAGGTGAAAGCACACTCACCCAAACAGCACTGCTAGGATCAGGCCAGCAATGATGTACTGCTTGAGAGGGAAATGGACCAGGGAGCTCTCTCACTTCTCATTGGCTGTTCAGTGTTACCACTGCCCGTTTACTGAATGCCGCCGCAATTTCACTTATACTTTGCAGTAAAAACCGGAAGATCAGTACCTTTACAGTCACCCTTGTTACTGGGAGCCATTCAGTGCTACAGAAGCAATGCGCTAGAGGTCAGATGCCAGGAAGGGAGCAACTCAACAGCATGCTTGCACTGTAGTTATGACGTTTAGTGAGCATGAGCGGTCATTACGTTTGACTGCGCATGCGCATTCACTGGTCTTCGTGGAAGTAGGCTCTCAATTTGTTACTCTGTGGTCACACATTGTATATTTACATAATGGCTTCTACCTCCTGGCATGGTGAGGGAGGCCCTAAGAGTCTCTGTTATGCCACTGATAGCAGGTGTAGGAGTTATTCATGGCCATAAAACAATACCATTCGAGGCAAACAAGGGTGAAAGCCGGGACATTACTGTGAACGGGCGGGACCGCGGGTTTGTGTCCCGAATTCGGGAGCGTCCCTCATAAATCGGGATAGTTGGGGGCTATGTGTGTATGCTCCCATACACACACATACATTATCTCTCTCCCATACACACACACGCACACGCTCTCTCTCTCACCCATACACACACACTTTCTCTCACCCATTCACACACACTCTCTAACACTCATACACACACACACACTTTTTCTTTCTCCCATACACCACACATTCTCTCTCTCCCAAACACACACACACACACTCTTTGTGTCTCCAATACATAAACACACACACTTTCTCTCTCCTGTAAATACACACACACAGATTCGTGCATTAGTGCCTTTTGTAGGGTGCAATTTTTTCATGTCTGCACTTTTTTATTTTTATGAAATCAAATCTCACATTGTTTTTGGTGCAATGTTTCTAGGAACTCCTGTTAGTAATGATTCAGGGATTTCCTGGCATTATAAAGCAACTGACAAAATAGGCTATATAGCAATAGGAATATATCAGCAGAGAGTGGGCGCCAGGGAGATCTTTGTGCAAGACTAGGAGACATAAAAGGACTCACTGGGAGTAGCTGGCATGAATCAAGCTCTTCTGCGCAGCTGGCTGTGAAGTCCCTGAGAGCTCTCTTACTCACACGTGCTTTTGGGGTCAGACACTGTGCAACTTTGTTTTGCTTTTTTTTTTTTTTAGTATACTTGGAGTTTTCCAAGATAAATATTTGTCTGAGATTGTGTTTATATTGCTATAATGTATGATCTATATATTTATACCTTGGGGACTGCAAGTAAATGAATATGATAGCAGCCAAATTCCCACGATTTTTTTTAACCATATATACAAAGCTAATAGCGGAGCAAACCAACTGCACTTTAGGTAAAAGTAAAATGCCTCATAGATTTAAAGGGATAGTAACACTTAATATGTAAAAACTTATATATATAGTAGTGATTACCCTCCTAAGTAAAACAAGGCTACTCCCACTGCTGAGAGGTGCTTTATTCAAAAGTTATTGCAGCTCAAACTTGAATTTTATTAGGTGCAATATCTCAAAAGCCTGAAATGTTACAGTGGCGCTGTTGCTATGGAGGTTTATGGTCAACTGACCAGAGCTGTCCATAGGATTGTGTAGCAACAGTGCCACTGTACAGTTTCAGGCCACTGTGATACTGCTTCTAAAAAAATAACAGTTGAGCTGCAATTACTTTTGAATAATACACCGCTCAGCAGTGGGAGTAGCCTTGTTTTACAAAGGAGAATAAACACTACAATATATACATTCTTACATATTACATGTTACTATCACATTAACCCTTTGAGAGCCAGAGGAGTTTCCAATGCACTGCTTTGCAATGCGCTGCAATACACTCTGAAACTCAAAGGGTTAAATGTGAAGAAATGTCCTGGAAAGCACTGTAGTATTCAAGGGGTTAAACTCCCTATTTAAATCCCAGGAAATTTGGGAAAGGTTAATTCTCGCTGTGGTGGTTTGCTCCAGAATTGCTCTTTTTCTTTGTGGAGCAAACCAACTAAGACACCTGAAAATCCCCTTTTGTTTAACCCTTTGAGTGCCATAGGGTTATCCAACGCATTACCTAGCAATGGTACTCAAAGGGCTAAATTGGACATTTAAATGAGATGTTTAACCCCTTGAACCCATTTAAATGGGACATTTAACCCCTTGAATGTGAGAGAGGTCACCAGTAATACGATGGAGAGTTCTATGGCATTACAGGAGGTTAAAGGTCAGATTTAAAGGAACAGGAATTTGGGGGATTTTCATTTGTTCCCTACATTTGGCCTGAATATCTGGTCCCATGTCATTTTTGTTCTGCTGTTTTTGAATTCACTTCTGGGGTGGTGCATCAAATGGAAAATAAATAAATAAATACAAATAAACACATAAATAAATAGGTTTGCTTCAAACACGAGTACATTTTGTGAAGAAAAAAAACATTGGTTCATAAAGTAAAACATCACACTGATTACATTTTCCTTGTACCAGTGTTGCCACTGACATTGTCTTGCCTTGGTGCTTAATTGATCCTAAAACTGAATATTTTGAACATGCTTATTTTAGCAGCAATCTGTATTTCTTTCCTTTTTTGTTTCTTAATTTCTTTTTTCTATTATTTATACCTGTTTTTACCATGCTTTTTTAATGAGTAGTTCAGATGGATGGCGCTACAACACAAGACTATAGCTGCTGGATTTAAAGGGCATCTGTTATAGAATTTTTCTGTTCTGTATCTTAATATATATGATGCTGCCAACCAGTCCTGGTTATGCAAAGTAGCAGGTTTTATTTATATATTTTCTTGGGTGGGGGGGGTATGTTTTAATGGCCTTGAACTTTTGTTTGTAGGTATACATTTTTTTACAGGAATGCTTTCACCCAATCAAATATTTAACGCTTTGAGTGCCAGAGGCTTTGCAATGAATTGCGTACCCCTATGGCACTCAAAGGATTTTGAAAGCTCAGAGTCTCCTGGGGACATACTGTGATATGTTGAATACAATTTGAGTCATATGAATCAGCATGTCACTATTTGAAAAATGGTGACAAATGCAGTTGTGATTCATTTACACCAAGTTATTAAATTGAATAATGATAGAAATGTAAAATTGGTTACTTATGAGGCAGAACAAAAGAGAACGCACAGAAACTGCAAAGATGACCCTTAGAGACAAAAAAACTACAAGAAATAGTAACAAATTAGCAGACATATAAATGATTTAGTCAGGGCTTTAAAGTTGAAGTCCTTTGCTACTAGCCAGACATGAAAAGTTACTTGCCACTGCAAGCCTAGCATACCCACCAGGGCTGAATTTCTACTCGCCAGGGCTAAATTTTCACTCACCATTGGCTAGTGGCGAGTGGAAACTTTGAGCCTTGATTTAGTAATAAAAAAGCAAACAATGCAGGTATACACACAGTAATTTGTGTATGTGTGCATGTTGTTGGGGGGCACTCAGTACTAGCGTCTATTTTCCATAGCAATGTGTTGGAGATCTATCTAGCAGTCAAGGGGGTTATTGACTAAGGTGTGATAAAGCGATGATAAAGCAGAGATGACTTCTTCAGTGATACCACTTCTCCAGTTCCTATGTTATTCTGTGGAGCCACTGCAATAAGATCTCTAAAGTTCTAGAAATCTTAGTGAATTAGTTCCAAAGAATTAAATAGGAACTGGAGAAGTGATATCACTGAAGAAGTCATCTCCACTTTATCACTTCTTTTTCACTCCTTAGTTCATCTCCCCCACAGAAGTGTAAACATTAATTGTTAGGATTTGTGATTAATGACTCCACTGCCCTATACAATGTTTAATTTCTACGGGGGGGGGGGGGGAATCTGAGGATCCCCAGCAGGGGAGGGCTGGCAACTTGTGGCCCGGAGGGCAAATGCGATCAAGTGGCCCATTTCTACTATTGTTTGAGCCCACTGTCCCAGCCCACACCCTTTTGTTAATTTTAAAAGTCACATTAATATCATGAAGTAAAGCAATACCATGTAGCTCACAGTAGAAATGGGCTACACTACTGATACTACAGAGCTTATAATTTAAGCAAGGATACACTAGTAATACTATAGAGCTTACAAGGGAAATACATTATACTACTAGTGTAGCTTCATTTGTATTGTGGCTCTGTGATATAGTTTGTGTAGTTCTGTTTCAGTTGGAAGCGCTGCGGTATCACTACTATAACTTGACTTATAGCAACAGGATGGAGAGTAAGTGAGGCAGTGGCCCACTGGCCCAGACATATGGCCGGCCCAGGGGCAATTGCCCCCCTGCCCCCCAAGGCCAGCCCTCCCCTGATCCCCAGTGACAGCCTATCCATTATATAGGTTAAACTGCAGAAGGGTAGTAGGGAGTTCAAGGATATTCCCTAGGGCCAGATTTCACAATTTCCGCTGTATCACCTCTGTATCACGCCTTCGTGAATCTTCCCCCTTTTGCTAAAAGGTCTATTCAAATCAATGGGACATTTGGAATTTTCATTTGCCCCTATGGTGCAATTGGCTTGGTCCAGAATTACTCCATCTTTATATGTGCATATTGCCACTTATGCTTAATAACTGTTGTCATAGACTAACAGAAGTGTTTGTTTGTTTTTTGACAAAATAGCCTTCTCACCTATTGAGACTAAAGCATCCAATAATGACCTATACAGGACATACTTGAAAACGAGAGAAATCTCAGTGTATTCTTCCTGGTAAAACATTGTCTAAATAGGCATTCGGGGCTGACTGGCATTAAACTCTTATGACAGTGGAGTGTGTGCGCGGTATGCACTATAGTGATTAAAAGATCTAGTGCATACCCTGAAGTGCAGTGGAAACTCATGCTTCAGTGCTGAAAGTGACCAGAACAAGTGCATTCATACATCCCCCTAATGTCTTTTGGGTCAAATATGCTGTTTGTCTTTGACTGTTTACTGTGTAAATTGGATAAATACTAGTGATGAGCGAGCACCCCAATGCTCGGGTGTTCGGGTGCTCTAACCGAGCACCCCCTGAGGCTCGAGTGCTCGGCCGAGCACCCGAGCCCCATTGAAGTCAATGGGAGGACTCGAGCATTACACCAGGCACCCCCTGCTCTGATGAGGGGAGGGTGCCTGGTCCATAGGAAAAGGGCAGAAAAGGATGGAAACACCACAGAAATGGTTCAGGGACAGCATAGGGAGGATGTCTGGATGCATCTTGGACTCCAACATCGCTGCTGGGAACGATCTTTCGCCCGTAGTACGCCATTTTTACAGACTGACCATAAAACACACAAAAAGGAAAATAAAAACGACTTTAGGCGAAAAATTGTTACCAAACAATATTTGCTGTATATTTACTTGTATATCATCTGCAAATTCTCCGAAAAATTTCCTTGGTTTTCGGAAGTGAGGCCATGATTAAGAGGGAAACGTGCGCAGAGGCAAATTCTCCCAAAAATTTCCTTGATTTTCAGAACTGAGGCCATGATTAAGAGGGAAACGTGCACAGAGGCAAATTCTCCCAAAAATTTCCTTGATTTTATTGAACTGAGGCCATGATTAAGAGGGAAACGTGCGCTGAGCCGACCATCTAAAACATTATGGGTGAGGGTCTGCTGCAGAGCTGACCATCCTAAACATTATATGCGAAGGCCCGCTAGTGAGCTGACGCTATAAAACATTATATGAGAGGGCCCGCTAGAGAGCTGACCCAATAAAACATTATATGAGAAGGCCCGCTGGTGAGCTGACCTATATAAAAATTGTCAAACAGGGCCCGCTGGTGAGCTGGCCCTATATAAAAATTATATCACAGGGCCCGCTGGTGAGCTGGCCCTATATAAAAATTATATCCCAGGGCATATGGAAGAGGAGGAGGAGGATGAGAAAATTAAGAGTCAACCATATACCCGTTTTTTGGGTGGAAGGGGTGAATGGGAATACAGAGTATTCCCATCATTGTAAATAACATATATAAAGTGAGTTTATGTTCCCCCGGGGCTTTCCTCCAGTGGAGTGGAGAAGTCAGGGGAAATCCAGGCCTTGTTCATTTTTATAAGTGTCAACCTATCAGCATTGTCGGTGGAAAGGCGGATACGCTTATCTGTTATGATGCCACCAGCAGCACTAAATACCCGCTCAGACAGAACGCTGGCGGCAGGGCAGGCCAGCACCTCCAAGGCATAGAGTGCCAGTTCATACCACGTGTCCAGCTTGGACACCCAGTAGTTGTAAGGCACAGAGGGATCATTGAGGACGCTGACACGGTCTGCTACGTACTCCTTCACCATCTTCCAAAACTTTTCCCTCCTTGTGACACTAGGTTGCGCATCAGGGTGAGGGTGCTGGCGGGGTGTCATGAAGGTGTCCCACGCCTTGGAGAGTGTTGCCCTGCCTTTCTCGGAACTGCTGTGTGCTCCCCTTTTCTCCCCTTCTCTGTTGGCCAAGGTAGCACGTACTCTGCCGCCAGCGTTGTCAGATGGAAAATTTTGGAGCAATTTTTCAACAAGAACCTTCTGGTATTGCACCATTTTGCTTGTCCTCTCCACCGGAGGAATGAGAGATGAGAAATTCTCTTTGTAGCGGGGGTCCAGAAGGGTGAACACCCAGTAATCCGTGTTGTCTAAAATGCGTGTAACGCGTGGGTCACGGGAAAGGCAGCCTAACATAAAGTCAGCCATGTGTGCCAGAGTACCAACAGGCAAGATTTCGCTGTCCTCACCAGGAGGATGACTCTCAATCTCCTCATCCTCTTCCTCCTCTTCTGCCCACCCACGCTGAAGAGATGGAACTAAAGTTCCATGGCTACCCTCTGTAGCGGAGACAACCGTGTCTTCCTCCTCCTCCTCCTCCTCCTCCTCCTCCTCCGCCTCCTCCAATTGTCGCTGAGAAGATGAAGTGAGGGTGCTCTGGCTATCACCTTGTGTAAGCTCTTCCTCCCCCATTTCCACCTCTTCCACATGCAAAGCGTCGGTTTTAATTGTGAGCAGCGAGCGTTTCAGTAGACACAGAAGTGGGATGGTTACACTGATAATAGCGTTATCGCCGCTCACCATCTGTGTCGATTCCTCAAAATTGCGTAAAACCTCACAGAGGTCTGACATCCATTCCCACTCCTCACTTCTGATTACAGGAAGTTGAACGGAGAGGCGACGACCGTGTAACAGCTGGTACTCCACTACTGCCCTCTGCTGCTCACAAAGCCGGGCCAACATGTGGAAGGTGGAGTTCCAGCGCGTGCTCACGTCACACAGCAGCCGGTGAGCTGGCAATTGTAAGCGCTGCTGCAGCTTCAACAGGCCGGCTGAAGCTGTTGATGACTTACGGAAATGTGCACACACGCGGCGCACCTTGGTCAAGAGATCATGCACATTGGGGTAGGTTTTTAGAAATCGCTGCACCACTAAATTAAATACATGCGCTAGGCATGGTACGTGTGTGAGCTTGCCGAGCTCCAAAGCCGCCACCAAGTTACGCCCATTATCACACACAACCATGCCTGGTTGCAGGTTGAGTGGCGAGAGCCACTGCTCGGTCTGGTGACTAATCCCCTGCAACAGCTCTGAGGCCGTGTGCTGTTTGTCCCCAAGGCAGATCAGCTTCAGCACGGCCTGTTGACGCTTCCCCACTGCAGTGCTACACTGCTTCCAGCTACTGGCTGATGGGGGAGTGGCGGTGTGTGTAGAGAATTCGGAGGTGGAAACGGAGGAGGAGGAGCCAATAACGTAGGTGCTGGTGGAAACCCTGATGGAGGTAGGGCCCGCAATCCTCGGCGTGGGTAGCACCCGTGCCATCCCAGGGTCCGAGTCGCTCCCAGCCTCCACGACATTCACCCAGTGTGCCGTCAGGGAAATGTAGCGTCCCTGGCCACAAGCACTTGTCCATGTGTCAGTCGTTAAGTGGACCTTCCCAGTAACTGCGTTGGTCAGGGCACGGGTGATGTTACGGGACACATGGTGGTGTAATGCGGGGATGGCACACCGGGAAAAGTAGTGGCGGCTGGGGACCGCGTACCGAGGGACAGCTGCTGCCATCAGGCTGCGGAAGGACTCAGTGTCCACAAGCCTAAATGGCAGCATTTCGATGGCCAGTAATTTGGAAAGGTGTGAGGTTAGTGCTATGGCCTGTGGGTGGGTGGCTGGGTACTTTCTCTTGCGCTCAAATGCCTGGGGTAACGACATTTGGACGCTGTGCTGGGACAGGGAAGTGGATGTGGTCGCTGATGGTGCTTCAGATGCTACAGGTGCAGGGCGGGAGGTATGCGGGCCTGCGCCTTCGACAGGCGATTGGCCGGCACCGAAAACAGGGGAAGAGGAGGCAGTGGTGTGGCCTGCAGACACAGATGGGCGATCCAGGCGTTCCTCCCACTTACTACGGTGCTTGGATGCCATGTGTCGGATCATGCTGGTGGTGGTGAGGTTTCTAGTGTTCATGCCTCGGCTCATTCTGGTGTGGCACAGGTTGCAAACTACAATTCTTTTGTCGTCCGCACTTTCCTTAAAAAAACGCCATACCGCGGAACACCTACCCCTTGGCAAGGTAGATTTACGCAAGGGGGTGCTCCGTGGAACATTTGCGGGCCGGTTTGGTGCGGTCCGCCTTCTTTCTGTAGCCACACCACTGCCTCTTCCAGCCTGTTGCGGTGCTGCAGATGGCTCACCCTCAGGACTGCTGTCATCGCTCGGCTCTACACCTTCCCAGGTGGGGTCAGTCACCTCATCGTCCACCAAGTCCTCCTCCACTTCCTCACTCTGATCATCCTCCTCAAGTCTTGATCCCACCACATACTCAGTCATTGACAACTGTATAACATTCTCCTCAACAAGGTCTTGAGACGGAAATAGTGGTTGATTTAATGGCAACTGTGTCTCATCATCATCATCATCATCCACTACTTCCTTTGACCTTAAATGCCGTTCACATCTGTCATCTTCTTGAGATTGGGTAGCCTCTAGAGGTTGTGAATCAGGGCACAAGATGTCATGTTCCTCTGCAAGCGTGCTTGGAGAGAGGGTCAAATGAAGGATTGGTGATGAGACGAGCTCCTCACTATATCCCAGTGTGGGATCACTTCTTTGACCAGACCGTGTATGGTGGGAGGAAGGATGATCAGAGTGAGGATTATGTTGACCAGACTCTTGGCTACTGAGAGTGGACTTGGTGGAAGACAGGGTGGTGCTTAACCGACTGGAAGCAGTATCAGCTGTCATCCAACCGACCACCTGTTCGCAGTGGTCGGACCTCGAGAGTGATGTCCTGCGACGCCCTGTAAAATTACACATGAAGCTAGGTATGGTGGATGTCTTTCTTTCTTGTGCTCTGGCACCAGGCACAGTTTCTCCGCGTCCTGACCCGCGCCCTGAACTTTCAGGATCACGTCCACTTCCCCGTCCCTTTTTACCCGCCTTCTTCATCTTACACAGAATATGTGACTTTAATATTTGAGTTTGAAAACTTAACAGTATTTCTTATTATTCTGCAACTCTGCAGAGTACACAGAATAGGCTGCTAAACTGCGGTGAAACACACTGAATGGAATATGTGAGTTTAATATTTGAGTTTGAAAACTTAACAGTATTTCTTATTATTCTGCAACTGTACAGAGTACACAGAATAGGCTGTTAAACGGCGGTGAAACACACTGAATGGAATATGTGAGTTTAATATTTGAGTTTGAAAACTTAACAGTATTTCTTATTATTCTGCAACTGTACAGAGTACACAGAATAGGCTGTTAAACGGCGGTGAAACACACTGAATGGAATATGTGAGTTTAATATTTGAGTTTGAAAACTTAACAGTATTTCTTATTATTCTGCAACTGTACAGAGTACACAGAATAGGCTGCTAAACTGCGGTGAAACACACTGAATGGAATATGTGAGTTTAATATTTGAGTTTGAAAACTTAACAGTATTTCTTATTATTCTGCAACTGTACAGAGTACACAGAATAGGCTGTTAAACGGCGGTGAAACACACTGAATGGAATATGTGACTTTAATATTTGAGTTTGAAAACTTAACAGTATTTCTTATTATTCTGCAACTGTACAGAGTACACAGAATAGGCTGTTAAACGGCGGTGAAACACACTGAATGGAATATGTGAGTTTAATATTTGAGTTTGAAAACTTAACAGTATTTCTTATTATTCTGCAACTGTACAGAGTACACAGAATAGGCTGCTAAACTGCGGTGAAACACACTGAATGGAATATGTGACTTTAATATTTGAGTTTGAAAACTTAACAGTATTTCTTATTATTCTGCAACTGTACAGAGTACACAGAATAGGCTGCTAAACTGCGGTGAAACACACTGAATGGAATATGTGAGTTTAATATTTGAGTTTGAAAACTTAACAGTATTTCTTATTATTCTGCAACTGTACAGAGTACACAGAATAGGCTGTTAAACGGCGGTGAAACACACTGAATGGAATATGTGACTTTAATATTTGAGTTTGAAAACTTAACAGTATTTCTTATTATTCTGCAACTGTACAGAGTACACAGAATAGGCTGTTAAACGGCGGTGAAACACACTGAATGGAATATGTGACTTTAATATTTGAGTTTGAAAACTTAACAGTATTTCTTATTATTCTGCAACTGTACAGAGTACACAGAATAGGCTGCTAAACTGCGGTGAAACACACTGAATGGAATATGTGACTTTAATATTTGAGTTTGAAAACTTAACAGTATTTCTTATTATTCTGCAACTCTGCAGAGTACACAGAAAAGGCTGCTAAACTGCGGTGAAACACACTGAATGGAATATGTGACTTTAATATTTGAGTTTGAAAACTTAACAGTATTTCTTATTATTCTGCAACTGTACAGAGTACACAGAATAGGCTGTTAAACGGCGGTGAAACACACTGAATGGAATATGTGACTTTAATATTTGAGTTTGAAAACTTAACAGTATTTCTTATTATTCTGCAACTGTACAGAGTACACAGAATAGGCTGCTAAACTGCGGTGAAACACACTGAATGGAATATGTGACTTTAATATTTGAGTTTGAAAACTTAACAGTATTTCTTATTATTCTGCAACTGTACAGAGTACACAGAATAGGCTGTTAAACGGCGGTGAAACACACTGAATGGAATATGTGACTTTAATATTTGAGTTTGAAAACTTAACAGTATTTCTTATTATTCTGCAACTGTACAGAGTACACAGAATAGGCTGTTAAACGGCGGTGAAACACACTGAATGGAATATGTGACTTTAATATTTGAGTTTGAAAACTTAACAGTATTTCTTATTATTCTGCAACTGTACAGAGTACACAGAATAGGCTGCTAAACTGCGGTGAAACACACTGAATGGAATATGTGACTTTAATATTTGAGTTTGAAAACTTAACAGTATTTCTTATTATTCTGCAACTGTACAGAGTACACAGAATAGGCTGTTAAACGGCGGTGAAACACACTGAATGGAATATGTGACTTTAATATTTGAGTTTGAAAACTTAACAGTATTTCTTATTATTCTGCAACTGTACAGAGTACACAGAATAGGCTGCTAAACTGCGGTGAAACACACTGAATGGAATATGTGACTTTAATATTTGAGTTTGAAAACTTAACAGTATTTCTTATTATTCTGCAACTCTGCAGAGTACACAGAAAAGGCTGCTAAACTGCGGTGAAACACACTGAATGGAATATGTGACTTTAATATTTGAGTTTGAAAACTTAACAGTATTTCTTATTATTCTGCAACTCTGCACAGTACACAGAATAGGCTGCTAAACGGCGGTGAAACACACTGAATGGAATATGTGACTTTGATATTTTAGTTTGAAGACTTAACAGTATTTCTTCCTATTCTGCAACTCTGCACAGTACACAGAATAGGCTGCTAAACTGCGGCGAAGCACACTGAATGGAATATGTGACTTTGATATTTTAGTTTGAAGACTTAACAGTATTTCTTCCTATTCTGCAACTCTGCACAGTACACAGAATAGGCTGCTAAACTGCGGCGAAGCACACTGAATGGAATATGTGACTTTGATATTTTAGTTTGAAGACTTAACAGTATTTCTTCCTATTCTGCAACTCTGCACAGTACACAGAATGTGCTGCTAAACTGCGGCGAAGCACACTGAATGGAATATGTGACTTTGATATTTTAGTTTGAAGACTTAACAGTATTTCTTCCTATTCTGCAACTCTGCACAGTACTCAGAATGTGCTGCTAAACTGCGGCGACGCACACTGAATGGAATACGTGACTTTGATATTTTAGTTTGAAGACTTAACAGAATGTGCTCTAATCTGCAACTTTGCACACTAAACAGAATGTGCTCTAATCTGCAACTTTGCACACTAAACAGAATGTGCTCTAATCTGCAACTTTGCACACTAAACAGAATGTGCTCTAATCTGCAACTGTGCACACTAAACAGAATGTGCTCTAATCTGCAACTTTTCACACTAAACAGAATATTTTTTTTTTTTTTTTTTTTGTTTTTTTCCCCCCACACACAATATAACCTGCTGCCCCCACACACAGTAGTCCTAAAAAGGACTTTTGGTTCTTTTTTGTCACAATTTTTGTTTTTTCCTCCCTACACTGCCTTTCCCTTCCTATCCTCAGCTCTCCCTGGCTCAGACTGAGCCGAACTCGATGGTCAGGTGCTATACAGCACCTGACCACGGGTTCTGGCCAGCCAATCAGTGTAATGCCAGCAGCCAACATGGCTGCTGGCATTACACCGATGTCAGAGCCTCCCTGCACGTTTATTGGCTGCGCAGCAGCCGCAAAACGTGCGGGGAGGAGACCCGAACATGGCGGGCGAGCACATGCGGTACTCGTACGAGTACCGCCATGTGCCGAGCAGAGCGATGCTCGAGCCGATCCGAGCATCGGCCGAGCATGCTCGCTCAACACTAATAAATACATATGAAGAATATAATTTATCTATACTTTAATCCCTTGCATGCCAGAGTCTCTAGCAAGAGCATCTACTAGGATAAAAAAAGATGTTGCTGTGATACTCTTGTCATTGCATCAGCATTCCTTGCTTAGTTTGCTGACTTTGGAATTGCTGCAACCACCCTTCCTGTGATGGTTAAAGCTCATCCATCTACTAGGACTAACTGTATATACATCTAATGGGTACCGTGTGGCTCATATACTAAGAGGAATTGGGGATATTCGGTACCAATAAGAACAAATTACTACTCCCAAAACTTCTGTTGTTTTAAATGGGGCTTTTAATCCAATGAATGTGAAAGTGAGAGAGGACTACAATACATTGTGAATCAGTTCATTGGAAATCTCTCTAGCATTCAGGGACGTAAAAGCACAATTTAACCCTTTTAGTGTGTTGCATTTGATACCTCTCTGACACTCAAATTGTTAAATCAATGGAAATTTCCATTTGTATCCTATGTTGAAGGTGGTCCAGTTCTTTTTAGCACATCGGCCTCCTGCACACATCAAAAGCACACACAGCAATATGCACAAAGCCACAACTTGTCTTCCACAATTCCTGCACACAATTTCACACAATAACAGATGGGTTCATGGCTCTATAGAGAAGAGCCTACAAACATATGCTGTGGGTTTTCTCTTTCCAAATCCATGTTAAGAGGTGGAATTCCAGTATAAACCAAATGCACCATAGGAAATGCCTACTGATTTAAATTAGGATTTGAACGCTTTGGAGACTCTCTAGCATTCAAATCTTAATAGCCCCATTAAAATCAATGAGTAATTTGACTCCCCCCATGGTGCAGTTGGTTTGCTCCAGATTTGTCACTCTTTAGCTTGATGAATACGTCCCCTAGATACAAGGAAAAGGGCCCTCGCTGTCCTGTCTACTCTCCCTCTCTGTTTGCTACTCTCACTATCCAAAGCCTCTGTCTAATTAAGAGAAGGCCTTCATGAACAGTAGGTCTCATTGGGTCTGTCACTCGTTAATCATGTGACCTTCTCAGCCTTGGGTAATGACCTTGAAAGAATATATCAACCATGATGGCGGTGTGCAAGAAATTCAGTTGTTTCTCTGAGTGCTTTTGGTCATTGCTGACAATTTCTATGGCACAGCTGTCCTGAACCGGCCAAGGCCTGTGCCTGTTAATCACTTCTCTGTCCAGAAATGATGGTAAGTGTGGAGGGGGAAGGGGAAGTGAGAGCATATGAATATACTTGGGTTATTAAAATCATAGTTACCATTGTATATTCCATTTTGTCACACATAGAATGTGTGTTAAGACAGAAGACATATGTATTGATTAATTCTCTTGTTTTTATCTCAGCCCTATACTAAGACGCATTGAGGGTGATGTACACTACACTGTCGGTGTCAGAAAAAAACTCTATTAAGTTAATTGGGGCCTTTACCCATTAAGTGCAAGAAAAACAATGCACTGGATATCTCTACATCAGGAGCATATGAATACCATTTAAAGCAATAGAATAAAGAGACATTTTATTTTTTCCCAATAGAGTAGTTGGTTTGTGACAGAATTTCTCAAATTCTTCTTCTTCATACATTAGCCTGTTTATTAAAGACATGGGCCTGGGGCAAACCAACTGCACCATAGGGGGAACATTGAATTCCCCAAATCCCCACTGATTTAAATGAGTGTTTTAACCGACTGAATGCTAGAGAGGTCTCCAATGCACTGTGAAGCAATGTTTTTTAGACCTAGCATTCATTCGGTTATGAGTCCCAATGAATTCAAGGGATACTTTTATTTGTCCCCTATGGTGCAGTTGATTTGCCCAAGAATAACTCCACATTGCCTTTATACTGTACATAGGGTCAACTGTAACATGCATTGTAAGATATTTCTATTTTTTTTTAACTATTACAGAACTTCTCTAAAAAGCCAGATTTAAAAAAAAAAAAAAAAAAAAAAAAAAAAAAAAATATATATATATATATATATATATATATATATATATATTAGCCAATTGGTATACACCATAACATATACATAGACAATATCAGTTTACAAAAAAGCAGGATTTTTATGCTTTACATGCATGTTGTATCAGTTGATCTGCTTGTTGTAAGGAGGTTTATATATCTTTATGGTGTGCCTTATAAGCAGAGCTTTAGAACTGGAGTTGGTGACCTCTGCACGTTCAATATGACACAAAAGGTTGCTCAGATCCAAAAAAATCTCATATATCTAAATAAAAGCTAAACCAGTGATTTATACATCTATTTACCTACAATTATTCATTTAGACCTTCAATTGCCTTATTAGGGCATATGACTTACAGTGGAACGGTAAGTTTAGATATAATTGAGGTCACAATGGGATGAATGTATGAATTCACCCGTGAAGCCCCACTGATGCTAGCCTCTAACGCCAGTAACTGCACTTCAGGATATGCAATACAGAGTATGATCACTGAAATGCATGCTGGAGGACAATCTCCACCACTTTTAGGGCTTTAAAGGGATAGTAATACTTCATTTTAACTTTATTTTATTTTGTAGGCATTAAAAAAACATGACGAATGATATAAGTCTTATCTCTGAAACCTTTATGGTTTAAGAGATATTCACAAACAAAGTATCCCCCTCTGTTCAACCAGATCAGAAGGGAGCTGCCCAGGTAGACTGCAGAGAGGGACAATCTTCAATTAAGATAAGGGAAAAAGCTGAAAAACTTGTCAAGGGGGGAAGGGCTTTCATTGTTTTCATACAAAGAAAATTGTCCCCTTCTGTTATCTGTCCTGTCATACAACCAGACTCACATCTGAGAAGAGATGGCTTACACTAGGTAAAAGGGGCGGGGAGGGGAACTTTGCTTGTGTATATCTCATAAACCATAAAGGTCTGAGAGATAAGACTTATATCATTTTTCATGTTTTTTTAATGCCTACAAAATAAAATAAAGTTAAAACGAAGTATTACTATCCCTTTAATACCAGCAAACACCATATGCCAGCCCTATAGCATGTATGTAAGGAAAATACCATAAAGATACACATTTCCTCCACTCCTTGTTTATGATAGTGGGTCAAACAAGAGAGTGAGGAGAGTAACATCCCAAAATGCCTACAGACTTCTCCATTGCTCTCCCCTTGGCACTATCAATATTAAAGTGAGAAATTCTGGTATACATAGCTTAGTAAGTTGACACTAGGCAGGAGTAAATCTATTACAGCTCCCGATTTAGTGAGAAATCATCATTTTACATTCTCTGCAAAGACTCTGAATAGATAACTATGAATACATTCAAATGACAATGATTAAAATATTGTAAATATCCCCAGCAAGAGGCATACTGAACTCCATCTTGCTAGATAAAATGTACAGTAGGTCCTATCCAAGCACGAGCAAGCATAGTATTTTCTTTGCAGGAGTGTTCAAGCAAGGGATCAAAAGTAAGTTCTAAGTGACAGTATGCCTCTTGCTGTGGAACTTTTTAGATAATTGAGATAGTTTATATATTTATATATTTAACAGATTCTTATTTGCATTATTTGAACTATATAGTCTATTCTAAATATCTGACCTCAATTATATCTAAGTGTACACTTCCCTTTTAATATAGAATGATACATTTAATATAGTGTTTAACTTTGTACCATGTGTTTAACCATTTTTTTAGTGTTCATTCATTTATATGTGATAGTGTTAACTGGACAATGTTATACAGAAGGACGTAATCAGCCAAGGTAGAGATTGGGTGATACAAGGTCCAATAACCTCGACCGTTTTTTAGGGAACTATCTCAGGCTGCTGAAGGTGTACCTGGAGTTGTACACAGTGAGGCCAATGTACTAAGATGAATTGGACTATTGTGGGGTCAATTAAAGAACACACACAAATTCCCCAGATCCCCACATATTTAAATGGTGCTTTTAATCCCTTGATTGCAAGAAAGTATCCACTGCATTTCTCCACAATGTGTTGCAGACCTCTTTACCTTCAAGGGGTTAAAAGCCAGATAAATCAATGGAATTATTTATTTATTCCCCATTGTATAGTTGGTTCACCCCTGTATTATCACCCCTGTATTATTCCAGCCCTTCGCAGTACATCATCCTCACTAACTGTTGAGGGCATAGAAAGAGTTCAGTTGCCAGGGCTGGATTTATATCCCCAATGCCCCTAGGCAAGGCACCCTAGGTCTGGTCACTTGTCCCATCCACTGTTCCCTGGCTCAGAAAACACCTTTACTCTATAACATGCCAGCACGAAAACAGCTTTAATCCCATGGTTGCTAGAGAGCACGTAAACACTGCTTTGCAATGCACTGAAGACATTTCTAGCAGCTAAGGGGTTAAATAATAGTTAATCAAAGGTATCGAAACCGGTGCAGAGACATTGAGGTTGCTCTGGACAAACCCTCAGCTCAGAATGTGGGTGTGGCTAATACAACTGAGACACCCTTAAAATTTGGAGCTCAAGGCAGTTATCTACTCTGCCTAATGGAAAATCCAGGCATGTATATTACATTCACATTCAGGTGATTATATATTTTGTAGACAAACCCTCAAACAGCTTGGGAGATTGCTGCTCTGTTTTCAAAACTCTTAACTCAGGTTGTTGATAAGAGAATAAAAATCAATATATTTTGTAAACAACATGCATGTTTTCCTTGAGGATATCTCCCCTTTTTCTTGAAATGTCTTGCATGGGAAGTTTCATAAAAAACAAATCAGTATGCCCACAAGATGGATCCTCTGGGATTGGCACTCATTTTGATTCGTTGTAAGATGGGAGCTTTGTTTATTTCAATATTTTCACTTAATTTTGACTAATAATGAATGAATCAATGGGAATTGTTCTTTGTCCTCTGTGGTGTACATGATTTGCCCCAGAATAACTCTATAGGGAAGATTCACTAAGGCCTGGATTCATCAAGGTGCGAATAGATTAATACACAGGAAAATCAGAGGATTTCTCTGCGTATTAACCATTCACCCATTCAGAAACTTTAGAGTTGTGTCTGGTCATCGCTTATTCTTTAATAAGCAATGGCCAGATAGATCTTCAAACGTAATCCGCTAGCTTCAAGCTGGCATATCCCATTTGAATGCATGGAGCGAACACACACATACACATTTTCGCTTATGCGTATACATGTGTTTTCACCATGACTGACCAATTTACACAAGTTTCCCTGCTTCACATACGCAAAGCAGGGAAGCACACAAAATCAATGATGAATACCCGAAGGTATCCGTCACTGATCGGGGCGAAGAGCAGCGTATTTGATACGCTGCTCTTCCCGCAACTTGATGAATCCCGGCCTTAGCGGTGATAAAGAGGTGATAAAGTGGAGATGACGTCTCCAGTTCATAACTTCTCTAGTTTCTATATTATTCTATAGATTCTGTTCACTAAGATCTCCAAAGTTGAAGAAATCTTAGTGCATAGGCTCCATAGAATAACATAGGAACTCCATCGCCTCTGTATCACCGCTTAGAGAATCTCCCCCCAGTTCTTCTTAGTACCTCAGCCTGTCTAAGATATGTATGCCTGATCGGATTGTGTAGGGGGAATAACATTTTCATTAAGCATCCGAGACTCAGAATTACAGGGAGAGATTAAAGAGCTATGAGGGATCTGAAACTGCAGAAACAGGCAGACATTATATTTCATTAAGAATAAAATGCAGAAAGGAAAAAGGCCCTGGATAGAGGTGTCTGTCCTTTGAGGATGTTCTGTTCCCATGACACAGTTTTTGTCTGAAAATGAGAGGAATCTATAAATGTATTTATCTCGACAACATCAGGCATCTGGGAGCGTGATGTTCCCCAGCTCTCAGCTGCAGCAGAGGTGCACGATATCCATATATATTTATATTTATCAGATTTATTTCTAGTACCTTCGGCTGAAAAGGCTCAGCTTGATTAATATTTTCTGCTGTCCGGTAACCATGGCAATGGGGTCAGCAGATATAATACTTAATTTAATCTTCTGACTGGCTCCGTGTGCATCACCAATGTCCCAAATAATAGAAAGCCTTTTGCTTCTCTTGCACTGTTTCTCTCATTCTTCTGCCTAGAATATTATAATCTTCACCAGGGGCTCCTTCACTTGACCCAAATGGAATAAACAATTTTTTCTTCATTCAGTATAGGTAGTCATATTAAAAAATTCCTGACCTCGCTCTTCGCAAGCCAATTCTTTCCCCATCTAATTCATTCCCCACCCCCCACACATTCACACACACTTCGGCAGCCTGACTACACCGCCAGACTGTGCTAGCCGTCCTTCTAAGCTTTGCTGTCAGCTCCGGTCATATGGAGGTGCAAAGGTTTTCTTCCATGTCGCAGTGTCCAGGTGACTGCATATCAGAGCCTTGATGGCTTGTTGTTTGTTCTCCAGGTGGGTTGCATACTTCCCATTTTGTCTCCTCCGGCAGGTTCTCTCCTCCCAAGACATTGCTATTATCTCCGTACATCCAAGATTTCTTTTCTAGTAGCTATCGCTGTGTTTATATAAGTAAATAGGGAGACAAACATGACTGTAGGGGTAAACTCAACAAGAATGGAGCATTGTATAGTATAGTAACGTTCTAAGACTTTTACAAACAGTACCAAGAAAAAAAGCATATTTCTGCAAGGAAATAAACCATACCACAATATGTGGATGTCTCCTGACTATGGATAATCCAACATACCAAGAATAGGTATGTTTCTCCACACAGGTCAGACAATGCAGCATTACAGGCCACAAATGCATGTGGTTGAAATTCACTGGTTTACCTTCCCATATTCTAGTGAAATAACCTCTTGATTTGGTCATAGGTCTTGTACAGGTTCTAGGGGAAGTTAACGCTAGTAATAAAATAGACATATAGAAATAATTTCTCTTTCCTTATCATGCCTCTTAATACACAGGTTAACCCCTTAAGGAACAGCAAAACATTGATCCTTTAGGGGTTAACTAGATTTACTGTTCTAACCTTTACAATTTGTCTTAAGTTCTTGGTTCTTAATAACGAACCAAAGGATTGTATCCATGTTTTTTGAAAAGTCAGCAATATTCTAATTGATGTTTAGGGAAAAATATTACGGTGAAAATGAATGGACTCTGTTATACCAAGAAATATATGGGAAATCTTCTAAAATTATTGTACAAATTGTACATCTGTGAAAACCACAGTGCCCTTTGGCATCTTTTGTGGTGCCCATAAATAGACATTGATGTGGTGGGGAAATAATATTATAATTAAAGGACCAGCATATTAAGGAAGGAGGAGCTTGATTAGGCATTTCAAGGAGATGAATTGCAGTGTAATTATGGGATGAATTAATCTGATTAGAATTGTAATAGGGTCTTATTCATCAAGCTAAAGAGGTGCTATTCTAGAGCAAATTAACTGCACCATAGGGTGGAAAATGAAAATTACCATATATTTAAATGGGTTTTAACCCTTTAAATGCGAGGAGTTTATTTTGCTATGCCAGTGCTACCAAAATGTTTTATTTAAGAACTGAAAAGCTCCGGTTCTTATAACTTTTGCAAGAAGACGTTTCCTGTGTGTCTCATACCTTCAGACCTGAGTAGTGGCTGCTTCTTGTTCCTGTAGCCAACCATTGTGTTGTAACACTAAGTCAGTTTTTCTTCAGAAACAAGAAGCAGCCACTGGCCAGGTCTAAAGGTATCAGAGTCACGTGGAACATCGCCCTAGAAAGGAGCATCAACACTAATCAGGTAATAAACAAAGCTAAAAACAGCTTGTGCAGTCTTGGCATAGTGCTTATCTATTAAATATACCCCTTCACAATGCATCTGAGACCTCTTCAACATTCAAACAGTTAAAAGTCCAATTTAAAGTGGAATTGCTTTTTTGTAGAAAACAGATGATTTTCGAATACGGTTATGTTTACGTTAGCCATTTTTATACCAAACAATAGGTTTATTGGGTATTTAGCATTATTGTCAGTTCATACAAATGAGCTACAATTGGTCAGCTTATCAGGGAGTGGCTGTTGGAAATGGTAGATGTCTGGAATGTTAGTATCTAGAAGACATAACAGCCAATACTGTCTAATTTGCATATATTGACATAACGATATGTATAAATGTTTAGTGACACTGAGGGAAATTTATAAAAAATGTGTTAAAATGTCCTTTTTCCTTATTATGATGGTATTTATAGATTATTCTTATTACATTTATAAATGTGGTGACAGTAAAGAATAAGAAAAGGTCAGACATGGCCTTAAATATTTGTTGAAAATTCTATCGCTAAATTATTGTAAATAGTGACAATTCTTTATAAATTCGCTGAGTCACTTTTTATAAACTTCCTTACTCCAGTTTATAAAAAAAGCGCTACATTGTGTTATGTCATACTAAACTGTCCTTAACCCCTTAACGACCCTTGACGGTCCTGGTACGTCATGGGTAAAAGTGATTAAACGACCCATGACGTACCAGGACCGTCATGGATTTCAGGACTCCCTGAGTGGCTACACGCCATTTGGGGAGCCCTGAGTCTGATAGGCGAATAAAAAAAAATGCTCCGTGATCCTTTAGTGACCGCAACGTGCCTGTGCGGCCAGTTGTTAAGGGGTTAAGGACTCATACAGGTCCTGCCACTTCATGGGTTGGCGTGCGATAAGGACTCATGATCATACCTGGGAATTTGACAGGCAAGGCTACACGGAGGGCAGCCCTGCCAGTGTCGATCGGGGAGGGTAATGACGAGATTCCCATCATAAAAGGGGCAGTTGTGAGGGGGAGGATGGGACAAAAAAAAGAGCAGAATATACGTTGAACATGGGTAAGAGGGCAGGGAGTGGGAGGAACCAGGGCGGGATGGAGAACAAATGTGCAGAGTTTCTACTGAAACTCTGCCCACCCGGAGATCGAGAGACTGCCCCGGAGACCCGGTAATTCACTGTGAAATCCGAAATCTCTGGAGCAAAACTGGAGAGTTCCCAGGTATGCTCACGATGTGCCAGGACCGTCATGGATTTCAGGGCTCCCCACGTGACTACACACTGTTCGGGGAGCCCTGAGTTGGATTGCTAACAAAAAAAAATGGTCTGTGGTCCTTAAGTGCCGGCCACAAGCGTGTGCGGCCGGTTCTTAAGGGGTTAATACTTTTAGAACTACCAGCAACAATCTTGCAGTCATTTTAACGCTTATTTTCAATTACCTCCACTTTTAGAAGTCTCCCCCATTTTCACTAAGTGCTAACTCCGGTCAGTGACTTTTTGGAACAGTGCAGTAGAAATGTCACAAATTATGTTTAAATACATTCGCTAATTGCGCCAATGCTAAAGGCAGTTTTTAGGGATTAAATCTTAACAACAGGTATAACCTGTTCTTAGTAGAAGACATCGTGATTGTTATGTATGCGAAAAAACGTCCTCATTAGCGATTTTTCTGCAAATGTTCTCAGAATATTCTCGGATAGACATAGTTATAAACTTCTTTATAAATATGACCCATTGTGAATTTTACTGACCATTCTTAAACATACACTAACAATGTTTTTTTTAAACATCTCCCCCATAGTGCCTGAACTTAGTTCCCTAATAATCAGTTGGGAGGCCTGCATGAGTCTCCTTGGATTTGGCTGTGACTTGGGTACTGATTGCAGGTGAGCAGTGTTAACAGCTCCGCACAGTCAAAAGAAAAGGTCACTCTTTTTTTGTCCTTCCATTATTATTTGTAACAAAGCCCTTGCTCCATTATTCTTCCTAATTTGCTGGACTCCTAATGGGAACAGTACCTCCCAATTACCATGGCTGCCGAAGGCTAATTTGGTTACCCTCAGTGTCCACAAAAAAGAAAGTGTGACGGTTCTATGGGGGACATTTGCATACTATACATCCCAGGAATGGCAAACAGCTGCCTGTAACTTCTTCCTCTCTAATGGTAATTAGGGTTGATTAGCTTCCCTCAGTGCCCTTTATTCTTGGTTTTAACCTCCCAGACTTTGGTCCAAGGAAGTAGCAGCTGATAAGTATAAGGGACTGCACACTCCTTTTGTTCTATGTAAGTAGCAAGTACAGGCTCAAGAGGATGATGTTACAAGAAGGACAGGATTGATTTTGGGGCAAACCAACAACTACACCATAGGGGACAAATAAAAAAAATCCCATTGATTTAATGCCTTTGAGACTTCTCTGGTATTTAAAAGGTTAAGAGTACCATCTAAAACTTTGAGTGCCAGAGAGCAAGAGCAAAGCAATGCATTGGTCATACCTTTGTCCCCAGTGTTGCAATTAGTTTGTTCCAGAATTGCTCCAGTTCATCCTAGTACAGCAGCCCCACTGGGGAGAATGTACAGTCCGTCAGTGAATTCCCAGTGGTGTTAGACTCTAAGGTTGTATCTGCACTGCAAGGTATACACTACAGCATATGATCACTTTAATACAGACTGGTGGGCACATTCTGTCATTAAGACTTGAATTCCTGCCCGGCATTTACCCTTTAAATGCCAGAGGGGTGTACAATGCATTGTTAACATTGTGCACTCTTTGGCATTCAAAAGGTTAAGGTTCACCATTTCCTGTGTGACTTGTGTAATACCATGCATTAAACACCCACACACTGCCTCAATATCATCTCCTTGGAGCAAGTGGTGTTATGGCCAAGTTTTCAGCATATATTAGTAAAATGATGTTAGGCAGACATTGAGCAAGAAAGTTTATTCAAACACCTGTTTTTGCACAGAACCATATTCGTATATTATTCAACTGTTCCCCTACTCTTCAGACAGCACCTTACTGATTCGCCATTTGCATATGTTTTTTTTTATTCCTTATATTGCTTTATTTTAAAGCAGAAACTATCCTTAATGCCAGGCAAATTGACATTATTGTTTCTTATAATGTAGTTGGTTTTCCCCCAAATCCCCCAATTTCCCCATTATTTTAAAATTTCAGACAGATCATAAAACTTAAACCCTTTGGGTGCTAGAGAGGTATCCAACACATTGTAACACACTGCATTGGATAGCTCTTTGGCACTCAAAGGGTTAAACTACACTAAAGTCAAGCCGACAAAGAAGCACTGGATAGACATGCAACCCGGAACAAACAAAATGTTTACAAACTGACCTAAGAGAAGATAAAACAGGGTGTCCTCAAAGAATCAGACTGTTACATTATACAAACCCATTTTGATCATTAACAACCTTAATGGGTAGTATAAAATATTAGCCTCAAAAATCAAGCAAAACAAAATAGAAAACATGCTTAACAATGTACTGCAGACCTCTCTAGCATTCAAAGGGACTACAATCCCCATTTAAATCAATAAGAATTTTAATTAACCCTATGACGAAGTTGGCCTACAATTGTACCTCTTTAAGTTCCTGCATTAGGCTATAACACCCAACCGAATTGCGCCTTCTCTGGCGTGCACTGTGAGGGAGAGATTTTTAGAGCATGTAATGTAAAAATTGACACTTGTTCGATTACAATTAATCTGGCCTTTTCACCTGTTGTAGAAATGCAGTGGTTCACCTAAGAATATTAAATGGTTAGCTATTCCACTGCAGCTGATGTGCTTCGTTGCACACTTTATCAAATGGAAACTCCAGATTTCCACCAGGGCTATTCATCTTAAAATAGTGGATACAATGTAAAATTTTTCTCTGCATCTAAAACCCCATACATGTCACCCCTTCCTAACCCCCCTCCAGTAAGCAGGGATTGTCCATACAAGTTTGGTGTCTTCCAATGACTGCCTCTGTTGGTGGTATGGTATTTCAATCCTTTGTATGCTTCAGAGCTGTACCATGCTCAGGAATTTAATATACCTGTTCATCTACAAATGTATATTAAATATAATAATAATAATAATAATAATAATAATTAATTTAAAAAGAAAATGTCACCTTTTCCACTTGTGGTCTTTTCCCACTAGGAGGTCTGAGATAGTGACCAAGCAATGGGATCTGAGGAACCCCAATGACTGTATATCCGTTATATCAGTTAAATTGCAGAAGGGTAATAGGGAGTTCAAGGATCTTCTCCAGGGCCAGATTTCACAATAAGCAGAGTAGGTAACTGCTCCAAAATTTGAGGGGTGCCTCAGCTATACTGGCCACACCTACATTCTGAATAGTTTTTTGGCCACAGCAATATCACTACCCCTGCACCAGTGTTATACCCTTTTACAGTCTATTAGTTAAGCCACTTGGATGCTATAGTCATATCCATTGAATTGCAGGGCAACATATTGAAGATCTCTCTTGAAAACAAGGTTTTAATTTTTTTTTTCCTTTTATGCTATATTCTGGCTTGTTATAGGCCAGATGTATTTTCTCTGCCAGGAAAAAGTGGAATGGATTGGAACAAGGTTATGTGGGTCATGGGCTGAGCTATGGGTGCCTAAAGTGCTTTGCCTGGGGGAGCCTGGGATGTAAATGTACTTTACTTGCACGTTATATACTATTTTATTTTTCTGCTTGGGTCTCTAATACACTTAATTGCTTTTCAAGGCTTTGTCTCTGTTATACTTCTCCCCTGACAATCCACCTGCCACACAGTGATTGGTTCCTAGGGGTTTATAGGTGTGTCTTCACCTATCCCAGATGCCTGTTTTTGGTGTTTGTTTCCAAGTTGCTGATCGTGTTTGTCTCTGGACTTTTGCTGTTACTGACCCTGCCTGTTTCCTGATGCTGATTTTTGTATTATCCCTTGTACTGCAATATATTTTATCACCCTGCGCTGACTCTTGGCCTTCCTGGTGATCCTCTTGCATTATCCTCATGTACCTTACTTGTCTGCCCGTTATTGGTCCAACTTGTTTTTGGCATCCCTTTATCTTTCTCTCCAACGTGATAGAGCCTCTGTTCCCAAGACAGCTTACCTCCCTCTCCAATATACTCCTTCAGAGTTCCAACCTTGTGGACCCGTTCCCCATGCAGCCTGGGGATTCACTAATCAGAGCTCACAGTCCCCTGCTACCCCACTATACTGTGGAACTAGTGATTCCTTCTGGAGCACTACATTATATCCGGTGGGTGTAATCCCCCACTCTCTGCATGGCCCTAGTGGGTTTCAGACACCTTTGATGGACCGCTCTACCTCTGACATTATTTTTCACTGTGCCTGATCTTCTGGCGGCACATACTGTGCAGCTAATTGCCAATCTGCTCCAGGCAGCCTGTATTTTTGCTGGGACACTTATCTCTGGATAGGTGTTTTGTCCGTGTGTCTGACGTGTTTGTGGAATATGTGATCTTTTTCTACACTGGTCTTTTGCCTTGCTGGCTTCTTTCACTTCTGAACCGGCAGTTCCTTTACTTCAGGACCAGTGTATATATTTTGGTACCTTATTGTAAGTGTCCTTAGGGATCCCTTTGTCTGGAGGTGTTTTCCTCTTTATCTTGGTTGGAACCCTCTATTTCCAGTAGTCAGCACTTAGGGGCTGGTTACTGGGATTCCTTCCAAGTCTTCTCCACGCAGTCTCATCAGACACTTTTTGGGCAATCTTGTTCCTCTCTTACCTTATCTATAGACCTTACTTGTCCTTCTTTGAGATCAGTACCTGGGTCCTATCTAGTCCATACCACTTTTTGAGATCCTTCCATACTGGTACCTTTCCGGTGTATAGCCCAAAGGATGTCCATCCAGGTCCCCGGCCCTGGCTCAACTGGTGACAGACATCTGTCTTCACAGCAAGCATCTTTACTACAGCTTAGGCTGCAGAAAGGATATTCCAGAGGTTTCCTACAATCTCAAGCCTCGTACTCTATTCTATACACCCAAGCGACGACCCATAGGTACCAGGTTATTTCAGGTTCTGTAAACCAAACAGACCTAACAGCCTCATCACAAGATCTTTCGAAAATTATACACAATGAGCAATTTTAGTGATATCAGAATCTTTTACTGCTAATGCATTTTAAATGACTGCAGTGGGCCTGTAACCATTGCAATATTTTTAATAAAAAATTAAATTTGTTTGACACCATAAACAAAGAGAACAAATTACAAAGCTTAAGTTTTCAAATTAACTAAAAAAAAGTTGAGTTTTAACAAGCTACATACCTAGTAAAGGTCACTTACAATTTCTGTGTGTTCTGTATATACCCCATCCCTATCTATAATGTTTTCATCTACCTCTGGAAAACTACCACATTACTTTGAAGAATAAATCTAAAAATTGATTTGGTCATAACAGTGGGTGTGGTTAAATGAGGGGGTGGTTTTGGGGTGGAGCCAATGCAGGGCTAAGGACACCAGTGGGTGCGGTGTCTAGGGGAGCTTGAGATGGAAATCTGATGTTTGATACCTTGAGTGATAATGTTAGGGTTGTTGTTACAGGAATGCCTTTGCTGGAGAGGACTGTACTTTCTAACAGCCAGGAGAACAGCCCCTCTAGAGCTTATGAGATTTGGGACACAGGTAGACCTAATGATATTGTGGTGATAGGAGATTCCATAAGTAGGAAGACAGACAGGGTAATCTGTTACAAGAATATATATACAAACAGGGAGCTAAGATGAAAAAAAACAAAAAAAAAAACAACCACTGCGACTCTTACCACAGTATACACTCCAGGCAGAATATGCAATCTATAAATGAGAAAAACAACTGAACAGGGAAAGAATAAAAAAACCAAAAATAACAAAATATAACAATAAAAAATAAACACAAATACTTATATTGCTTAGTTTTCTTTCTTTTACTGTGTTTAGCTCTTTAGAGTCCAATGCTGCACGCTCACCAGGAGACTGGGTTCCCACTCCAACTTGGTAGACTAAAAAAGAAAAGAGCGGCGTAAAAGAGTATCTCTAAGCATAATATGTTGATCTCAAAAGATTGGTCCTTCACCAAAACACCATGGAACAAATCATTGGAATATTACTCACATTGTTCAGAGGCACACAACCTGCCTCCTGGTCTTATCACTTGTACTGGCTTACACCCCAGTATGGTGATCTTCTCCACTCAGGGTCACATGTAAGAGTGATAACTTCCAAAATTCTTTAGTAGGAGTGATAAATTTTAAATGTGGAATTCGCCACTTGAGCAGAGGATATTGCAAAGTCCAATGCTACAATAGGCCAAACCTTATTTGATCTTATCAAAAAATCAACTCCTATTATTGAATTAAGGAACTTTATAGTTCAAAAGAAAGCAAGCCAGTATTTCAAAAAATAAACTCAATAGAACCTATATGGGTAAGTATATTCCAATCCTGGGTGCTCAGTTTTGACATGTGCCAGATGGGGTTGATAGATTGTTGGGAGGGGTTTTGCATGACCAGGCTATCATGGTACATGTTGGTACCAATGTCATTGGTAATTGGAGGTCTGTTAAGAAAGATTTCTGGGATTTAGGCTATATGCTTAAGCAATATTAGAAAAACAATGGGATATTAGGGAGTTAAATGCTGGGGTAAAAGACTTTATGTAAGCAGGATAAGTTAGAGTTTCTAGATCATTGGGGTGTTTTTTTCCCTTGAGGGCAATCTTTAAAGTCAAGATGGATTGCACCTTAGTGGAAAGGTGGCTACAGTGTTAGGGGTTAGGATGGTTAAAGGGTAGGAGGAGACTTTAAATAACTACAACACAGTAAGGGGAAGGCAGTGTAAATTAGGAAATGGGATTAAAGAAGTGGTATGGGAGTGGGGAGGAGGGATTGGCTAGATGCCTATGTTACAGCCTGATAAGAATCAATTAAATATGTTATAGAATGCAATTCTTCAGAATGGCAGTAACAAAATGTATGAATGTATGTAAAATCCTCATAGTCGTCTGATGGTATGATGGAGGAACTGGAACTGATTGTAGTTTGAGCAGTATGATCTAGTTGGTGTTACTGAAACCTGGATAGATGATAAACTTGACTGGGAAGCCAATTTAGATGGTTCACTTTTTAAGAAGGATAGGCTTAATAAAATGTGATGTGGGTATGCCTTTATGTAAAGTATATCTGAAAACATATTACAATGGAAAATATTAATGAAGGGTCCATTGAGAATATAAAGATCCTGTGGGTTGAAATACACACTGGGGGCATACATAATAAAAATATGTTAATGGGATTTTGCTATAAGTCACCTAATAAGGGGGAGAAGAAGCCCAACTGTTACTGCAAATGTAAAAGGCTTCTCAGTCAGGAAATACAATCATAATGTGAGAGTTCAAATACCCTGAGATTGACTGGAGAAACACGACTATCAGCACAACAAAAGGAAATATTTTTTTTAAGTAAGTATAGTAGAGGTACCAACTAGAAAAGAAGCTTTGCTGGACCTAGTGTTCTCAAACAATTTTAACATGGAAAACAATATAAAGGTGAGGGAACATTTAGACAGCAGGATCCACAATATGGTATCCTTCGACATTTGTTATGAAAAACCCATTAACAAAGGTTTAACCAAAACTTTCAACTTTACAAAAGCTATTTTTTCAATGCTAAAATCAGTATTAAAGGACATTCAATGGGATGTAATCTTCACAGATAAAAATGAAGAAAGATGGAATTTGTTTAAAAGACTTTTAGATAAATATACACAGCAATATATACTAATGGGGAATAAAATAAAGAGGAGCAAATTAAGATCAATGTGGCTTAATAAAGAGCTTTGCAGGGAAATGGAAACAAAAAAAATATTTTATAAAGGGTCTGATGCATCATTTAAAAATATAAATAGTGTAATCAAATCTTTAAACAAGGAAATAGGCAAGACTAAAACTGGAAATGAGAAAAGTATTGCAAACAAAAGCAAGGAAATCCTAAACAATTATATTGATTAGTGAGGATAAGGTTTTGGCTGACACCTTAAACACATTCATTTCTTCTGTATATACAAAAGGAAGCAACAATGGCAGGAAATGGGCAAAGAAAGGGAATCACAGAATTCCCTCCATCATGTGCATGGCTTACTGAGAACAAAGTCCAAAAGAGAAAATGTGGTAAATAAAGCACCTTGACCTGATACTATACACTCAAAGTTACTTAAGGAACTGGGTTCAGCAATAGCAAGGCCCTTATATTTAATATTTATTGATTCACTTTCATCAGGGATTGTGCCCTGTGATTGGAGGAACACTGTTTTAGTACCATTATTCAAAAGGGAGCAAGATATAAACTACAAAATTATAGACCAGTGAGCTTAACTTCCATAGTGGATAAGATATTAGAAGGGTTTCTATCTAATATTATTTAGGACTATGTGTTGATCAACGATATTATTAATAGGATCCAACATGATTTTATGAAAAAAGATCATGTCAAACTAATTTACTTGCATTTTACAAAAAGGTAAGTAGTAATTTGTACAAATGAATTGCTGTTGATGTAGTATACTTGCATTTTGCACAAGCCTTTGCTACAGTGCCTCACAACTGATTACTGCATAAATTAAAAGGCTTCGGTTTGGGAAGTGATATCTGTACATGGATTGAGAACTGGTTAAATAATAAATAGTAGAGAGTTGTTGTAAATGGCATCTTTAAAAGTTGGTTTAAAGTTGTAAGTGGGGTGCCACAGGGTTTAGTCCTCAGCTTAATGCTTTTTAATTTGTTTATTAACTATCCAGAGGCAAGTATTGAAAGTAATGTCTCAACCTTTGCTGATGACACTTAGCTGTGTAAGGGACTAAAAAGCAGGATGGCTTTTCTCTAAAGAAAGATTTAGATGAACTAAGTGAATGGGTAGAAAAGTGGTAGATAAGGTTTATTATAGACAAATGTAAGGTTTTGCATTTGAGCTATAGAAACAAACCTGCTACATATGCACTTAATGGGAAACTACTTGGGGAATCATCAGTGAAAGATTTAGGAGTGCTAACAGACAATAAACTTCACAGTAGTGTGCAGTGTTTTTCAGCTCCTGCAAGAGGAAATAGTGTACTGTCCTGTATAAAACGGGGTATAGATGCACGGGATGGGAATATAATTCTGCCTCATTTAGAATATGAAGTACAGTTATGGCCACTAGTGTTGAGCGAGCGTGCTCGGCCGATGCTCGGATCGGCTCGAGCATCGCTCTGCTCGGCACATGGCGGTACTCATACGAGTACCGCCATGTGCTCGCCCGACATGTTCGGGTGAAGAGGATCTGTGCCGGAAGAGGCACAGATCCGAAGACGCTCCGCTGGACCACCAGGGAATGGAGGTACGGGGGCATTGCGGAGATGAAGGGGGCATTGCGGAGATGAAGGGGGACATTGTGGAAGAGGGGCATAGACTCTATGCCCCTCTTCCACAATGTCCCCCTTCATCTCCGCTATGCCCCTCTTCCACAATGTCCCCCTTCATCTCCGCTATGCCCCTCTTCCACAATGTCCCCCTTCATCTCCTATGCCATAGCGGAGATGAAGGGGGACATTGTGGAAGAGGGGCATAGCGGAGATGAAGGGGGACATTGTGGAAGAGGGGCATAGAGTCTATGCCCCTCTTCCACAATGTCCCCCTTCATCTCCGCTATGCCCCTCTTCCACAATGTCCCCCTTCATCTCCGCTATGGCATAGGAGATGAAGGGGGACATTGTGGAAGAGGGGCATAGCGGAGATGAAGGGGGACATTGACCAGGCACCCTCCGCTCATCAGAGCAGGGGGTGCCTGGTTTAATGCTCGAGTGCTCCCATTCATTTGAATGGGGCTCGGGTGCTCGGCCGAGCACTCGAGCATCAGGGGGTGCTCGGTCAGAGCACCCGAGCACCCGAGCATCGGGGTGCTCGCTCATCCCTAATGGCCACCAGTTCTTAAAAAGACATTACTGAACTGGAAAAAGTACAGAGACATGAAAGAAATCTGATGGAGGGATTGGAAGATCTGAGTTATAAAGAGAGACTAGCCAAACTGGCCTTGGAGAGAGATATCTAAGGAGTGGTATGATTGTCAAATATGTTCAAGAACTCTACAAGGAACTAATTACTCAAAGAGCAAGCCGAAAACGAGAGGTCATCCATTAAAACCAGAGGAAAGGAGCTTTTGACTAAAACAAAGGCAGGAATTTTTTTACAGTAAGGGCAGTAAAATTATGGAATTCTTTGCCTCTGGATGCTGTGCTTGCAGATACAGTAGTTGCTTTAGAAAAGTAATTGATACCATTCTAGCTGAGAAAGATATTGATAATTATGACAGTTAGTTTCAAAGCCAATAGATCCAGGGAAATATTTGACTGCCATATTGAATTAGGAATGATTCGTTTTTACTCACTTGGGGATTAATTGAAAATGGCTTTAATGTTTTGTTTTTTTTAAATGCAAAAATATACTTCCTCGCTAGTTGAGCGCTACTTGTCTCAGATCCTCTGAACAATTATACAAATAATAATGATAATTATAATTATAGATATATCAGTAATAAAAACAATTATAAAACACTGCATAGAACAAATAAAAATAAGATAGGGTGGCTCTAGAGGTAAATTATCACTGATAATAAACTGGGTGAGAGCTCAGATATGCTAACAAAAGAAAGTTAGTTCACCATGAAAAAAAAAAAGTACCAGTTGGCAATGTGGATTAGTAATGATGATGATGAAGAAGAAATGAAGATGACATGGAATGATTGGTATGATGGATGAAATTTCAGTGAATGGAAGGATGGAAAATTCATATAATTCTTAGTACTTTGCTTGAGAGTGCTGCAGGATGAGATTAGCAGTGGCCTTGTTCACTGTAGGCAATTGGCATCTAGAAAAGCTCAAAAACAGCACACATAGCAGAAAAAGTATCTAAGTGTAGTATTTATTTAAAATATAAAAACATATGAAAGTAGGTAATACATTTGCAATCGCCCTTCTTGGGCTTTAAGCGTATCACTCGGGTCTTATATTCCTGGTAGCCAACGAACTACATCATGTTGGTCCTCCTACAAACCCAAAAAGTTCCGTATCTACTGGTGATTCAAATAAAAATCCAGTAATGATGGTAGAGAGTTCGCTGTGGAGATGTAATAAACAGTATCTTGTTTGTGATACTGGATCGATATAATTGTCTCTGGTTGGTACTGTGGAGACAAGATGGTGTTTCCTAGGTGACTGTTGCTCAGCCTCGTGGAGAGGTGAGTTCAGTTCACCTTCATCTGTAAGGAGAGAGACCAATGGGGTGGAGCGGGGAAACTCTCTGGGGGCGTGAACTAGACCCGAGTAAGGGAACTGACCTGAAGTCAGAAAAGAACCCAAACGTTTTCGCAGACTGACTGTTTTGTCAAGGTCTTATGGGAAATGGGGGATGTATCTAGTCTATGGGGTATATGTACCTTTTAATAAGAAGTTCAAAGTTCACATTAATGAAGATTCTGAAAAGTTGGAAATGAATTATTCAAAATGTCCTAGAAATATTCATTAAAAGTGTACTTTGTATTTAAAAGCGCAATTCATTTTCTGCAACATAATATGATAAAATATGCATCAATAAAACATAAGACATCATTAAGCAGAACACGATAATTAAAAATATGTTTGCCATTTCTAAATCTCAGTTTGGGTGTATTTTTGGCTAAAACCTCCGGATGAGATGAGGATTCAATGAAACTCATAATTATACAATCCTCCTATATAATAATTCGGTAAATCGTGTGTAACGACGCAGTCATGCGCAGTACACACTGCTGCGTGTGCTGGAGTCATGCACAGTAGAGACTGCCCACAGCGAGGCTGATACAGAGCTGGACGCTCCGGAGTTTCCAGCTCTGTATCAGCCGCACCATGGGCAGTCTCTACTACGCAGGACTGCCCCACGACAGGCTGGCAGTGGCACTGTGGCCAGTGTAACGGGCTTTTCAACTAGTAGATAATAAGACAATTCTATTATCACTCAATTCTACCTAATTTGTGTGTATAATGCTGGTGGGTGGTCTGTAATGATCAATGTATGAGCGTACAAGAATTAAAGAAGGAAATGATGCGAGTGAAGAAAGAAAACAGGATAAATTTTGTAAAATTACAATGTTGAAATTGTGAAGTAGTGTGAACAAGAGAGTAATAAACACTGTAATATGTTGAAGTATATCCGTTCCTTTGGATCAACAGGGTTGATATCGCTTGATCTGAACTTGACGGATGGATATCTTTTTTCCTTCTCATCAACTGTTCTACTATATTACCATGTTACATTGCCAGTCCATTTATTCAAATGGTCATATTTTATTCCACACAAATTTGCATACAAATTTATGTGTTAAATTGTTTGTGATTCATTTTGTAACTCATTCTGTAAGTTTTTTTGTTCCTTAATTGTGGTTACATATTCAAATATTAATTCCCTGTGGCATAGATAGTTTTCCAAAGAGTTGTTGCTCTTTTCTTTTGTGCCCAGTCTGTACGTTTACCTAGCAACAGTAACAAGTCCATTGAAAAAGCAGCAGTTCACTTCAATATTTTGATGAGAGGACTCAGTCTGTCACACACATCAAAAGATGCACTCACCAGACATGTGCTTCTTGAGTGATGCTGCTGGCACCTTTCCAGAAACTGAATTAAAAAACTGAAGGAAAAAATACTCTAGGAATTTTACAATGTCTGCAATTCAATTTGGCAGGTAGAGATGAGTAAAAAGTCTGGGTTTTTTCACAGAAAGTTTGGCAGAAAAAAATAAATAAATTCCTACTCTTAGAAAATGCATAAAATGTCTCTGCCTGCATTGAAATTCCAGTGAGACCTTTGCCTTTTTTCCACCTTGCTTTCTATGGCATCGAGAATTCCTGCTGCAGTACTACTGCTGAACTGGAGAAATCCCCAGCTAAAAGTAAAAGCAGTTAGCTGGCTGAATCCTACAGCAACATAAGCCTTGAAAAAGTTGTTAGCAGGCTGAGTCTGACAGCAACATAAGCCTTGAATAAATTGTTAGCAAGCTGGTTCAGACTTCCATTATAAGCTGGTGGTGAGGCAGGTATTTATACTCTTTCAAGAAATGTTTAGTTTTTGAATCATGAGTGAAGTATCTCCATATTAGAGATTTCATAGACTGAGGTGTTCCAGAGTGACTACTACCACTACAACAGAGGCTAGATGATGCAATAGTACTAAAAATAGGTATAGGTAGCACTGCACTACACTTTGAACAGCAGCAGAAGCAATCACGTTGTGGGTATTAACCTGAGTGTGACTGGGTAGGGGTTAGACTTAGGAGCAGTGCTCTTATTCAGTGGTGAGTCTTTTCCTTTCATCTAATATTTTTTGATCATCACTCTCACTCAATACTTCATTTGTATTAGAAGAAAGAAGAGGAGGAGACTTGAGGGATATATATATATATATATATATATATATATATATATATATATATATAGTAGAGTGGAGATTGTAGCCGCATTAGTCCAGTGATGCAGATGTAAAATAACAAACAAAATAAATATCTTGTAATTAGGGCTGCAACAACTAATCGATAAAAATCGATAATGAGAATCGTTGCCAACGATTCTCATTATCGATTAGTTGTGCAGCGACTAGTTGTGCCGCCCAGCAGCCCCACAGCCACCGGATGCTGCTGTCTTCTTACTGCCCGCATTGATGACATCTGGGCGCAACCACGCCAAAAGCGGAGATGCTGCGTGGAGCTTGCAGGTATTTTCTTCCTCTGTTCTGAGGCCAGTTTAAAACTGGCTCCCAGACTGAGGAAGAAAACCCCTGCACGCTCCACGCGGTGTCTCCGCTTTTGGCGTGGTTGCACCCCGGATGTCATCAGTGCAGGAAAGAGTGAAAAAGAGGTATGGGGGAGAGATATACATGGGGGAAGAAAGAGAGGCACAAGGGGGAGAGAAAGAGAGAAGTACATGGGGGAGAAAGAGAGGCACAAGGGGAAGAAAGAGAGAAGTACATGGGGGAGAAAGAGAGGCACAAAGGGGAGAGAGAGAGAAGTACATGGGGTACAAAGACGCACAAGGGGGAGAGAGAGAGAGAAATACATGGAGGAGAAAGAGGCACAAGGGGGTGAGAGAGAGAGAAGTACATGGGGGAGAAAGAGGCACAAGGGGGAGAGAGAGAGAGAAATACATGGAGGAGAAAGAGGCACAAGGGGGTGAGAGAAGTACATGGGGGAGAAAGAGGCACAAGGGGGGAGAGAGAAGTACATGGGGGAGAAAGCGGCACAAGGGGGAGAGAGAGAGAAGTACATGGGGAAGAAAGAGAGGCACAAGGGGGAGAGAAAGAGAGAAGTACATGGGGGAGAAAGAGAGGCACAAGGGGAAGAAAGAGAGAAGTACATGGGGGAGAAAGAGAGGCACAAAGGGGAGAGAGAGAGAAGTACATGGGGTACAAAGACGCACAAGGGGGAGAGAGAGAGAGAAATACATGGAGGAGAAAGAGGCACAAGGGGGTGAGAGAGAGAGAAGTACATGGGGGAGAAAGAGGCACAAGGGGGAGAGAGAAATACATGGAGGAGAAAGAGGCACAAGGGGGTGAGAGAGAGAGAAGTACATGGGGGAGAAAGAGGCACAAGGGGGGAGAGAGAAGTACATGGGGGAGAAAGCGGCACAAGGGGGAGAGAGAGAGAAGTACATGGGGGAGAAAGAGGCACAAGGGGGAGAGAGAGAGAAGTACATGGGGGAGAGAAAGAGGCACAAGGGGGAGAGAGAGAGAAGTACATGGGGGAGAGAGAGGCACAAGGGGGAGAGAGAGAGGCACAAGGGGGAGAGAGAGAGAAGTACATGGGGGAAAGAGAGAGAGAAGTACATGGGGAAGAAATAGAGGCACAAGGGGGAGAGAGAGAGAGAAATCCATGGAGGAGAAAGAGGCACAAGGGGGTGAGAGAGAGAGAAGTACATGGGGGAGAAAGAGGCACAAGGGGGGAGAGAGAAGTACATGGGGGAGAAAGCGGCACAAGGGGGAGAGAGAGAGAGAGAGAGAAGTACATGGGGGAGAAAGAGGCACAAGGGGGAGAGAGAGAGAAGTACATGGGGGAGAGAAAGAGGCACAAGGGGGAGAGAGAGAGAAGTACATGGGGAAGAAAGAGAGGCACAAGGGGAAGAAAGAGAGAAGTACATGGGGGAGAAAGAGAGGCACAAAGGGGAAGAAAGAGAGAAGTACATGGGGGAGAAAGAGAGGCACAAAGGGGAGAGAGAGAGAAGTACATGGGGTACAAAGACGCACAAGGGGGAGAGAGAGAGAGAAATACATGGAGGAGAAAGAGGCACAAGGGGGTGAGAGAGAGAGAAGTACATGGGGGAGAGAAAGCGGCACAAGGGGGAGAGAGAGAGAAGTACATGGGGAAGAAAGAGAGGCACAAGGGGGAGAGAAAGAGAGAAGTACATGGGGGAGAAAGAGAGGCACAAGGGGAAGAAAGAGAGAAGTACATGGGGGAGAAAGAGAGGCACAAAGGGGAGAGAGAGAGAAGTACATGGGGTACAAAGACGCACAAGGGGGAGAGAGAGAGAGAAATACATGGAGGAGAAAGAGGCACAAGGGGGTGAGAGAGAGAGAAGTACATGGGGGAGAAAGAGGCACAAGGGGGAGAGAGAAATACATGGAGGAGAAAGAGGCACAAGGGGGTGAGAGAGAGAGAAGTACATGGGGGAGAAAGAGGCACAAGGGGGGAGAGAGAAGTACATGGGGGAGAAAGCGGCACAAGGGGGAGAGGGAGAGAAGTACATGGGGGAGAAAGAGGCACAAGGGGGAGAGAGAGAGAAGTACATGGGGGAGAGAAAGAGGCACAAGGGGGAGAGAGAGAGAAGTACATGGGGGAGAGAGAGGCACAAGGGGGAGAGAGAGAGGCACAAGGGGGAGAGAGAGAGAAGTACATGGGGGAAAGAGAGAGAGAAGTACATGGGGAAGAAATAGAGGCACAAGGGGGAGAGAGAGAGAGAAATCCATGGAGGAGAAAGAGGCACAAGGGGGTGAGAGAGAGAGAAGTACATGGGGGAGAAAGAGGCACAAGGGGGGAGAGAGAAGTACATGGGGGAGAAAGCGGCACAAGGGGGAGAGAGAGAGAGAGAGAGAAGTACATGGGGGAGAAAGAGGCACAAGGGGGAGAGAGAGAGAAGTACATGGGGGAGAGAAAGAGGCACAAGGGGGAGAGAGAGAGAAGTACATGGGGGAGAGAGAGGCACAAGGGGGAGAGAGAGAGGCACAAGGGGGGGAGAGAGAAGCACAAGGAGGGAGAAATAGAGGCACAAGGGGGAGAGAGAGAGAAGTACAAGGGGGGAGAAATAGAGGCACAAGGGGGAGAGAGAGAGAGAGAAGTACAAGGGGGGAGAAATAGAGGTGCAAGGGGGAGAAAGAAGTACAAGGGGGGAGAAATAGAGGTGCAAGGGGGAGAAAGAGGTGAATAAACCCCATAGTAAAATAATAACAATGACACATGTTAATGTGTAAAGTTTTTTATTCTGCTGTTTGTTTTTAACACTGTTTGTTCATTAAATCAGTTTAAATAATGCAAAATTAGCATATTGGGTTTTTTATCCGATTAATCGAAAAAATAATCGGCCAACTAATCGATTATCAAAATAATCGTTAGTTGCAGCCCTACTTGTAATACCTTTTTTATTGGACTAACAGAATTTTGAATTGACAAGCTTTCGGGAATACCTCCCTTTCTCAAGTCTAAAGCATTTCTAAATGCTTTAGACTTGAGAAAGGGAGGTTCTCCCAAAAGCTTGTCAATCCAAAATTCTGTTAGTCCAATAAAAAAGGTATTACAAGATACATATTTTGTTTGTTATTTTATATATATATATATCTCAAATAGAAAATATGTGCACTCTCCTGTAATTAAATGAAAAAACAACCTGGGTGTCAGGTCCCATAGAAGGTGTATACACTAAGGGTATTTAAAGGCACTTTTCACACTTTTCTGTAACTATCTTGACAAAGGCCCAAGGTGGGGCCAAAATGCTGATAATAAATATTGCACCTATTTTCATCATTTTGGAAGTCCTGTGAGCGAGGTTCTTGAACCAAAAAAAAAAAAAAAAAAATATATATATATATATATATATATATATATATATATATACATCATTATCAATAAGAAGGTCATCATCAGCAGTATGAGCTGCATCATCCGCTTTCCCCCCAGTACTTATTCTTTTTGGTTTTTTAAAGATCAAAAAAAGTTGCTCCAGAGAGATGAACTGGAACTGTTTTTCAGGGTTAGACTAGCCCATGGTATACTGCCCTGAGCCACCAGGTAGTAGAGGCAAAAATCAGTTAAGGTGATACCCCCCTCCGAACTAGGTCGAGGCATCATCATGGCCTGCTTCTTTGTCCCTCTCTGTGGCCCAGAGAAACTGCAAGATTATCAAATCTAATTCCCGAAAGAGACTAAAATCCCAAGGTATTTGAAGGAGTCAGAGATCATCATATTGAAGGAGGACAGATGATTAACATCCGACGTCTGGTCCAGGAGAAACAGGGAGTATTTTGACCAAATGACGAAGAGCCCTGAGTAAAGCACAAAATTGTCAAAGTGGTCCAATAAGGCCACCAAAGATGAATGCTCCCAAGAAAAGAAGCATGTCACCCGCTTAGAGGAAAAGTTTTTCGACCCAACCCCCATACAGAAGGGTTCACTACTGAAATGTCACACTCTATCTGGCGACCAACACAGCATTGCATTAAAAATGGCACCACCATGAAAAGGGCAAGATCAGATTGTCGCCCGCATCAAAATGGATTCTGAAGTCGCAGGCTTAAAGGTCACATAGAAGGAGACATTTCAATAGAGTGGTTCTTATACAGTGGTTTTTAGAAGTGTAAGCAGATCACATGATGCTGTTATATGTTTATATTGCCCATATACATCATGCTTTAGAAGCAGAATACTAACCACTATTTTTTGATCCATCACTGTACTGGCAACTAGACACCAAAAAGATTTGTCCCTACAGCCGTAGTGAGCTAGGTGATGCTCAATACATCCTCAATGCATCATGCTTACCTGTATATATTTAGAAAGGCACATAAGGTGCACAAAGGGCAGCAACAGGCATGCCAAATAGTAGTGGTACAGGACACTGGTAGTCTCCCACTCCTGTCAATCAGTGACTCCGCCATGTTGCTTGGCATCTCAGTGTTACCCGGATGCTGCATGCAGTAGGAAGAAATCTTCTTGGTGTAAACTGCTCACAATTTTAAGAACCACTGTATTTAAATGTTGCCCTTTATGCAAGCTTTAAGCCTACAACATAAGAATGTCACCCTTTTGATGCGGGCGACATTCTGATCTCGCCCTTTTCATAGTGGCAACATTTCTAATGCGGTGTTGTGTTGGTCACTAAACGCAGGGCAACATTCTGTAGGATACCTACAGAAGCCAACAATATTAGAGTAACTTCATATACCAGCTGCCAGGGGTTCTGTCACCAAAGCAAAGATCCTCGACAATAATGGGCAGCACTGCCTGGTGCCCCTACTGAGGATAAAACCTGGGTAAGAGATTCTCTCCATTCGTACAGACTCAACCTGTCGCCCATAAAGATTGTGAATCCAATGAATGAAGGTCAGCCCAAAGCCAAATTTGTCAAGAACGGCCTATAAGTACTCCCACTCCACAGAATCAAAGGCCTTGGCTGTGTCAAGAGAGGCAATAGCCTGTGACTGATATTATTGTGCAGAATCTGGAGAGTATACAGAGATGCCGGAGATTGTGAACTGTCGATTAACCTGGGATAAACCCAGTCATACTAGTTTAGATATAAAGGAGTTCAACCAAGTCGGCAAGATCTTAGCCAATATCTTGACATCCGTGGTTAGGAGCGAGATGCGGAAAAATGATTCGCAGAGAGTTATGACCTTCCACGGTTTAGAGAGTACAATAATGGAAGCCTTGTACATTGAGGAAGGAAGAGTGCAAGATTCTAAAGCTGATAAAACGTTTGGTGGAGTTGAGGTGCAAGGAAATCAGTATATTATGGGTAGGCCATCCACCTCTGGGGATTTGCCACTGGGTATGGCTCATATAGCCTCTACCATCTCTCTCAAGAGAACAGGGTAGTCCATGAACTGTCTGTCCTCTTGAGACAGTGTCAGCTATGGGCATCCTGACAAATATAGCACAAAGTCCGTTGATGATTTATTCAGTCGGGATTGGTAGAGAAGTGGAAGAATCTTGGAAGTTGAACGTTAATGTCCCTATCGGAGGTAAGCAGAGACCCTCATCACTGCATATAAGCAGGATCTGAGATTTATCAAGATTATAGCACACCAAGTGAGCCAGCATCTTCACACCTTATCACCGTGTTCGAATACACATTGCTTGGTGTGAAACATTCTTGTATAGTTGAGTTCCGAGAGACAGAGGTTGAGGATCAGTGTTGCAGATATATACACGGCGCAGGAATCCTACCCCCCCATCAGCAACATATTCCTGTTCTACACCCCCAAGCCTCTTCTTACAACTTCTGGGGTTACGCGGAATGGTCCTCTGTGAAGATGGATGTGAGAAAAATCAGGGAGCCCCGAGCACAAGCCTTGGCAGCCTCCCACACCACACCATCACTTGCCGAGCCTGCATTGGTATCAAAATATTGAGTTATGTCTTTGGTGTGAGGGGCAGCAACTGCTTCCATAGTCAGCCAGGTCAGTCTCAATGTCCTGGTGCAATCTGCGGGCAGCTGCCGGAGTCCAAGTGCAGTGATATCGGCAAGTGGTCAGACACCACACAGGGAAGATACTCTCACTCCACAATACTCCCACAGGGGGCCCCAGAAAAAAAAGCATGGTCAAATTGGGACAAGGGACAATGTGTGGAGGAGTGGCAAAAGTACCCATGGTCATTCAGGTGGAGAGCACACCAAACATTGGCCAGGCTTACGTCTCTTACCCAGCCATTGAATTCCAGCAGTATGAGAGAGCTAAACTCTGCCCCCCCCATCCTGTCAAGGTCTTAGTCTAGTATGTTCTTAAAGTCACCCATGCAATCCACGTGATATCTAGGTCTGGAGGAGATGAGCTCCAAGGGTTTGTGCAGAAGGAGGTCAGAGAAAGGGGGAGAAATTTTATATATTACTAAGTATAGAGTGGAAGCCTGCCAAGTTACACATGAAGTGTTATTTTTAGAATATAGTATATAATAGACATGTAAGCTTCAGAATCAATGGCTTGTAATGAACCATAAAGCATGCTACAAAACAGCTGCTGCAGGCATGCAGCATTACCACACCTTAGTATATGCGTATCGCTGTTGTTCTTGCTGACTGAAGTATCTGCTCTGGAATCCCAGGGGCCAAAATTGCATAATTCTGGCATCAGTGGCTATCCTCCACCACCCGATTACTGAATCTGTTAATTTGCTTTCCTGCTGATAATGTTTGTTCCTGATCTGACCTTGACTCTTTTTTTGACCATCCATCTTTCTCCAGTCTGACTTCGGCTCTCTCTTGACATCTGCCTGTTTCCTATTCTAACTTTGGCTTGCTCTCAACATCCGCCTGTTTTCAGTCCTGACAACTGTTTAATCTCAACATCCATCTATCTCCAGTCCTGACCTTGGCTTGCTCTCAGCTTCTGTCTGTGTCCAGTCCTGACCTCCCCATCTAGTTTACTCTACTTCACCCTCCACCGCATGACTACTCTTCCCCTAGGAGCTTCCTCTTCTACTGCGGCATTAAGTTATTAGCTTCCCAAGTTCGCTCTTCCAACAAATTTTCAGGACAGCCCTCGAAATGCAGAGGGTTCCTTAATCAACGTGTCCTGCACTTGCATACATTACTGCAATCCTTCGCACTCACTTTTCTAGAGTGGCATTTAACATTCCTCTCTCTTAAAAGTGAAGCACTGGCATTGGCCTTTGAACTAGTCAAAAGGAATGCCTCCCTGTTGGATGACTTTGATACATTTCTCTTGGCATTTAGGGCATTGTTATATGCCACTGGACATAAAACGTCTGCTGAGGCATCCCTGCTTGAACTGCACTGCGGCAGTCGGTCTTTGAGCCATTGAGAATTCAGAACTTTAGCTCATGAAACAGATTACCAAAAGGGAGCCTTAAAGGGCGCTTTCAGATGTGGTCTTAAATAAAAATGAAAGGATGCACTTGCCTTAAAGTCACGCCAGATGATCTAGAAGTGTTTATTTCCCTTTGTCTTGATTTGGATCATCATTTGCATGACTGACAATTGGAAATAGAAAGATAAAAAGTAAATAGGTGGATGTCCGCAGCCACTCAGAACATTCCTGTTGACAAGCCCTCTGATTTTCAAGAACCTATGGAAATCAATACTGTGACTAAGTTATAAGACACTGAAAGAAAGAAGAGAAGAAATCTAGGCTTATACATGTATTGCTGCCCAAAAGGACATCTCCTTGGTGCTTGTCCAGTTCAACTGGCCCTATGGGACTTATGGAGACCAGTCTCTGAACCGAAACCAGAGTCTCCAGCCTGTACAATATTGAGTACTGCTTCCTATCAGTATCTCTTGGGCTGGGAGTTCAGTTCCCACTCTTGCATTTGTGGACTCTGGGTCAGCGGAGAATTTTGTGGATCAGACTTCTGAGATCATTTGGGGAATTCCTTTGGTTCAGAAAGCTTCCCCTTTTCCAGTCACTACAGTGGATGGCAAACCTCTAACAGTAAGTGTGGTATCTCTTGAAACAGGAAGTATTCAAGCCAATATTGGTCTTCTTCATAATCAAAAGATTGTGTTGGATGTTATTTAGTGTATCCCTGCCACCGTCATCTTAGAACTTCCTTGGTTGTGAATCCACAACCCTTCTTTTGATTGGTCAATCAGCCAATATTAAACTTGTGGGCCCCAAGCTGCCATAGGAATTGTCTTACCAAAGTCCAGCTGTTGCTGTTGTTCTTCAGGATACAGTATCTATGCATATTCCCTCAGGGTATCAGGTTTTTCTTGATGTCTTTTCCAAGAAAAAAAAAATACTCTCCCCCCATAGGTCTTATGATTGCCCCATTGAGCTATATCCTGGCATGACTCTGCCAAAGGTAAGACTTATCTCCTATCTGACCCAAAGAACAGAGCATTGGCGAGTATATCCAGGAGAATATGGTCAATGGTTTTATTCGACCATCTGCTTCGCAGCTAGTGTCAGGTCTTTCTTTATTACCAAGAAAGATGGTTCTTTACTGCCATATATTGACTATTGCTGCCTCAAAGTTATCACTATTAAGAACCAATATCCACTACCATTATTGCAGAACTGTTTGATCTACTGAAGGGAGCTACTACATTCAGAAGTCTAGATCTCAAAGGGGCCTATAACCTCATACGTATGCGTCAAGGTGATGAATGAATACTGTCTTTAACACGCGATACTGACATTATGAATATATGGTCATGCATTCTCGTTTATTCAATGCCCTGGCAGTTTTCAAGGCCCATATGAATAACGTATACAGTGATGTGCTTATCACATGTTCTTATTTATCTTGATGACATCGAGCATCCGAGCTGTTCTTCAATGCCTCCAGGATTATCATCTTTATGTCAAGGTGGAAAAATATGAATTCCACAAAGTACAAATCTCTTTTCATGTATATGCCATTTTGTATGCCAGCCTTCAAATGGATCCAGCTACATTTTTGACTGTTCTTAATTGGCCCCTCACTTCCTCTCTGAATGCTATCTGCTCTGGCAGAATTTGTTTTCAATAAGTCTTGCCACAAATTGCTGCAATGTTATGCTGTTCTTGGCTATCATCTCTGCTTGTTGCCAATTACTCTTCCTGTTGATGTGTCTGTAGAGGATCCATTTGTCCATGACCTACAAACTCATTGACAGAACATTCAAGCATGGATTCACTGAGCAGTGTCTTGTTATAAGCGATCAGATACTCGTAGATTTCCTCCACCGTCCTTCTCTCCAGGGGACCAGGTCTGGTTGTCCTCCAACATTTTGCAGCTTACACAACCATCTGACAAATTGGCACCCCATTTTATTGGCCTATTTTGTGTTTTGAAACATCTGTCTCTAGTTTCATACCTGCTGTACTTGCCTCCTTCATTGAGAATTCCATGGGTGCTCCATGTCTCCCTGCTGAAATGGGTTGTGCGGGGTCATTTCTCTCCTTCTCACCATACGCCCCCTCTAGCGATGGTTAATGGTCATCAGGAATTCAAGGTTTGAAATATTTTGGACTACCACATTGTTAGGGGGCAGATACAGTATTTGGTTGATTGGAAGTGTTTTCATCCCGAAGATTGGTCCTGGGTTTCTGCTTCCTGGGTTCATGCACCTTGGTTGTTACCTTCCTTTCATCATAATTTTGCTAACAAACCAGGTTGCCCAGGAGGTCTCCAGTTAAAGGGGGGCACTGTCATAATTTTTTTATCCCTTCTGAGTTCTGTCTTCCACATCACTGATGTATGTGGTCTGGGATCTCATTTTCCTGAAGTTCCTATTTCTGTCATCAGAGTCTATCTTCCAGCACCCGATTATTGAGTCTGTTTGTGTGCTTTCCTGCTGATAGTGTTTGTTCCTTATCTGACCTCGGCCTGTTATTGACCATCTGCCTGTCTCCAGTCCTGCCCTTGGCTTGTTCTTGACATCTTCCTGTTTCCAGTCCTGACCTCTCCAGTTCTGATCTCAACTTGCTCTCGACATCTGCCCGTCTCTTATCCTGACCTTGGCTTGCTCTCAACATCCTTCTGTTTTCCCTCCGTCTATACATCAGTCTTTTTCCATGGCAGTCATAGAGCCACACCTACTGCCACACCCATCTTGTGCTATTGCACTGGTAGCCATAGAACAATACATACTGCCTCTGCCCCCAGTCTTGTGACACTTCCCTGGCAGCCACAAAACCTCACATACTGATCCCTAGCCTTGTCCCACGGTAGCCATAAATCCTCACATACTGACGTTCCCTGACTTGTCCAATGGTAGCTGTAGAAGTACACAAACTGAGCAGGGAATGATGAGAGATGTAGTATGGTAGCAGCTGGATGGCCTCACGTTGCTCAACACTGCACATAGAGCCACTCATACTGATCCCCAGTGTTGTTCAACTGCACTGGTATCCATAGAACCATGCATACTAACCTTCAAGTTCCAGGCTTATCCCACTGCACTAGTAGCCTGACAGTAGATTGATACCACTCCCCTGGCAGAACTTCTCAGGAGTAGATGGAAACCAAAGAAATCCCCAATGAGAATTTCTTGGGGTTTGTGACAAGACATATATTTATGGAGTTTCTATGAGAGGAAATTTCCAGTGAAAAAGCAATAAATTGCAGGTTTCCAGTGAAAATTCCCGTGGGAAAAAAATGTACTTTTCGCCCACCCTCACATGCAATACCATTATACCAATTTTCTTTTTGATTCCATCAGTTGTAAAAAGACAGAGGGCAACAGTACAAGTTATATCTTGCTGGATTAGTATATAACCACTTGTAAATAACATAAACAACCACATAAGACTCCCCTTAGCTTACACATATATGTTCAACCCACCAGGAACATCAACAGAATGCACGAACATCAGTTTTTTAGTAGAGCACCACAATTACACTGAGCTTACAAAATAGTGTTTTTCTTCAGGAATATTTATCCTAGGAGATGCAGTTGCTTTGATAAGTATCCCCTTGTTATTCTCTGCAAGGAAGGATTATCAGAATCTCTGAGGTCTTGGTATTTCTTCACTTTATATCACTGAGGCTGATGAACTAAAAACAACTGGGGCAAAGAAACTGCACCATAGGAAACAAATCTAAATTCTAATTGTTTTAAAAGTCTTTTAGCCCCATGAATGCCAGAATGGTTCCAGGACATTGCTTCAAAACATGCCCCCCATCCCAGTTGTTGCTGAATTTCCAACATTTGTTGCAAGCCCCAATTTCCCACATTTGTAGCAAGCCCAGCTGACATGAGAGTTGTATTTAAACTGCTACTAGGGGGCTCAAGGTGACAACCATTTACCAATAATAACCTCAACAAACCTCTTTCTCTTTCCCCTTCTATTCCCCACCCTTAAAGTGATAGTAATGTTTCACAAAAAACAGCAGCTCCAATTAATCTTCATAGTATTTGAGCCATAGAAAGTGTTATTTCATTACTGTGAGCGTTGTAGTTCAAGAGTAATTGAATGATAAAGTTTCCCCCTCCCGCCCCTTTTACCTAGTGTAAGCCACCTCCCCTCAGATGTGGAATCCAGTCCATAGACCAGACAACTCACATCAAGGGTCAATATTCTTACTATGGGAACAATTAAAACCCTGCCCCCCTTGACAGGTTTTTCAGCTTTTTACCTTATCTTAATTGAAGATTGTCCCTCTCTGCAATCTACCTGGACACACCCTGCTGCTCTAAGCTGAGCAGTGTTACATCAGTAGAAGGGGCGGGAGAGGGATACTTTATCATTCAATTACTCTTGAACTACAACTCTGACAGAATTGAAATAACACTCTCCAATGCACAAATACTATGATGATTAATTAGAGCTGCTTTTATTATAAAACATTACTATCCTTTTGAAAACACAATTCTCTTAGAATGCCTTGACTTGGCATCCTGCACATCAATAGAAGCCTGAGTAAGTGGTCTTAAAGTGAAACTAACACTTTATAATAACTTAGGTGATTTTGAAAGAGCTTTCAGAATCATCTATATTTATGTCAGCCATTATTTATTTAAAACTATAGTTTATGAGATATTTTGTTTTACTTATTTGTCAAATTATGCAAATTAGGCAGTACTACCTGGCAGAGCTGGGTATGTTAGATAGTAAAATTCCAAGTGTCACTTCCTATCAGGAAGTACTGGCTGATGGGCACAAACAAATAATGATAAATACCTTATGAATTATAGATTCAAAAATAAAATGGTTCACAGGAATACAGGTGATTGTGAAAGCTCTTTCCAAGTCATTATAAAGTTAGTTATATTTTAACCTTCCGCAGGATCTAGATCTCATAGGAATAGCCAGTGGAAGAGATCCTTCATTCTATTCTCTGGCTCATATGATGTAAACCCGCTTCCTGTCCTCCATTTATTGAGACTGGCTGGGAGACACCAGCTGCAGTCAGCCAATTGTATTGACATCACATTAAAGGGTCAGTAATGTCCCATAAAAAATTGTTATAGTATTGTAGATGCTAAAAAATTAAACTATATGCTTCTAATCCTATCTCTCAAACTGCTATGGTTTGAGAGATATTTCCTTTCAAAGTTCCACCATCACTCCCCTTCTCCTGATGTCAGCTGTAAAGCTGACAGCAGGAGATTCGAGTCACGCTGACATCAGGAGATCCCGGTCCGGGGACCAACTGGCCGCTCTGAAGCAGAGCCAAAGTCGCCTTATAGGAAAATACTTACTTCATTGGAAAGATCTACAAAGTATGCCTGGCTTGCAAGCACACTTTGTAGACCGTTTCAATGAAGTAATTCTTTTTAAATAACATGATTTCCGCTCTGCTGAAGTGCCTCCGCGAGTCGCACGACTCAATTCTCCTGCTGTCAAAGGGGGGAACTTTGAAAGCGAATATCTCTAAAACCATAGTGGTTTGAGAGATAGGATTTGTAGCATACAGTTTAATTTTGTAACATCTACAAAACTATAACCATTTTTTATGGGACATTAATGTCCCTTTAAGTATTTGTTTTTACCTTTCTGAGGTCAGGGGGAGAACAGGAATGTAAGACAATGTTTCTATTAGTAGGCTTACTTGTCCGGTATAGTAGTACATCTACTCCACAAGTAATTAATGCCTCTACTGACAATCTTGCAAAATAGTGTGACAGTGATTATGTTCCCCACACTATCAACAGACTGGGCCCCGTGAAGACATATCAAATTAGATGAAGTACTTAATGTATATCCCCCCTGTGGGGACCACCAACCTTCTGACCAATGAAGAGATCCCCTGGTATCCCAATGGGCCAGTCAAGGCACCCCAGAAGGTCAGGGTTTTGGACTACACCTGCTTGTTCACAGGTGGAGAATCAGTGACTCAGCTATTATGATTGTTCTACCTGTCCTTTATTGGGGATATATCCATAAAATATAACCTGCTGGTGTGTTGTAGGGACTGGAGCTGGCAATTAGTGGTGCAGCACTATGAAGGAACTTGAGACCAGTTTGTAGGTCACTTATATAAATTGTGGGATTGAGTGAAGGTGAGCCAACAGTGCACATACTGTACTGATATTAATTTCTGCATATATCTGGCATCCCTGTTTGATGACAGCTTCTTGGGTGACATCAACACTTACATGTGGCATCAATGCTTCATTGTTGATGAAGGAAGGTGTATTGCTGTAATCAGAATAGAAGGCTTGATTCGCGTGTGTGAGCAATGGGGACAAACATTTCCATATTCACCCAGACCTCGTTGTCTTTCAATCACCTCATTGCTGAAATGGCAGTGAAATCTGAAAACTCATTTTCTCCATTTGTACAAATTGCTAATAAATCATTTTGAGTGAGGTACATTGGCAGATAGTCTCACTCCTTGTGAGATTGCATTTCTAATTAGTGAGTAGAAAGGACCATGCATATCACCACGTGAAGGTGGGCTGTTTGCCCTGTGACCTCATTGCTGCAGTGACCTGCTAAGAAATGAATGTCTAATCAAGACAAAGAGAGGGTTATAGGCATTTTGTCCTACAACCTAGCGTTGGATCAGTGCATCAGGTGCCAGAAACATTTATGTGACTTTGAAATATATCACTAACTTGTCTACTACCTAATGGGTTAAAAAGTTTTGTTAGGATTCTGTGCGCAAGACTATGGAAGTGCTGAAAAAGGACACTGCTTTGTTTGTACTGTAGAGGCAGACAAGGTATCAGCGCATAGAGAGATCAGAGGAAAGCCAAATGAAATGACTGGCCAGCAGCAAATTCAGTCTAGAAGCAATATCACATTCTTCCATGTTACTGAATGAATGAATATGTTTATTTCTATAGCGCCACAAGTGTACGCAGTGCTCTACAATGTAAGGGTTTAGACAAAACAGGGTTAGAAGTGCTTTGTAAAGTGAAATACTAGAAGTGAGGTCCCTGCCTGAAAGCTTACAATCTAAACTGGTAATGGGAGACATACAGAGTACATAAGTGTTAAGTGCTGAATACAGTGCTAGACTTCTGTCAATATAGGGGACATAGAAAGTAAATAATTTATAAGAGCCTCAGTTTGTAACTGCTTGGATTCAAGAGAAGTCTCCAGTACATGACAAACCAATGCATTAGCATGCAATGGGTTAAAAAAAATAAAAAATAAATATATATATATATATATATATATATATATATATATATATATGGCTCAAAATGTCCACTCACCACTAGCCAATGTCGAGTGAATTCAGCCCTGGCGAGTAGAAATTCAGCCCTGGTGGGTATGTTTTGGCTTGCAGTGGCGAGTAACTTTTCAGGTCTGGCTCCTTCGGAGCGCCCAGCTCTGTATCAGCCGCGGCGCGGGCAGTCTCTACTGCGCATGACTACCGCACGAGCAGCAGTGTCTACTGCAATTGTCGGGCGTTACACACAACTTGGCGAATTATTATATAGGATATATGTGAACAATTTTAGTGAAAAAATATACTGTTTTGATGCCATAGGTATATCTATGATGTGTCAAGTATTTAGGGAAGAAAACAAAGAATGAACATCTCTGGAGTATACAAACTGTACCGTGGGGCACACATTAGTTTACTAATGATTTAAATGGGACTATTAACCCCTTGAATGCTAGAGAGATATCCAATGAATTGGGTTGTAATGCGTGAAAGCCCTCTACAGCATTTAAGGGATAAAAAACTTAATTTAAATGAGTAGGAATTTTAGAAACTTGTGTTCTCACCCCTATGGTGCATTTGGTATACTCCAGAATTCTAGAACTGTTCCTCTATTCATTATTATCTGAAAAGGAAGACAGTGTGGCATCATTGCACTCCAGTTGCCTGCTACCCTACCTACAGAATATGCTTAAATGGACCCAGCAGGAAATCCCCGAGAATCCCTGTGACCTAGTCTGGTTATCTGGAAGCTCTGTTTGAACAGCCTCCCTTCCTGCATTGCAGGGGATTCTGTGTCTGATCAAGGAGACAGGCCCCCCTGCTTGGCCGGACCCCATATACGGGTACCGCCTGGCCTGTAAACCCCGATGGCAGCCCTTAGAGTGATGATGAGAATTGTGGACCTCAAGAGCGCAAGGACTTCAGGATTCCCATTTCTAGAATGATGTATGAAGTATGATAAAGCTGCAAAGCACTAACCTGTGATAAACACTCTGAGTGCCAGAGAGGTATACAAGGCATTATGTTGCAAAGTGTTTTATATCTGTCACTCAAAGGGTTAAACTGAGTGTGTGAGGTCTACTGACTGTTTCACATCCAGACAAATTCTACAGTACGACCGGTACATAGAAATATATATGGGAGAGTATCAATAGGAAACACAGAGCCCATCTTCAATTGTACAATACTCATGCAAAGTTGATTTTTTTACTGCCTCTTCATACGAAATCTCTGGGTGCCCTTTTCCAGTTAACTTCAATAGGATTAATTCAGAGGTGAAACACAAGTAAAAAAAGACTCCTCAGACTTTGATTTTAATCTGTTTAGTAAATTCTGCAAAATAAAAGCAAAAATGTTCATGCTCATATCCTATTTTCAGTGTTCAGTTCAAATTCATGCATTAATAAATACCTGCAATAGTGTATTACTGCTTAGTAGATATGATCTTAAATGTTCTTTCATGTTCTGTTTCACTATCATGCAAAGTAATGTTCTAACCTAGGTGGTTGCTAGGCTTGAGGAACATAAGGGTAGATAAGAAGGTATCGACTACTAACTTAAAAGGCAATTATCAATTACTACTGGAGCAGGCTTAGAAACATAGAAACATAGAATTTGACGGCAGATAAGACCCATTCAGTCCATCTAATCTGCCCATTTTTCCTACCGTAAAAATCTTAAACCTTATTTGGTCCTTGGGCTTGTCTTGTGTTCAGGATAACCTTATGCCTATCCCATGCATACTTAAATTCCATAAGTGTATTAACGTTTACCACTTCTGCTGGTAGGCTATTACACTTATCTCCTACTCACTCAGTGAAGTAAATATTTCTTACATTATATCTAATCCTCCGTCCCTCTGGTTTTAGACTCTGGCCTCTTGACCTCACATTTTTACTCCTTTGAAATATACTTCCCTCCTGAACTTTGTTGACTCCCCTCATGTATTTGACTGTTTCTATCATATTCTCTCTTGATTCTATTGTCCAAGCTATACATGTTCAGAGCCTTTAGTCCTTCTTGATATTTATTTTCCTGTAAACCATTCCCATTTTAGTAACCCTTCACTGAATTCTCTCTAGAACATCTATATCCTTCTAGAGATGGGATCTCCAGTACTGTACACAATACTCTAGGTGAGGTCTAACCAGAGATCTGCAGAATGGCATGACCACTTCCCTTATTCTGCTACTACTGCCCCATCTATACAACCCAGCACCCTGCTTGCATTCCCAGCCGCTTTGTTACATTGCCTGCCTACCTTTAAGTCATCAGGAATAATTACTGCCAAATTCCATTCCTCTGTTATCTCTGACAGCTTAGTACCCTTAATACTATATTCTGCTTTTGGATTGTTATGTCCCCAGTGTCTTATTTTACATTTATCAATAATAAACTGCATCTGCCATACTCTTGTCTATTCTTCTAATTTATCTAACTCATCTGTCATTTGGTTTCCCTCCCCAGGAATGTCTATCCTGTTGCAGATCTTTGTATCATCTGCAAAAAGGGCCCCAGTACAGATCCCTGAGGTACCCTCCTAGTAACACAACCTTCGTTTGAATATTCTCCATTGACTACAACCCTCTGTCCCCTGTCAATCAGTCATTGTCTTATCCAATCAACTATTTTTACATCCAGACTCCCTAAAAAGCCCAGGTCTGCACTGTGCATCCACAAAGTCCATATGAGGGGGCCACAAACTTTCCATGACCAAATTATTGGGACTGTGTGGACATAAAGACTTCAGATTGTCCAACTGGTCTGCTGTGACTCACAATGCAGATTGGTTTATGATATCTCATTCAAGTCAAATTCTCAGAGAAAATGACCTTGTTGGCTCTCGCATAACCCCTTGGAGAGCAGAGGAGTACTTAATGCAATGTGCTGCACATATCAGTTTTAGTCAAGGGTTTAAGCCTGCTTTGGTTACTAACCAAAGATAAAATACAACTGCTTGGTTTATCATGGTATTCTGTCACTTCAGTTTGCGGCAGGACAACATGGTTGTCTTTAAGCCACCATTTGGCAAAATGACCTCCATGATGTCTTTCTGGTATATCAAGCTGTGATATTCTTAGGCAGACATAAGAATTGTAATAATAATAATAATTCCTCACATCAAAGGTGTCCTCTGTCTGACAATTACAGTGTGATTGAAGCTATATTCCAAAAGAAACACATGCTCTGTGTGTGTGTTGTGTGTGTGTGTTTTGCTTTTTTTATGAGCAAATTGGTTTTTCAGGGGCCATAGAAGAAGCGGACAGGAAGTTTAAATCCTACTCATTGCCTGAGGGTTTCATTCAGCAGAGTTGAAAATGTAACATCTAAAGGTTTATTTATTTATTTTTAAATTGATAGCCAAGAATAAAAGAAAATGGCAGGAGAAGCTGATCAGGAATGAATAAAGTCTCCTTTTAAGCTGAAATAATGCACCCTTCCTCCCAGAAAAGCCGAGCTGTAATTGCTTGCAATCACTCGGCACAAATTGTCTGCTCGCATTTGCTTTTTAATTTTGTATAATCTGGTCCATTTCGCTCTCTGCCTTTGAGCTTAACCTGGCTCTTTCCCTCTCTCTCTCATTCTCTCTCTCTCTCTCTCTCCCCATGCCCCCCTCCCCATCTCTCCTTCCCTCTCTTCTTTTGCTCTTGGTTTAATTCTTTAGCGCAGTTAAAAAAATAGTTATAATTCCAAATGATGTTTGATGGCTTTTGCTAAACAGAAGTACTTAAAAGACACAGTGAATGGAGAGTGGCTTCAGCTGAACTAACTTATTTTAGCCCCTTTAAAGGGATATTATATTTGTTCATTTCAAGATGAAACTGGTATATCCTCACATGACCTTGAGATGACCTTAGCATTCTGAAAGATAAAGAGACTGATACACTAAAAAGAACTGGTGTAAACCAAGTGCACCATGGGGGAAAAATAAACATGCCCCAGATCACCATTAATGTAACCACATTACTGCCAAGCCTTTACACGAACACACACGCACACAAACACTCACATGTATACACACTCACACATACACACATACTCACTCAGAGGTGCATGCACACCAACACACACACCCCCACCACAATGGTAAGCATGGTTTAACCCACATGTGACCATATTTTCATCAGACCCTGTACTTTCAAAAGATACAATTGGTTTGTGGAAACCCCTTAACATGACCACAAAATTGTACCCAGTGAATGACAGATAACTGACCTTGAGTGTGTTTTTCCACTAGAAAATGCTTATGTTTCTAAGGTTAGTGTTTCCTTTCTAACAGAACAAAATAATTTTTTTATTAGTCGGTTTTTATAATATTTAGCAATTAGAAAAAGAAAAAAAGCTTTAAATTTTTCCCATTTCGCAATATTTTGCATTTCAGGCACAAAATAATGAGAAATAAACAATGTAACCCTGCATACTATATATTTGTTTTAAAAGTACACAAAATTCCAATATCAGGGTCTTGTTATTTCCATTTCTACTCCAAGGTCAGTTCGCTATGAGTCACAAGTAATGGCACTATAGAAAAAAAGTTTTATTATTCACATTTACACTCGTTCAGATATACTGAAATAGCTGAAACCATGGAATACCATATTAAAATAGAGAGCTAGAGGCCTCCTGAGCAAAATGTTGCCACATTGGTATAAGTTGACATACCTTAGAGGTGTTAGAAGCACAAAGCTAACCCTACCAATATCTGATGATTTTCTTACAATTTTTCAAATATGACCTGCTCATACAAAAATGGGTGTAAAAACAACAGCACCAAATGAGTGGTCACATCCCTTTCTATCCCTGGCTCAGTGCACACTAATGTTTCCAAAAGACAAATATGCATTTGTTTACATTTCTATCCCTTCAAGTGTATTGGAATCTTTGAAAACTATGGAATTCCCTATTGTATTCATTAGCAGTGCCTCTTCTGAAAAAAATGACATCCCATTGGTTAGAGCTGATTTATCCTTGAAGGTGTAAGAAACACAAAACTGCTTTTACCAAATCTGTTCTTATTATTACATTATTCAAATGTGACCTGCCGTACATTGCATCAAATGATGGGCCACTTACCTTTCTACCCTTGGACTGGTGAGCACAAATGTTTCCAGATAGTGGAGCTATAGGAAAAAAAAATATATTTTTTAAATGTTTCCATCTCTTCAGCAATGCTATAATATTCTTGGCATCCCAAGAAAAATGGTATCACACTAGTATGGTTTGACATACCACAGGTTCTAGGAGCATTAAATTAATATTACCTGTCTGTACTAAAATGGTAATTTCAGTAACAGACATATGGAAAAGGTAGACATGGTGTACTATTTTGGAAAGTAGACAACCAGACAAATCAAATGAGGCTGATAGCCTTGAAAACCATGTAACCTACTGTACATACTGCCAGTCTGAGAAAAATACTCTGATTTGAAAGAGGGATCTTCATTCTTTCAGTTGGGGGTACTCATGCCCTGATAGTGTGTGTTCCTGGGTTAAAGGGGGAACTACCATGAGAAAGACTCACCTGGGAACTCAAATGGTTTGAAAGACCAACTTCTCAGGGCAATAAAGGTCATCTACTACAAGCACTGCACTTACTGTCTGTTTCTGAAGCATTTTAGCTGGTGTGATCTCTACCAGAAAGGCAGGAAGAAAACTTCAGTAGAAGTCATAGGGACAAATACTGTAACACAATTTAAAAATGCCTGACATAGACATTAATGTATTATGAGAAATATGCAAGAATGTGTATTTTAAATGACATAGAGAAATTGGTCCAGATGGTTAGTTTCTACCTTATAAATATACATTTATATGTTCTATGTTTATATGTTTTTTGTTTTTGTTTTCTGTGAAGGAATGACTGAAAACTTTTGGCTCAAAAGACAAAAGTGCAAAAATGTCAACACGTGTAACTATATTACCCTTTGAGTTCTGTAAGCAAAAATATATGCCATCTAATAAGCACTGTAAGGAAGTAGGTCTGACTCTCCAGTGCAAGAGTTAACATGGATATGTAAGCTAACAATATGTATTCCTGTAATGTTAAAAGTTAGGAGATCATCCTCCAAAAGGGCACTGTAAGCAGGTGGGTCTTTCCTTCCAGACATTTTTGTTGAATATGGTCAAATATAATTACAAGGACAATAGCAAATAGTTGAACAGAAGTAATTATTAATATGTAATGCACCTATATATCAATCTTCTTGGTCCCTGTATATATATATTTGCCATTCTATATGCTCCTTTTAGGCTGCCAGCTTCCCCCTGGCACCTAAAAATGGGAGCCTGCCAGGGTGCTACTTTAAAAGAGTTAGATTTCCCCACAGCTGGAGTTGGGATTGAGAGATACTGTCACACCCTTCACAACTAATAATATAAATAGTTTGTCACTTGGGATTTTGGAGATCTGTCTGACACTTTTGAAGTTTATGGGGAATAAGGCACTGTCTTTTATTATTACTTTTCTGGGAAATGCTGTCTGCCATCACTGGGGTTAGGAGGATTCTATCTTCCAGTAATGGGTTTGGAAGAAGTACCTTTAGTGATTTTTAGGAACAGTGTTGGTAAGGGAGACTGAGACTAAAGGGAACAGGGGGTTGAAGTTCTTTTATTATTCTCGGAAGCCACTTTTAACAGACAGATAGCTCCATAGAGTAATATATAGGCGAGTCCTCGCACCTGGTCTTCATGTAAATTGCAGCACCCCATTGGTCTCATGTTTTAATGTATAATGTTGTGCTGGTCTTATATAAAATTACTGGCCTCATGTAATGTTGCAGGTTTCTTGTGTTAGTGTATTGTCCTGCTGATTAAAGATGGATGAAAAGTCTGTTTTTTTTGTCTTTGGAAACTCTGGGAAAAATCACTAATTCAGTGAGAATTAAGGGAATTATTATTTGTCCCCTATATTGGAGTTGGTTTTCTGCAGTAATTCTGCATTTCTTCTTAGTACATAAGCCTTATTGTCTGTTACATCAGCCTTGTTCCAATGTACACTGGTAGTCACCCCAGCCTTGTTCTACTGTACAGCTGTACATCATAGACGCATATACTGTCTGACGCCCAGCCTTGTTCCACGGCTCCCTGTAGTCTCAGATCCAGGCATATACTATCTTTCACCCCATCCTTGATCCATTGCCCACTAATAGCCACAGAACCACAAAGATACTTTCTGACAACCCAGTCTTATTCAACAGTCAACTGATATTCACAGAACCACACATACACTGTCGGACACTCCATCCTTCTTCCACTCTCCAGTGGCAGTCACAGAACCAGACATACACTGTCTGACACACCAGCATCTCTGCAGTATCCACTGCTTGTCACTTAACCATACATACCCTGTTTGACACCCAAACTTTGTACCACTGTCTACTGGTTGTCACAGATCCACACATATTTTGTATGATACCCCAGATATGTTAAACTGTCCATTGGTAATCAGAGAAAAACTAACCATTCCACCCTTTTTCCAATGTCCACTAGTAGTCAGAGGCATAAGTAGAAGCCACTGGGCCCTGGTGCAAAAATTACTATGCCCCCCCCCCACATTGCACCCCCTCATTGCCCCCAATTGCCTCCACATTGCCCCCAATAGCCACAAATGCCCCCACATTGCCCCCCAATAGCCACAATTGCTTCATCATTGCCCCTGAATTGTCACAATTGACCCAATAGCCACAACTGCCCCCCCACATTGCCACCAATAGCCACAATTGCCTCCACATTGCCCCCAATTGCATCACAATTGCCTCCACATAGCCCCCAGTTGCCACCACATTGCCCCTAATCGCCACATTACCTCCACTGCTGTGCTGACACCCCCTGTGCCCATCTTCTACCTCCCTGGTGTGGCAGGAGAGGTCTTCTGCACAGACCTCTTTAGCCGGAGCTCCTGCGTGGTCATTCAGTAATGCAGAGTGCTGGGAGATGATGTCATCTCCCAGTGCTCTGCATTACTACTTCAGTACCGACGGAGCCCGCACAGATCTCGTCCTCAGCTGCTTGCTGCTCAGTGGCGCAGGGCGGGGGCTCGCAGGGGGCAACTGGGCCCCTGGAGTGGCGGGCCCGGTCACAGGTGCGACCCCTGTGACCCCTATTATTACGCCACTGCTGGTAGTCATAGAACCATACATGCACTGTCTGACACTTCAGCCTTTCTCCACAAGGGTTGGGTTGTCCTATTGGGGATCAGGATTCCTCGGTGGGCTGTACAGTCATGGGCTGACTGGGAAGTTCAGAGGATCACAATTGACCAGCCTACAATTGAATGAGGGGTCTGTGCTGCCACCAGCACAGACCTCCATAACAGAGCTCAGTCTCAGTCCCACACTGTCTGCTAATGCAGAACACTCCCATGCCACAAGGAAACTGCAAGAGAGGGCTGAAATGGAGATTCAGAAACTTCAAAAATCTCTCTCTCCCCACATTGGACCTCCAGGGAAAAGGTTCATGGAAAGTAAGAGAAAAGAGAAAGGGGGGGGGACAAAAATGACTAGAGGAAAGGAAGGGGGAGTGAGAGAAGCAGGGAGATGAGGGGGTCTGAGGGAGAAAATATTAGGAAAGATGGTGAAGAACGAGGAGTGGGGGGGACAGAGGAAAACATACGGGATAAGACTGAAAAGGATGGCAGGAAGCAGACTGTAGTTAGAAAGAGAGTAGTTAAGAGGCTGGAGGCAAGGGGAAGAGTCAGGAAAAGGGCTGGGCTGAGAGAGAGAGAGAGAGAATGTAGAGGAAAAGGGTTGGGAAAATGTAATACACACAGACACACACACACTGGAATAACAGTTAGTGGGACTGTTAAAAAAATATATCCTCAACTGGTATTCTGCTACAATCCACCCCTGTGCTCCACTGCTCCAAAACCATAAACATATATTCTGACACTACAGCCTTTTTTCACTGTCTGCCATTACTTGTTTTACCTTTTTTGTCTTTTATGTAACACTGCAATATATTGCAGGTTTTACATAATGATACAATGTTCTGATTGCTTCATGTAGATATAAACTCTGCTGCTCCAATATAATACTCTGCTGTTATCAAATTCTGTAACTTTCTGCTGGTCTCATATAAAGATGCACACATTTATTGGGTTCTCAAATGTTAATCATTGCATATGTCATGTCCTGTTTTATGTAGCTTCAACACTGAAGATAATTTTTAATTGGAGGTATGTACTGCACAATGCATAATTGCTGACAAAACATAAACATTGGCAGGGGATGCATTTTAGAATTTGACACTGGGAGCCATCTTGCCTAGAAATGGCCCTACCTGCTTCAAGACTTGGCAGTCCCAGAGGTCTTTTTCACAGACTGAATGCTCAGTACCTCTAAGGAGCAATGGCTTTGCTCAGGCTCCACTTATAATTATATAATATATTATAATTATGTGGTGTTTCTGGGCCTTGCTTGGGTTACTGGCAATGTTTTAGTGCACTGCGCTCTTTTCTCCCTAGAAAATCTCCATGTGCCATAACATCATATGATAATATGTTAGCGTGGGAGTATTCTGATCTATGGGAACACTAACACAACTAAAGCAAATGATCTTGGCAAGGGGACAGTCTTTACCTATCAGTCTACAAAATGATATAAACACCATGTTACAGTCAGACAATTCATCTTTAGTGTAAGAATAATTTAGGCTGCAAGTAATGTAAAAACAAAGTAACTGATTATTTTGTCCTTGGTTTTGATTCAGGAGTCATTCTGGGAACCTTCAGTTGAGGATTCCTCTCTAAGCCACTACCCTCTCCAGAAGAATAAGACAGGCAGAGTGTAATCTCCAAGAAAATTCATTTGATACCCTTCCTGCAGATCTTCAGCCCATGTGTAAAGGTAAGGTAACAAACCTTTGCTTCTCTCAGCACTAAACAAAACTCCTATATGTGTTAGTGTGAGGTGGACAACATGAGGCCGTCCAGCTGTGTAGGATACACCTCTGGGAATTATAGCCTTATTCCACTGGGTGGCTTCAGATTGCCCAATACTATGTTTCTAAGTGGGTAGACTTATTTCAAAGAACTTGGGGAAGCTGGCTTGCTTCCAAGCTGGATTGATTTTAATGATACAGGACACTGCTAGAAAAGGTTATTTTTTCATCCCATAGACCAGGTCAATGCAGCAGGTGTTTTGTCATAATGAAGGCAATGCAAAAATCATTGACATTATTTTCTTCAAAGTCTAGAGTGCCACAAGATTTTCAAGTTTATTGGACTATTTGATATATACAGCACTACCCTTATATACAATCTTCAGTGCCCTCTCTATTCAGTCCTTGTAGAAGATATAATAGTATTATATATAGTATATATAATATTATGTGTACTGTCACAGAGCGCTATTCAGTGTAAAGTGTAAACAGGACAGAGAGTGGATGGAAAGGGTTAGGGAAGTCAATAGGGTGAACTGTGGAGTGGACAGAGAAACAAGCACTCACTGGTTCCTTGGGAAATTACTTTACACCCCAGTGATCTGATTTTTTTCAGTAAATACATTAATATCTAAGGCAGATCTAGAGCATCCAAGGGGTTAAATACAATAGAAATCAGAGGAGAGGGTTCCGATACCTTAGCCAGAAAGTGTTACAGTTTCAGCAGCGGACATGAATAAAGCAATGCAAAACCATGTACATCTCAACCCCCTGGGTCTCAAGGGATATTGGACTTTGTGAATAAAGACTGTAGAGCAATTCTGGAGCAAACCTATTTAACTTCAGGGAGCAAATCAAAAATACTAAAATTACCATTTATTTAAATGGCACTTTTAACTCCCCAGACTCTAGAGAGGTCTACAGTGCCTTTATTCACAATGCATTGGAGAGCTCACTTGCATTCAAGGGGTTACAAGCCCGATTTAAAGCTATAGGAATGCTATTTCTCCCCTACAGTACAAATGGTTTGCCAAGAATTGCTCTTCTTTGGGGGAGATTCACTAAGCGGTGATAAAGCGGTGATAAGGTGGAGATGAATTCCTGTTAGTCTATGGAGCTTATGCACTAAGATTTCTTTGGGGATCTTAGTGAATCACCTCTTTATCATCGCTTAGTGAATCTCCCCCTAAGTCTTTATACATAGTCTAGTATTCAATAATCCTTTGAGGATCAGAGGAGTATGTAACAAATTGTGAAGAAATACTTTGGTCACCCCCACTGGTCCTTAAAGTGTTAATATGTGAAATTAGCTGTGTGGTGAAGTTTGCTGCTATTTGCTCCAAGCTAGCATGTTAGAAATCATGTATCTACCGCAATCAACATGTGGATCTGAATGGAACAACTAGCTTCAGTGGTTCAGTAATAGGGATAGGTGGCTTGTCACACACTTTGCCTCCTTTGAAGCTAGACTGACCATCTTTATTGCCTGTAGATTAACCCTCTAAGGGCCATATGAGGGCTCATCACTTTGCAAAGCAATATTTTGCACAATCATCTGGTCCTTGAAGGGTTAATGTAACGGAAGCCAAGAGGCCGGGAAACCTTGGGCCGTCGTTCCGGGTCTCTCCTGTCCAGAGTCAGCCAGTTTGTGTCAAATCCACCGGTTGGATGTTATCCGGAGTGCTCAGCAGCTTACGAGCTCGCCAGTCGTATGTCGTTGATGGTGTGTCAAGGTCGACGAGATCAACAGGGTCGACATCAACAGTCCGGGAATTTGACTTGACAGAATCCAGCAGAGTCACCACCAACTGTCCTCGAAGTTGGCGAATCCCTAGGAGTCGAGTCGGCAACTCTCCAATGTTGAGTTAGAGTCAAAGTCGCAGGTATCTGGATGAAGAGTGTCGTCCATGCTGAATACCTCTCCTGGGTGGGAGTCAGAGAGGACTCTTTAGATAACCTCAGGAATAACGACACGCAGAGACTCTGTCTTAGTTTCACAACAAGTAACTCACTTTATTGGTAAACTCAATGTTCTTTTATACAAAACTGAGAGACAATACAACAACAGAGCAATAAACAATAGAAGTAACAGATACAAAGGATTTGATTAACTTAGTGTAATGAGATTTTACCTGCTCCAATTCCTGACCAATGGGAATTGGAGAGACACAGTTAAGTTTAATCCGACTGGTCCATTTCTTGGGAACATTGGGACCAGGCGGGGAGAAACATACAAAGGAGAGTGGGCGGACCAGACAGGGAAACAAAAGGTGAGGGGCCGCAATACACATTTTAGATACAAATGCCAGGGGTTGAAGCAATTCGCCAACTAATTTGAATATGCTGCTTCAACCCCATTCAATCAGATGTTGTTGTGGGGTCGCCTGTCGACCAATCCCTGAGCTGCCTACTTTTCTCCATGTTAAGTCTATGTAAGACCTTTAAATGTCTTGCTCAGGGATTCGACCAATCAGGCGAAGGCCTACCGTCCTTGCCATTGAGTGTTCGACACGGTGTCAACGACTTGAACCCCAAGGAGGGAAATCAACGACTGGTTGTCGACGATGGTGCAAACCTTTGACCCAACAGTACAGTGAACTCATTCTCTTTGCGCGTCTCTACCCCGAGAGGGGTCGACGCTCCTAAACAGTACATAATATCTTAAAAAGAGTCTCATAGTCTCTGATAAGGGCTCATACATTGGTACACCTGGGGATGTCTTCCAGTGATGGAGTATGATCCGTTACAGTTAACATGGTATTACACTGGATCTAAAAAAAAAAAGAGTAGAAGTCTCTCTTGTCCCAAAAGTAACCTCACAGTGAATAAAGAAAAGTACCAAATAAACAACCACTTTCGCACTCATCCGCTATCTTGAATCAAAAAGGGTGTTTTTCACCCTTTAGTAAATTTCCCCAAAGGGGAAATAGTTTCCAGCCATCCCCTCATTAGGACTGGTAAATATGTCTCCAAAAAGACTCCACCTTCTACAACAACTATTCTTCATAATAAGAAAAACATTCTCTGAGGGTCAGGAATAGTACAGATGATCATATTTATAATGCAATTGTTGTTCAGTTCACTAAACCAATATAGAGCTATGTTTAATAAGCCAGCAAAGTGTGTCTGTTTCTTCCAAATGATCACATGGAATTATCGTATTTACTAAAAATGTAAAAGAGGAATTCTATGCACATATACGTATGTGAAAAAATCATTGGGAGAGCCGTCATAAAAGGAGCAACAGGTGTCTCCTGTAATGCCAATGGTATACTAGAGTGACATAGGAAATGTGTAGAAATGTGCATATTCCCCTTTGTAAATAATCATTGAATGTATTAATTTGCAGCAAGTAATCAGTTGCCAGCTACTACAAATACATTTAAACCAAAAAAGAAATATCAGAAACAGGTACCGTTAAATATTTATATCAATTTTATTATTGCCTCTTATCCACTACAATGGATATACATATTATTGTTATGAGCTCCATGATATTGATTTGCTAGCTAAGTTTCCACCATGGTTCTTTCTTGAATCTGAATTAAAAACTGTTGTACATAGTGATATTAAAGTGGATCTGTCACCTTGAAATCAATGATGTGTATTTGAGGGAATGCATGAAACAGCCAGCATTTTCTGTGCTCAGAATGGGATAAATATATATATATATATACACATATTAAAAAAAAACAAAAAAAATTGGTTAAAGCTGGCGCCAATTTCCCTTTGACCCAAAGAGTAAAATATAGAAGACAATATAAGCCACTACAATCCTATAACCTGTTAGTGGCCAGTTTTTACATTAGTGAATTGACTATATGAGGTGGACTCCCATGTTGCTATTTTATATTTGTTTTATATTGTATTTACTGTTTATTACATTGTTGCCTGTGACATATTGTATTAGTATGTTTTAATATATGCATATTGATGCTGGAGAGATGGCTCAGTTGGTTAATGCACCATCTGTAGAATCTGCTCAGGCCATGAGGTTACAGGTTCTAGTCCCGGCAAGATCAGCTCAGCCTTTCACCCCTCTGAGGTAGATAAAATGAGTCCAGGACATACTTGATAACGAGAGATAATCTCAATGTCTTCTTCCTGGTAAAATACTTTCACAAACAATACTGGCACTCTCATTGTGTTTTTCAGAGAATTTCTGAACAGATAGCTTAGTAGATGCAACACACAAAAATCAGTTAAAGTGACTATTTTATAATGAAATTGTATTACTACATCCACCTTATAATTTCAGACTTATTCATGCTTTTATTTCTGAAAAGTAATCTACCTCCATACGCTAATTAAGCTTTCAGCTCAGCAAAGTACTATATTTCCATGGAGAGCTTAACTGAAAGAAACTTGTACTTTACAAAAATACGAGTAAAAAAAATCAACAACAATGGAAACAATGTTTTGGCCCTTGCTTACAACCTAAGTTTGTCCAAACCAAATGATGTCATAGAAAGTGCCTAAATATATTCACGTGTTTTGCAACCTGTCTGGCACCCAATAGTTTAGTTAGATTTTGATCAGTTTCATTGTTTCCAGGATTTTCGGACATAAATGGTACCGCCACATCCAAATGTACTTTTTTGGTGATGTTTAGGAGCATAAAACACTCAAACCTCTCAGTACTAAAGTTTATATGTCTGATTCCGACTCAAAGACTTGCTGTATAGTGATGTTTTAGCAAAGCTCCCAACTATTGAAATGATCTTGCCTCACAATCGTTTCCTTTATAAGATTTATTATGAACATGAATGGATGTTTCAGTGTGTCTTATCACACTTTCATCAGGACAAAATATTAGCTTAGCTACTGTCAGACAGCCATAAAGCGAGGCTGCAATAGGAATCAACAGGATATTAAGATTGTAATGAGCGACAGAAGTCATGAAATGGCAGTTGAATACTAAAGGGAGGTACATTTTTTTTTATTATATTGTATTTTAAGATATCCAATACATATATAATAAACTATATTTCAGTGACAGATTCATTACATAAAATGGACTAAAAGTCATAATGGAACAAGATTTATAAAGTATAAAAGAGGCCTATGCCAATAAAAAAGATAAAGGTCACAAATAATGCCCTTTTTTGGCAAAATATAGGCATAATGAACTATATTCAGTTAGCTGAAGAAGTGCCATTCTGGGGCAAACCAACAGCACTTTAAGGGACAAATAAAATTCACCAATGTCCCACTGATGTGAATGGGTTAACCCTTTGAATGCCAGAGATGTCTCAAACAGTTTGTGAAGCAATGCATTAGGGACCTCTCTAGTATTCAAGGATTTATAATGCCCCTTTAATCCTTTCAGTGCCAGAAAGGTATCCAAAGCTTTGAGTTGTAATGTGCTGGTAGTCAAAGGTTAATCAATGGGACTTTTCATTTGTCCAATATGGTGCAGTTGGTTTGGTTCAGATCTGAACTTTTTTAACTTAAGGAATAAGGCCTAGTGTTTGCAAAGCATGTTCATAAAGCCAACCCTCCTAGGTTAGATATATGTAGGGTTACCACCTTTTCTTCAAAAAAATACCGGGCATGGCATTCCCTCCATAGACTTAACACTGGACAGAAGCCAATTTTTTACCGGCCTGCTGGTAAAATACCGGCTGGGTGGCAACCCTAGGTATATGTGGTATTTATACTGTAGGTTCCAATTATCTTCACAAGTATACAGAGAATCAGAAGGTGCTATTGAAGAGAAACTATCACCTTATAACATGTTGGGGTTTTTTAGCTGTGCCATTGAAATATAGATGTTTACCATATGTACTGAATATTTCTAAATGAACTATTATTAACCCTTTGAGTGCCATAGAGGTACACAACACATTGCTCTGCAATGCGTTGTGTACCCCTCTGGCACTCAAAGGGTTAAAACTATACTTTATGCCTTCAGTTTTTATGCTACAATTTCATGACTCTCAATACAGTCTCTGCTTCCTGTTCTTGTTTCCAGCATCCTCACTTTACTGCAGTAACATCCTGACCAGTGTAATGTTTGTACAAGCCTGTGAGTCTTAATGTGGAACTGAGGCTGTTACCTACATAACTTCTGGTTTTATTAAATGTATCTATTTAAACTGCCTATACTTTGAGCTTTATATTTTCCAAACATGTTAACATTTTTAGATATTTTGAATATAATCTCAGCAGAGCATTGGGAGACATTTATAAAAGTGGAGTAAATCGAATTGTAATGTTAAAATGGAGTTAAAAATTATTTTGGTAGTTATACAAGTAGTAACGACGCATTAAGACAGTGAAAAGCAATGCGGTAGTGTTTTTTGAAAACTAGCATTCGGAACTGTAAGAAAAGCGGCGCAGAGAATTTATAAAGAAATGTTGCTATTTGCGAAATTTTAGCAACACAATTATCTCCACAATATTAATGCCATGTCTGACCTGTTCTTATTTCTGGAGTAGTAATACCATGCAAATTTGCACACAAAAAATGCAAGTGCGGACAAAAAATGCACTATGACGGTGCATTTATAAACATTCAATTTCTGCTTTATAAATATCAACTATCATAACAAGGAATAGGGCCAGTTTAAGTATACTTCACAAACAACGTACAAGAACACTTTTTAGAAATGTCCCCCTTTGTTCTCTGACTTGGTCAGATAAAGTTGCATAATCTGCTACTCACATTTACAGAAAATCACCTCTCCCCACTTTCTTAGGCTTCTGTGGATTTTTTTCTTCTTTTTTAACTGTGTGCAGGTAGGATACAGGTAAGATGTTTTGCATCAAGTATTTAAATTTACAATTAATTAAATGTTATAAAGGGAGGGCGTTTGAAGTAATTGGTCATGGCAGCGTTTGGTGTTCTAGAGGACGATATAAGAGATATTTTTTTTTTTACATCCCTCATTAGCTGTTACTTAAATTAGAGAAGCAAGCAGCCAAATAATGTATGATAAAACCACCCACCCCCACAAGGTGACAATGATCATGGAGAGTGCTTGTCTGATGATCAGCAAAAAGTGTGGAACAAGCTTAAATATTAATAAGAACAGTATTTCAAGTATAAGAAACTTAGACTGTCACAGGTAAACAATATAAATGTTCTTATTACTATGTCTTCAAATGCTTGTAATTTAGGAATAAACTCCCTGATCTCATTTCAATAGCTAGTAGGGATAATTTTGAATTGATACCTGTAACTAAGTACAATGAATCCCATGACTGGGATATAGTTATGCTTAGGTATAGTCTTTACAGACAAGACAGATAAGGAAAGGAGGGAGGCAGAGCTGCTCTTTAAATGGAGAGTAGCATAAAGTCAACATCAGCAATGAAAACTGAGGAAAAATGAGAAAGCGTGTGTGTAGCTAATGAAACTAGTGGTTGGATTGTTCCTACAGGAATAACATTTAGACCTCCAGAACAGGATGTAGTACTAGTTAAAACACTAGTGAAGGAAATAACAAAAATGAGGGGTGATATTATAGTTATGAGAAACTTTAATATGCTACATCTAAACTAGCATGTTCTTGTTTTAACGACAAGGGGGAATCCTTTACACCACTGGTGAAGGAGCCAATCTCAAGGGAACTATGCAAGATTTGATACTACTGCCAACTTAGTATCAGATGTATCAGTTGATGAGAGCCTAGAGAACAGTGATCACCAGTTACTGTGGTTTAGTATACAGGTAATGCCTGTTCTTAGATTTTAGAAAGTTTGATGTTTAGAAGAGAAATGATTGTTTCATGGTGTGCAGGAACAGTGGGAACACTTAAAACATTCAATTTTATCTACAACAGAACTCTGCATGAGACATATCAACAAATGTAAACGAAAAAGAAAACCAATCAGGTTTTCTAGAGAGGTGGCAGGTATTGTAGAGGAAGGCTAGGTACATTATAAAGTTTGCTAAATCCCAAGCAGAAATAAAAATAGTCAAGTATGTAGGAAAAGGCTGAGTAATCTGTTTTTACGTATATTATGAATGAAGAATGGAGAAACTAAAGAAATCATAATAAAATTAAAGTTAGAAATTGGTAGATATTTGCAGAGAGATAAGGAAATAGATGACTATCTAAATAATTATTTCAGCTACGTATTTACAGAAGATTGTGAGGAAGATGGACCGCCATCAAGTGGAAGAACTCTTAATGTTAAGGCAGTGAACACAAGTCTGTTTTTACTAAGGATTAAGTTTTATTGGGATTATCAAAATTAAAAGGTGGACAATTTAGTTGGTCCAGATAAGGTTCATCCAAGAATATTAAAAGAGTTGAGATCTGTGTTTCCAGCACCTTATTGGAGCTTTTTAACCAGTCTAGATGACTGAAAAATTACCATTGTAGTACCCATTTAAAAAAGGCAGTAGGAAGGATTCTGGTAACCACAAACCTTTCAATCTAGTTAGGAAAATAATGGAAATTCTATTAAAAGAGAGAATTGTGGTATGTCTAAAGTCTAATGACTTGCAAGATCCATGGAAGATATTGCCAGACAGATTTAATTGATTTTGTTACTGTGTTACGCACGTGGTAGACAAGGGCAAGGCAAGAATTGTAGCTTATTTGGATTTTAGTAAACCTTTTGACACTATCCCACATAGTAAGTTGATTTTTAAGATGCATAGTTGGACTCATGGATAGTTTACCAGGTAAGAAACTGACTGAAGGACAGGTGATAGTGTGTCATTGTCTATGGAATACATTCAGATGAAGGATGGATTACTATTGGCATGCTTCAGGGGTCCATGCTTGGTCCTGTTCTATTTATTATTTTCATTAGTGCTAATACTAGCAGCATTCAATTTAAAGTATGTCTATTTGTAGTTGACACAAAATTGTGTAAGTGGGTTGACATTCCAGGAGGAATAAGACAAATGCATAGTGATTTAGGGAAATTGGAGGAATGGACAAGAGTATGGGATCTAAAGTTTAATGCAAAAGAGTGCAAGAGAATGCATTCCAGGCACCAAACTTTAGAGGTGGAATACAGGTGCATTTTCCTGGCTGGATGGGCCAAATGTTTTTTATCTGCAGTCCAAACATATGTTTATAAGGCCTATTTAGTTAGAGCTGAGTTAGCCAAGCCTGGTCTTCAAGAGCTGCCAACACTGCATATTTTGGAAACAACTGGTGCACAGGTGGACTAATTAGTTTCTCATTTAATTGGTCCACCCAATTGGGCTGGCTACCCCTGCACTAGAGGAATGGAATAAATTAATAAGGAGTAATAATATTGAAATTCCTTTCAAAATGGAAGCTCCAACTGATGGGAGGACTTGAAAATGTCCTCTTTAAGAATCCTTAGTGAAATATTAAGTTTAGAAGTTGTTTTTGTTGAGCTTCTCTTCCTATATATACAGGTACAAGCCTGTAGTGTAAGTCCATTAGGGCCTTATTCGCAAAATAAAAGTGCAGTCATTCTGGGGCAAAGCAATAGCACCATAGAGGAGATATATACAATACAATTGGTTAAAATGGTGCTTTTACCTAACTGAATTGCTAGAGAGGTCTTGGATGCATTGATTCACATTGTTTCACACTGAAGACTTTCTGTTTCTCCCTTATGGTGCAACTAGAGTATAGCAGAATTACTACCCTTTTATTTTGGACAGAAGATTCTATGGGTCAAAGATCAACATTTGAAATAGAAGGGGGCAGTGTTCAATGCATTATAGCAATAACTAAAAACCTAAGTAACATGGTGGAAGATGGAGTGGAATTTATGTAAGCATATGATGACAAAATGAGGCTGTCCAAAATTAAATAAAGATAAATACATAGACTTACTTTAAAAAAAATGAGCAAGTATAAAAAGATACTCAGATATGTTTCATGGTTACTTTGGATAGTTTAAAAATATATATAAATTAATTCTTTGAGGACAAGAGGGTGTGATTACCAGCCATTTATAAATTAAAATTTTGAGACCAGTGGGCTTTGTGGTGCATTGTGGGATAATGAATTGCACACCCCACTGGTTCTCGAAAAGTTAAATATGTGTTGACAGTTTTGCTTGAACAATCACTTTGACAAAAGCAGCCTAAGACAAAGACATTAGTTCTCTGTGCAGATTACACGTTTGTGAATAGCATGTAGTAAGGCACATAACAGCACCCTTGTCCAACGGTATTACTGTGTGGGTATGTACAGATTAGCACATCTGCTCTCTGAGATTTGACCATTTCCTCAATCACAGGAGAAAGAAGAATAGATTAATTCCTGTCAGATACAGAGATTGAAAATCACCTGTTTATTTTTCTGCCTGTTTGCAACTGATTTACATTCAGTAGATTGCATGACTTCCATTTGAAATTCTAAGTAGAGTACAGGCAGGCAATCAGGAGTCGGATATAAGTCTGAATGAGATGTAAAAAAATAACTCTTTTCTAGCAAATGATAGTGACATATAGTATGTCATAACCAGGACAGAATTTTCCATTAGATAGGGTAGAAACTGCCTAGAATGCCTCAGCTATGCTGGCCCTACCCACATTTTGAATTGTGGTTCAGACAGGGCAATTCCTTCTAGTTTTTGGAGGTTTGTTTACATACTTTAATAGTCATAATGTAGACCCTTGAATGCATTGTGTTGGAGAGATTAGGGAATTTATGTGTTTGCATGTTACAGGTTAAGGGTGTTTTTCAAGTGTTGAAAAGCTCTATTTTAATTAATGTTTGTTTAACTTCTATAGAGCAGTATGCTTCTCCAGAATTGCTCAATACTGTGTTTTCAAAGTAAATATTGTGCCCTAGGGTGTTTTCAAACAAGTTTGTGACCTAGGGTGCCCCAAAACATGTCCCCATTTTGGCCATGAGACTCAGGAACCCAATATCAACCTTTGCCCACACTGAACCCCACAGTGGATGCTAATGTTCCTAAAAATTGCCAAGTGTTGATCAGTAGTTATTTTTTATTCAGTTTGCATGAAAATACATTTTATTCCTGTATGAAGTAAAATATCTGTTCTGTGATAACAATACATTTCTCACACAATGGGGTGCATGTAGTGAAAACAAAATGTATATGTAAATACATGAATAATATTCACTTCACATTTCCATCTGTCAGTTATGATCATGTCTTCGAAAGACACAACTGCAGTCTTTCATACTTAGGTTCTCAGTATTTATGACTTCTTCCGGTGGTGCTGTGGATCAGCCGTATTAGCTCTTATTCTTTCTTTTACATTAATTGCGTTAACTTACATGTGGGTGGCCAAGTTTTACACCTTTTTTGCAGAGTTAAACATCTTTGTGTATATTTCTGTAAAATCCAGTACTTATCCAAACTTTGATGTTTTGTAAGTGCTGAAACATGCCTCAGTTATGTAAGAGTTTTGTAATCTCACACATACAGTATATAAAGGCAATCTGAGAAATTAACTCACAAACTGAACTGCAGAAGATCCTCAGATCACTTGATGTCCGGGCATCTGGAGGGGGTAGACTATGGGAGCACTTTCCCCCTCCCCCACACACACACATTTAACCCCTCCACATAAACACAGGGCCTGGGGTCACATTATAGCCCCCCAACCCAAGAAACATTTCTTCAGATTCCCATGTTCATGTCTTCAAGACTATGGTTTAAATTTTCAAATGCATTATGACTAGATGTAAATGGCACATTATGAAGTTAATTTACCAGTGGCCATATGGTTAATATGTAAGAAATGCTGTGATTTTCTTGCATACTAGCCAAGAAAAAATGCTAATTTCCTTCTCCTCTTCTTGGCTGGGGTTGCCCATCTTAGTCAATGGGAGTAAATATATATACAGGCCAGGTTTTCAAACTTAATAGTTGGGATTGGCAAAATGATTGACCTTAGACAGATCGAAATACATCATACATGTATTCAAACAGACAAATACAACTTGACATGCTGTATTACTTATACAAACTTATTCCTACATTTGCAAGAACAGGAGGGACAAGCATATACTGAAGTGTGATTATGCACTACCAGCTGCTGCACACTTTATCATTTATTCAAGCTGCTCATTCTGAAGCTAATAGGTCTATCCTGTAATGTACTGTAAACAAGAACATGGCAGTCCTTGGGAGAGAGGGTGGAAGCTTCTGAAATGTTAATCCTAGCTACTATTGTGTACTAGCAACCAATGTGTAGAAACAGACAGGCAAAAAGGGGGAGATGGAGTTGCTTCATTTACCCCTGTGAGTGGCACCAAGGCATTGTAAAGCAATGAATTGGATACATCTCTGGCATTGAAAGTGTTAAGGCTTATTGGCACTAGTTAGTTTTCTGGATGGTTTAATGAAATGTGACAGGTTAAAAAAAATACCAAAAAATACTTTTGACTGTTAAGTAACAGAGATAGACAGGAGATCCTATTCCAACACAAGATCAGAATGACAGAGATAGACATCAGTCATTACTTTACGACAGACAAAACATCACTCTATATGGTAATGGCTCTGTCATGTACTTTATAGTAAAATTGGATACTGCCATCAATGGTCAACAAATCGTCTTGTCATCACCATCACCACTTCCAAGTCTAACCCCTACCCAGTCATACTCACTGGAATTGACGAAGTAGCAACACAGGTCACCATATGTAATAGATAGGACTTTCCTAAAATGTGGTGCTGTGGAGTGGCAGGCAAACTTGAACATACCTGGGCACATTTGCAATGAAAACCTCAGCTTGAAGAAAGTGAGTCATATATGGGTGTTATGGACAATAATATATGTTATACAAAGGCTCACATTTAAACAATCTATATGAAGTTGCACATGATTGTGTTATGTTTGCTTTTTTCTTTATTTTGGGATTTGCTGCACTTTGTACACTGTGCACTCAGGTCACCATTTTGCACATGTATATTATGCTGTATGAGCTTTGTGATGTTTTTCTCACCCCTGATCTAGTACATCAATGCCATAACATTGTAACAATACACCAAAGCAGAACATGGGCTGAAATTGCAGGACAGTTTTAAAATTTTTCCATGCACCGATTCATTTAATACATATTATAAACATATGGGGTTCAATGGCAACAAAATCATTTTTGGCACAGACTACATATTGAAAGAATCAAGGTTAATTCAAAGGCTCACACAGGTGCAACATTCCTGCGCAGCAATTTAATATGTAAAAAGTTATACTCTAACACGATCCTTGGGAAAAAAGCTGCCTCACACTTACAGTCATTATATGTAATATTATATTTATTATAGTTTTGCAGTAATCTTGGTATTTTAATGGCAAACAGCAAATGAGTGAAATAAAACTGTAGCCTATGAACTGAGACATCTAATTATTATGTAAATGAATTGTAACTCCTTGTACTGCTCACCATAATCTCTTCTTAAATTGGGTACTTACATAAGTGGAGCTAAACAAGTCCATAAGACATAGAGGAAATGCATGTTCCAAATTAAGATTTTATTGTTATTTTAATGCCGGCATCAATTGCATTGTAGATTGATGCACAGTTTAAAAAATATAACACAGATAATATTAATCTCAAGGATACCAGAGAGAATTCCGATGGTTTAGGTGGCTGGCGCGCATTAATAGTTGTTGTAGTCCATCAACAGCTGGAGGCCCCACATTGCTCACCCCCACTTTATATCCTCAAAACAGAGCTGTGGTATACAATTTTACATGGTTGAATTTCTTTTATTGCTGTTAATTGCCATACAAATAAAGAGTTTATTCTCTGCTAGTGCAAAATATCATTAACCTCTTGTAGAGAGATATTCAGTGATTTCCAGTGCACTTGAATCCTGTCTCAACTGAAGGGGTTTAAACAAATCCAGACCACCAGGGCCTCCCACATGCCTAGATCCCCTAGGAAGTGTCTCTAGGCCTAGTCTGGTCCAGAGGCGTAGGAACCCCCACAAATCTGAGGGGATAGCCCCCCTGTGTTTCTCTTTACCCCCAAAGCCCCCATGTGCGTCACTTTGCCCTCCCAGCCCCTCTGTAACTTCTTTGTAGTGTGGCCGAGCGGACCGCAGTAGAGGAGCTTCTGATTCTCTCCTACTGGTAACCCAGAGCCTGCACACCCCCGGGCTGGTGCCTGCACCTAGCGCCTGGGGTTGATTTCTTCATTATCTGTCCCCTGCATGATTTTCTGGGGGGATGCGTCCCCCCCCCCCCCCTGATTCCTATGCTCCTGGTCTGGTCTAACAAAAGAAGCTAAAAAAAAATAAGTGCACCAAAAGACACACCCTAGTTGCTGTGCTTCACTTAAGGGAAACAAAAGAACTCTCCCTATTTAGCATTAAACCAAATCCACATGTACTGTAAAATAAAAATACATATACAAAAAAATGGATAAAATACAATAAAGGGTTGGGATAACACCAAGTAGAACATAATACAACAAAAAGAGTGACGGGATTTCTCAAATATACAATAGCAAAAAATATATAGTTCAAATTAGATAGTCCACCTTTTCAAAAAGTAAAGAGTATGTAGTCCAGTAGCATCTGATCCATGTTGCTTACTCCTAGTGGGTGGGAATCCCACGTAATGATCCACTAAAAAACCCACAATAGAGCGGCACAGAGGATCTGCAGTATATATAGAAAGGCATATTTCTTCCCCAACTCCAGGATATAATTTTTCAAGAAAGGTACTCGCATTCTTCAGAAGCTTCGTCCAGCCTCTGGGTATAACAGTCTGCACTGGCTCATACTCCAGTATAGTGTTCTTTAACTTCAACTTGATGGTCTTATCTGCTCCTATTTACTCAACCACAAACTTGTATGTAAGAGAGTCAGCCAAGTGCAAGGTAAATACACACTCAACACTTATCACTGACCCAACTTGATTTGTTATACAAAATTTTCAAAGTAAGAGCGGAGGGCTATACTGAGCCCGTGACTGCTATAAGTAGTGGGTAATTTTCAATAAATATAGGTTACAACAATAAGTAAACTTATTAAAAACATATATAAATAAAATATAAAATATACCAACCAAGTAAATATCATAAACAGCTTAACGCATTTCATGACCCCAAGTCACTTCTTCAGAAGCCAAAAAAAGTTTTTTTTGCACAAATATGTCATGGCTTCCTGGAGATAGGGAAGCTACTATTCCTTTCCTCCCTTCCACTTTATGAAGGTACTTCCTCTGTACCCTCTGTACCCTCACTGGTGTCTCTTCGGATGGTGGACACACTCCCAAGTGATACCACACACTGCTCTGCTACTGAGCAGTAGTGTGTGTGTGTGTCTTTTACACTGGTTTGAATGGGGTATGAGGCTTCAGCATGCTTCCCAAGCCTCACAATACTACATTCACTGTTAAAGACAGTTGCAAGCCTCACACCACTGCTCAGTACAGGAGCAGAACATGATCCTACACTGGAGGTTGGACGAGTGTACAGAGTGCATTACAGCTTTCCTCTGCCTCCCAAGCCCTCCCAGTCCCTATAATGCTCCCATTAAAGGCTGTTGGTGCAGTCACTCCATTGAACAAATACTGTAAGTAAGTAGTTAATATTTTATAAAACTTATAAGGACAAGTAATACATAGTAGTAAAGCACAGTACATGTATTGCTCAGGGATATCAACTGGAGGTGTGATTGGCTCTTTAAATCTCTTTTATTTTAGCCCAGACTTTTACAAGAAAAACAATCAGCAACTTTTGTTGTGAAGTAAATACTCACTAATATGGTTTTGAGCGAAACATATCCATCTAGGCACTCCTCACTGGAGATACAGCACTCCTTATTCAGACAGCAGTATTCATGAAAATAAGTACCTCTTGAAAAGTCTCACAAGTATGTCTGGGCTCATCACTTTTTCCTAGTTTTGGAGACCTGTCTAGTTTTCATGGAGTTAAAAAGCCCTATTTAAATCCATGAGAATTTTAGGAATGTTTATTTGCCCACTTTAGTGAACTTGATTTGCACCAGAATTGCCCCACTTTGCTTTTATACATAAGGCGCATTGCCTTCAGCACCTTTTTTGAGTGTAAACTTTCACATGCATGTCTTTTATCACCTCTTAGATTGGCACAGTCTATTGTAAAAAGGCTTTCAGCACCTCTTATTTCCATCTACTTTGTTAGGACTGCTTTCAGTGTCTCTCATCCTCATGTAGACCTTTACAGACATGACCTTCAGTTTCTCTTAGCCTTCAGTTCATTGGTGGAGATGCACAAAGCTGATAGAATATTGAGAGAAACTCACCAATTATGGAGCCTGTGCATTACGTTTCCTTTGGCTTTTTATAGAGGCTCCATAGACTAACATAGAAATCAGAATGTTTCTCTTACAGCACTGACTTCTCTCACTTTAGTGCATAATTCCCATCCTGTCTAAGTTTAATTCTCACATGCTCTGCTATGGATAAGGTCAGGTTCTTCTACAGTCACAATGGACTCCTATGTTTGGGAGATACTATGAATCCCCAAATGTGACAGTTGAGCTTGGGAGATGTGTAATCAATATTACTGCACCTTGTCCATAATCACCTATTTCATAGTCTTGGGTGTGTCCCCTACCCCCTCCCTTTTACATAAAATTGACCAGCCAAATATTACTAAGTAGAACTTCCAATAAAAGGAGAACTACAGCTTCCTAAAAATAAAGCCCCATACACACACTTACTAACTATGGCCAAACAATCTAATAGCTCTTGTGAATTTTCCCATACTCACTGGTTCAAAAGAATAAATCTTTAATCAGGCCCAGATATATTGTCCATTAGGTGGACATGACAGTTACTTGCTGGAAAACAGGAAATTCTGTTCTTGCTACCTGGTTATCTTAAAGGGATAGTAATGTTTCATAATAAAAACAGCTCAAATTAATCATCATAGTGTTTGGACTTTGGAGAGTGTTATTTCAATTTTGTCAGAGTTGTAGTTTAAGAGTAATTGAATGACAAAGTATCCCCCTCCTGTCACTTTGTAACAAATATGGGATTTTGGAAGACCTTTTGAAATCACCTTTATTTATGTTAGCCATTATTTATTTAAAACAATAGCTTTTAAGATAGTTTTATTTATTTGTAAGTTGGGGTAAATCTGGCAGGCGTAATTGCAACCCAACTGCCACAACCTGCTGGCTAACTATAGCTGATTTGCAAAAACTGACAAATAAAGAAACATCATAAACTGTTGCTTGAAAGAAAAAAAATAGCTAAAATATAGGTGACCTTCAAAAACTCTTTCAAAATGACATATTTGTTACTAAGTCATAGTTCCCTTTCAAGTTAAAAATTAGCATATAAATACAAACTGGCATTCCAATAAATTTCATATCGGTACTATGTTACTCTCTTGGATGCTAGAGGGGTCCACAACCTGTTGTGAAGCAATGCTCAGGATACCTTCCTGGAATCCAAGAGGTTAAACAGTTTGGTTGTTAGAGTGCCAATGAGAATTCATGTGAAACAAAAAGGTTACGCCACTGCAAAATGTTTGAGATCCACTTAATAAACTAGACCAATCGGACCACTCAGCACCTCCTAAAATGGAACTGTCACTTTCTAACAAATAGGTGAGCCATAAAGACTGACATTAAGTGGAAGGTGGGAGGGAGAGCGGTGTGGAATGTTAGTACCTGGCTGGCATGTCTTCTGGTAATTTCTAATTTGCATACATTGACAAACAAATAAAGCTACACATCTCATAAACTATTATTTTAAATCAAAATGGTTAACATCAATAAAGGTAATTTTGAAATCTCTTTCAAAATCACCTATTTGTTAGAAAGTGAGAGTTCTACTTTAACTGTGTGTAAACTCTCGTAAGATGGTCCTTGATAACATCTTGATGATCAGTGTCTATTGTATGTTATTGTCCATATATATAATCTGTATATACAAAAATCAGCTACTGAGCAGGTTTGCAAAAGCAAAGCTATTAATAAAAGTTGAACATTATTTATATATTAAGGTTATATTGTAGTTATAAAAAGGTTTATATGTTCTTACGAATGTCAGAACAAAATTCACATAAAACTGAGGTTGGTGTACTAAAAAGAACGGGAGTAATTCTGGAGCAAACCATTTGCACCATAGGGGACAAATGCAAATTCACAAAATTATTTTTTGCTTTAAATGGGTCTTTTAAACCCTTGCATGTTAGGTAGGGATGGACAAGATGTCAAAAAGATGCTTCTGGAATGTCTGTGGAAAATCAGCAATTTCCTGAATTTCCTGCAAAAATTCCTACCCATAGAAAATACATAAAATTTCCACCTTTTAGTCAAGGCATATACATTTCCTATGGCTGCAATCAGTGATGTATTTAGGTTTTGTGATGCCCTAGGCCTGACTAAACTCACCCCCCCCCAATCTTTATTTGCCCCACTCCTTCCTGTTCAGGACACACCTCTTCCTGTTTAGGATCCACCCGTTAGGTTACATACACATCTCTGGTGTACAATGGGGTTAATCCATGCATTGGGTTACATACTGCTCTGTCATACACGGGATTAATCCACACATTGGGTTATTATTATTATTATTTATTTATTTATTTATATAGCACCAACTAATTCCGCAGCGCTGTACAATTGTGAATAGACATACAGAGGTATTAAATAGTACAAATCAGATGTGGAAAGTAGAAGGATTAGAGGGTCCTGCTCCGGAAAGCTTACAATCTAGAGGAAGGTAGGTTGGACACAGAAGGAGTAAGTGCTATTGGGTGTAAGTGCCTCCTGCCACAGGAACTGCCGGTCAGTGGGTGGGAGAGTGACGTGCTGTTGAGTGCAGTGGTCCAGGGAAGGGGTGAATCTTGGTGATAATGTTGTGTTACATACAACTGTGGCATACAAGGGGTTAATCCATACATTGGGTTAAATACAGCTCTGGCATGCAAGGAGTTAATTCATACATTAAGTTACATACAGCTCTGGCATACAAGGGGTTAATCCATCCAACGCTTTGATACAAGGTGTTAACCCTTTGAGTGCCAGAGAGGTACAGAACACATTGCAAAGCAATGTGTTCCGTACCCTTCTGGCACTCAGAGGGTTAATACATACATTTGGTTAAATACAGCTGTGTTACAAGGGGTTAATCCATGCACTGGGTCACATACAGTTCTATCTGCATTACAAGGGGTTAATCTTTTGTAACAGAAAGTGTGGGGATTAACTCCTTCTAACACAGCTATATTTAACATAGTGCATGTATTAACCCCTTGCATAAAAGAACTGTATGTAACCCAATGTATGGATTAAGCCCTTGTATGCCAGAGCTGCCTTTAACCCAAGTATGGATTAACCCCATGCATGAAAGACCTGTATGTAATCCAATGTATGGATTAACCCCTCATATGCCAAAGAGCAGTATGTTACCCAATTTATGCATTACCACCTTGTAAGAGTCTTAAATTAGGTTACATACTGCTCTTTGGCATACAAGGGGTTAGTTAATCCATACACTGGATTACATACAGCTCTTTCATAGAAGGGGTTAATCCACACTTGCACACTTGGGTTATATATATTGTCACTATGAGGCCATGCACTGACTGAGGTAGTCTACTCGCCATCCGCGAACAGCACATGTGGCCATGAACCTGCCCCTACCCCCAAGAACTCATACAGACAGAGTTAGTCAATTAAGTGACATTCACTAAATTGTACCGACACACCAAACAATATGGTTAGCACCAGTAAATAAGAAACTAAGGGTATTATAAACAAAATAGTCCGGTGCACTCTGAGATAAACCCTAAATGACTATTAATCAGGGAAAAGCCACCCAAAAATGAACTCATTAAGGAAGCACACCACCCCAAGTAAATCAATGGAAAATTAGTTTATTAGTACAAAGCGGCATACATTCAGCAATTAAAAACAATTAAAACATAGAATGAGGGAGATAGCTGGAGCCATATGAAGTCAGTGCAGCCAGAAAAAAATGCAATAATAAATATAATAGCTGACTCAAAATACTAATAACTACTACTGTAATAAACAAGACATGCAAAATATCTTAAAGTGATCCAATCAATATCACAATATTAAAGTGCTAGTCCAACAGCTGACATGGGGGTTGATTTCTAGAGTGCCTTCTACTGTAGAAGACACCTTAGAATTCAACCCCCATGTCAGCTGTTGGATTAGCACTTTAATATTGTGATATTGATTGGATCACTTTAAGATATTTTGCATGTCTTGTTTATAACAGTAGTAGTTATTAGTATTTTGAGTCAGCTATTATATTTATCCTTGCATTTTTTTTCTGGCTGCACTGACTTCATATGGCCCCAGCTATCTCCCTCATTCTATGTTTTAAAGCAGAACTTTCACCAAAGTTACATTTAGCCCCAAATCCTTAATTTGCAGTATAGGTCTGGTATAAGTAAGAAATAGAATTGGCTCGGCAGGGAGGCATTGGCTGGGATCTTGCTGTAAGCGCTCTCTGCACCTACTGAAGGTGGAAGAACTTTCTGTGTAACTATCACAAACAGACTCCTCAGGAGGAGAATCATCATCATTTATTGGATATGGTGGAACGAACATGGCTGCAGTCAGTTTTGGAACTACCACTTATCGAACAATCCCTGCACTGCTGCTACTCCCTCTCCCACTTTAGTCTGTTTGTTTGGCATTATCAAAGTAGCTTGGATTTTAACAGTAAAGTGTATGACAGAGTTGTTTGAGTGTGATGATATCTTGCAAAATACTGTATCATGTAAGGCTTTGTCTCTAGTATCTGTCACGGTTTGCCTCAGTCACAGTTCATGTCAGGTTCCCTGTCTCTGTCACCTACAAGTCAAAATATTTTGTACTTTTTTATTTTGTATTATTTTTTTGTATTAACTGTCTTTATCTCTCACTGTCTACAAAAATAACATGTTCCCTGCAAGTGCAACAGCTTCTGCCCCTCTTTGCCTATATTTATTGTAATGAGGATTTGAGCAGCTGTTTTCTCTCTCCTGATGTCACTACAGTCTTAATTTTTGTATAGAGGAGGATAGACCTTAGTCAATAATATGCTGGTTCCTCTTCTTCTGGCTGTTGTAGGAATCACTGTCACTTGGCTGTCAGTCTGTAAACTCTGTCAATCACAGAGTCTCAACCAAATCAGGAAGGAAGTTGGATCATGTGCCTGACTCTTCTCTAGCAAGCAAGATTTCAGGGTATTTGGGGTAAATCTCCTTTCTCCCCTCATACTACCCCAGACTCCTCCTAACACATGGAATACATTGCCTGCCCAACAGTCTCACTAAACTAAACTCCAAATCTAAGTTATTTGTCCATTTTCTCTAGCTCCAAAATTGTTCCTCTCTAATAAACACAGAATGACATGCTGTGGGAAACTGACACACATTTTATACTATTACAGCAATAAAGGAAATGGCACTTTCCACTTTGCAGAACATTCATTCTTACAGATGAAGTCAGTTTTCTCAAATCCCAAACAGCCTTCTCAGTTCAGGTGGTTCCTTCAAATTGCATTCAGGGGGAAGGCTTTTGGTCATCAATTGAGGTTTAAAGGGATAGTAATGTTTCATAATAAAAGCAGCTCTAATTAATCATCATAGCATTTGGACTTTGGAGAGTGTTATTTCAATTCTGTCAGAGTTGTAGTTGAAGAGTAATTCAATGACAAAGTATCACCCCTCCCACCCCTTTTACTGATGTAACACTGTTCAGCCAGATCAGAAGGGAGGTGCCCAGGTAGATTGCAGAGAGGGACAATCTTCAATTAAGATAAGGGAAAAACCTGAAAAGCTTGTCAAGGGGGGCAGGGCTTTCATTGTTTTCATAGGAATAAGATTATCCCCTTCTGTTATCTGTCTGGTCTGTGGACTGGATTCCACATCTAAGAAGAGATGGCTTACACTAGGTAAAAGGGGCGGGAGGGGGAAACTTTGCTTGTGAATATCTCTCAAACCATAAAGGTTTGAGAGATAAGACATATATCGTTCTTCATGTTTTTTTAATGACTACAAAATAAAATAAAGATAAAACAAAGTATTACTATCCCTTTAAAGGAATTCAAGAGGAAGAGGGTGCTGCTGAATTTAGAGGCATTGGAGAAATTCAAATCATGATGGAAATATGGAAGATTAACTATAACGCTTTAATGTTTGGGAGGCCACTTAGAAGTGCCAAAGGCTCTGCAATGCTGTGTTTTAGCCAGGAGGCATTGCTCTTTTAAGAATGGATATCTACAGAACTTAGTCTGAACAAATCCTCATTTTCCTATGATCCCCACACCACCCCTTTAACCCACTAAGTATGCAAGGGAGCCGCCTGGGATGTTTCGGATTTCTCTTGTTGATGTGAGATTAGCCATCTTTTAATCAGACTCTAATTTCGATCTGAACAAATCCCAGGACCTTTTCATTCTCCTACGCTCCTCGATTGCAATTCAACGTTCCATTTCTCTCAAGCAGCAAGATACTTTATTATACTTTTTATGTGATTAAAAATGTTTAAGTAAAATAATCACTCAATGTAGAGTCATTGATGAAAGATGTGTTCTTAAAGAACTAAATTAAAATTTCATTAATATTTCAGTTAGATTATTTGGAGCTTATTTCTATTTCATCTTTATTTTTGACCTGTAGATTGAAGTTCACAGCATGAATGAGATGGTGGAATCTATTTACCATAGAATAATTACACATAAATTACTCAACAAGTGTTCAATCAACCAAAATCTTTCTGCATAAAGAGAATTATTGTAGCAGAAAATTTCAAAATGTGACTGAATTTTGTAATTTTGTTGTCTGCAGTTTACACTTTTCTTGTATAAAACTCACACTGTTCCCACCAGAGGTTTCCTGTGACAATAATCTGTTCCTTGGAATCTGATTGTTTACTGATCGCTCTTATATTCCTGTCTCTAGAACAGCTCTTATAAATTCCTGTACAAAAATGTTTACAAAGAAGGATCGCATTGGTTCAATAAAAGGCATTTTTCCTCTAATACCAGAATATGCTGTCATTTAGTGCTCTGACACCACTTATTGCTCATTCCATTGTCCTTTCCATTGATCAATGTTGCTTTCTTTGGTATTACAGGTATATAAAGGCCATATTCAGGAGGCCGAAGGGGAACAGCCTCATAGGTTATAAATACAAAATCCCACGCATCTAAATGAGGATTTTAACCCTTTGTGTGCCCAAGAGGTGTCCAACCCATTGCAAAGTAATGTGTTGGACACCTCGATGGCACTCAGAAGGTTAATACCCGAAATGCTAACGAGGTCTGCAGCATATTACAACCCTCTAGAACTCGAGGTTAAACGCTCTAGTGCTCCACTGAATCAATTCTAATTGTATAAATGTGTACTTGACCATTGACATTGCAGTGGTTTTTTCAGCTTTAACTTCCAGTATATTGTTCAAAGGGAATTATTCAGTAAGACAAAATGGAGCGATTCTGGGGCAAACCAATTGCACCAAAGGGGACAGATCAATATTCCCCAAATTCCCATTTACATGGGACATTTAAAGGGATAGTAACGTCAATAATAAAGTTGTGCTACAAGTCTTCTACAATGGTTTTATAACATGCAGCGCTAAGTTTAATAACTTACTGTTCGGTAGTTAAAAAGATAATAAATGATCCCCCTCCTGCCCTTTCTGGCCATGTCATGCTGCCTGTGAGCATGGTCCTGATGGAGAGTGGCGAGGGACACTCTTCAGTAAGCAATAGGAAAATCCTGCCTCCTTCATCAAGGGGGCCAGCGTATTCCTTAGACTTACTCACTGAAGTTTGTCCCTCGCTGCATCCATCCAGTCCCTCGACTGGATTACATATTCAGTGTAAGGCGGAGAGAAGGGGCGGGTGGGGGATCTTTTAAAGCGGAACTACCATGTCACAAAATGTTTAGCTTAACTAAGTCCCCTTCTGGCGACTAGCTGCTTAGTAGTGCTAGTCGCCAGAATTATTACATGATTTAATAGATATATGCTTTATTCCCCAGCTGTCAGTAGCACGGAGCACGGACATCTTGACATAGTGACGTCCGCGCGCCTGCGCTGTCAGTCTCTTTCAGAGCCGTCCGGCTCCTAGCAACGCCTCCTAGACCTGGCTGGGACTGACAGCGCAGGTGCGCGGACGTCACTATGGCAAGATGTCCGCTCTACGTGCTACTGACAGCTGGGGAATAAAGTATATATCTATTAAATCACGTAATAATTTTGGTGACTAGCGCTACTAAGTAGCTAGTCACCAGAAGGGGACTTAGTTAAGCTAAACATTTTGTGACATGGTAGTTCCGCTTTAAGCTTCAATATATTTTGAAATACTGCACAGTAAGTTATTAAACTTAGCACTGCATGTTATAAAAACCATTGTAGTAGACTAAGAGCGCAACTTTATTACAGACATTACTATCCCTTTAAGTCCTTGAATAGTAGTTAGTTCTAAAACACAATACATTGGAGACCTCTCCAGCATTCAGTGGGTTAAAAGCCCAAATAGATCAATGATAATTGTCCCCTTTGGTGCATTTGGTTTGCTCCAGAATTGCTCTTCTTTAGCTTTTTGAATATGGCACAGGAAGAATCTTATTAATAATGCAAAGAGTGATAATTAAAGGGACAGTAATGTTTAATATTATGTTTCTTTAATATTGTAGGCATCAATGTAAGTCCTGTCTCTCAACCCTTTATGGTTTGAGAGATATAACTGGCTAAAGTTCCCTCCTCCAGGCTGTTTCAGACAAGTCTGCCCTCTAGCTGACAGCAGGCGATTCAGGTCCCTGGACTGGCCAGTGGCTCTTCTGCAGAGCCGAAATCCCTCCATTTAGAAATAAATACTTAATCAGAATGGTCTACAAAGTGTGTCGGAATCTGCTGCTGTCAGCTAGAACGCTAACTTCTCTGAAAAGGCCTGGAGGGGGAACTTTAGCCAGTTTTATCTCTCAAACCATAAAGGTTTGAGAGACAGGACTTACATAGATGTAATTCTTTTTTAATGCCTACAATGTTAAAGAATCTTAAAATTATCCATTACTATCCCTTTAAGCCAATATTAAAAAATCTAATTGATTTAAATTGGGAATTTAACCCCTTTAGAACCAGACAGGATTCCAAAGAATGACAAAGCAATGAACTGAAAATCCCTTTTGCATTCAAAGGGTAAACATTCCATTTAAATCAAGGGGAGGGTATTTGTCCCCTACAATAGAGTGGTTGGTTTGGTTGAAGATTGCCTACCTTTCAGTTTCTGAATATGGCCTAAAGCTATCAGAATATTCCATTCAATTTAATACAGGCCTAATCAACTGTTGGATCTCCAGCTATTGTGGAATACAATTCCCATCATTCCCAATATGAGAGGTAAGTACGAGGATCTCTCTGGTGAGCTATTTATTCCAAGGCCTGATCAGGTGACCAGGGGACACCCCTTGAGATTAGTGGAAAGGAGGTTTCGACTTCAGCAGAGGAAGGGGTTTTTTTACGGTAAGGTCTGTTAAATTATGGAATTCCTTGCCCAAGGATGTGGTTATGGCAAATATAATGGATAAATTTAAGAACAGATTAGCTACATTTCTTTCAAAAGGGAACATACAGGGTTATACTGTGTATTAGCAAATCAGGAAGGTCTGTTAAAGACGAACTTATTTGGAAGCAGGAAAGATATATAATTCTCATGTCTCTGGGATTTGAGGCAAAGGTTGGACTTGATGGACCTGTTTCTTTTTTCAACCTAATTTACTATGTTACTATGTTACCATGTAATCATCCAACATCTGGAGGTCTAACAATTGATTACTACTGAGTTTGCCAGTGTATGGTTATGGTTTATTACAGACGCAAAAACCAATCCCCTCATATGTTCCATTGGGCCTTATGTATTAATCCAAAATGGAACTATTTGGGGGCAAAGCAACTTCACCATAGGGTACATTTAAAAATTCCAAATGATTTAAATGGGAATATCAACTCCTCCAGTGCCAGAGAGGCCTCCAATGTATTGCTTCTAGACATGTTGTAGGGGGCCCTTCCCTGAGCCCTCTGGCACTCAAAGGGTTAAAATCCCCATTTCCATCAATTTTATTTTTTTGTTTTATTTCTCCCTTACGGTTCACTTGTTTTGTCCAAAACTTGCCCCATTTTGCTTTTATGCATATTGCACATTTTAATTCCTAAGCTCTGCCTGTTGATATGGGTTCTCTTTCAGTCTGTTGTTGGCATAGTGAATGCTGTATTACCTGATCTTTTATCTGGTCAGTTGACATTTTCAAAGAATGAAACATAAAGGACAGGAACGATATGGAGATCACTACTGATGGAGCCTGTGGTAGCAGATACCATAGATATCTTCAACAAAGGGCTGAATGCGTTTTCATAATGATATACAGCAGTGGTTCTCACATTTTTTGAACCGATGGAACCCTTTTGTTTCAAAGGAAATCCCCTCAGAACGCTAACAAAATCTTTTTTTCCTAGATGGGATTTGATCATGATGTTAGTACAGTGAAATAATTTAGTCTTTCATACGTTCGCTAGTAGAAACAGAACCGCACCTATACTGTCTATCACTCCAGCCTTGTTCTACTGTCCTCTAGTAGTCACAGAACCACACATATACTATATGCCACGACAGCCTTGTTCCACAGGCCACTGGTAGTCACAAAACCAAACATACACTGTCTGCCACTTCAGCATTGTTCCACTGTCCATTGGTAGTCACAGAAGCACACATACACTGTCTGTCACTCCAACCTTGTTCCACTGTCCACTGGTTGTCACAGAACCACATAAACACTGCCTGTCTCTTCAGCCTTGTTCCACTGTCCACTTGTAGTCACAGAACCTCATATACATTGTCTGTGACTTCAGCCTTGTTCCACTATCCACTGGTTGTCACAGAACCACATAAACACTGCCTGTCTCTTCAGCCTTGTTCCACTGTCCACTGGTAGTCACAGAACCTCATATACATTGTCTGTGACTTCAGCCTTGTTCCACTAGCCACTGGTAGTCAGATAACCTCAAATACACTGTTTGTCACTCCAGCCTTATTCCACTGTCCACTGGTAGTCAGAGAACCACATAAACACTACCTGTCACTTCAGCCTTGTTCCACTGTCCACTGGTAGTCACAGAACCTCATATACATTGTCTGTGACTTCAGCCTTGTTCCACTGTCCACTGGTAGTCACAGAACCTCATATACATTGTCTGTGACTTCAGCCTTGTTCCACTAGCCACTGGTAGTCAGATAACCTCAAATACACTGTTTGTCACTCCAGCCTTATTCCACTGTCCACTGGTAGTCAGAGAACCACATAAACACTACCTGTCACTTCAGCCCTGTTCCACTGTCCACTGGTAGTCACAGAACCACATAAACACTGCCTGTCACTTCACCCTTGCTCCACAGTCCACTGGTAGTCACAGAACCTCACATGCACTGTCTGACACCCCAGTCCTATTCTACTGTCATTCTGGCTTTGTTCCACTGTCTGTCATTACTTCTAATTGCTTTGATGAACCCCTTACACTTCTTTTGTGAACCATGTTGTTCCACAGAACCCAGTTTGAGAACCACTGATACACACACAGGGTTATGCCAGCACATTTATGACCCTTTGCAGCTGGGCTACTGTGTTGTGATGACAAACAACTGTGACCAGTAACCAGAAACAGTCTGCTTTGCCCCCTATGGGGCAGTTCACATGAACATCACAGGTGATAGCTGTTTCCAGATGCAGCATGGGGTCTCCATGCAGACCTTTACATAATTGTTATAATTAATTTATAAAGAGCCAACAGATTCACCAGCTTTGTACAACAGGGTAACAAGACATGAAAAACAAGGTACACAGATTACAGGAGTGTTTACAATCAAGATTAAACACACCAAAGTAGAAGAATGCAGTCTTTCTTATTAGAGCTTGCGGTATAGGACGTGATAAGGGGATGATGGAAAAGGAACACAAGCCATATTCAGTAAGCTAACAAAGTGCATTTCTGGGGTAAACCAATTGCAGCATAGGGGAGAAATGAAAATTCCTTTGATTAGATAGATTTTTTAACAACTTTGAATGTGGAAAAGGTCACCGATACATTGCATCACAATACATTATATATCTCTCTAGCATTCAAGGGGTTAAACCCCTATTTAAATGAATTGGAATTTAAGGATTTTTGATATGTCCCCTTTGAAGCAATTGGTTTGCTCCACACTTGCACGTCTAGCTCATTGCGGAGTTTCTCAGGTGTAGTCCTCAAGTACTTCTGTGGGTTTTTGGTATTTCCCTGCCCAAGCACTGGTGAACCAATCAGATTAATTACACAGCTGCGCTCAGGCAGATAAGGCCAGAAAATGAACGTAATAGCTTGTTCCAGGGTAGGAGTAGAGTAAGGGTACAAAGAGGTCCAGCCACAAAATTATATAAAGTAAGAGGGAGAGCTGTTATTTTGTTACACTCTGAAGATATGTGAAGAGGGTTTTACAAGATCTGATAGGCTTCTCTAAAGAGCATGGGAATCCACAGGAGGCAAGAGGGGTCATCGTCCCATAAAAATAAAGGCTGAGTTGGCTGGCCAGGGGAGCATATTTTGGCTTTGCCATCCCCCACCCCCTTGAAAATGTTCTGAGGATACCCAGAGGTGTGTTTTCAGGGGATCTTTTGAAAGTCTGGAGTCTAAGGCAAAGTGAGATGAAGCAAGGACGAGAGTTACATTGCAAGGGAGCCACTCTAGAGTAGTCATATAGACAGGAGTAAGAGGTCATGGTCAGAGTGGATGGAGTGATTGGGACAAATCTGCAGACAAAAGTAGAAACACACACAGATTGGGGTAGTTTGCTGAGTGCTTTGTAGCTTAAAACCAGCATTTTCATTTACCAGTAATTTTAGATGGCACATTCATGCAGTGTACAGGCTGACAAAGGAATGGAAGTTATCAGAATGATAAGTAAGAATGATCAACCTGACTGGAGCATTAAAACTGGATTGTATTTGGGACAGCTTGGAAAGGGAAACGTTAGTTAGGAGAGGGTTGCAGTAAAGCAATATCATGAATGAGACTGAATTGTTGTGATATTGCAATATCCAATCTCCATGAGCCACTGGGGATGCCCCCTCCATAGGTCATTGTAACCACTCTCTGGTTAATTGCAACTCCAGCAACGAGCAGCAATGAGTATAAAGGAGGAAACCAGACAAAACAGTGGACCATTTACATGTACTCAAGACAAGGTTGTTAACCATTTAATGACCAGAAGTGCGGGCAATATATTTCTTTGCAATGCTTTGTGTACCCACTTGTTCCTTAAAGGGATAGAAATGTCTTAAATATATAAAATGTAATATTGTAGAGAATAAAATAAGAAATCCATCAATGCCATTCCTATCTCTCAAACCTTTATGGTTTGAGAGATAGAGCGTTCTAAAATTACCCCCTCCCTCCCCTTTCCCTGACATCAGCTGTAAGCTGATAGCAGGAGATCCTGGTCCGGGGGCCAACAGGTTGCTCTTCAACAGAGCCGAAATAGCACAGTTTAAAAAGAAATACTTAATTGGAACAATCTACAAGGTGTAGGCCGAACAATTAGGAAACTAAAAATTTGTTTTTCTGAACACTTAAAGGGATAGTAATGTTTCATAATAAAAGCAGCTCTAATTAATCATCATAGTATTTGGACTTTGGAGAGTGTTATTTCAGTTCTGTCAGAGTTGTAGTTCAGGAGTAATTCAATGACAAAGTATCCCCCTCCTCGCCCCTTTTACTGATGTAACACTGCTCAGCCAGAGCAGAAGGGAGGTGCCCAGGTAGACTGCAGAGAGGGACAATCTTCAGTTAAGATAAGGGAAAAACCTGAAAAGCTTGTCAAGGGGGGCAGGGCTTTCATTGTTCTCATAGGAAGAAGATTGTCCCCTGCTGTTATCTGTCTGGTCTATGGACTGCATTCCATATCTGAGAAGAGATGGCTTACACTAGGTAAAAGGGTCGGGAGGGGGAAACTTTGCTTGTGAATATCTCTCAAACCATAAAGGTTTGAGAGATAAGACTTATATCGTTCTTCATGTTTTTTTAATTCTTACAAAATAAAATAAAGATAAAACAAAGTATTACTATCCCTTTAAGGAATATTGAAAATGGTGTGGAAAATCAAACATTGTAAAAATTGTGAAAAGGAGAAAGAGATGGGTATATCTATATCTGCCATTGATCAGGTTCAAAGAGATAGGAGAGGGGGTGACAAAATAAAGAAGCTTTGTCAATTGGAGACCTTCTGGATCTATGAGTTGAAGAACCTATCTCTTGAGGGTCTCAATATAGACATAGATCTAGTGGCATTCATTTGAATAGGGTTTATTGGTGAGACATTAAGGTTAGGGCTGCTATGTACATCTACAGATTGAGATTACCTAATATTCACCAAGAGTAAGACACAAGGGTTAATTACTTGGTAGGTCTGTACTGAGGATACTGCGTAGGCTTGCTACAGAAGGTTTTTTTTTAAGTTTTTTAAGTGAGTGGAATTTAAAATTTCTTTTTAAATTAGTTTAAATGATTAATAAATTGATAGGTAGGTGTAAAGAGAGCTTATAATGATCTCTTATAATGTTCTAGTCATTTGATGTGATTGTGGGACTGTAGTCTTATGATTATAAAATATGTTGATAAGCAGTTAGGATGTTTTTCACTTTTATGCACAATATTTTATGTTTCAAAGCTTATAACATTTACATAATATGTTATTGTTTTAAACAAACATAGCTGTTCTTATATTTGTTTTTATATATGTTTTATATGGTAATATTTTGTATGTATTTTAATTAAGAAGGAGGTTATTTATAGGAGCGACCAGTAGAGAGCTCCAAATAACTTTACCCTTGAGGAAGCGGGCAGTTTGGCCCGCGATACGCTTGGGGTTGTACAAGGTGTTTAGCGAGACAGTAAACACCAATTTCAATCTTCCAGTGTGACACAACCGTGTATGTGGGACTCTTGGTCCGGCTAACCAGGTGATAAAGCTCCTCAAGCTTCTGCTGTAATCAGTGGATGTATTAGCATCCGGACGGGAAGTGGACGAATGAGGAAGGATTTCACCATTGGATAGGACGTGACGGGTGCAAGTTAGGTGTGTGAGAAACTCCAACAACCGTAGACGGAGACTACACATCGGGAGGTGATACCCTGGAAGGGTGAAAGGCGATACACTTGCTGCAAGCTTGTAAGTGCAATCTGTATGAGTTTTTGATTTTAAAGAATAAAGAATTGCTTTTAGATGCATGTATTGCGCTCTTTTTTTCCAAATCTACATAGTGTGCTTGGTATGCAGATATATTATTTCTGGGCAAAGTGAAAGTGAACATTTCCTGGTACTGCACAAAGCTTCATTAATATATTAAACATCATTGAAACCTTCGTTAGAATATGACATATCACTGAAATGCTTCATAAGCATATGAAATGTCACTAAAATGTAATTAGCATATTTATCATCACATGTATCACACTTAGCATACATTAGCATATGGTAGCCGCTTTAAATATCTCCTTAAAAGTACATTTTCTGGTGTTTTGGCTAACATGACACATAGACAGTTTTAACGCAGTTTTCACATATATATAAACTTGAATTAAGGTGAAAGTTCTACTTTAAAAAGGTAACCTAGGGAAAAATAAGATTGCCAGTTTCTGATGGAAGGGAATTCAGTGTTTCTCTATTGAGGTGAAAGTAGAGAGAACCTCAGTAGTGGTTTGTTTGCATTTCCCTAGTTAAACAGAAAGGACATTAAACTGATGGGAGTGTGACAACTCTGTAAACACTAAAAGGCCCTAATGAATCAGAGCAGATGGACAAATGATGAGAAGCCACAGCACACATGGAGAATGTTAACCCATTAAGGGCCAGGAGGATATGAAGCCTCTAGTTGTTTAGGACTACAATTAGGATCATCCCTAGTCAGCATTTGGCTGTTTGGGGATAATGGAAATTGTAGTCCTGAACAACTGAAGGGCCATCATTGTGCTAAATCACAATGTAACATGTGGTTCTCCAGCTGCTCTTGGATTATAGCTCCCATTGGCATTTGCACAAGCTCAGTTGTAATATGGTGTCCAAGCCGGTAAAAGGTCTGTCCCTCCTCATAGCCTGTATTCTCTGTTAGTTCTGTTTGATTAGGTGACTTCTCCTGTTTCCTATCCTCTTTTATGTTCCTAACAGTACAGAACTGAGAGTGATATGTGCCCATTTTCCCACATTATTACATTTGTCTAAGCAATATAATGAAATGAGCACTGGTATTTCCTTCATAAAGATCTTATTTATCCTCTTCATCATTCTTTTCCTTGAGATACATACACACACATGCACATGGGCACACAAATGCACATACACAAAGACACAGTCAGTCATACACACAGGTGCAAAAAATCACAAATACAGACATGCAAGCACACACTCAGACATGCACACACATGTAAACACACAAACACACACACATGCACAAAGAAACACATATTCATAGACATGCACACAGACACACACAAACACATTCAAACACAGATATGCATACAGACATACACATACATATACATATGCACACAGATATGCATACAGACATACACATAAATATGCACACAGACACACACAGATATGTATACAAACATACACATACACATACATATGCACAAAGACAAATACAGATATGCATACAGACACACACACAGGCATACACACACACACAGATATGCACACAGACACACACAGGCATACACACAGATATGCACACATGCATACACACACACACACACACACACAGATATGCACACAGACACACACAGGCATACACACACAGATATGCACACATGCATACACACACACACACACACAGATATGCATACAAACATACAAATACACACACACTCACAGGCACATACACACATAATTTGCACATAGACACATAAGCACACATGTACAGACAGACAGACATACACAAACTCTCACACAGACACACACACACACACACACAGTTACACATACACAGATACGCACTCAGACATATACACATACACAGATACACACACACATTTAAATCAATGGAAATGTGTATTTGTTTAGGATGCCCCAGGGTTTCACCACTCTTTTTTTTACCCAACAGACACACAGATACACTCGTGTACACATGCACACACATATACACACTGACATAAATACACAGGGTACATGTTTGATAGAGTGGCTGAAGGAAAATAAACTGAGAAAATGCATTTTATTAATTAATAATTATAACCTTAATTATTACACAGATCCCTCTCTTATCTGAAAATGGGGATGTTGACTAATTTTCCATTAGATGCCTCCCCTCCACACATACATATACACACACACACACACACACACACACACACACACTGTAATATTCACTGTAGCAGCTTCCCTATTGCCTGCAAGATCTCTCGAACTATAAAAAGGTTCCTAATTTAGTATAGGATTTTGAGCAACTTCTCTCTCCTCTGAACAGACCCATCCATTATCTCTCATGACTGCTGAGGCTGGGCACAGGCCCCAATGACCATGCTCCTTCCACCCAAGAAAGACACAGGACACCTGCTTGGGAAGAAGAGGTCACAGCTTTATTAACATAAATAATATTTTTATTCCGGCCCCTCTCATTGGCCGGGGGCACAAATAAACCCAAACAACAAGAGTCTCTGCCCTCCCTGCACCGTTAGCCAGCAGGTGAGGGTCTAACTCCCCAAAGCCCTGTTGGGCAAGTACCATTTCTTCCTCCTCTTGACGAGGATCCATCTGCAAACTCATGAACCTACTGTGACACAAAAAGAAAAGACAAAAAATATAGAAGGGGGGGCGGGGCAATTAAAACCTGTATATTGCACTAAAATGGCAGACACTCGATGTGAGCAGCCTCCAAGCCCAGGGGTATATATTCCTTTAGCTCCCCTACCCACACCCTGGCCGACAGAGCCAATGCTCGCCACTATATTTCACAATACTTTTGGGGACTCAACTTAGAGCCGTGCCCCCAGCAGTCAAGCCATCCCACACGTTCAGAACTAGAAGGATACCTTAATATACCTTTGAGATACTATAGTCAATGTATAGTTTCATTTAACATGAAGACTTCACATAAGAGTGTAGCATAATGTGAAGCCACAAGTGCTAATAAGATTACGTATGACTCACACTATATTCCAACATAAAGAAATAGGAAATATGATGATATAAAGAAAAAAACCTTGAAAGTGGAGAAAAGAGAAGGATGAAAAGGATTATGGAGGAAAAAGCACAATGACAGTCAAGAGAAGAACACAGGGTTGGGCAGTGCCAGCTTTTGTTTTCCAGTAAGCAGAGTGATTGGCAGGAGAAATAAACACTTGCTGAAAGCTTGTATCAATGTAATTGTATAATTGCAGGCTGCTTCACCACGATGTGATGTGCTGATAATCACTTTGGGATGCTGGTTGGCAGAAGCTGCAGTAACACCATCATAGTAGCGATAAAGCTCTCTTTCACTCTTCTGTAAAGCAAAAGTCCTCGAGAAGTCCTTCTGATAAAAAGATAAAACTCTAATCTTTGTGAAGAACATTCATTCATTTATCACATTTTTGGCTACAGAATGCTCTTTAATTCGCTAGCCAGTGTGCAAGTCCTAAAAGAGCCACTCAGTAACAAGGCAAAAGAACCTTATATGTTTACAGCAGTCTGGGCAACCTCTGGGAGACCTCTCATCATTCCCTGCCAGCCATAGTCCACAACAGCTAGAGAGCCTCACGTTGCCCAACCATAGCCTACAGTGAGATCCAAATGGTTTCTCTGTTTTCCCCATAATATGAGCTGTTGTTCAGTGAAACGAGCATGATAATGATCAAGAAAGACACAGAGGGCGATATGCACAATGACAAAAAACATTTTGGAATTTCCTTAAAGGGTTACTAATGTAAAAAAAAAAGTTTTTTGCATTTAGAAGAGCTTAAAAAATTGAGCTAAATGCAAAATCCGTATCTCTCAAACCGCTATGGTTTAAGAGATACAGGCATTTAAAGTTCGATGTGTCCTGCTGCAGCAGAGCCACAATCGCTTCATTGACAATGAATCCCTTCATTGGAATGGTCTAAAACAGGTGTGTGGTTTGAAAGCATGTGTTTTAGACCATTTCATTGAAGGGATTCGTTGTCAATAACGCGATTGCGGATCTGCTGCAGAGCTTCCGTGTCAACACGGAGACATCAAACTTTAAATGCCTGTATCTCTCAAACCATAGCGATTTGAGAGATACAGTTTTTGCATTTAGCTCAACTTTTTAAGCTCTTCTAAAATGCAAAAAAATTTTTTTTACATTACTAACCCTTTTAGAGTTCCAGAAATTACTATTAATTTAAACTGGGCTTTTAGCCCACTGAATATTAGACAGACTAATTAGAAGCCATGATTTGGAGACCTCTTTAGCATTCAAGGGGTTAAAAGCCTAATTTAAATAACTGGGAATTTGTATTTGTCCCCTACAGTGCAGCTGTGTTGCTTCGGTATTGTCTATGAAGACACACACACATTATGAAGTATAGCAGATGCTGATGTTTATTGAAGAGCTAATAACATGCACTGTTTCGAGGACTCAGTTTCTCCATTTAGCAGCTTGTTGAACCGATTCTTCATACACAATTATGGAGCAAACCAACTGCACCATAGTGGGCAAATAAAAATACCCATTGATTTAAATGCTAATATTTGCCATATACAATATGTCCTTCCGCTGATGGGAGGCTGTGCGAGACACTATACTGGATGAGATATTTGTGCACGGCATTCATACATTTACACTACTGAGTATGCATCCACCAATACCCATTGCCGCTGAATTACAATTCTTTCCTTTGTGTATATACCATAGAACTCAGCATTGGAGCGTCCATCTCAGGACTAGACAAGACCATCATACCATCGCAGTGATAGGGCTTTGGATAAGAGATGCAGTTTTAGTTGCACAGATTGAGTACATAGTCAATAAAGTGTGTATCTATTATATTTCTAATACTAAACTAGCGCAAACAGCAGCAGTTTATCAAATAATGGAAAACCATTCTACAGTAATTCAACTTCACCATACATATCAAACTGTCCAATTAAAATCACTGCTATGTCTCGCTCAGACATGCATGCCGGATATATAATAAGCACCAAAAATATGCATGTTCAAGCATTTTTTTCTACCCAGAGTAGGTGCAAACTATTGCCATATGCTTAAATGACTCTCTATACATCAATTTGGCAGTTGTTTTAAAATGTGATGCATGGACCCCTTAACTGGGCCCCATTTTTTGTACCTATGCCTTCATATAGTTGTGTCTGTTTTACAGAAGGCACTTGGTGATTTAAAAGCAGGAGGAACCCTTCCTGTAATAAGCTTTGAACATCCAGAGCTCAGTAACAGAGCATTCTCCCTAGAGAGCATCTCACAATTCTGGAGAAAACAGAGGATCAAAGGAATTAGGTGCCTTCAAAGTGCAAATTCTAAACTGCCATTCAAGCTTGGCACAAATTAGTGTTACTTTTATTAGGCTGATTCTGCCGACATTGTGCTGGGTTGACTCCATTTCATAAAGCTCTGCTATGAGCAGCTAAACATAAAACACATGCGAACACAGGAAACACACTCTGAAACAAGATTGTGCACACACTGTATGTAATCAGAGGATATTAAACGCCAAAGGATTACTCTGCTGTACACATCATAAGAGGAGACTGGCAGATTCTGGATTAGTGTGTGCACATTGTTATATTTGTGAAGCACTTACTTTTTTTTTGGTGAATTGGCACTTCCCGAAGACCAATACACGTACTTGAACTTTGCACAACAGAGGCCTAGATAAATTGTGTAGAGACATCTGATTGGCACTGAAAACCCATGATGGCCTTTGCTCTGTTTTGACAGTTCTGATTCATTAATACATTATTGGGTATGTGCTGTTTCCTGCATCACAAAGAGTGTTCCTCATTTATGTCTTCTTAATTTAGTTAATCCTTTGAATGCCATGTGTTGCGTCCCCCTCTGGAACTCAAAGGGTTAAGGAGAGTAAGATTGTTTCATGATTTATATAGCTAATTTATAAAGCAGGTATGGATCCATACCACCACAATACGGACATTTTAATTCATCCCATATAGAATGCAATAATATATGCAATTTTATCCACTGTGTATTTTTCTGTTATTTGCAGCAAAGGTGTCTATCGTCAACCCTCCTGCGAAGATCTAAGTGCCTTTTTACGTTTAAAAATGTTATTTACATACTTGAAATGGCATTTTAATAGAATATTTCTTTAAAATACAAATGTCATGTATTATTATTATTATTACTGATTATTATTATATTTATACAGTGCTGACGTAAAAAAAAAATCTGAAATGTGAAATCAGTAAAAGTGTTCGTTCTGATGTACTAAGACGAACTGCAGTTATCTTGAGGCAAACCAACTTCACCCTAGGGGACAAAAAAATTCCTATAGATTCAGATGGGACTTTTCAACCAATTGCTTTGCAGTGCATTGAATTCCTATCTAGCATCCAAGCACAGTTAAAGGGATAGTAATGTTTAGAAAAACAAGCAGCTCAGACTGTTTGTTATACTGAATAGATCCTAATGTCTGTGGCTCTCAAAGTTCATAACTTGATAGTTACTCTGTAATCAAATGATGAATTGTACCCCTCCCCCTATTCGTAAGCCGCCTCCCCTCAGATCTGAGAGCGAATCACTGTGTGGGACAATCATCAGTTAGTATTAGGAAAAGCCTGCCCGCCTTCATCAGGAAGGACAGATTTTTCCTTTTACTGACAGAGGGAAGATTGTCCCTCTTTGTGTTCTGTCCAGTCAAGCGTGCTGACTTTAGATCTGAGAGGAGGTGACTTCAGCAGGAGGGGTAAAATTCATCATACGATTACAACATAACTATTAAGTTATAAAGTTTGAGAACCTCAGACATCAGGACTATTCAGTAAGATAATCAATCTGAGTTGCTTGTTTTTCTTAACATTACTATCCCATTAAAAGCCAAATTTAACCCTTTGAGTGCACTGAATACCCCTCTGCTCTCAAATGGTAAAATCAATGTGAATTTGGTGAATTTTATATTGACTACTTATTATACCATTTCTTTACTCCGGAATGACTCAATTTTTTTTAGTACACCAGGCTTATTGTAATCCTTTAGAAAATCCAACAAAAAACAGCAAAAATCAGTAAATTTACCAGGAAGTTGAATGGCACTCCAGACTTCATGAATAAGCAGAAAATGTAATGAAATTATGTCAACATTTTGGTTTATGTACACTGCTGATGAAGGTGAATGTTGAAATCAAAACAATGTCATAAATTAATTATATCAGGCTGCTTCACGGTATACACATTATCAGTAATGGAGGATAGATGCCATATACTGGTGTTTTTTAAATTAAGTAATTGTGATGTGCATGAAATATGTATTTGGGTTTCTTTTAATATTTATCCAAATAATATAATTTATCATCAAAAAAAGAGGCTAATAACGCAACACCACACTAGTGACGATTCAAGACCAAGCTGAGCCAGATTATCAAGGAGGGACTGGCATGGTAGTGCCCAAATTGCACAAACTGTGTCATAATGTGGGGAGGAGCTTATCTGGAGTAGGAGGGATTGGGAGGCAGATAGGTGTAGCTTGCACTTAAATGGATGGAGGAAGCAATCAGAATGGGGTGGAGGTGGCCGTAAATGGCTGGGAGTGGGAGGAGTTACCTAGGAACTCAGCAGGCTGGATAATCAGTCTCTGGAGACTAAGTAATTAAGTCTCCAGGACAGATCTGGAGCCTTCCTAATTATACACAACATAAAGCAGTATGGCTCCATTCAAGCACATTGCAAGAAACCAGGCTTTGTCTATACCATAGGGGACAAATGAAATGCACCCAAACCCCCATTTATTTAAATGGTCATTTTAAACTCCTTGAATATGAGAGAGTTCCCCAAAGTATTGTGAAGCTATATAGTGGCTAATCCTCTTTAAATCAATGAGGATATTCATTTTTTCCCTAATTTGTTGCCCACTATTGCACCTATTACCTAAATAAAAAGGCCTCACGTGAAGTATGCAAGAAAGTGGAATATTAGCTGTTTTTTTGAAGCCATGATTGTATGTGCTATTAGTGATTGCAATGCAACAAACACACTAATGCCTTGATGTTGGACACCACGTGCTCCTAAATTAAGGTTACGGCTAGCCAGACACATGTAAAAGAATGCTAGCTGCTTTACTGAATTAGCCACAATTGTCACACATGGGAACTTTATGAATCTGCCCCGGAGACTTTGGTTTAAAGAGTTAATTCTCAGGTGTCTGGGGACAGAGGTTATTTCTCCAGTGGTGTTGAGTTTCCTCTGAAACTCTGCCCACTTCACTTCTTTCACACCCTGTCCCTCCCACTTTCTTCCCACTTCTCCTCCTTCTCACCCTGTTCAGCCCACTTCACACCAGCTTCACAAGTACAATGTCAATAAGCCCCACCCCTCCTGGGGATCATGAGGAAGAAGATCCAAGGTATGGCAATCGCTAATCCTCTCACTTTTAAGCCAATCCCACTTTTTGAAAGGCATCTGCTAAAAAAGAGCAAACATGAAATTCAGTCACACTTTCCAATTCTAGTTTCATTAACCCCTTAACAACCCATGACGTACATGTACGTCATGAGGTTGAGGTCCCTAAAGGACCAAGGATGTATTTGCATGCCGTTCAAGGAGTCCAGAATCAGCGGAGCTAAAAAAAAAAATGCTCCGTGGTCCTTAAGTGACCGTCACGTGCGTGTGCAGTCGGTCCTTAAGGGGTTTAAACTGCACTGTAAAGAGCAATTGTACCACTTTTTTGCATGCTGACCTAAGGACCTTATACATGAAGCTAAAGAAGTTCCATTCTGAAGCAAACCAACTGCACCATAATGGGAAAATTACATTTCTTCGAATTTCCATTGATTTAAAAGAGGATTTTGACTACAGAATGCTAAAGAGGTATCCAGCACATTGCAAATCATCCAATGGGGTTAAAAGAGAAGGAATTGTTTACTCCCCCCTGGTTTGATTTGCTCCATATCTGTCCCTCTTATCTAGATGGATAAGGCCCAAACACCTCAACTGGTTTTACCACTCAAGCACGTTGTATATAAGGCAGTGGCATAAGGGGGTCCAAGTGCAAAAATATTTTGGTCCCTCTAACACAAAAATATTTTCACAGGGGCATAGGTAGACCATATTGCACTCTGGGGCTTATGGGCCCGTTGGATTTTGGGTCCTATCACAACTGCACTCTTTTCACCCCTGTAGTTGCTCCCCTGACATCAAGGCTGGAGACTCTGAGGACCTCAAACTGTTGGACAACTCCCATCATGTTCAGCAGCCAAACTCTAGAGACCTCTCTGGGGATATTTGGAATTTAAATTAATTCCTTATAATGCTGCTGATTTACCCAGTATGTGTTCCATTTTTTGTCAGGAAGCTGACTATTAGTAACTGGATGGGTATTTACATATAGAAACATTAGCGAATGGTGCAAAGCACTGCCCGATCGATTGGGCACACCATGCACATTCGTTTACCAACTGGACCTCTGCAGTGTTGAGTCTCACTGCAGTGATTTTCATAGGAGTGGGCACTCCAGTGAAAAATCGCCATCCTCGATTGCTGTATCCTGGGATGGGCAGACAGCAAACCAGAACCAGTTACAGTTTTATACATACAAAGGATGTTGGGAGTTGCAGTCCAGAAAAAGCTGGAGGGTCTCAGGTTGACCGTCCCTGCCATACGTTATAGATCAGATTGTACTGTAATGCACTTGTGTCCTGCCCATTCCTCTGTGATGTTTATGGAACAGTTTGCAATAAGGACCATCCTATACCTAACAGCCATTCTGTCTTTTTTGCCTTTGTTACTGCCAAGCCAGTCTAAGAAAGAATAGGCACTGGTAATGCTTCAGGAATAGGCCTCTGCCTTCTCCCAATTAGCACTAATGCTGTGAAGGTTGTCTTCTTGCCCTGACTGAGGAGAATGGTAATTAATATGGCAAGGAGACGATGAGGAGACAGACGGAGGGTTCAAGGCCAGCATGTGTGCCCCTGACCTGGAGGTCAAGTGAAGCAGGGCAAGGAGGGGGTTGTGGGTAGACAAAGCTGAATCTATAGCACTTAGAAGACAATGAGCAGCAAAGCACTATCTGCATTATAGAAGCACGTCCCCAAACTGCTGCATTGAAAAGTAATCAACTTTCAGGGCCTGGGTCTTCTGGCTTCTGTTCACTTGCTCCCTTTACTTAACAAACAATAAGTAAAGATCTCTGAACTGCTCGGTGTCAGGAGTTGTCTAGATCTCTCTTTCTTTGCACATTCAGACAGGGTGAGTATCACTGTCGCAAGAGCCTCAATTGTATCTTTCTTAGCGTATTGTATTTCTTATTTCTAAGGTTGAGAGCACAGTGCTCCTGTTCTCTCTTTAGCTCTTCAGATCGGCACAATATACACACAAGAAACACAACAACAGGGGAGGGCTGGCAACTTGTGGCCTGGAGGGCAACTACAATCAAGTGGCCCAAGTTTACTATCTTTCCAGTCCATTTTCCCAGTCCACCCCCTTTTTTATTTTAAAATTGCCATTAACCCTTCGAGTGTCAAAGGGGTATGCCACTCATTGATTCGTAATGTATGGCATACCCCTCTAGAACACAAAGGGTTAGTGTTGTGAAATAAGGCAATCTATACCACAAAGCTTACATTAGAAATAGGGTTACACTGGTGCGACTACAGAGCTTACAATTTAAGTAAACATACACTAGTGATATAATATAACTTACCAGAGAAATGGATTGTGCTACTAGTGTAGCTCCACTTGGATTGTATCTACATTTCAGTTGTAAGCTCTGTGGTGTCACTACTGTAGCTATATTTGCAGCAACAAGCAGGAGTGGCCCACCAGCCCAGACATATGACTGGCCCATGGAGCAATTGCCCCCCTGCCCCCCAGGCCAGCCGTCCCCTGCACAACAAGGCCAGGGGTCAACATCATACATCTCTTCTGCCTTACAAGTCAGGACACTGGCATCTGAAGCTGATAAACCACTTTTTAGCAACTTTATAGCAACACATCCTGTATGTATATGGAGTTCCTTGCTTCGTACCCACAATTGTTTCTGTTATATTCTGTTTTTTATTTTAAAAAAATTATTTATTCTACTGTACTTTAAAGGAACCCTAAAACAGCCTAATCATAAACCCCCATTTACCTTAACCCTTTGAGTGCCAGAGGGGGATGCAACGCATAGCTGCGCAATGCGTTGTGTACCCCTCTGGCGCTCAAAAGGTTAATCTGGGCAGAAAATCATAATGAGCAATATGAACCAAGTTTATGTTCTCCAACATGAAGCTTTAATCAGTACTGAAAATTATGTGTTCAGAAGCAGACTTGATTCTTTATTCTCAGAATACAGGACCCCAAACTTCTCCCACCAGAAGCTTCTTAGGAAGACTTCAGAGGGAGCAGGGCTGCCATCAGAGTTCATGAGGTCTGGGAAGAGTGTAACTGGTAGGGTCTCCCAATGTTTTGGTCATTTCACTATCCCCTCCTTGTACTCTGTTTTTTGCTGCCCAACTCAGGCCCCACCCCCTTCTCTCTACACGGTCTTAAAATGAAACTCTAATATATGCAGCAAATCATAGTAATCCATCATTCCTTTCTTTCAAATGTAATACAAATTAAAACACAGCTAGCAATCTATAGGGAAATGGTGCACTACTTGAAATGAACAGCTAAACTGAAGCAGAAAATCTGAAAATTAATTTAAGTTTAATTATTTCTGAATTCTTTTAACCCATTGAATGCTAAATACCCCTGCATTGCATTCTTCACAATGAGTTGGAGATATCTTTAAAGGGAAATACAGCTCAGAAGTGGCTCTTACCTTAACAGAATGATTTACCTAGGAATGAGTCCTTCACACAGTAGTCAGGTACATCTATTTAGTTTAACGCTATGGTTTTGATCTCTGTTGTAGTCCACTGCTAGTTGAACAATATTTTTGACCCTTAGGAGCTAGTCAGGACTATTGAAGTTGTTTGTTGTGAGAAGGTGCAAAAGTAAATAATTCAAAAGATCATTATTTGGCAAAGGAACCTACAATGCTAAACATGTATAGTGATACTTCACTGCTGTGTGAAGGAAACCTACTTAGGTAAGTCCTTCTGTTGCATACAATAATTACTATATATATATCAGGACAACATACCTAGGTAGGAGTTCATCATACAGCAGTCAGGTTCATCTCTGTAATTACTGTATGTAACAGATGGACATGCCTAGGGGGGAGTTCATCACACAGCAGTCAGGTTTATCTATATGTATATACTGAATATAACAGGACGACATACCTAGGTAAGAGTTCATCATACAGCAGTCAGGTTCTTATATGAAATTACTGTATGCAACAGATGAACATGCCTAGGTAGGAGTTCATCACACAATTGTGTGCAACAAGGACTTACCTGTGAAGGAATCCATCATATAGCAGTCAGGTATATATATTTAATTGCTGTGTTTAAACGAAGCACTTACCTTTGTAGGAGTCCATCATACAGTAGTCAGATATAGCAATATAATTACTGTCCATAGCAGGACTTACTTAGATATTTCTTTCTTTTACACTAATTATATAGCTATACTTAAATTCTGTGTGAAGAATTTCTGTGAAGGTGAGTCCTTTTAACCCCTTAAGGACCCATGACGTGCCAGGCCTGTTACGGTGGTTCTGCACTTAAGGACCAGTAACGGTCCTGGCACTCCATGAAATTCAGGGGGCCCTGCACAGCGCACCCTGAATACATTGAGCAAAAAAAAAAATGTTCTGTGGCCCTTAACTGCTGGCCATCGTTAAGACACTTTTAAAGCATTTACAAATTATGTGTGTATGTGGTAATCAGCACGTGCACATGGTCTGCATGTATGGTCAGCAAGTACCCGTGGTCTGTGTTTGTGGTTAGCATGTGCATGTGGTCTGTATGTGTGGTTAGCACATACACATGCTTTGCGGGTGTTGTCAGCACATACGTGTGGTCTGTGTGCGTGGTCAGCACTTTCACACAGTCTGCCTGTGTGGTCAGTATGTACACATGGTCTGCATTTATGGTCAGTAAGCACACATGGTCTGCATTTGTGGTCAGTAAGTACACATGGTCTGCATTTGTGGTCAGCATGTACACTTCGTCTGCATGTGTTGTCAGTATGTACACATGGTCTGCATGAGTGATCAGCATGTACACATGGTCTGTGTGAGTGATCAGCATGTACACATTGTCTGCGTGAGTGATCAGTATGTACACATGGTCTGTGTGAGTAATCAGCACGTACACATGCAAAAGCCAAAATGAATCATACCACTTCATGCTCCAGGTATGCATTAACTCCTTGGGACTGTCTAACACATTTCTCAGCAATGCACTGTCCATCCCTCTGAACCTCAAAATGCAAAAAAATGTAAATCAACTCCAGAAGCAGCCCTGAATTCAGTGGTTCTTATGGGTAAGCACTGATCACACACAAGCAGTGCCAAATATAGATTGGGTGTTGGCCTCGGAGGATGCAAATGCGATGGGCCCCTTGGAAAGAGGGGTCCATCTGAACTTAATTTAACTCTTATTCTGCAGACTTCTTACCTCTCTGGACCCCCAAAAGGGCCTAGCCAAGCACAGCATCCCCTCTCCTACACCCTCTTGATGGCATCCCTGACTGGAAGTTATTTGATGACCTGGGGGGAGATTCACTAAGCGGTAATAAGCAGATGATAAAGAGGTAATAAAGTGGAGATGACTTCCCCAGTTTATCACTTCTCCAGATATTATGTTATTCTATGGAGCCTATGCACTAAGATCTCCAAAGCTGAAGAAATCTTAGTGCACAGGCTCCACAGAATAACATAGGAATTGGAGAAGTGATAAACTGGAGAAGTCATCTCCACTTTATCACCTCCTTATCACCACTTAGTTAATCTCCCCCCTGGAGTCCTGCAACAAAAAATCATGTCTGCCTCCATGTGCTTGCTATCCAGTGCCATTTGGGGGAACCAATATATACAAAATTGAATCTTTAGACCATTATGACTTAATGCCCAGATTAAAGTAAACAGTGATTTATTATTAGTACATGTTAGCAATGTGTGGCCCTGCAGCTCTTGTTAAACAATTCCCATCATTATGACAGTCAGCCAACAACAATCTCCCCATCCTTGCTTTAAGGGGTACATATTTTAATCCTTTGAGTCACTCTGGCACTCAAAGAGTTAAACAGGGGATGTCTCTTCTCTTATCATTACTTCACAAGAGACCTACCTAGCACAAAAGAAGTTAAAACCCGTACTGGAGAATGGCTGGTCTCCTCCTACGGGTATTTATCAGTGGCTGTGTTTCTATGCTAAACCACAGAAGGAGGAGACAGACCATTCACCAATCACGGTTTTAACCCTTTGGGTGCTAGACAGGTCTCTTGTGAAGCATCCCAAAGAGAAGAGACCAGCTTAAGCGAAGTGTGTTGGGCAGCCCTCTGGTACTCAGAGGGTTAAGAGGTGAAATTCTGGAGTATGCCAACTGCACCATGTGGAACTAATTAAAATTCCCATTTAAATGTTCCATTTAACCCCTTGAATGCAAGAGAGTTCTCCAGTGATTTGTGGTGCAATGTGTTGGCGACCTCACTTGCAATTCATATCATTGTGGATTTGGATTTCTCCCTTATGGTGCAGTTGGTATACTCCTGAATTGTACCTCTTCAGTTTAATGAATATGGCCCTATTTTTTTCAGTCTGCCCTTTTCATTTCAAGCCACCCATCTCCTTGTCTTCTTTCTTCTTGACAAATCTCTGGGTTAACACTGATCCCCCCCACCCCTTTCTCTGCATTTCCTTCTTTGATCCTTGCCTTTTTTAGCCTTCCTTTCCTTTCTCTGCCTCTATCCTTTGCTAAGGCAGTCCATTGTCTAGGCAAGTTCACTTCCATCAGGAGGTCAAAGGGTTCCTCCCTCCACCCCCCACGCAACCACATGCATATGCAGTGAAACAGAAAAGAAATTTGATTAATTGAAGTGGCCAGATTGCAAGCACAGCTTAATAGCCATGCTGGATTTATCCTCTGAACTAGATCTTGGGCTGATGTGTCCTGAACACTAGCCAGCTGCTTCATGACCCCAGCTCACAATTATGAACCAGCCCTGAAGTGACTAAACTGTTTGTCTATAATGATGGAGACTAGACAAACAGACTAAGGACCATAGCCTGGTAATAAATGTCTCTTATTTTGTGTAACAGATTGATTTAGTTAGGCAAGTATTCTTCATACAGCAGTCAGATTCATCTATATAGTTTATTTTGAAGCATTCAGTTTCTCTTGGGGATCTTTCTGACAGGTGATAGAATTGTCACAGCCCTCCGTCATAATTCTCTCACCCGAGTAGTTTACTCTCACTCTCTTGTGGTCCTCCACTGATCCGAAATGCAAAGGGTATGTCTTCCAGCTGGTTCACGTGAGCACAAACAAATATTGCTGACTGGCACCCAAACAGGTTGGCCATTTATTGGAAGTTTCAATAAGCATCTCAACCTCCAACTCAGCTCATGTGAAAGATCTGCAGAGAGCATCATATTCATCAGGAAGACCTTGCTTACTACAACTTTACAGCATTCCTCAGGGATTGCAGTATACATGTAGTTTCCTGGACACTGTTGTGATCACACAAGGTGATGGTTACCTGTGTGAAAGGCACCATGGTCCAGCACGTTACCTTTATACAAAGGTAACATAGACCACAGCATCAATGTATCAGTGTCACCCATGTGAAATACGCCTTGTAGTACATTGGTAGTCATTTTGTTTACAATATGCTAAAAATTGATAAGAACTTGTGTCCCTTAGGCCTGTTTCATACAGGCAACATTGTCACAGTGACAGACATTTGTGAGAAAACCGCATGAGTTACGATTGTGGCAGACAGATGCAACATGCTGCAACTTTCTTCAGTGCAGTAACACAGGTTCAAATTTGTAGCATTGATTTGAATAAAGCCAAATTAAAATTTCACAGTTGTTGCAAGATGCTATGTTTTCAATGATATTTTATCACTTCTGTTTTTATTGAGATAATGAGATCCTGGGAAAACCTTGATACACTGTAGTACAAAAAATATACCAGTATTAACAGTTGGTACAAAAAAAGTAATGCTACAAAGTCAACTGTGTGGATGAGCCCTCATGAGGCTTTCACCTGTACTGAAGTCTATTCTTTGTTGGGAGGAGGTGTGATCTGGTAAAGGCAGTCCTCACTAGGTTTCACTGCATACAATACAAATATAGAAAGGATTACCTAACTCCTACCTAGGTAAGTGAATCTGCTAAATCAAGAGCCATTTATTCCTATGGTAGTGTTTTTAATAATAACTAGATCTTCTAGATAAAGCGGGTTCCTTACAGAAAGGTGTACTCTCAGTTATCTGCACCAGGCCAAGCCAGTCTTGTCTCTCCCAGGGCACGGTTATTTGGAATGTATGCACAAAGAAAAGTGGAACAATTCTGCATCAAACCAACTGCACCATGGGAGACAAAATTCCCCAAATATTAATTGATTTCAGTATGGCTTTAACCCCTTGACTGCTCAAGAGATCCCCTTTACAACATGCTGAAGGCCTCACTAGCATTCAAAGTGTTAAAAGCCCCATTTAATTTTTTATTTTTGCTAATATGTTTCAGAATTTCTCCACATTATTCTTTGCATACAGCCCCCACTGTTTGTGTTACATTCTACTCATTCTCATCTCACTGGAGACACACACAGTCCTTTGGTCCGAATGTACACTGCAAAGAGGAGCAATTTGGGGAAACCGAAGGGAACTACAAGGGGCAATCTTAATTCCCATTTATTTAGATTGGACTTTGTGAATGCTAGAGAAGCATATAAGACCTATATAGCATTCAAAAGGTTAAAAACTCATTTATATTAGTGGGAATTTTCATTTGTTCTCTGTGCTCAAGAATTACTCCTTTTTTGTTGTGCATGTAGCTCTCTGAGTGAAGGGTCAGTCTGGCACATTATTATTATTATTAGTAGTAGTAGTAGTAGTAGTAGTAGTAGTAGTAGTAGTACTAGTAGTCAGGGCTCAAAATTTCCACTCGCCACTAGCCAACGGCGAGTGAAAATTTAGCCCTGACAAGTAGATATTATTATTATTATTATTATTATTATTATTATTATTCTTTATTTATATAGCGCCAACTAATTCCGCAGCGCTGTACAATTGGGAATAGACATACAGAGGTATTAAATAGTACAATCAGATGTGGAGAACAGGAGGATCAGAGGGCCCTGCTCGTGAGAGCTTATAGTCTAGAGATTCAGCCCTAGTGGGTATGTTTTGGCTTGCAGTGGCGAGTAACTTTTCAGGTCTGGCTAGTAGCAAAGGACTTCAAGTTTTAAGCCCTGCTAGTAGTAGTAACAGCAGCAGTAGCAGAAGCAGCAGTAGTATCAAATATTAGTAGCAGCAGTAGTAGTAGTAGAAGTAGCAGTAGAAGGAGGAACAGCAGCAACAGAAGCAGCAGTAGTAGTAGTAGCAGTAGCAGCAGCAGCAGCAGCAGTAGTAGTAACAGCTACAGTAGCAGAAGCAGCGGTAGTATCAAATAGTAGTAGAAGCACTAGTAGGAGCAGGAGGAGGAGGAGGACAGTAGCAGTAGTAGTAGTAGTAACTATATTACTTGGGAATATTTTGAAATATGGAAGTATATAGTGTTCCCTGTAAGGCAGAGCTGGGCAGCTGGCAGCCCCCAGTTCAAAACTAAAATTCCCATCATCTCCAACCAGCCAACGGTTATCTGGGGACGATGGGTATTGTAGTCCTGAACAGGTCCTTAACTTACCCACTAATGCTCTGAGATGAGCAAATATGAAAGACCATGCACTCAATAACAGATGTACCCTGCAGCATTGCCTAGTTTTAATTAACTCTTTCAGTGCTGAGATGCTCACATTTGCTCCCCTTTTGGGTACTACTACTCCTATACTGTGCATAGAGAGGAGGGTGTAGTAAGAAGAACTGGAGCAATTCTGAAATGCATTAGATAACTTTCTAGCATTTGAAGGTTTTAAAGCCCAATTTAAACAAAAAGGGCATTTGTATGTGTTCCCAGTGGTTCAATTGGTTTGCTCCAAAAATTGATCATTTTTTCCCTTGTGTATCTGCCTGTGTAGGCGAGGATTTACAGGACACTTCAAGCACAAACTGCACCGGGGTGGGGGGCAAGTAAACATTTCCTGAATTCTCATTCATTTAAATGGGGCATTTAACCCCTTGAATACTACAGAGGTCTCCAATGCATTTGGACCACATATATAAACAAAGTAGAGCAATTCTAGGGCAAATCAATGCACCATAGGGGACAAATTAAAATTCTCATGAATCTTAACCCCTTAACGACCAGCAGCACGGGCGGCAGTTGAGAACCATGGGTCCCCGAGCCATATGCAGCTTTGCAAGGACCCCGAAATACCATGAAGTGCCAGGACCATCACTGGTCCTTAAGTGCCGGACCACCGTGACCGTCCTGGCATGTCATTAATCCTTAAGGTGTTAATGGGTATTATATCCACGTAAGTGCCAGAGAGGTTTCCAATGCATTGCAAAGTGATGTGTCAGAGACATCTCTAGCAGCCAGAGGCTTAAAATCCCCTTTTAAATTAATGGATCTTTTGGGCAATTTTAATGTCCCCCTCCCCATGGTGCAGTTGGTTTACCCCAGAATTGTTCTGGGTTTTTTTTTATACATAAGGCTTAAAAATAGCCCATATTTATCAAACCTAAAGTGTAGCGATTCTGGACTAAAACTACTACACCTTATTTATCAAAGAAAAGCTTCCATTATTTTCAAAGGGAATTTTTCTTTGATAAATGAGGAGCAGCTGTCTTGCTGTAGAACTGATCACCTTTTGCTTTGATACATTTGGTCCACTGACAGTAAAGCGCCTTTCAGCCTGCTGAAGACCTGCGTGTTTTGTGAAGAGGTGTCACCTAAAGGGTGATTTTGTGCCTTTTGCAGGAAGCTAAAGCCATTATGTTCAGTAACATACAAACTGTACCATAGAGGACCAATACATACTTCAAGAAACCCCACTGATTAAAATGTGGAATTAACCAATTAAATTCTAGAGAGATATTTTTAGCATTCTAGAGGTTTAAAGCTCCATTGAAATCAGTAGGAATTTGTTGATTTGATACAGATGTTCTTTTCCAGATTAGTCAATTTTCTTGATACAACATCAGCCTTATGAAGCACCAAGGTTGGAGCAGTGAGGACTCCAGATGTCTATACACCCATCACTTCTGTGGATCAGATACAGCAGGGAGGGGCAACCTAAGGCTCTCTAACTGAGAAGGACTAAAATCCACATCCTTCTGGGTGGCTGGGGACGATGGGAGTTGTAGTCCTCCAAGCTGAAGGACCAAAGGTTATCCACCATGACACACAGGATCACTTTGTTTTCACATTCACTTTTGATAAGAGAAAATACAACAGAATCCTACTCTCCCTCCATCTGAAGAGCTCTGACACACTATAATACCGCAGTGCCTTCGGGAGCTTAGAAAGAGCATCCATGCTCCCAGCTCTGACCAAATCCTTCCACCCAAGCAGAAGAAAGTAGATACATTTACTTTTGAGCTGCTTTTCCAAGCCCTTAGCCTCTTTTCTACAGAGTGCAGGCCAGTTCCATTCAGGTGGAAAGGCTGCCTTTCAGCCAGATCCTTATTTTCCCTGAGCATGAGTATCTGAAGGGTTGGGGGAGAGAGACACTTATAATAAAAGCAAGCATTTTGCTGTAAAAAGAAATTGAGAGGGCAAAGGAAGGGCAGTGCTCCTATTCCCCAGGCTGTGTCTTTGAAATGAAGGTCTTGCAGTGCCTACATAACCTTCTGCTATTGCATGTCGCCTTCTTTCCCTGCAACGCGTCCTTGTGCATGAATCACAGATCAAAGACAGCTTAACATGTAGTCTTTTATTTCCCCTTTTCATATGTGTTATACAGGATAATATTTTGAAAATACAAAAACAAACACAATGAAAGGTCCAGGTGGCAGCTGCATCCTACAGTGTGGCCTTGTATGCCTGTGGATGCAAGACAAGGTGAAGACTGTCGTTTTAAAGAGAGAGTAACATCTGATATTGTGTGTGTGTATATATATATATATATATGTATATATTTATTATCCTGATGAAGATGTAAATAATTGAAACGTTGAATTAATAAAATATCAAATTAACTCTATTCATAAGTCCTAAGAGTGCCTGTTCATTTACCGTTTTGCTATCCATCAGCCCTGAACACGGCACCCAGGCACTAGACTCTATAAGTGCTTCCTCCCTGATACATATATATAATTTTTGGGTGCAGTAAATCCATGGCCTGAAACTTTACAGCATCCTATTAGGTTTATGCTCAGTTGACTCTAGCTGTCCATAGACAGGCCCAAACACCCAAACAATGCAAGTTTGAGCTACAGTAACTTTTGAATGAAACATTTCTATGAACTAGCAGGAGTACCCTTGTTTTAGTTAGCAGGATAAATCCTCTAACATATACTTTTTCAATATCAAGTGTTACTATCCCTTTAAATGGGGTTTTAAACCCCTTGAAGGTGAAGCAATGCACTGAATGGGGTTACAAAAATAATTTGAATCAATGAGAACATTTTATCTGGCCCCAGTAATGAAGCTGGTTTCCCCAAGAATTGCTACAGCCTTCATACATAAGTCTTTGTGTGTCTATAACCCACACGGTCACTTGTGATCCCCTCCATGGGTTAACCTTTTGATGGCCAGATGACCCCTCTGACACTCAAAGGGTTAATGCAGGGTCTTGTACCCCTTCCACATAGGTACATATGTGCAAAGCCAAAGTACAAAACCATTCAGGAACAAACCATCCTCTTCTTAGGAAGCAGGTAAACCTCTTTTCTAACAAATGAAATAATTAGAAATATACAGTACATTTTGATACAAATGCTATAAAATATACAATGTGCCATGTCCAGACAGTGAAAGATGAGCAATTCTGGAGCAAACGGACGTGGATTTCTCATTAGGTAAAGTAGACAAACCCCCTAAAGTTCCAGATTGTGAGGGCTGGCTCAGCTATGCTGGACACACCTATATTTTGAATTGAAGGAATGGCCAGTGTATTATCAACATCCCAGCACCTTGGATGCTAGAGAGAGAAGTGTCCAACACGTTGCAAAGCAATGCTTTATTGCTCTCTGTAGCATACAATGGGTTAACAGATTTTTTTTTGTTCTTTTTTGTGCTTGCATGAAGCTAAGAGTTGCAGGGGAGACTGGTACTTGTCTGGTAAAGTAACTACACAATATTCCCTAAATTCCTTTTGATTTAAACTGGGCTTTTAAGCTTTTAACCCCTTGAGTGCTAGAAAGGTCTCTAACATTTAACACTTAATATGATCAATATGTGACAGTGGCAGAATCACATAGTTTTGTGCATGAGACCCATGGTCAGCACTATAATATATTAACTTTTTTCTGGGATTTCTTACAAGAATGCTTCTAGGAATAAAGTAATTAGAAGGGTTCTATTAACCCTTTGAGTGCCAGAGAGGTATGCAACTCATTGCTCTGCATACCCCTCCTCAAAGGGTTAAAACAATGATACTTGTTAAACTCTTCTATGTAAGCAATACTCACTGGGGCTGAAAGCACTGAAATTCTTGCACACAGCAAGTGCGCCATAGGAAACAAATAACAATGACAACAATTCATTGAATTAAAGGGGCACAGCCTCCTAGAAGGAAAACATTTTTATCAGTAAACAGAGGATTTGAGAGTTTATCTCTGAGACTCCTAAGTGGTCCCACATACTTAAGAAAACTACAGTTAATTTTTTTTATATTTTCACTATTATCTGGGTTTCTACAGAGTCTCTAAACTCATCTGGTTTCTCTTACTTCTGTCCTTTTTAAGTTAAACCCCCACTAATTATCAAAAGCCAACCCCATTGGTGGAAATTTGAAGGCGGTACATGAGCTAAGAGAGATGGGTAGGTTTTGAACAGCTGACGTCACTGGAGTGAGAAAAAAATAAGAGCAAAGGCTCTGCCTGTTGCCATAGCAATGCATAAAGCTAGTTACATATTTTTTGTTTGTTTTTTTGTGTGAATAAGTCCTATCAGGACAAATATAAAAACACATATCATACTGTTTGTCTCCTATGTTCAGGCTACCGTACTTATCTAATTTTCTAGGAGGGACTGCCCCTTTATATGGTCCCTTGAATTCTCAGGAGGTCTCCTGTGCCTTGCAAAGTAATACACTGTAGACCTCTCTACAGTGTAGAGATAAATACTGCTCTGAAAAGCAGGAATCTAAACCGTTCATACACACAACTGTAAGCACCCCCAAGAGGAGCTGTAACAACTGCACCAAGACCAGCCACAAAAAAGAAAAAGGAAAACAAAGATACTTAATAGGGTACTTTAGTGATAGTGTAACCAATAAGTAGCTTCTGTCTAGTTTGTAAACTTGCAGCGGAAGTATTAAAACAACTTTTATTTTAAAAGAAAAAAATAAAATAATACAACTAAAAAATGCCAAGATATACTTGAAACCAGAGAAAACCTGAAGTGAGAGAAAATGTAATAGTATTCCTCCAATTGTAAAGTGGAAAATGTATACTCCCGCGTGTAATTAGGTAAAAAATGCTCCAATTCTAGAGAGATAGGGTTCTGCTATTAAGACAAAAGTTTGTCTATTACTACAATATTCTTAGAATACACCGAAGGACACTTGTGACAATAATATGTCTATACCGGAAACTATGGGGCGGCCTGGAGGAATCTTGCTGTTTTTATGAATCTTGGGGAGGAGATGAAAGGTCGTAACTCTTGGCGACTCAGTAGTGAGAAACTTAAATTCCATAGACATAATTATCTCATGTTCTATAGCTTTTCCTGTTAGGTCATTATAAACACAGAGAAAATCATTAGTGGGGTCCAGAAATAGTTTGCGGTAACATAGGGGGTCCAATAACTGTCTCATGGCTTTGCTTACATATATGTCTTTTGGCTATATGGCAATATTGCCCCCATTGTCAGCTTGTTTTATTGCCACATTTTCCCAATTCTGCATTTCTTGTAATGCTGCTTGTTCTGTTTCTCCAGCTCTGATTGGTTAATTCAAATTTCTTTAGATGTTCTGGATTGGAAAATGTTACTATTTAAACCACTGAATCAATGAGGACTCTTAGCCTTGACAAAGCCTGACAATGAAATGCGTGTCATCTTTGTAATTCAGCAATTCAAGTTGCCTTATTCTATAGAATACACATATCTTAAACTACACTGACATCCTTATACTAGGCTACTTATACCTTCCAGCACTGGACGATTAGGCAGAATGGGGAGCTTAGAATATATGTTTTAAATTCAAGTATATATAAAACCAGTAGAAATACCAGAGCAATTACACTGTTGCACAAACTCTTGTACTGCGACAATAATTGAGGGACTAGATAGTCTGTTGCTAACCAACAATGTATGTTGACATTATTTAGGAGCATTGTCGCAGTAATAGAGATGTTTGTTGCGTTTGTCACCAGTTCTCAGAAGAATGCAAGCAATAAATTGGATAGCTATAACAACTTTTAGTCTTCCAAAGTTTTAGTGGAAATTTGAGATATATTATTGTCCCAAATGTCCTTCTGTGAATTCTAAGAATATTGTAGTAATAGACAAGCTAAAGAACATGACATAATTATGGCTATGGAATTTAAGTTTCTCACTGTTGAGTCACCAAGAGTTGCGACCTTTCATCTCCTCCCCAAGATTCATAAAAACAGCAAGATTCCTCCAGGCCGCCCCATAGTTTCAGGTATAGACATATTATTGTCACAAGTGTCCTTCAGTGTATTCTACGAATATTGTAGTAATAGACAAACTTACGTCTTAATAGCAGTACCCTATCTCTCTAGAATTGGAGAATTTTTTATCTAATTACACGCGGGTGTATACATTTTCCACTTTACAGTTGGAGGAATACTACTATATTTTGTCTCACTTCAGGTTTTCTCTGGATTCAAGTATATCTTGGCATTTTTTAGTTGTATTATTTTTATTTTGTATTTTTCTTTTAAAATAAAAGTTACGTTTTAATACTTTCACTGCAAGTTTACAAACTAGACAGAAACTACTTATTGGTTACACTATCACTCAACTGCTCTATTAAGTATCGTTGCTTTCCTTTTTATTTTTTTGTGTATACTATCAAGATCTTTGATACAGGTGCACAGTGGCATTAAGAAACAAAGTAATAAATGGCCGCTTGGAGCAATTAACTCTATCAGTGCTCTGGTTCTATTTTTTATTTTCTATAACCGAAGTCAGCCACCAAGAATCCATCCATAATCCACCCGCCTCAAACCCAGGAGGGCAATATGTACCACAAAAGTTATTGTGACATTTGTCCAACCTTATAACTTAATCCAATAGGCTAAACAGTCTACCTTCCCAGATATGGCAGACGGGGAATGTCTACTACCTGCCCACAACCAAATCAACCACATAACACCCTCCGCCTTATCTCTATCACCCTATAACAACCAAGCAAAATGTTCAAGCCCTCTTCATTCATCCCAAACATCTGCATAGCATGCCCAGGTGGCCAACGAGAAAGAATTCGTCACCCAGCTTGCTATCACACCCCTCCAAGGTCCTGCAGACACGCCTCCCAAAATCCCACCACCTGAAATCGAGAAAGGGCTTCAGCGGCTACATTTAAAGCGGAACTTTCAGCTATTACTAAGTCACCATGCATTCATTAAGAGCATGGCGACTAGCTTGGAAATCCATCTCTTACCTTTAAAAACTCACAGATCCTAAAGAAATCTTTGTCATTTGGAGGCCGAAGCCAGGTAAAAACACAGACATCTTGTCTGCGCGCCTGCACTGTCAGTCCCAGTCTCCATTGATTAGCACTGCAGTGTGCCACAAGGTAACTAGAAGGGACTGACAGTGCAGGCACACAGACCGCACTAACCTGCCCATCAGTCTCCAAACAGCAAAGATTTCTTTAGAATCCACGACTTTTTAAAGGTAAGACATGGATTTCCAGCCTGGTCGCCATGCGCTTAATGAATGCATGGTGACTCAGTAATAGCTGAAAGTTCTGCTTTAAGACATGCCAGAAAGGAAACATTCAGGCACAAAAAGAGCAATACCAAATGACGTAGAAAATAAAACACAGTAGGAGACGATGCCGCTAAATTATTAATGGCCAACACCCCACCCATTTTGTCCCAATGGAAAACCGCCTTGCTCTCTCTCATCCTCTCCCCCATAATTTCAAAGACAGGAAAATCAGAAACATTTTCAGAAAAAAAGTTTTTTGTCAACCCTACCACCCACCTCACCAGCCGAAGCTCCTCACACCAGCTCACACCAAAGATTGAGATGAACCCCAGGGATCCAGCAGCACTTGTATGCAAGTCCAACTTTGCATTGGACCTGGGAGGTAATAGCCAATACGATATGCTGTTATATCCATCAAGGAACTCCTTCCAGACTGGCAGATCCTCCCTCAGAGGTGCAGTGACTCGGTTAAAGTGATGTAGGCTCACTATCACAAACGTGGCCTGGGCAAAACACTGATTAATCCCCCTACCCAAGGGAATTATCCTGCAAGTGAAATTGAGATTGCCCAGCAGGGATTTAAGCTGTCAGAGCATTACCTTCCTAGCCCTCTGGCTGTCCGACACAGCTTTCCCTCAAATCCGCAAATTTTCCCCCTGAAGGATGCTCTCCATTCCAATCATGTCAATTTTTATACCCAAAAAAGCTTAAACACATCATTCAACCCTCTGTCTTCCCTTGGCCAAAAAGGAACTCGGGCCAATACACAAAAAATCGTACAAATAGTGCAAAATTGAAGCGCATCTCAACTCCTTCCACACTACCCATTCCACAAAGCTGCAATATGTCTCAAAGAGAGCACAGAAGATGGAGCACCCCATAAGAAGACAGAGGTCCATGAATAGGACCCTTCCACCTTACAGCCCAAAAGGTGAGGCAAGTCAGGATGAACCAGAAGCAGATGGAAAACTGACTCTATGTCAGCCTTCACCAGTCACACACCACTTCAGACCCTCTGTGCCAGATTTATCTCTTTGTCTAACTATGCATAGGTCAACCGACACAGAGACTGGTCAATGGGGCCTTTCACTGAGCTGCAATGTGGGAAGGAAAGAAGATGGATAAGTTGGAACTTCTCGGGTTCCCTTTTTGGAACAACCCCAAGTGGAGACACCATAAAGTGAGAAAAAGGCAGACTTGAAAATGGTCCCATCATTCTGCCCAATGCCTCCTCCCTCCCAAACTTCTCTGACAAACAGCTCTGCATGCTTTATAGCTAATTTCCAATTTAATGCCTCAGACCCACCAACCCGCTCCTGAAAAGTAATACAATAACCTTGGGAAACGCCTTCTCCAAAAGACACACCACATACTGATCCCTATAACCCCTAGCCATGAATGCTTCCTTTCTACAGACATCAGCATTCTCCCCATTACCAACCAAGTTGCCAGTCCTGTCTCCTCCCTTACCTCTCTTGAGTCACTTAGAGAAAGTATGGGAACCATTTCATCTGGAGCAGTTATGTTGAAACTTACATTGCGACCACCATTTGCATTGCCCCTCACTGAATTGCCAGTCCGCAGTATCCTGCTTTCAGCAGAAGACCCAGTGAAGAGGCCCAACCCCCCAACGCTGGCTGAAGTGACAGCAAACCCCTAGGAGTATTAGCTGGATGGGTCATAATGGACAGCCAATGTCCATCCGACCCCATGCAGCGGAAGACCCAACGGCCATCAGCTGCCAGAATTATTCATCAAATGTTGTTGTTGAGTTTTTTGCTTTTTAAAGATAATCAAATATAAAATTCCTCCACAGCCTGCCCAGAAGCACTCACCCACAGATCCAGAAGTGTTGAGTGAGGAGACCAGCTCTCTCCACAGCTAGGGACCTCCCATCTGATGTCCACGTTCCACAGGCTTGCAGCTCCCAGCACTTCCACCATCCTTGGCCTCCAAATGCCACACAATTTCTCGGGAAAGGGAAGACAAGGCCTCTGTACTCCGCTCCTCCCATCTGCCATCAGCATCTGCAGTGGCCCTACGCCATGCACTCCTTCTTCATCACCAAGAGCGACCATTAGTGGTTCTCAAAGATGGTGACACCCAGCCACCCATAAGCCACATTCTCAGCCACCTCCTCCAAGAGGCACGACCTCTGAGCCACTTGCTACTGCAGCCATGAACCTCCCTGCTCTCTGGCAGGCTCCTGACTTCTTCCAACAAGTTTGACTCAATACCAGTGACACTGTTCTTCCCAGTAGGCAAATATAGTTTTTGATACCTTTTATTGGCTAACTAAGCAGATTTAGAATGCAAGCTTTCAAGACCTTAGGTCTCTTCCTCAGACATGTTATACAGATAAATGTGAAAATATCTCTCTTAAATACAAGTACACATTGCATTGTTTAGCATGGAAATCAGGTAAGAAAACTCAATCCAGATCCAGATACTTTGATCAGTCAATGGTAAATCCCCCTTATAATCCCTACACCCCCCATACTCTGCCCCCTTTTCCTCTTCCTAAACCAATCCCCACCCAGATTCCAGCTATACTCCAGCCCTACCATGCCTTTTCTCTACCTGGGAGTGTATTCATACAGAGTATGTGTATGTGTGCATTGCCCCTGCAGCTTTCTTTGGGATCTGCTGGGCTAATCTTGGAGGATGGAAATGGTGTGTCTCTTTTGTACTTGCACACTGAATGAGTGAGTGCCAGCTACTCTCTGCCTTTTCATAAACTGGTGAATGGCAAATTTAACAGGAAAGCAGAGGATTTCCTTGTGCATGCAGTCGTTAGCTGCTTGGAGAACAGACCCCTTAGTTCTATCCATGTCTTGTAGTTTGCTGCAGACCTAATGTACATATTAGGGAATTCTGGTCAAATGCTCATTTTAGTAATAAAGACTTGAGGAAAACGTTAATGTAAAACACCTGTGCATGATAGCTGCTTTACTTCATACTGATCTGGAAACCAATCTCCATTAGGTTTAGAGTTCACTTCATTGATGCCTATTGTCTAATCCAACAGAGACTTGGGAAATCTGATATATAGCAACCATTTGGCTTCACAATGCACTGGAGACCTCTCTAGCATCCGAGGGGTTAAAAACAGGATGGAAAATATCAGCGAGTTTCACATATCACTGAGGTTCACTAGTCTGCTCAATGTTAAGTCGATTTTTCAATTTGTTCCAGAATAGTAGCAATAATTTAAGCCATGAGAAAGGGAATTTACTGTCACTGAGCTGGATTTAAAGGGTTCTGCCCCTTCCTAAATACCTGAACAAAAACCATTACATTACTGTAACTTACTTTCCATCATAGACAGCATATGTATTGTTATACATCGTAACCCCTTAGTGACCAGACGCACACACGCGGCTGGCACTTAACGCCTGCGGTGCATTTTTTTATTTTTTATTTTTTCCAAAAGATTCCGGAGTCCCTGAATGGCGTGCAGCCACGTGGGGACCCGGAATCCGAGGACGTACACGTACTTCCTCTGTCCTTAAGGGACATCCGCTCGGGACATACATGTACATCCTCGGGCGTTAAGGGGTTCAATAAGAAATTATAGTTTCCGGTATTAATATTAGCAATTATGTTTGAAAGCAAACTGGAGCAATTATGGATCAAACCAAATGTTCCATAGGGGACAAATAAAACTTACTATTGATTTAAAGGGACTCTTTGTAGACCTTTCTACTGAAGTATTGCTTTGTAGATAATGCTATTTCATACCTGCTGAAGAGCCATCTGATCAAATGACCAGAATCTCGATCTGTCTGCTAGAGCGCTGACATGAGTAAAAGGGGCGTGAGGGGGGACTTTAAAAGCTTATAAATCTTAAAATACAAATCTTTAAGAAATGGGATTTATTGTATTTCATTTATTTTTTTCATACGAACAATATTAAACCTTCTTAAATCCAGGTACTACTATCCCTTTAAATGGGACCTTTATCGTCTTGAATGCAAGAGAACTATAATTCATTTCTTCACAATGCATTTGAGACCTCTCTATCATTAATTTTGTTTAGAGCACTGTTTAACCCTTTGCGTACCAAATGCATTGTGTACACCTCTGGCACTAAAGGAGTTACATCAGTTGCAACTGAGGGAATTATTTACCCCATACAGTGCAGTTGGCTTGCACTTTGCCTTTATATACATATATAGCTGTTTTGTTCATGCCTATTTTACAGCTGTGAGTCTTAAAGAAACAGTAACACCCACTGATAAAAAGCACCAATTTATCGTAATCTGTGCTGAAAACTCATGGCCACTATCAACCAATCACAGACTTGATTCTTTGTTGCAGATCCCAAAACTCCTCCTACTGAAGGCTCCTTTCCTTTCAAAAGGGAGGTATTTGGGATCCTACAATTGTGCAATCCTTCCTCCCTGGATCTGATATCCAGAGCTAATTAGATATTCACATTGGAGATCCAGCACAAGAAGAATGAATTCATAGTGGGCATTCAGATTTCCAGATTAAGATAAGGGGATTTATGTATAGGATTGGCTACTGTTCTTTCAAGGAAAAATCAGCACCAGTAATTTATAAGCATTAAAATAATCTGAGTGTCTGGTTTTACCACTCTGTGGCCTGTAGACACAAAGAAAAGTGGATCAACTCTGGAGGAAGCTTCGCGATGCATTAGAGACCTCTCTAGCATTCATGGGGTTAAAAATAAAACATTTAAATGAATGGGAATTTGAGTTTGCCCCTCAATGTAAACTTGATTTGCTCAAGAATTTCTCAGTGGTTGTTTTGTGCAGAATGTTCATATTTACAAAACTGGGAATAGGACATTGTGCATCCTTAACAGTGAATAGAAGAGTGATGGAGAGGATTAGCATGAATTAGGTAATATGTGGGAGACACTAGTTTACATATCAATAGTACTATTAACAGACTAATGTGTTTTTATGTGTTTTATAACAGCAGCAACTTGTACACCTAATGCATCCAATAATGGGAATTAAGCTTATTTATTTAAAAAACATATATACATTAACTATAAACTGTAAGTTAAATCACATGGCCTTCACTTGCCTCATTTGTGTGATAAAAACAGGAGTTAAAGAAGTACTAACACTTTATAATGAATTGCTAACACAAATATAGGTAATACTGAAAGCACATTAAAAATCACCAAAGATATTGGGTGATTTCCATTAATTCACATATTATTATTATTATTATTCTTTATTTATATAGCGCCAACTAATTCCGCAGCGCTGACAGATCTTAGTTTAGTGCTTGTGTAGTCAATTGCTGGAACTCCAGGTGTTGCGAACTACAACTCCCAGCATCCCCAGCCTCTGGCTGATTGGGGGTGATGGAATTTGTAGTCCCAACAAATGGAGGTGTAACAGCTGGATACCATTTTTTGTAATTCAAGAGATTCTATAATTTTTGTAGCAAATGTTTTTTTATAGATATTATTTTATACACTGACAAATGAATAGATAAAAAGAAAAACAAGTTTTTAGAGAGAAATCTCATTTTATTGTTTCCTTTGATGCAAGAGTCATCACCAACATCTTGCCTTGCAGTTCCGCGTTAAAGCTATGAATAGGATCCGATTTGTGTGTGTATTGTGCCTGTCTTACTCCTATATACTAACCTAATTATACAAAAATGTATCTGCTTTATGCTGCTTGCACCAAGGAGATGGAAGTGCCTATGTGTGGCCCTTGGGGGCTTTCCTGCATTCTGCTCCTCTTTGCACCCCATGTACTAACATTGCTCAGAGGAAATTTTCCTGCACATGCAAGGACGGCATTCAGAGCTTGGTAGTATTAAGCGCTTAAAGGGATAGTAATGTTTCATAAAATAAGCAGCTCTAATTAATCATCATAGTATTTGGACTTTGGAGACTGTTATTTCAATTCTGTCAGAGTTGTAATTCAAGAGTAATTCAATGGTATAGTATCCCCTTCCAGCCCCTTTTACTGATGTAACACTGCTCAGCCAGATCAGAAGGGAGGTGCCCAGGTAGACCGCAGAGAGGTATAATCTTCAATTAATTCAATTCAATTCAATTAAGATAAGGGAAAAACCTGAAAAACTTGTCAAGGGGGGCAGGGTTTTCATTGTTCTCATAGGAAGAAGATTGTCCCCTTCTGTTATCTGTCTGGTCTATGGACTGGATTCCACATCTGAGAAGAGATGGCTTACACTAGGTAAAAGGGGCAGGAGTGGAAACTTTGCTTGTGAACATCTCTCAAACCATAAAGGTTTATATCGTTCTTCATGTTTTTTTAATGCCTACAAAATAAAATAAAGCTAAAACGAAGTATTACTATCCCTTTAACTCTGTAGGACGGAGTTACTCAACTGTCAGACCACTAGAAGCTGTGGGCTACAATCCCCATTATCCCCAACCTGCCACTGTAAGATTTTGTGTGCACCAGTATGCACTTAAGTGGTCGTATGCACCCATAGATAATGCTTATTCTAATGTATAAGGAAAGAAAATGAGAAGCACTGGTTCTTATGTGTGTTTTGAAGGGCCTTTGGGCGACTAGTAGAGAATGGAGTTGAAGGGTAAGATCTGGAAAGGGGAGTTTGTGCAACTTTATTGGCTGCCTTCCCTGCAAGGATTTTGTTGATGTTCAGGAGGATAAGGAAAATTATTCTAAAAGGACAGAGGAGGAGAAATATTGACATAGGCAGATTCCAAATGCTTTTGGAATTGGCTTCACACTTTTTGCTTTGAAGTGAGTGTGTTGGGCGAGAAGGAGCCAGGACATTCTTCGGCTCTGTTTTGCCAAGGCAACAAGAGCTGGAGTATGTTAATTATTATGGAGACATTTCATGGTAGAGTTATGCTGGTGAAGTGACATACTGCTGTTTCCAGATAGGTATGTTAAGCCTTCCAATGACAAAGTTTTGAGTGAAGGTTTTTCCTTCATTTTTGGATCTCCTTTCAGGACACCGTGGCTTGTTTTTCCCTACAAACCTCAAGTCTGTTTCCCAGTTTCCGTTTGCGGCTCATGAAACAATGTGTAAAAAGGTTTCATTGGGACATATAGTAGGCACATTTATTTCCTCTTCTCTTTCCGCTTCACTGGAGGGCCTATGGGTTTCCCCACTGGGTGTCACACCCAAGTGTGAATAGGGCAAGTTTTGGTTAATCCATAGCTAAAGTGGTCTTTAGTGAATAATGGCATTGACAGGGACGTTACTCCATCCAGCATACCTCTATCAATTGTGGGTGCCACTGGTCAGCATGCCTTGAGAACATGATATTGAGTTGGCTTGTCATTTGTTGCCTATACTTCTGGATTGCCACCATCTCCTGGACTGCTGGTTTGACTGATCCTTTTTCAAAGACCTTTGCCTGCCCATGGGCTGCAACATTTTGTTCCCTTACTTCAGCGTCTTTAACATTTTTTTTTTAATGGGTAGTGAAAAAGTCTAATCCTCAGTGGTTGGTTCATTACTTACATGCCTTTCTTTGAGTCAGTGATCCTAGTTCTAAGGAATGTATTCTTGGTGCCCTTCAGTGGATGGTAGCCAAATTCGGGGTGCTGTTGGTGGCTGACAAGATGGAGGTTCCTACCTCTTGCTTGAAGTTTTCGGGCATCAAAATAGATTCTGATGCCATGCAATGATAAGTTGCTTGATCTTAGAACTTTGGTTCAGATGGTACGGGAGCGAGCAAGGTTATACTCCAAACCCAGTCTTTGGTGGGTAATTCACATACCCCATTATGCATACTGGGTCAATATTTTGTTGCCATCTTTCTCTGGTGACTTTGGGTATTAAGGGCCCGCACAATTTCTTTCAGGTCTCAAAGCCCATGAAGGAGGACTTCGAGGTGTGGAATTCTTTTCTGAGCTTGTACAACGGGAGGTCACTGTTTCGGTCCAGCGAGGTTCTGTTGAACAACATGCAGCTTATTTTATAGATGCATTGGGCAGTTGTGGATTTGGGGCTTTTCTGGCTGCCCAGCAGCATAGTGGGCTCCGTGCTTGGTATGGAACTTGTTTTTTCTTAAACTATTACCTATTCTGGTGGCCATCCACTTATGGGAGGGTTGTCTTCAAGACAAACAAGTCTGCTTTTGACTGTGATTATTTGGGGGTAGCTCAGGAGATCAGCAGCATTTCTACATCCTATTGGCCGTTATTGTGCTGAGCAGCTTTTAGTTCTTCCTAGGTGCCTTGAACATAATGTGCAGTGTGGCACACAGCACATACTGAGTCATGCCCTTTCTTGTTCACAGTTTTGACATTTTTAGTATCACTCTGGAAGTGGATCCCTGCCTGGAACATCTCTTGAGGCTGCCTCTTGGAGACTTGGTACCATAGTTTCTCAATCTGTTTCTCATAAAACATGGGCCTTTTACACTAGGGTGTGGCAGGACTTGTTGGCTCTTGTAGAGACAGATGGTGCAGCATCAGACGATGATTGTCTGGAAATATTGTAGTGTATCACAGTGCCTTAACTCGGCCTGCGCCATTTGGCCAGGAGCAGGGTTCTGGACTGACGCTCCAGCGTCACTAGCTGCGTCCCTCTTTGCCTGCAGCCTGGTCGCATATGGTTCCTTGTTATTAGCTTCATGAATCAGGCACTTGCTTGGACGCCTGTTATAGGCCCAGCCTGGGGAACCTAATTGGTCCCGCCTTCTTCTACTCCCTTATAAACCTCTCTAGGCCTGTGTGTTTCCATTAATTCACATATTATTATTATTATTATTCTTTATTTATATAGCGCCAACTAATTTCGCAGCGCTGACAGATCTTAGTTTAGTGCTTGTGTAGTCAATTGCTGGAACTCCAGGTGTTGCGAACTACAACTCCCAGCATCCCCAGCCTCTGGCTGATTGGGGGTGATGGAATTTGTAGTCCCAACAAATGGAGGTGTAACAGCTGGATACCATTTTTTGTAATTCAAGAGATTCTATAATTTTTGTAGCAAATGTTTTTTTATAGATATTATTTTATACACTGACAAATGAATAGATAAAAAGAAAAACAAGTTTTTAGAGAGAAATCTCATTTTATTGTTTCCTTTGATGCAAGAGTCATCACCAACATCTTGCCTTGCAGTTCCGCGTTAAAGCTATGAATAGGATCCGATTTGTGTGTGTATTGTGCCTGTCTTACTCCTATATACTAACCTAATTATACAAAAATGTATCTGCTTTATGCTGCTTGCACCAAGGAGATGGAAGTGCCTATGTGTGGCCCTTGGGGGCTTTCCTGCATTCTGCTCCTCTTTGCACCCCATGTACTAACATTGCTCAGAGGAAATTTTCCTGCACATGCAAGGACGGCATTCAGAGCTTGGTAGTATTAAGCGCTTAAAGGGATAGTAATGTTTCATAAAATAAGCAGCTCTAATTAATCATCATAGTATTTGGACTTTGGAGACTGTTATTTCAATTCTGTCAGAGTTGTAATTCAAGAGTAATTCAATGGTATAGTATCCCCTTCCAGCCCCTTTTACTGATGTAACACTGCTCAGCCAGATCAGAAGGGAGGTGCCCAGGTAGACCGCAGAGAGGTATAATCTTCAATTAATTCAATTCAATTCAATTAAGATAAGGGAAAAACCTGAAAAACTTGTCAAGGGGGGCAGGGTTTTCATTGTTCTCATAGGAAGAAGATTGTCCCCTTCTGTTATCTGTCTGGTCTATGGACTGGATTCCACATCTGAGAAGAGATGGCTTACACTAGGTAAAAGGGGCAGGAGTGGAAACTTTGCTTGTGAACATCTCTCAAACCATAAAGGTTTATATCGTTCTTCATGTTTTTTTAATGCCTACAAAATAAAATAAAGCTAAAACGAAGTATTACTATCCCTTTAACTCTGTAGGACGGAGTTACTCAACTGTCAGACCACTAGAAGCTGTGGGCTACAATCCCCATTATCCCCAACCTGCCACTGTAAGATTTTGTGTGCACCAGTATGCACTTAAGTGGTCGTATGCACCCATAGATAATGCTTATTCTAATGTATAAGGAAAGAAAATGAGAAGCACTGGTTCTTATGTGTGTTTTGAAGGGCCTTTGGGCGACTAGTAGAGAATGGAGTTGAAGGGTAAGATCTGGAAAGGGGAGTTTGTGCAACTTTATTGGCTGCCTTCCCTGCAAGGATTTTGTTGATGTTCAGGAGGATAAGGAAAATTATTCTAAAAGGACAGAGGAGGAGAAATATTGACATAGGCAGATTCCAAATGCTTTTGGAATTGGCTTCACACTTTTTGCTTTGAAGTGAGTGTGTTGGGCGAGAAGGAGCCAGGACATTCTTCGGCTCTGTTTTGCCAAGGCAACAAGAGCTGGAGTATGTTAATTATTATGGAGACATTTCATGGTAGAGTTATGCTGGTGAAGTGACATACTGCTGTTTCCAGATAGGTATGTTAAGCCTTCCAATGACAAAGTTTTGAGTGAAGGTTTTTCCTTCATTTTTGGATCTCCTTTCAGGACACCGTGGCTTGTTTTTCCCTACAAACCTCAAGTCTGTTTCCCAGTTTCCGTTTGCGGCTCATGAAACAATGTGTAAAAAGGTTTCATTGGGACATATAGTAGGCACATTTATTTCCTCTTCTCTTTCCGCTTCACTGGAGGGCCTATGGGTTTCCCCACTGGGTGTCACACCCAAGTGTGAATAGGGCAAGTTTTGGTTAATCCATAGCTAAAGTGGTCTTTAGTGAATAATGGCATTGACAGGGACGTTACTCCATCCAGCATACCTCTATCAATTGTGGGTGCCACTGGTCAGCATGCCTTGAGAACATGATATTGAGTTGGCTTGTCATTTGTTGCCTATACTTCTGGATTGCCACCATCTCCTGGACTGCTGGTTTGACTGATCCTTTTTCAAAGACCTTTGCCTGCCCATGGGCTGCAACATTTTGTTCCCTTA